>CM022086.1:13769300-14969300 GCA_011114355.1 Carex littledalei | reverse complement strand
GTAATGATCTCTTAATAAAATATACAAAGATTCAAATATATCTTCTTCTTTCTTCTTCTTTATCCTTCTATTTACCAGTACAAATGATATAAAACAGTAGCCTTTATACTACTGCTTATCAAATTTTGTAATACTTGGTTCCTTGCACAAAATCGATTGCCTTATGTTCCTTTATTTATTGTGCTGATAAACGTGAGTTGATGTACTTTTCGATAGGCCTTCATTGGTGCTCAAAGCTTGTGGGACTTTCTTCATTACTGTCTTTATATTTTTCAAAAGTAGCTGTTGTTCATATTGTTTTGATCAATAAACTTGGAACCTGAACCCTTAACCCTGATCATGAACCTAAACCTAAACCCTGAACCCTGAACACTGAACTAAACTTGAAGCGGAACCTGAACCATGAACCCTAAACTGAACTTGAATAACTATTCGTGTCTTTTTAAATAACTTCGTTGAATATATTCAACCTTTTTAAGTCCTTAGTGTTGAATTTTTCCTAACTTAAATGTCTTTGTTGAAGACATTTAAATTTGGTATGAAAGAAGAACTGACATTGAATTTTAAAGTTAATATAATTATGTTCTACATAATAAAACTAACAATGAGGAAATCAACTTTTGATATAGCATCTAAACTCTAAAGTAATGTCTTCTGAAGGAATTTCAATAGAAAATCTATGGCGAAATATTAAAATTAAAAGACTTGATCTTCATCCGGATATAAAAAAATATAAAAAATAAAACCTAACAATGGACGTCTCCAACTTGAATGCACCAAGGGGGAGGAGCTATTTTTCTCGACAGTTAGCATAGGTGCTTTATTAAAACATAGAATATATTATACATATACTAGATGGTCAAGTCAAACATCCTTCAAATGCAAAAATACTGTATTGACAAAAATAAAGTTAAACAACAAACATGCAGAAAAGTGACCACCACGAGTCGACAACCTAATTACACCTAGCAATACCTTTATTTTTTTATTTTTTATTTTGGCGCTTGTTTCTTCATCCCATCAACAGGTAGTTCATAAATCCTAGAACAAATATTTATAATTTTATACTACCAGCACAGACAACTGAAAACATTTTTTTTAAATCAACTAAAGTGTCTTTATCTTCCCCACTAAAACATATGCGAACAATCATAAGATAAAAGATGAGCTCTAAAACGGTCATTGATAGCATTGGTAAATGATTTGATTTGCTCAAGAAATTTAGTCTCCAACTGATAAAAAAAAGTACCGTTTAAGGACGCAATATGTTACAAAATTTTATTCATTTACAGATTTGAATTTATATAAAGTTTACACTTACTACATTAATTTATTAATAATTGACATTTAATTTCATATAGTATTGACTAATCCTGTCTTATTTATATAGGATGTTAAAATACAACCGATTATTCTTTTCAATTTTATATATTGCCAAACGTAAAAAAAAAAAAAAAAAGCAACACCTAAACAATCTTCAAAAGTTGCAGTTAATTTCAAAAGCAATTTGACACAAAAATGCTTTCATACAAACTTTTACTCGAAGATATACATGAGCTAATGTGCGCACAGTATAGATTGTTAATTCCGAAAAACTCTGAATCTAGACAATTGCAAATCCCAGAAACTAACGGGTGCATTTACATACAAGATTGTGTGCATCCAAGTCTTAAAAGGCCAAAACTATATATGAAATTTCAAATCACTGAAATTAGGAAATGAATTGCACACCATGGAAGTACGGATGTAGAAGCGCACTCCTGGCAGTAATTCTTCTCCTTGGGTCTAACTGAAGCATTTTCTATTTGCATGAATCAAATTTCAAAAACAAAATCTAAGTTATTATCAAACTGTGTTCTATAGGTTTATTTCAGTATCAACCATAACTGACCTTGTTTATTCACTGGAACTAAACTTTGGTCAAATTTCATGCTTACCGTCCAACGATTCCAGGTTATAATCCAAAAGAAATGAAAAATGCATCCAGGCCCAAGCCCTTAGTAAAACTCGAGTTTGGTTAGTATACAAGTACAAAAAATTGAAAAGAGCTGAACCATACTGATCAACTTTTGTGCATTGCTGGCACTTCTTTATCATAATTTACTTAAGAGAACAAAGACACAGAGCGTACCGACAAAAGATCAACTCCTGATGGTTCTAATTTGGGTACAAGCACTGCAAGGTCCTGCAAAGGTTCAATTAGAATTCCAAATGTCTCACTAATCTTCATGCAGATGAACATGTAATAAAGTAAAAAATATTGGATGCATAGCCTCTGTTAAGGTCCATCTTTGACTTGCAAGACCAGACAGAATTCTTCCAGAAAATGTTATATTTGAGGGGTGGGGTGAGTGAGGCTACGGTACTATACATAGTGCATATTAGTCCGTACTATGAATCAATATCTACATTTTCATAGTCTAAATAATCGATCTGAACCATTCAACATGATTTCCATCTGAAAATTTACCTGTAGATCAGATTTTACATTTTTTTTATTTTTTTACTATTTTTTTAAATAGATAGAAAATCACTTGATCTAAAGATTCTAGACCATTCAAAAGTAGTGATTTTCTACCTATCTAAAAAATTAGTAAAAATATTTTAAGAAATGTAAAATTTAGTATGCAAGTACATTGTCATATGAAATCATGTTGAATGGTTCAGATTGACTATTTGGACTTCGAAATGAAAATATTGATGCTTTGCACAGCACAATCCACGTTATGCATAATACCATAGCCTCACTCTTTGAGGGGTTATTATCCATAAGAGTTCTCAAATACATAGATGGCCGAAAAAGATAGGAAATGAGAACAAAACCAAAACTAGAAAGTATATTACCATCTGAGGATGCCACTGGGGAAAAGAAAGCTTGTAGTCAGGTAAGAAAGTAACTCCTGGCCATGTCATATCATTTGGGGTCCCCAGTACCCTTCATTTATTAGTTCAGTCAGTTCCCATAAAAAACAATTTATACACAATCAACATTCTATACTAGAAATTTTTAACATTTGATCAGTCTAAGTTCCGCTGAGCACACCATGTACATAAGGCTAGTGTGTTACCAGTACAAGCTTAACCAAACTTAAGATAAAATCAAGACCAAATTTGGGTTCAGTGATGACAAATTGTGTTAAATTAAGGCTTAAAGTTTCAGACAAGTGAAATTAAACCTGAAAATTTTGAGGATTTGGTCAATCTCAGAGTCACCGGGAAACAAAGGTTGGCCGTTAACCATCTCCGCAAATATGCACCCTACTGACCATATGTCAATAGGGGTTGAATACTGCTTGGACCCCAATAATATTTCTGGGGACCTATACCACAGCGTCACCACCTATTCAGAAAAGACAAACAAAAGTTAGTTCATATCGGTAAAATATGGATTTATGAACATATTCCCCTGAAAAGCTTTAATTTATCTGCTTATGTAGTTAACTAAAAATGGTATAAGTTATAAAATCATAAAAATCAACCAGACAGTTGGTCTACCAAATATCATTTAGATTATATTACTTCAGGATTTTGGATAAATATGAATTAGAGTTGGCTCTGAGATAAAATGAACAGACATCTTAATGCGCCTAGTATATAAGAGTAGCATTTTATCTGTTCCTAAAAATGAATTTGTACAGGTGTCGCTGGTATATCCATTAAATGTACCTAGTAAAGATCAAACGGTATCATTCACATTATAGTTATATTCACAGAGGATATTGATTCCGGTCGCTACACCAAGCTTTTACTTGATCTAAGTTGCACAATGCAAGTCTAAAGGGCCATGAATTTCAGCAGATCTGCAGCTGACCACGAATAACCAGCTCAGCCTGATTTATGCAAGCCATATGCCATATGTCATCATTGGGGGGGGGAGGGGGGGGGCAGAATTGCAAGTCTGACCTCGTGAGTGAAGGTTCTGACAGGTATGGCAAAAGCCCTGGCAAGGCCAAAATCGGCGAGCTTGATGGCATTGTTATGCTTGTCTATTAGCAAATTTTGGGGCTTTAGATCCCTGTGAAGGATTCGGTGCGAATGGCAGTATGCTAAACCCCGAAGGATCTGGAACACAAATGACTACACACAAAAAAAATCAAAAAGATTCAGAAGAATTATGAAAACACTCTGATTTTTAAGTATGAGGCAAGACGCCCTAGTATTTATGTGTCAAGAAAAACTACTAGTAAAGTTATTTACTTTTTGGTGGGTCAGGGGGTTGTCTTTCCCTTTCTTTATAGCAATGGGAAGGTTCTTATAGCATAACAATTAACAAACATGCATGCATTGAAGTATGTAAGATAAAAAAAATGGAAAAGTAAAGAGATGCTAACCCGTCTCCCACATAAGGAAAAAAAAATAAACAGAAAGAATAGCAACAACAATAACTAAACAGTAAAAAAAAAAATGAATAAATGATAGAAAAATAAAGACAAATACTCAAAGAGATAGAGAAAGAGATTAACAGCAGTATAGAATCAAAGACAAATACTCAAAGAGATAGAGAAAGAGATTAACAGCAGTATAGAATCCCCTTGGTCTCAACCAAATCAAATGTACTGGCATCTTGGTATGCTAATGTGCTAATCCAGATGGCACTTGCATATAGAAAATGAAAAGAACTGAGATAAAGAAGGCAAAAAAATTTGACCTTGATGATATGAGGGTTGCTTGAGAAACTGGGGCAAGTATCCATGTGCTTCTTTAGGTCAAAATCAAGATACTCAAAAACCAGATATATGCATTTCTCTGTGTGCACTACATCATGCAACCTACATAATATGGTTATACAAACATAGTTTGTGATATAAGATTCAATTTAATCAGTAAAAATCCCAAATATCTATAGTACATTCCAACTCCTAAGTCCTAATGATAAGAGTGAAAAGGGGTAATTTGGGAATTTCTGGTCAAATCAGACATACCTGCTAACCTGCTCAAATTTGGACCCAGCTAGACCTTAACTCTTATCGAGCCAGGACCTGAGATACCCCTAATGCAAAAAATCAGAAACCCAACAAACCTGAACTTGACTAGAACTGTTCCAAACTAGACCCAACCTGAAACCTCACCTGGCCAACCTGAACAAGAACCCAATCAGGCACTTGATTATAAGAACAGAAACCTACTGATCCAGAATCTGGCCTAACCTGACTCCCTTGTTTGACACATTTGATATAAACTGTGTTTAAATCATCCTGGAATTTATACCTTCTCTAAGAAGAAAAGAGAACAGACCTGACAATGTTAGAGTGTTGCACTTCCTTGAGGAGAGAAATCTCACGAATGGCAGTACTTGGGACCCCATCGCCAGAGCGCTCCAGCCTGATCTTTTTCAATGCTAAAAGCTTGTCCGTGCACCGGTCCCTTGCCTTGTATACTACCCCGTAAGTTCCTTCTCCTATCTTCTCTACTTTCTCGTACTGTATATATTACATTTATCAGAGCTTAGGCATTTATGGACAAACAATAAAGTCTGACAAGTAAAAGTATCAGTATGTATTGGCTAGTACCTAACATCAGATGTCCTAAGCTCCCAGCTCTTGGATAAGTTTCAAAATTATTTTGCCTTTGAGCATTCAATTAAGTTTCTTATATTGTTACTAATAGGTATCTAAACCATCCGGAAAAAAAAATGACTTGTGCTGGTGACTTACCTAGTACAAACCATACAGTTTGGTTCTGGTCCTGATATTTATTCATTAATTTATGCTGGAGCAAAGAACACCGCATTCCTTGACAGGACTGAGTGTGGTAAGCATATAGTTACATAATCAATCAAAACCACAAGGGCCTATACATAAGTTGAAAGAGACGAAGAGAGAGAGAGAGAGAGAGGGATAGATAAAGCGTAATGCATATAGTTACATAACTTGCCTGATCCATCTTGATCACCTGTGTACGCTCCAACTTGCCTGATCTGATAAACTGATAAACAAGAGAAAACAAATCAACTGAGAGCAATACAATACCGTGATAAAAAGATAATTGAACTTTTTGTCAAAGAGGAATAGATGCAGATGAACATTAAGGACAGAACTATTTTAGAAAATTCAGATACTGTCATTTGATATGAATTTCGAAAGAGCAGCACGGATTGACAAACACTAGTTATTAAGGACGCCGAGCAAATTTTGTTATGAATAAATTTGTCTAACCTTACGCGAGGGACTATTTGTCTAACCTTGAGGAAAAGAATCAACTACCGTTCAAATAGAAATCTAGTTCACACAAAATGTCGCAACTGAAAGCACTCGAACAAATCAAAATTAGGAAATTCCCGATCAGGAACACAGAGAGAACTCTTGCAAAATCCCCGATCAGGAACAAATCAAAGTTACGGTGGAGCACCTATATTGCGGATTTCTTCAGGATCGTAAAGCGGATCTGAAATATCTTCTTAGCTGGTAACAACCAAACAAGTAAAGCGAAACGAAAAAAGTGTATCCCTAAATCGACGCCAGCTGATCTGATCAACAGATACAGACATAGAATGCGCGATCACAATTTCAGTACTAGAAGTGATAATTTGTACCTGTTTCCAGTAGAGAGAGAGAGAGAGGACTTGGTAGCCTCTACCAAGAATTTTTCAAAAAAAGAGAGAGAGAGAGAGAGGTGAGGTAAGGTTAGTTTATCTCTTCCCTTTTCGTTAGAATTTAGAAATGAAGCGGGAAGGATGAGAAAGAAGGGGCGGGATTGCAGGAGAAACCTTTTGGTACGTTTCCCTCTCCTTTATTTTCGGATAGAATACAGCTTACGAGAATTCATATCCCTAATGTAACACGATATTTATATTCATATCTTCACCGTCGATCATAATCCACACGAATATTAAGGGATGTCGTGCATTCCACCTCGGGACGGATTGGCCTAGATTCTGATCGTACGGTCCTGATCTAAAAATAAATATTCTGTTACCTCAGAGAATTGGAAGGTGTGCAGAACGCTGACTATGACAAGCGGGGGTCCGGATCCCCTAAAGTAACCCAATCTTTGGGTTTTGGATTGAGACCGTCCGATTCGAATTCGTCATTCGAGATCGTTTCGGGATTCAAATTCATCTTCGGAATGTATGCGCTCACTTCGCGGATGAATTTTCACGGATTCGAATCGGACGGTCTTGATCCAAAACCCAAGGATTGGGTTACATCACTGGATCCGAATTGGACAAGCGGGGGGCCTATATGGGCCTTCTTTGTTTGATCCGGGACTAGTATTTTTTTTGCTAGTCAACACTCAACACAGCCGCACAGGTCTGTTTTAAATTTGAAATTTTTGTTATAGCTAGGGAAGGGATTCAGTTTCTTTATTTTTTTTTTGTCTTTGTTTTTAAAACTTACATAATTTAAAATTTCAATATCGAAATAAAATTGTTAGATATGATCTTTATTATATTTTCTATATAAATATAATTGTAAAAATTTATGGCATTTTAATTTTATTTTGATTGTTATTAAGAATTTGTAAAAATATACAGATGCAAAAAATTTATGGACGTTGATTTTTCAACTTAGTGATTCATATACAAATAAAAGTCAAAAGTGATATTTTTTTTCCACGAGAAAATTCTATATATTACATCTAATGGTTTTATTTCGACACATGAGTCTTGAAAATTTTTGTTATTACAAAAATTTTAAAAATAGAGGCTTTTGAACCCTCATTTTATATCTATCATAATATTTTTAATTTTTAATTATTTTCCCAATGTAGTATTTATTAATTTTATTCTCTATTGAAATTTCACAATCCTTCTTATTTTCCATTTGTTCATAATATCATACTTCTCTATTCTCGGATGGTCCATAATTTTATTCTCTATTGAAATTTCCCTCTAAAATTCATAATATCATATTTACCCTTTTAAATTTAAGATACTCACAAATTTACCTAATTTGTCGTCCTTTTTGTTAAATATCGTTTTTAACTTATAAAGTGCTCAATTTATTCTCCATTAAAAAATTAAAATATGTATATGTACAGGAAAAATGTTTTGTTTTCTAACTAATTAGTTTGTGAGAATAAATGTTTTTTTTTTCTACTTGTGGGATACATGATAGAATTTAAACATATGCTTGTGTGTACATCACAAGGAGTGAAGCTATGGTACATTGTAATGCACATATCGATCTGTGCATTGAATTCATATCTCCGTTTTCAAAGTCCAAATAATCAATCCAAAGTGTTCAACATTATTATAATATGATAATATACTTGGAGATCAAATTTTATATATTTTTTAAATTTTTATACCATTTTTTTAAACAATTAGAAAATCACTTGATAAAAAAATTATGGACCATCCGAGATAGTGATTTTCTCCTACCTAAAAAATCGTAAAAAAAATTCCAAAAAATATAAAATTTGATCTCTAAGTATATTTTCATATGTTAATAATACTGAACGGTTCGGATTGATTATTTGGACTTTGAAAACAGAGATATGAATCCAATACACGAACTGATCCGTGCATTGCAATGTACCATAGCCTCACTCTGCCGACATTTTTATTAATATCCAAAGTTAATTACAATAAATATACCCAGGATTCCTGGGTTTTCCAAAAATGTCCAAACCGACCATTTTCTGGCCAGTTTCCTCTTTTTCTTTTCTTTTTTTTTTTTTAGAGACACTATGAAGAGCAAGATAATGAAATCTAACACTGAAAATTCGAATTTTTTGTTTAAATTATTTGTTAGATTACTTCTTTTGATTTATAATTAGCATATTTATACTAAAATACACTAGATTACTTGAAATTATGTTGAATTACACTATATTACATTAAATTACACTAAATTATGTTAAATTCTGTTGAATTATGCTAAATTACACTAATTTCGATAATTATAATGAAATATGGTAAATTACGCTAACTTAGACCGATTGCGCCATCTTTCATAAATCATAAAAAATAGTAAAAAAATTTCAAAAATAGTAAAAATTAGTATTCTACAAGTTCATTATATAACTAATTTACTGAGCTACTTAGATTGAATAATAGAAATGAAAATCTTAATCGGAAACTTCAACTCAAGTTTTGAGGCTCTTACCTTAGTTTTTTGGTAATTCTGAATTTTGAAATTTGGCATTGCCACCAATGATGCATGCGTATTTTTGCAAGCTTTCCGAAAAGTGGTTATTTGCTGAAATCGGACACTCGAGCGCCGTTTTATGGCCGTTTGAAGTTTCGTCGTCGTTTTTTGCTTTTTCAGTGAAGATATCGTCCCTATTCATATGTAATTTAGCGTAATTTACCGTATTTTAGCGTAATTTAATGTAATTTAGCATAATTTAACGTAATATAGTGTAATTTTTCAAGTAATTTAGCGTATTTTAGTATAAATATGCTAATTATACATCAAAATAAGTAATCTAACAAGTAATTTAAACAAAAAATTCGAATTTTCAGTGTTAGATTTCATTATCTTGCTCTTCATAGTGTCTCTTAAAATAAAAAAAAAAGGAAACCGGCCAGAAAATGGCCGGTTTGGATATTTTTCGAAAATTTCAGGGATTGTGAGTATATTTATTAATTTGTAATTAACTTTGGATATTAATAAAAATGTCGGCTCACTCTGTACTCCATCAGTAAAATAAATAAATCATTTGGTCTCCCGCAATATAGAATTTGAAGGACACAATAAAAGTGTAAGTAATTTTTTCAAGAAAATATGTAACATTTGAAGGACAAATAAAATTTTATGAATATATCAGGATGTATGTGTTATAGTAACTACAGCACTTCTAAATTCATCGCGCGCCTACCTAGTTGTTGATGTGATGATTGTAACTCTAATGGTAGGAATATAAAATAGATATAGTTAATTATATAAAATCACTCTATGAGAATCATTCTTTAATCTAGTAATAAAGGTAATGCAAATTTAAAATCCGAATAAAAAAATCTTCTGTGAATATTCATCAGTCCCACAAATTAAAATGGGATGAGAATGTCGTCTTTTAAAACGCTCCCTTTCATAATTGCCGATAAAAAAACACTATTTACGTTACTCTACCGAATCATCTTCATTATTGCAATCGCAATATAATTAAGATTTTTTTTTGTCCTATCATGTCAATAACTTTAACAGTTATTTCGCAATCAATTTGAAACTATTTTAATCCCTACAAATCATTATAATTTAAAGGGAGATCCACTGAATATCTTAATATGATTTTTTTTTTTCATCTTTACGAATACATTCTTTTGCATATTGCAATTGCCAAATTGCCTATCAATTTACAAACAACGGTGTAAAATTCAACATGATCGTCAATTAAGTAAAGATAATAAATGACGTTGACTCTAAAATTCATTAAATAGACTTCAAATAACAAAGTCAAACCGTTCAAACTACATGCAAAATTTATAAATTTTTGAATTTATTTCATATGAAGTCAAGTAGTTACAAAAATAATGAAGAATTAATGTATTTTAATTAACTTAAAATATTCTTTTTTGACCACTTAACTTCATACTAAATGAAATCGAAACTTTTTTGACCACTTAACTTCAGAATCTCCTGAAATCCACTCCAGTAATCTCTCATCTTCTGGTTGAGCTATCTGGATTGGCACCTCATCCATGTCCTTGGACAACTAGGCGTTGACCTCATCTTGCATCTCCTCCTTAAGTGTACCTGTCTAATATATTACAATTGAAACAATAGTAAGAATCACATTCCTACAGGAGTGAACAATTGAATTTCGAAAACATAAATCATTTCTTTGTTTCCAAATGCACCACGCCACTGCACTGACCACAATGAGCAAAGCAGTTCTTGATTTTTTGTTTAAGGTAAGTGCAAACTGAATAACATCATCCATAGACTGCCAATGATGTATGTATTCCTGACATCTACCCATAACCAAATAGATTGAGCAAAATAGCATTTAAAAAATAAATGATCATTATCCTCCTGTAGGTGACAGAACTGGCATGAAAGATCCCTTTGCCAACTTTTTCCTGTAATTTGAGTTTAGTTAGGATCCTATTTTTACTCATCAACCACATAAATGCTCTAATTTTAGGAGGCACTGGAAGTTTCCACCACAGAAGAGGTTGAATGGGTTGTTCCCCTTGAAAGTTAAAAAACAGATACATGGACTTAACAGTGTATTTTCCTTTATGATCCCAGTGCCAAGCTAATTGGTCCAAATCATGAGTAAAAGAGGTAGAACTGATAATATTTATTAGTTGATGTCATTCCGGTAGTAGAACACCACTCATGATTCTCCTAAACCGTAAACATTGCCCATGTGTAGCCACCACCTCATGTACTGAAATATTGGTAGTAATGCAAATATCAAAAAGTTGTGGGAAGGTAATGTTTAAGGGGCAATTTTGGTACCAAGTATCCTTCCAAAATTGGACTTCCCCAAAATGACCAGGCTGGTAAGAAATGCCTAAATTGCAAATATGCAACAGAGAGTGAGCTGCTTTCCAAAATGGGGAAAAAGGAATATTAAGAGCCAGATTGGCTTGCAGCACCGACTTCCAAAGATTGAAGTAATTGGGATCCTTATACCTCCACCACCATTTAGAAAGTAGAGCACAATTCATTTGGTGGAGGTCAAGGATGCCCATCCCTCCAAACTGTTTAGCCACACATAAATCTTGCCAATTCATGAGAGCATATTTCCTCTTGGCTTGGGTACCTTGCCAAATAAACTTTCTTCGAATCTTATCAATTTCTAAAAGTACCTGAGATGGAATTTTGTAGAAAGATAGTGTATATAAAGGTACAAAGGAAAGCACATAATTAAGAAGAGTGATTTTCCCCCCTAAAGATAAGGATTGTCCCTTCCAACCTTGCAACTTATGCCTAAATTTGTCAATGAGAAAATCCAAATCCTTGTTTTTAAGGGGGACATCAGACAGTGGAACACCCAGATATTTGAAAGGAAATTTAGAGAGTCGACATTGGAATATAGATTCTAAGAAAAGGGCTTCCTCTTTATCTAGATTGATAGGGAACATTTCAGTTTTATCCAAATTCATCTTAATGCCTGAGACAGCTTCAAACATCATCATAGTCCATCAAGCCAGTTCTACATTTCTAGGGTCAGCTTGCAAAAAAATTATAGTGTCATCAGCATAGTGACAGTTTGTCACTAAATGTTGATGATCACAAGGTGGCCCAACCCAATAATGCTCTCTGCATCCCTACCAATGATAAACATTTTGCTAAGAGAATCAGCTGCCAAATTAAAGAGATATGGTGATAATGGATCACCTTGTTTAACCCCTCGTTTGCAAAAGAAATATGGAGTAAGTTCTCCATTGATATTGACACAAGACTGAGAACTTACTAACCATTTAGCCATCCAAGAGATTCATTGTTCCCCAAAACCTCTGCCTTCCATTACTCTGAGCAAGTAGTTCCAATTGATTTTGTCGTATGCTTTTTCGAAATCAATTTTAACTACCACTCCTTTTTGATGAGTGTGTTTACAATGATGAATAATTTCAGGACTAAGAACCACATTGTCCAAAATATATCGTTCTTTCAAAAAAGCAGATTGATGATAGTCAATCAGTTGTTGTAGAATAGGTTCAACTCTAAATCAGAATTTTGGACAGAATTTTAAAGCTGCAATTGACTAAACTAATGGGTCTAAATTTTTTGATGACCTGAGCATCAGGTTCTTTGGGGATGAGACAAATGATAGACTTATTAATGAATTGTAGATCTAAATTTCCTGAATGGAATTGTTGACATAATATGCTCAAATCAGATTTAATGGTGTCCCAAAAAAATTGATAAAACTTAAATGTAAGGCCATCTGGACCTGGGGCACCAGTTGGATCTGATTCAAAAACAGCTCTATGAATTTCACTCAAGAACAAGGCTGATAAGCAAGGCATTTTCCTCCAGGGTGACTTTATCAGCTGGGGCCCATATCTCTGACCCAAGTTGGCCAAAAGGACACCCAGTAGTACCTAATAGATCTTTATAATAGTCCTGAACATGGCTATGAATTTCAACAGAGTTATTGGTCAGGTGATCATTAACTTCCAAAGCCAAGATTTTATTTTTTCTATGTCTGGTATTTGCCACTCTATGAAAAAAATTGGTGTTATGATCACCCTCCTTTAACCACTGTTGTTTAGATCGTAAATGCCAGTATTGTTCTTCTTCTAAGTAAAGTTCATCTATTGAGCCTTTAGATGTAGCCAAAGGTTCTGTTATGCTGAATCGAGATCTCTATCCTCTCTAAGAACTTCAAGGGTTCGAATTTGTTCCAAAATGGCTTTTTTATGTTTCTTTTTGGCCCCATAATAGTTACGAGCCCATCCTTGGATTTTCTTCCTAAGGTGCTTGGTTTTTTTATACCAAGAAAACCTCAATCTTTAATCTGAAAGAGGAACTTCATTCCACCATTTGATAACCAATTTGACAAATTCATCATTTTTAAGCCATTCTGGGTCAAATCGAAACTGAGTTTTAGTTGCTACTTGGGTCCCAGTGGAAAGTACTAAAGGGCTGTGATCAGAACCATAAGAACTCAAATGCTGTACTGTAACATCAGGATATTGGTCTAACCAATCTAAGCTAACAAAATATCTATCTAGCAAAGCCCTATTCCTACCACTTGCCCGAGTAAATTTTTTATGAGGCAATTTGAGCTCTACTAAATGATGGTTATGCACAAAATCATTAAACTTTCCACTGAGCCCAACATCAAAATTTGTGCTAGACTTTTCATGCCTAGCTCTGATAGCATTAAAGTCCTCACAGATCATCCACTTATCAGATCTACCAATTCTATTGTGCCTAAGTTCATTCCAAAATTCAAATTTAAGATATCTATCAACAGGAGCATACACAATTGTAAGCATCCAGCTACACCTGTCAGTTCTGTTTTGAATAGGTATGAACTACGTATAGAATCTAGAATAGTGCATGTAAGTGCATTATTTGTGAAGTAAATCAGTTTGAATGGTTTAAATTTGTTGTTTGAAATTTATTTGATGAATTTTGAAATCTGTATCACTATGGCTGAAATAACACTGATATTCACAGTAGCCAGGCTCATTGTTAGTTATCAAATATTTTACATATTGTGCGGTGATGTTAAATCATCGTGTCATCGTTTTACAATTGGTTTGGAGATTTTTTTTTAAATACCATGACAGAAGTTGTCAGGAGTTGTTGTATTAAACACAATTCGTTTGGAGTTAGAATGAAGATGTTCCAGTATCCATTTACTCTGCGAGTTATTTTTTGTTATATTTATTTTAGAAGTTCACTAGTTCTGATTCGTGGGATCATTTTGGAATTATACAAAATCTTTTGTTCTTTTAATATTTGCTTGTCATAAATTTTAATATTGTAATTATCTTTCACATGCACCTTATACTACGAAAGATGAGAATTTGAGTGAGTTTATGGTAATATGTATATCACGGATTGGTCCGTAATATGGATTAGTATTTTTATTTTTAAAATTCTAACGGTTGATTCGAACCATTCAACACGATCTTTATATGAATATGTACTTGCGGACCAAATTTTACATTTTTTAGATTTTTTTTACTATTTTTTAAGATAGGTAGAAAATCATTTGATCTGAAAATTCTGGACCATCCAAAAATAGTGATTTTCTATCTATCTTAAAAAATAGTAATGTTTAAAAAAAAAATATAAAATTCAGTCCGCAAGTACATAGTCATATGAGGATCATATTGAACGGTTCGAATTTTGAAAACGGAAATATTAATCCGTATTACAGACCAAAACATGTTATGCATAGTACCATAGACTCACTCTGAGAATGAGTGAGTCTATGGTACTATGCATATCACGGGTTAGTCCGTAATACGGATCAATATTTTTGTTTTCAAAATTCTAACGGTCGAACCGAACCGTTCAACATAATCCCATATGAATATGTACTTGCGGACCGAATTTTATATTTTTTAGAATTTTTTTACTATTTTTTTAAAATAGGTAGAAAATCAATTGATCTGAAAATTCTGGACTATCCAAAAACAGTGATTTCAGTAGAATATGAAACGTAAATAGGTGCGATTAAATAATCAGACTTAAAAAAAATTGGATTGACAATAAGGTTTCATATTAATAATTTCTACAAGTCCGTGACAATAAGGTTTCATATTAATAACGAAGCCTTCTCAATCAACAGAAATATATTGGATGCTGACATTCAAAAAGATCTTGAGACCACATCGAGCGATTTACCTACACTTGAAAATTACTGATCTAATTTAATTCGTTGGTAATCCAACGACTATAAAAATTCGGATATTCTAAATAACTCAAATTGGATCCGGACCGTCCCATTAGAATCCGCACAGATATTAAAGGGCCACGTGAATTTCAACCTGAGCTGCTCTATCCATTCCACACTGTTAAAAGCCCTCTTAAAACCCAGCTCCGACAAAGAGAAAGAGAAAGAGAAAGAGATGCTCCTCTCTGTGCGGGTGGCCTCAGGCCCTTCGCCACCTCCCACCGCGGAGCGCCGACGAGCGTGTACAAGCCGGCGAGCAGTCGTGCGGGCAGTCTCCAGAACCTCCAGCAAGGAGAAGAGACGACCGACGGACGACTACCATGCCACGGTGGAGTCTCTCAACTCACGCGAGCGTATCATGCCAAGAAAATCCCTCGGTCAGGTAATCTATTTGTCCGAGGTATAATGGTAATTGCCAGTGAAGGAACCCAGTTTTATCTAAGTTCTGCTACATTAGCCCAGTGTTTCCATCCATTTTGATTTTCATATCAATTATGTGATTAAATTTTAGACTTGATTAAATTGACTCAGTAATTTGCAATTGAGCCTCAATATCTCCTTTTTTTAGCTTTGAAACTTGCCTAAGCATCAAACAAGGTTCAAAAGAACTGGTGTAATTCATCTCTGGTTTCAGTTTTCTTCATTGTTTTTTCATAAAGCCATCCAATTCACTCAACATTTGGTTATTCTTATAGAACTATATGTTGAATTCAAGCATAAATGAAGAACTCGTAGATGCAGCTGATGTCAAAGAAGGGGACGTGGTACTAGAGATCGGACCTGGTACTGGTTCATTAACCAACACTCTTCTCAATTCGGGGGCTACAGTCCTAGCTGTAGAGAAGGTTATATATTTACTGCATTTATTATCTTGGAGTTAAATGGCGAATCTGTATTTCCGGGCAGTAAGATTTGCATATGCTTTTTTAAAAAAAATAGGATCCTCGAATGGCAACTCTGATAAAGGATAGGTTTGCGGGCACCGAGCGCTTAAAGGTATATTTCTTTGAGTTTTTATTTATACAACATGCAAAAGATAAATAGCAAAATAGTAGACATATCTGGCCACATGATTTTTAGTATGTTCAGGTCAGTTTCCATACTGTTTTAGTGATGTCTGGTGAGTCCGTACTGTCCGATCTAAAACGAGCGCATCAGATCAATCGACTGACATCATCTATGGTGCGTTTTTAACGATGCCATCTGATGCTTGCGGGTTAGATCGGATGATCTGACCTGAAAAGCATAATCCCATGCCGGTGATAAATTGTACCAATTTCAACTTCATAGTATTGTTCTAAAACCTTTTTGACCACCTTTATATTGAGTTCTTTCTTTCTATTGTTTGGTGTTTGGTTTGAACTTTGAGAAATTAAGTGTAAACTGAAGTTAACAGTGTCGAAATAGAGGTTCCATTGCACCCTGAGGTTACTCGAGCTAAATTTGCTTAAGTCAAGCTGAATTGCCCTCATTACAGTGTAGTGGTTCAGTTTAAAAAAAAAAAGAAATAAAGAAAATAAAAAGTCCGAAATAATCGATAAAAGAAAATGAAATGAATCTGAAGAGAATATCTTATGAACTGATTGCACCATAACATTCTATTTTAAAAGGACCTTTGGTTTCAATTGCAAACGGTTTAGAGGAAAGTTTCGTTTCACCTTTTTAGTCATATAGTTTTTGTGTCACAATTTGTAGATTCTCCAAGAGGATATCACAAAGTGCCACCTTGTTTCGCATCTTGCCCCTATGTTGCAAAACCAGATACCAGAGGGACCTCAAAAACTTGCAAAGGTATTGATATGAACATTTTTAGTAATGTTTATTTTCTCTGTTACGAGTTCTGACTAGTGCTATTTTATGAAATATTAAAATTTTTGTAATACAATGATGAACAAACAGGTAACCCATATTAAGTTACTAAATTACGAGATTGTATGTTTATGGAACAGAATGTAATCCTAAAATTTCATTGGACCATTTCCATAATTTACTAAAGAACTAATAATGATAAGCTAATTTCTATCATTTTTCCTATTTTTAAAGGCTACAACTATCAGAATAACTTTTCAAATACTTCACAATCCAAAAGAATATCGTTTAGGTTGCATACCAAAACAGATTATTTGGACCAAAATGGGATACTGTAAAGTTCAAGGGCTGAAATAGGACATGATTAATGCTTTGATGTTTTTAGCATAATGATCTTATTTCTTCAGGTAGTAGCAAATATACCATTTAATATAAGCACTGAGGTTGTAAAGCTTCTACTTCCTATGGGAAATACCTTCTCAGATGTTGTCCTTTTGCTTCAGGTTTGTTATTTGAACTAATACCCATGTTATCCAAAATTAGTCTTTGAAAGAGTTTCTGCTACTATTAAAAGCATAAAGCGCTCAAATAGGGATGTAAATACGCACCGTGCTGTGACTTGGGTCGCGTGACCACATGTCGTGACCATACCAGTTCGCATGCCGTGCCGTGTCAATTTTACGAAGGATGGTCACGGCACGTGACACACGAGCCAGGGCACTTCACCGACACACGTGCCGTGCCGTGACGGAACCGTGCCATGCAGTGACGTATCCGGTCACGGCATGACTATTTTTACATCCCTAAGCCCAATTAACAATCAGCTGTGCAATGTGCCCTTAATTGGACAATGGTTCTCAGTTGAACCCAACCTAGCCTTAATTTTAACTTCACCTCTTCAGTTAAAGCACCAAGCAGACAAGAATAGAAGCAGGTTCGTACCTGAGACTAAACTCTTTTATACACAATAATAAGTAAAAACTTTGTGTTGACTTGAATTAATTATAGGATGAAGCGGCTGCACGGCTGACTGACGCTTCAGTTGAAACACCGGAGTATCGATCCATTAATATATTTGTCAACTTCTACTCTGGTATGCTATTTTAATTTTTGTTTGGCATACTTCTAATTGAACTATGCATTTATCAGAATAGGACAATTAATGCTTTTGAAATAAGTCTTCTTGGGAGTTTTTATGTTTGTTATCATCTATTGTTGGTGGCTTAATTATCTTCAATTTTTGAAATCACCTCCATACACTTCCTTAGAACAATCACATTTATTCTCAATCATTATATCTCTTTGTATTAAGGAACAATTACTTTGGACAGTTTTAAAGGAAACATGCACCTAAAATCTTAATATTTTTAATCCTGATATTAAGAGACTCATTTTGAAGTCCCTCATTTGTAGATCCGGAGTACAAATTGCAAGTAGAAAGAACAAATTTCTTCCCTCAACCAAAGGTAAACCTCTCTTTTTGAAACACTTGAAAGATTGATCACAAATTCCATCTATACCCCTAGAAGTTGTAAATTGCTAGCATTTATACTTGCGCTAAATTTCATAAAACAGGCTGCTTGTCCATATTTTACCAGTGCTTTTATATCTGAAATTCTCGATGTAATAAATGAATATAAGTGGGGCACGTGCACAAAATAGTATTTTTGGAGGGTTTATAATTTGAAAGTTTAAACAAGGGCTTATCTTGTTCCTGTTTGGAAAAGAAAAACATGTAAATGGTTAAAGCAAGAAAACATATGTTCTTGTTTCTTCATCCTATACTGCTGCTCTAACTATTATTATATGCTTTTTGATGAAGGGACCCAGCACTAATATTTTTGTTTTCTTGTTAATTAAATTTGAAGTTTGATGCTGCGATTGTAAGGTTTAAATTAAAACAGATTTCGGAGTATCCACCAGTTGCTTCTCCAAAGACCTTTTTTTCTATGGTCAGCAACTTTTATTATTAAATTATCTCTATTTTTGCATTTGAAATTCTAGTGCATTAATTTGATTTTTTATGATTGTTTGTCAATTTTAAAATCTAAATTTTCAGGTAAATTCCGCTTTCAATGGGAAGAGAAAAATGTTGAGGAGATCACTTCACCATTTGTGCTCTTCTACCGAGATTGAATCGGCTCTTGACAATATTGGGCTTCCAATCACGGTATGTTTATTGGATATTAGAAAGAGAGTAGGGTTAAAATGCCTCATTATTTTCGTGCTCCAATCATGCCTCACATCCCTATCTCCTTTTTCAAAGTCCAAACAGTCGATCCGAACTGGTCAACATATTAAAATGTGCTTGGAGACGAAATTTTATATTTTTTGGAATTTTTTACTATTTTTTTTAGCTAGATACAAAATCAATGTTTTTGGATGGTCCAGAATCTTCTAAAAACAATGATTTTCTACCTATCTTAAAAAATAGTAATTTTTTTTCAGAAAAATATAAAATTTGGTTTTTAAGGACATTTTTATATGGAGATCATGTTGAGTGACTGTTTGGACTTTGAAAATAGAGATAAGGATGTGAGGCATGATTGGAGCACATAAATAATGGGGCATTTTATCTCTACTCTTATAAATACTGCAAAAGTTTTTTTTTTTTTTTTTGCAATATTCTGCATTTTGGTTGCTTAACTGTATGCTTCAACAAATGCAGTCAAGACCCGCTGAGCTCACGTTGAATGATTTTGTGAGGTTGCATAACAATTTGGTAAAACAGTAAATTCTTCTGAAGTTATAAATAAAAAAAATCACCCTGATTTCTCCAAGAAGAATTAAAGCGCTGGTCTTGATCCAAGCGCAAGAAGGTTTTTTTGATAGGAAAATGATTATGGCATCCAAAGAAAAATAGAATCGCAAAAGCATCCTTTTAGACATCTTCAAGTGTGAGAATTTTGATACCAGATGGATACTTGTTAGTTTTATTATGTGATTGTTGACGGTTTGTGGGTTACCACAGAGAAATATTTTCTACCTTATCATTCCATGTAAATTGTAATTCAATTATTCATATGTGCAACCAAGGAAATATATCAGTGATACTTTGTTTTTTTGGGTCTAATTAACACGTATGTTTAAAATTGAAAGAAACTTATTCGTGGCACACCATTTTATCAATGATGATGTTATGTCTACTCTATATTTAACTCAGTTCGTCATGTTTAATGAACAAAAAAGTGAATGAATGACGAGAGCTATTACTTATCAATTTATCATTTCAAAATTAGATAAGGATCATTCCTTTACTATTTACTATATTTTTCTATCGAACATGATTTTTAGGTTGTGTTTCGAAGATGGATAACTCAGTAATACCTTTTAGGCAACTTTATTCTTTAATTATTTTCAAATTATCTTATTCCCAAACACAAGGTCATTATGTATTTAACTGATAAACGGCTCATTTGTGATGCACACAAGCTAGTTTTTTTTTTTTTTTAAATCAGTCAAATTTGAAAGATTTTTTCTTGACGACTGAAATAGCATCTACATTCATTAAATTAGACTGATATAGTGATATTAGAAGATAAATAACTGAAATTAATTTAAAGATAATTTGAAAAACAATACACTCATGCAATTGATTTTGATTGCTTTTTAACATTTGGAAATTGAAATAAAAATTCTCATACATCTCAAAAATTAATTTCTAATATGGATGAGTGAATATGAATCAATATATTGGTCAACGTGACATCTGAAAGCAATTTCATTAATAAAATAAATCTTTATATTTATGAAATTATCATATATCTCAGACACTACAAATAAAATGCCATCTAAAATTTAAAATTGTAATGAAATTACCATTTCCCCAAAAGTTCTGAACTGAAGACAGAAAACAACTTGCAGAGTTTTTTTTTTTTTTTTTGCCAAATAATCCACAGGCTTGTAGAGTTTTAGCCTGTATTTATGGGCCTTAAGGCTGCAAGTCGGAAGCCCATTTTTTCTGCTACGTCACCTTTAAAGTAAAAAGTCGTAGAAAATGTTAAAAAAATACAGAACCATTTAAATCTTCATATCGTCTTGTTCTTTAGTAGACGGCGCATCCAAAGCGAGATCTAGGGTTTATTGTTGACCTTCCAACAATTCCAAGGTTAGAGATTCTAGATGCACTCCGTGCTAGATCGTAAATTATCCTTCCAATTGCTTGATGTTGTTTGGTTTTGAGATCTACTTCTGTTTGTTCTGTTTTTGGTATTCATAGCGATCTGTGTTGGTATCGTCTATTTCTGCAATTTTTCCTTTCATTTGTGCACTATTTGAGAAATAGAGGATGATATAACTAAAATTCGTTAGTATTCTATGGAACAAGAATGGATCTTTAATTATTCTCGCGATTAGTCCCTGCAGCTAGCTTGTTAGATCAATAGATAGCAGTAATTACTACCGTTCAACTATTTTGAGTATTTTTTCTTACACTTCTTGCATTTCTTTTCTTTGGTTTCCCCTGTATAGTCCCCGTCGAGCGATATTTGCTCATAATTGTGGAACTCATGGTCAATTGTAGCATAATTAGAACGGTTTAATTTAAATGGGGCTTTGTGTAGATTCTACGAAGTTTTCAAATCCTACTTGTACAAATTAACTATCAATTTTGGTTGAATTTAAAAATTGCTAGAATAATATATATATATATATATATTTTTTGTATCATTTTTCAGATAAAGATGAGGCCAATATTTTGTGGGAACCTTGACTTTGATACGAGACAATCTGATGTGGAACGGCTTTTCAGGCGGTATGGTCGAATTGACAAGATCGACATGAAGTCAGGTACAATTAGTCCAACAAAAATAACGGAAAAGGACAAAAAATGATTTAAATGAAACTTGCACTGTGCCGCTATTTGCTTTTAATGTGCAACACAGAGGCATCACCACCTACAGGTTATGCTGGATATCTATCGTCTCCCAGGTCGCCGCACAGAGTAGCATCGCAAAATAAATCATTTTACACGAAAGAAGATTTCTTTCATTTCAGGGTTTAATTGGAAAACTTCAATATATGAAAGATACCAAACATTCAAAATACTATCTTAGCTATCTGGGATTTTTGTTTACTTTTATAGGGTTATATAAGAAATTGGAACTTCAGATGAAGGTATTTGAGAAATTTTGGTTACAAGGTTGTATGTAATTATTTCATATTATGTGCCTGAGGTCTCCTGTACTCAGCAATTTCTTTGCGCAGGATATAATATTGGATGATGGAACGGGTCCCACCCCACTCACTCATTTCAGTTCACTTGGGCACTAAACCAACCTTAGTGTCTCCTCTCTGTCATGCAATTTTGCCTATTTTTCTATCGTCCCTACTACCCGTCTACCACATCTTCTATGTGGGTCCCAGTCATATGCACAACCAAGCAGGAACAATATAATGGAGGTGGTGGCACAACCGTAATTTCTGACTGTCAAACAACCACCAAATGCAAATCCAAATGCAAATGCCTTTCTTTTCACATTTTCATCTTTGTTGTACCTCTACATTTATTTAAGGTCTGTTCCTGCTTACTAGCCCAAATTTTTAATAGTTTAAATGGAGGGGCTAACCTGTTAATCTTTTCCATTTGTCCTTTTTTCTTTGTTGGTTTACAAAAATGTTATATTTTTCGAATCTCAAAATTCGACACGATAAATCTTGTTAATTTTGCATAAAAATTTGTAGGTTTTGCTTTTGTTTACATGGAGGATGAAAGGGATGCTGATGATGCAATCCGAGCCCTTGATCGAACTGAATTTGGCAGAAAAGGTCGTAGGCTTCGCATCGAGTTGGCAAAGGTGCTATAACTGATTATTACTTTCGAAAAGTAATAAATTATAAAAAATATTTAGTTATTATAAAAAAGGCAATTTTTCGCAGTAGTCAAGTCACATTAAATGCACATAAATTCAAATATCTTGAGTCGAGTTTCCTAGAATTTATTCAGACTTTTTTTTTATGCTGCGATCGCATAAAAACATAAAACTTTGAAGCTGCACCAGTGTATTTAAACAACAAAAAAGAAACAAACAAATAGGAAAGCAATCAAACAAATAAAAAAAAGTACAATTCAACTTATACTGAAGTAAGTTCTTTGTGTCATTCTTTCAGCATGAAGATCGAGGCGGAGGAGGGCCAAGCCGAGTGGGCCGTGGCTCGCGGCGGTCGCCGGGCAGCATGAAGCCGTCAAAGACTCTCTTTGTCATAAACTTCGACCCTGTCAGCACCCGCATGAGGGATCTGGAACGCCACTTTGAAACTTATGGCAAGATCGTCAACATCAGGATCCGTCGCAACTTTGCCTTTGTGCAGTACGATACCCTAGATGATGCCAGCAAGGCCTTCGAGGCTACTAATGGAAGGTAACAACTAACAATTATGCCCTTTTTATTTTCTTTTAGTATATTTTTATGCTTAATTTCTGTTTTTGCATACAGTTATAAATATCATAGCTTCCGTGAATTCCATGAGCGACAAGTGTTTTGAGGCTGTTGATATTAGATAATGCTTTTTACATGTCTAGACGACCTCCCAGCCAATGCCATTACAAAGTAAAAGAAATCTTTTATATTGGATTCGGGCGACATGCCTCTTTGAGTAGGAATGGAGTGTGTTGGTCACTATGGTTAATAAATTTGCATGCTGGTACGAGCTAGCATGCCCTGGTATGTACCAGCCTGCAGTTAATTCAGACTTTTTTCTCTTAGATTTTTGGGCTTTAATAGACTTAATTAGTTTTGTGGTCTCTCTTTTTGACTACTTTTAGTTTCTATATAACTTTTTATTTAATCTTTGATTATTGTTTGGTACTTCTGGCTGACGACTTGTTTCTGAGACTCTAGTTCTGGAGGTCTGGCAAAAATTATTGATAAAATTCTTAAGAGGACCTACTTGTATTCTGCAATCTATCTTACATTATATAGTTTTAATTCCATTATTTTCTGAAATGTAGCAAATTATTGGATCGGGTTCTGTCAGTTGAGTTCGCTTTGAGGGATGATGACGAAAGGGGTGGCCACCAGAGCCCCAGCAGAAGGGATAGAGATGGTGATGGGGGCCGTGATAACCGGTCACCTAACAGGGATAGATACCGTGCCCGGGACCGGTCCCCCAGTCCTTATGGGCGGGGCCGTGAAAGGGGCAGCCCTGATTATGGCCGTGGACCGAGCCCAAGAGACGACAATGGCCGTGTCAAAAGCCCAGTGGGAGGTCGGTCCAGAAGCCCAGTGAATGGCCGGGCTGATAGCCCAGTTCCTGAGAGGGAGAGAGAGAGGTCTGGAGAGAGGGAAAGAGAGAGGTCAAGGGAGAGGGTGAGAGATAGGTCAAGAGAGAGAGAGAGGGACAGGGAGAGAGGGAGATATAGAGAGAAGTCTGAGGAGAGGGGTAGGGAGAAGGATTTGGAGAGGGATAGGGAGAAGGATCTGGATAGGGATAGGGGGAGAAAGAGAGAGAGGTCTGAGGAGAGAGAGAAGGATCTGGAGAGGGATAGGGACAGGGGGAGAAAAAGAGAGAGGTCTGAGGAGAGGGAAAGGGACAGAGAGAGGTCTGAGGAGAGGGGCAGAGAGAAGGACAGGGAGAGAGTCAGAGACCGAGAGAGGTCTGAGGAGAAGGACAGGTACGGCAGGTGCGTCGCTCTCTATCTATTTATTATTATACATATATTAGCATATCAGATTTGGAACCATACTGGTACAGTAACATAATCTTTGTTCTCCATTTTTACCCTGTAATTTATTTGTTGTTGGAATCCTTAGATAGGGTAGTATTTTAAGGAAAGTTAACCAATCTACTCCTGCTTGTAACAAATTAATAACGTATTGTTTAGTATGAGCCAGTTGGTATCAAACGGCTTGTTTTAATTTGAATCTTTTGCCCCCCCTTTCTAAGTTAAAGTTATCTTCTTTTGTAGTAGTGGCTCTCCTGAAGATAGAGCATGACAATCTGAACTATGGCCATCATCCATTATTCTCATGTAATATTTTTCTCCGGACATTATTTCTTGATGTTTTCCTTTGTGGAGATTAGTAGTTGGTGTGAAGCTTGTACTTGTGGTCTAGAATTCCCTTGCAAACATGGCAATTGGATTTTTTTTTTTAAAACTGTGACTTTGTTAATGTTCTGTTACTGCTATATGTTAGGATTATTGATTTCCATAATCATTTGTAAGCTCTTTTCAGCACGTTGAATATGGGTTCTTTTTTGGATTTTCTCTAGTTGCTGAATTTTTCTGTTTAATTTGTGGAACTGTTGGGTGTCAGTATGTTTGGCGGAACCCAAATAAATGATTCTTCTGGGATAGTGGTAACGAGACAGTAAAAATTCTCGCTTGTTCTTAACACAAACACCGACGCACAAGCCCAACAATCATCTCGTGATAGTGGTCCAGGAGAAAAGCCTAAGAAAATCTCAAAATGTTTTCTCGTTGGTTATTTATTTCGAAGATGTTAATGATGTTAATGGAGGTTATTTTATAGTGAGTAGGGTTTAAATACCTATTTATTGTTTCCGTGTTCCAATCATGTCTACGTCCTTATCTTTGTTTTTAAGTTCAAATAATCAATTTGTACCGCTTAATATAAACTCTATATTAACATTTGTTTCGATATTAAATTTTATATTTTTTTGAAAATTTTGTGATATTTTTTTAAGATAGATTCATCTAAAATTTTATAGAAAACAGTTGGGTCAAAATCGGAATGCTCTCTTCCCTCCCCCCCACTTATTATATCCGAATTTACTAAATAAATCTAAATTAGCTTGTAATTTTCAGATCAGAGGAATTGTAGAAAGGCTGAAATTCGCAGCGTGATAGGAAACCAGGAAAGAAACTTACCGGGCTAACCAAATTGTTTTCTGATTGAGAGACCAGCAATGATTTAAAATTTTAGCGGATAATTCAAAATTTTATAAAATTTATATGTAGACGACAATCCGATTTAAACGCAAAACGAGTCTCTTTAATTAGTGTAACTGTTTGTGTCATTATGTGGAACCCAATAATTGATTATGATTATTCGGGGATGAAAGAGGAGAGATGCACAAGCCCAACAATCATCTCGTGCTTCTGGGTACCAAACTAACACCTTGCTTTGATGGTGGTAGAGGAGAAAAGGCAAAGAAAAAATCTCAAAATATTTTTTCTCGTTGGATGTTTATTTAGAAGATGTTAATGGAGCTCTTTTTTTTTTTTTTTATAAATTTGAGCTGGGCTATTGTGTTTCATAAATAGTCATGTATTACTTTATGCTCGCATCTTTATTTTTAATGTCAAAACAACCGATTTGAACTATTCAAAAATGTGTTTGGAGAACAAATTGTACAGTAGTTATATATTTCTTTACTATTTTTTCTTGATAGGTACAAAATTATTGTTTTTCGAAGATTCTAGACCATCTAAAAACAACAATTTTCTACCGTTTTTAGTAAATAAATTTTTAAAGATGTTGAGCTATTCGCATCTACAATCTTGAAATTTGAAATTGAAAATACTATATGAATCAAGAAAGAGCTCTTACTTCCTCAAGCATCAAAGTCCAACTACTATAAACTTTATAATTTATTTTCGGTTATTTTTCTAATCCACTTCAAGGAAGGGGGACCAACCATTATATATTCTCACAAAAGAATCTATCTGTCCTTGTTTGTGTTTACCCTCAATGGAACGGACCGAGTGTAAAGTTCTACTGCTGCTTTACCAGTTCTCGTTTTGTCAGGGGAAAACATAAATAATCCATATCCTCTTGAATCAATTCAGTCCGAGGTGAAATGCATGGAATTTGATCGGACGGTCTGAATCTAAACATAAATATTATTTATGTTAACTTAGGTGATATGAATTCAGCACATGAAGAGGCACGTGAAGAGCTGAAATCAGAAAACTTTGGAGTTAGGATGCGTTTGAAAACGCTTTTGTTTTTACAAATCGCTTCTATTCTCCATCTTCACCCAAAGTCCAAAATCTGAATGGATCTCTTCCCTGGGTTCAGATCCAGTGCGGCACCTTACCGTGTAGAATAAAATTTGTATCGTCTGTTTTAACCTGACACGAATCTCAAAGCAGATCCCTTCTCTCCTTCCTCACTTATAATATCCGAATTTACCATATAGATCTGTATTAGCTTGTAAATTTCAGACCAACCAAATTCTTGAAATGCCGAAATTTGCACCATGATAGGAAACTCGAAAAGAAATTTATCGGACCAACAAAATTGTTTTCGGATTGAGAGATCAGCAATTATTTAACAATTACCATATAATTTTTTTTTAAATTTACATGTAAACGTATAACTTGTCAAATATAGTTCAATTTTAACGCTAACGAGTCTCATCATACGACGAATTCAAGTCATTAAAACCAAAATATTTTACTAGCGTTGATGTTTACATATTCAATTTATAAATTTTTAAGTTTATTAAGTACGTGTATACATATATTAGTGTCAAAATTTGTTAGAAACCACAAATACAATTTTTTGTAAGCGAAATTCGATAAACAACGTAGTTTAGAGTCTTAATTATAACATTTACAATTAATTACATTTTCATGTAATGAGGTCTCGAAAAGAATATTATTTTATTATAAAAACTGTTAGAATATATTAATTAATATTATATTTAGATCTTTTATAAATGCTGAAACCTGTCCTTAATATACAATCTGGCTAGTATGACATCGGTGTCGTATAACACTAACTTCAAAACTTATTGGATATACTTTAAACCACAAATCCAAACAGTTCAAACCATTCTACTTTTTGAGTGATGCGTATACATGTAAATTTATATTTTTTCGAGTTGTATTAGTACCAAGTCAAGCGGTAAAAGATATATTGAAAAATGAATGCATTGAAATTAACTTAAAAATTGTTTAACTGCAGGTGTAAAATACTTGTTTGAGCGGATCTAATTAGGGGTTAAGAGGGCGATCTATAGGCGATTTGGGAAATGAAACAGGCAACGGTCTACACCGGCAACGGGTGGTTCACGGTCCTTTCCCGCAAGCAGCGACAGGACCTTGCCTGGAAAAACAAAGGTGAATATGAGCATGCACATCGAAGGCCCCGACGACATTGGTGGAAGAAGACCGGAGCTCTCTCACACCACCATTCGACTCCCTACAGCTCTCACAACTCCATGCCAGGTAACCACAAAAAAACAAACTCAATCTTGGGAAATGGTTATCTTGGGAAACCCTTTCATCATTTTGCTAGGCCTGGTCACCTACAACAGCAAGGCTGTCACCGCACCTCCATTAATGCCCCTACATCATCAGCTCTCACTGCTTGGGGGAGAGTAGAGGGATTATTCCCGTACCTTTCACAACCCAAGCAGTCATTTCCCATTAATACTCTTACAAGCATTAATGGCACCCCCCAGCCAAATTTCATTACAAAACCACCTAAGCCCCACTGCATTTACACCTCCATTAACTCCTCTCTACCTAAACCTCCAAATAACCTACCTTCAGTTATGACAAGAAAACGCAATGCCCCCACTGCTCAACCCCCATTCGGCCACCAAAACCCACACAATAACTCTCTGCACTCAACTGCTCAACCATACTCACCCATCATCACCACTCCCCCTCCAAACATTCAACTTCCCCCATACCCACCCACGGTCCAACGCTATCAAAGCCCCCCATGGCAGCACTTCTTAGACCAAAACCCGTGGCAATTCTGCCACCTCCAAACTCTCTCACCACAAACAGAGGTACCCCAAGACTATCCGCAGCTACCTCTTCCTCCACAGCCAAACCACTATCTATGGAAAGACTGTTGCTATAACTGTCTTAAGATTGGACATGATCAAAATGAGTGTCGAGCACAAGAGCGAGTATGCGCTAAGTGTTGGAATACGGGCCATGAGGCAAAATATTGCACGCACACCCCGACGGCCAAGAAAGTCCGCTTCGACCCCCTCCAACCAAGAGGCAACATGGGTGACTCCCAACTACCACCAAACCGACCACGATCGGTGACAGTTTTCATCCCGGAGACTAACATCATGAAAGTGGACGCATTAGAGTTTAATCGAGCTATCGTGATAGATGCCCGTCTCAAGGTCAATCACACACCCGAAATAGTGCAATCGGTCCTCATGAATGTATGCAAGACGGATTTCCCGTTTCCACTAACCCATATGTCGGGTTCGCAATACCTTTTATTGCTCCCTTCGGGCTTCGACCGTCACCGATTCCTTCTTAGCTACGACAAGCCGTTGCAAGACCTCGGCTATGTGACATACCCGTGGACCCCCGCTGTCAATGGGTACCCTTTACGCCTAAAATTTAAGATTTGGATTGAATTACGGGGATTGTCACCCCAAATGTGGACCATTGACCACTTAATTGCGGCTGCTAGTTCAATAGGTATTGTACTTGAACATGCCTCGATGACTAGAGCTCCATCGCTCGAAAGTATGCATGCGGTTGTGGCGGTGCCCGAAC
Source organism: Carex littledalei (assembly GCA_011114355.1). Classification (NCBI taxonomy): domain Eukaryota; kingdom Viridiplantae; phylum Streptophyta; class Magnoliopsida; order Poales; family Cyperaceae; genus Carex; species Carex littledalei. Next base: position 14,939,791 of record CM022086.1, on the reverse strand, counting down.
TTGGTAACATCCCGCACACCCTCAACATATGGCTCAAAGGCATCGCACGAGAAGTGGAAGTAAGGGTCCTGAGCTGGTTAGAAGAACCGGTGCCCCTCGCACCACCCATCGACACAACACCGACGGTAGAATTTTTCACTCGAGTGCAACATGAAAACAAGCAAGCAGTTACTGTTGTCAGAGATGCCAACCAAGGTAGCAGTGTTTTGGCTATTGAGTTTGACATGATTTTTTCTGTTTGGAAAAGCATGAAGGAGGGCAAGGATAAAGAGAAGCTCGAGAAAACACTTAGAACTTCCCCATTGTTCGATGCCATGCAAAACCCCGCATCACATTTGGCCTTGGCCATGGACCCGCCACCCCAGCAAGAACCAGGAAAACCAAGCAAGGGAAAAGAAATTTGTCAAACAGTCAATCTGGAGATCTCCAGTTCGGTTTCAAAGGGAGACCATTCTGGTTTAGCTATTAAATGCCCACCTGTGTACCAGTCACACGTCCCTGCAACCACACCAACTGTCTCTGGAGACAAGACACCTTTAAGTGGGAAACCACTTCAAATTTCAAACCTCATTTCCACTACACTGAAACCCAACCCAAATTCTACAGCCAATGCAATCCAGGATTTTGCTACTGCAATCGCCAACAGCCCACCTAAAACAATCAACTTCAGCCCAAGTCCCTTAACTGACAAGGCCATCGGGCTTATCCGCTTCCTTCCAAACCCACCACTAACAGCCACTCAGACCCCAGTAACTCCTAAAACTAAACCCAACGCCAATCTCCCAAGCCCAACACCAACTCCCAGTCCCAGTCCCAGGCCGCAGCCGACCCACCCAGGCCGAAGCCATCCTTCCCAGGCCGCAGCCAGGCCCAATCCTAAACAGGCCGAAGCCAACCCCCCAGTTCTGAAGCTAACTTCTCCACCTGGCCCAAATTTAAACAATCATCACCTAAACACCCAACAAAGCACAACAAATGACAACCCACCCATCCCCACAGCCCACTCTCCAGCGCCTAATAAACCCCAGCATTCCCCGTTTGGCGATACGGGCAGCTTTGATCCAGATGCAGCGGATCTAGCACCCCGCCGCTCTACCCAGACCCAGGGATCACCCGACCCAGCAAGACTCCTAATTGAATCCGACCTGGATAATGAGGCGATCCCTCTCGGATCAGAACCTGAAGACGCTGAGCTCCCAATCGGATCTGAACCGGTTGAAGATGAGACCCAAATCGAACCAGAACCAGAGGAGGAACCTACTGAATACGAAATTGAAGATATGCAGGAAGAGGATTACCGTGCCTATGAGGAATACGAAGATAATCTCCAAGTAGATTTTAGTGCGCTGGCGCAACAAAGCTCATTCGGGCATAGCGAGTCAGAGGTCATAGGTGAGTATATCACACCAACTGCATCTGAGGTGGATTTACAAATGTTTGAAGCTGCTTATGGCGGAGCTAATCATGAGGTGGCTGAGCCTGAGGTTGCACCAGCGGCGGCCGTGCCTGAACTGCATGGCCAACCCGAACCCCAGGATGATGCGACAGGCCCTTCGCTGCTAGATAACAATGCCGCTGAACAACAATCCCTCCGACGCAGTGCTCGAATTTCGGTCAGGGGCTTCACCAAGAATTACTCTCCTAAGAAATCAAGGAAGAAGAAGAAAGTAAATCCGAAATCACCATTCGCTGAAGCTGACCTGCTCAAGGTGCTGCAAACCGAAGCCTTGGCAGCTGCTCCACTCGATCAGGGTCATTCAGATAGCATTGATCGATTTTGTGGGATTGAGAACATGGGTATCCCCTTGCTGCATGGGGAGGGACCAAGCAATAACAGGCAGGATGGCATCCAAGGCACTGATGAGGAATATGGCGAGTCCATATTAGGGGATCTTGAGTTCAACAGTGATGATGATAGGTTCACCGATGATGATGAAGCGTCGGTTGAAGACGGCCATTAAGGCTCCCCTTTAGTTTAGATAGTGAGCAGCATACTTTTGGAGATCTAAATGTTTAGGTTTAGTTGGATACTATCTTTTCTTAATGTTGGTATTTACATTGGTGACAACAGCTTTTGTGTAATCACTCCTTATGAATGATCAATTGTCATGTTTTAAATTTCCTTTGCGTCTTTTAAATTGGAATGTGAGGGGTCTTGGGGACCCGCAAAAATGTGATGTGATTAAAGATATAGCAAGTGATGCGAAACCTGATTTAATTTCTTATCAAGAGACTAAGTGGAGCAATTGCTCAATTTTTCGTGTGCGGCAAGTGTGCCCCGCGACATTTCATCAATATGAAGTATTGAATGCGGAAGGGTCGAGAGGAGGGATCTTGCTCACGTGGAGCACTAGATTCACTCTCTTAGACTCCTTCACTTATGATTTTTCAATTTCCGTGATTCTTGAAATTAACAATTTTAAATTCATGTACACTGCGGTGTATGGACCACAAGCGGATAGTGGAAAAATGAGATTTATGAACGAGCTTCGCTCAATTCGTGAACTAAATAACCTCCCATGGATACTCACTGGAGACTTTAACCTATATCGTGACCAACTTGATACCACAGGCCATATTAGAAACCTTGGATTAATATCTGAGTTTAATAACATGATTGCCGACTTGAACTTGGTTGATGTTCCACTTCAAGGTAAAACATACACTTGGTCTAGTAAGAGGCTAAACTCCCACATTCTCTAAACTAGATCGTGTATTCTTATCTTGCCATTGGAACTTATACGGTGCCACTAACTCATTGCAAGATTTACCCGCCGGGGCATCAGACCACACCCCACTGTTGCTTAACATTAAACCCCATACCAACCCACCAAAGCGACAGTTCAAATTCGAAAACTACTAGCTTAAACATCAAGAGATACATGGAATAGTGGCAGCGGCATGGGCAACTCCAATCGACTCAACAAACACGGTTAAAATCTTTCAGAGGAAAATATTCGCCGTGCAAAACCAACTGCAAAGATGGGCCAGACACAAATTTTGTAAAAGAGATACGTACCTACGGCGATCCAAATGGGTTATCCAACAGCTAGATTGAGTGGAGGAGCTCCGGCAGCTCAACACAATTGAATTCCGGCTGAGACTCCGGCTGAGGGATCATATTTTCACTCTGGCTCGCGACAAAGAGCTAAGATGGAAGCAAAGATCGGGTTGTGCATGGTTAAAAGCAGGGGATAAGAACACGAAATATTTTCATTCAATAGCAAACGACAGAAAGAACAGGAACTCAATGGCAACGATTCAAGATGAGAATGGGCTCGTAATAACTGAAACACAACTACCGCATTACATCAAGGCTCACTTCGCCAACCTACTGGGGAGGAGAGACTTGTGTCGTAGGCCATTTAACCTGAGTGGAAAAGTCGAACCTAATCATGCCCCTGACCTGATATGCCTTGACAACCACGTTACTGAGATAGAGGTCCACTCTGCCATCAACGAAATGCCATTGAACAAGGCTAGTGGACCGGATGGGTTACCGATAGAATTCTACAAAGCATTCTGGAGTATCATCCGAACTGACCTCATGAACCTAATTTCGGATTTCCTCAACTCGGGTCGGAACCTCCAAACCTCCAAACCATCAACAAGGCAACCATCACCCTGATACCTAAGAAACGTGCGCCGATTGCTATATCCGACTACCGCCCAATCAGTGTGATAAACACGATAGTTAAAGTCATAACGAAGATATTGGCAAATAGGCTTCAACCGCACCTCCCATCAATCATCGATACAAATCAAACTGCTTTTGTTAAAGGTCGCTCCATGATGGAATCCTTTTTAGTAGCGCGAGAGTTCTTAGCATTTTGCAATGCACGGAAACTACCGGCAATTCTATACAAAGTGGACTTTGAAAAAGCCTTCGACACTGTCGACTGGTGCTTCCTCACCAACCTTCTCATAGAACGAGGATTCCCCCCGAAATGGATTGGCTCGATGTTAGCCATCCTTCGTTCAGCAACCTCAGCGGTGCGAGTGAATGGGTCACTCACAGAGTATTTTCCCCATGGGCGTGGATTGAGGCAAGGAGACCCGCTGTCACCAATGTTCTTTATCATTGTCGCCGACTCACTAAACAGATTTATGCATAACGCGGAGCAGGTAATGCCCCCGAACGTGCACCTATCTCCAAAAACTATCCAGTTTGCAGACGATACCGTCATTATCTCGGAAGCCCACCCTCTAACCTTGAAGATAATCACCCATGTTTTAAAAGTATATGAGGAACTCACGGGTCTCAAGATAAACAAAGCAAAGAGTGCTTTTGTCCCGATTTCAATCCCTCAGCACCTGATACCCTCAATCCAGAGTATTATTTCATCCCCGGCAGAGCAGTTGCCGATCACATATCTTGGCCTTCCCTAGCTATCAAAAAACTACGCATCATCGATTTCCAACCAATGATACAAGCTGTACAGCGAAAAATGGAGGGATGGAAATCAAATTTCTTGTCATATGGAGGTAGAGTAACCTTGGTCAAAGCAGTCCTTTCAGCCATGCCAATTCACTACATGCAAGCCACCAGACTTCCCAAAGGGGTAACCAAACAAATTGACAAAATAAGAAGACGGTTCTTATGGCGAGGCAAGGCACCATGTCAAGGTATACATTGCTTAATTAACTGGGAAACTGTGTGTGCATTAAAATGTAATGGTGGGATGGGGATGATTTCCCTCGATGGGCAAAACCAGGCGCTATTGACAAAATGGTTATGGAAGTTGCAGCATGACCCGGACGGGCTTTGGGCGACCACAATCAGGCAACTATATAACATCGTAGACTGCTCACAGCTCACCGACTCACCAAATTTGACTACCTTTCTGAAAGATCTGGCACAGCTCATTCCTTTTTTCACATCCTCAATCAAGTTAGATATGGTTACCCAAACATTACAATGGAGGTGGACAGCATCGAAAACCTTTTCTTGTTCGTCGGCCTACAGGGTAATGTACGATACTGGTGTCCGATCCAGTTACTACCGACCATTATGGAAGCTCAAAGTACCCATGAAGGTGCGCATTTTTCTTTGGCTGATGTTAAATGACAAAATTCTGACTCAGGAGGTACTTACAACATGCGGATGTATGGTAACACAAGGATGCGCGCTATGTAGTAATGGTTTAACCGAAACCTGCGATCACTTAATGAGAACGTGCCCATTCACCAGGAATTTTTGGATAGGGCTATGTGCGCAACAAAGCTTACCTGGGGCAGGGGGAAACCACTACTCGGAGGTCTGGGGTGAAGGAAGGGAACACCTAACGGGGCAGAACAGACAGAGATGGGACGTGACATGGGCGGCATGCTCATGAGCAATATGGAAAGAACGGAATAAAAAAATCTTCACTTAGAAGAGAAAACCCGAGCATATCTTGATAAATGAAGTATCCATTGATATACACAATTGGCTGTTATTTAGTTAGATGCAACAGTGAGAGGAGGGGTATAGACATAATATGGGCTTTCTTAGTTTTATTGGCGGAGCTTTTTAATATTTGAGTAGATTCCTAATTTAGCTTAACAGTTACAAGGATCAATTGATCCGAATAACTCTCCTGTAAATACTTTTTTTATCTCAATATATCTTAGTGGACACTTTCCACTAACCTTCAAAAAAAAAAAAAAAAAATTAACTTAAAAACTCTCACATTTGACCGCTTGACTTGATACTAAATAAATTCGAAAAATTATAAATTTTACATGTAAACTCACAACTAATGAAGTAGATCGGTTTAAACGGTTTGGATTCGTCGTTTGAAGTCAATTTGATAGATTTTGAAGTTGATATTATAGGCTGAAATAACACTAATGCGATACTAACCACACATACTGCATGCATTGTTGCTTGCAACAAGGTATCAAGTGCAAAAGTTCACCGCTATTTAGTATTTACTTGGAAGTTGGAAGCTTGCGCATGTGAAATTTGCGCCCGTGATTAGTTTGAGCCGAACCCGAACCCACATAAATGGCCCTCATTTCAGTTCCTTCCAACGACCAACTGTCGCATTTGCCTCTTTAATTACCTCCTTCCCCTAGCTACTCTGCCTAGACTCCTTCTATTTGATAGCCAGCTAGCGAGCCAATACTTACTTGCCTTTTAATTCTTTCTCCCCTTGAATATAATTATATAAATTCTCACCTCTCCCTCAACTGTAACTGTGAGCTGTGTAACACACAACAGCTTAATTAATTTCACAGTCCAAATTAAAATGGCTCCAAAACTCTTGTACTCCCTCCCATTGTGTTTCTTCTTGCTCTTAAACCACCATTGTGCCACAGCGACAATTAATTATGCAGATGCACTCGAGAAGTCAATCTTGTTTTTTGAAGCACAGCGATCTGGCCAATTGCCGGCTAATCAACGTGTCACCTGGCGAGGCAACTCCGGCCTCTCTGATGGGTCTGCACACCAAGTTCGTCAAACCTACTACTTTATCATAAAATAAAATGCACCAGAATCAACATATATATATATATATATATAGATAGGCTAATGTCATAACGTTATAACTTCGGCCGAAGTTATAACGAGTCGTTTATTAGTTTTTAAAATCCAAACAACCGATCCGAACAGTTCAACTTTTTATAAATATTGAAATGTGCTTGGAGACTAAATTTTACATTTTTTGGAATTTTTTTACTATTTATTAAGCCACTTTGAAAATCGCAGATCTGCTGTGAACAGTAAAAAACAGTAAAATTTTCTGGACCACCGGATCAGTATTTTCAAAGTGGCTTAATAAATAGTAAAAAAATTCCAAAAAATGTAAAATTTGGTCTCCAAGCACATTTCAATATAGAGAACATGTTGAACGGTTCGGATCGGTTGTTTGGATTTTGAAATTGCAAAAACGACTCGTTATAACTTCGGCCGAAGTTATAACGTTATGACATTAGCCTATCTCTATATATATATATAGAGATGGGCTATTGTACTTCGCGAAGTAAAACCCCCGTTTACTTCACGCTCATATTTTCATTTTGAAAATTCAAACAACCGATCCGAACCGTTTGGATTTTGAAATTGCAAAAACGACTCGTTATAACTTCGGCCGAAGTTATAACGTTATGACATTAGCCTATCTCTCTCTCTCTCTCTCTATATATATATATATATATATATATATATATATAGAGAGATGGGCTATTGTACTTCGCGAAGTAAAACCCCCGTTTACTTCACGCTCATATTTTCATTTTGAAAATTCAAACAACCGATCCGAACCGTTCAACATGTTCTAAATATTGAAATGTGCTTGGAGACTAAATTTTACATTTTTTGGAATTTTTTTACTATTTATTAAGCCACTTTGAAAGTTTCTGATCCAACGGTGAACAGTAAAAAACAGTAAAATTTTCTGGACCACCAGATCAGAAACTTTCAAAGTGGCTTAATAAATAGTAAAAAAATTCCAAAAAATGTAAAATTTAGTCTTCAAGCACATTTCAATATTTAGAACATGTTGAACGGTTCGGATCGATTGTTTGGATTTTGAAAATGACAAAATATGGCCCGAAGTAAACGGGGGTTTTACTTCGCGAAGTACAATAGCCCATCTCATATATTGATCATAAGCCAAATGTGAAATGTGACTAACTTTTTTGTAGGTGGATTTGGTTGGCGGCTACTATGATGCCGGTGACAACGTGAAGTTCGGGCTACCCATGGCCTTCACCACGACAATGTTAGCATGGAGCGTAATTGAGTTTGGAAACATGATGTCTGGCCAACTTGACAACGCCAAAGCAGCTGTCCGGTGGGGCTCTGATTACCTCCTCAAGGCTGCCACCACTACTCCTGATTCCCTATATGTCCAGGTCATCCAATTCATTCATTCAACTTGGCTTTATGGTAGCACTTGTGTTTTAATTTTGGTCTAAAATGTCTGACTAGCCAGCGATTACTCGATATACGACGGTCTATTCGACGGGCATCATTTTAAGATGTCTAAATGCTGTACGTCCAAGCATAACTATTTTTCATTTCGATGATATAATGCAAAAATTTAAATTTCGAATGACATATTTGGATTGTTGATCTCTACATCATAAGCAAGACATTCGTGCTGAAATTTGTAAATAATTAGAGCCTGCTTTGTGTAAGTTGTAGAAATATATATAATAAATAACACTGAATTTGATTGTAATAAAGCCGTTAATTTAATTTGTTCGGCCATTTGTTCATGTAGAAATCAACATATATTTTAATACGCTTGTATGATACAACAAGTTGTATCGCACATGATTCGTGAAGCATAGCAAGACAACAGTTAGGATTTGTTGTTTTTAAAATTTAGTTAAATTATTAGTTCAAAGTGAAAATAAGCTTAACATGACACTAAAAAGTAGGCAATTTTTATTAATCCTTGTTGCTATTTCTCTTATTTGATTTTAATTTTGTAGGTGGCAGACCCAAACCAGGACCACAGGTGCTGGGAGCGGCCTGAGGACATGGATACACCACGAAACGTATACCGGGTCACTGCCCAGAATCCCGGGTCTGATGTGGCAGCAGAGACTGCTGCCGCATTGGCTGCTGCATCTATTGTGTTCAAGAATTGTGATCCAGCTTACTCTGCCAAGTTGCTTCATGCTGCTACTAAGGTTTATCAAATAATAAGCAAACTTCTATGTTACCCCCTTGTTTTGAAAGAAATACTAAACAGTCCTGGCATTTTTCTGAGTTCAAAAGTAACTAATTACTTGAAGTATGTATATATTTTTTTTTATTGTAGGTATTTGACTTTGCAGATAGGTACCGGGGATCATACAGTGATTCGCTGAGCTCCGTGGTGTGCCCCTTCTATTGCTCTTACTCCGGTTATCATGTAAGATCTTCAAATCTGTATTAATTTAGTTTCTCTTCCATGATAATTGAAGAATATCAGTATTAATCCTCTGTTGTCAGATGATGAGACATTAAAAAGCACTGGAGTAGTTTTAAATAAAGAGTTATGTCAGAGTCAGAGACAAAGGTTAAAATTAAACAAAATATCTTTACTAAAGCTTTCAATAATCTATGAATATACAGGATGAACTGCTATGGGGGGCATCATGGTTGCATTGGGCATCAGAGGACGTGTCGTACATGTCATACATTCAATTGAACGGTCATACGCTCGGTGCCGAAGAGGATGATTTTTCCTTCAGTTGGGACGATAAGCGCGTCGGCACCAAGGTTCTTCTATCCAAGGTAACACAATTTTTGACTTTCTTTTTCTCTCTCAAAAAAAAAAGGTCATCTGGTTGGGCCTGAGAATGATTTCATTCATTGAATTTCTTAAAAATCCATCAGTGTTATTGGAATGATTTGGTTGAAATAAGGTTAATTTCTAAGATTTTTTTTTTATATATTTAGGCAAATGGATTATTTTATCCTTATGAATACAATTTATGTCAATTAAAGTATGGTCAATTGACAATTATACCCCAATATAGCCTGAATCCTACCAAATTAGTCTCATATTGCACCCAATTGTGTACTTAATTAGAGAGCAAACAAGCAAAGCAAGGCTTAAAATTGGTTTAATCTAACGACCTAGCTATTTAATTTGTTTTAGGGGTTCTTACAAAACAGGATAGATGCATTGCAGCTGTACAAAGTTCACTCAGATAATTATATCTGTTCTCTTGTACCTGGATCAAATGGATTCCAATCACAGTATACACCAGGTTATTTCTCTTTATTTCATTCTCTGAGATCAAAGGGCTTGTGCATTTGGAACTGACAGATAAAAAAAAAGCTAAATTTCCGGACTAACATATAATTCTTCGGGAAAGGGAATGATTGTTTTTTTTTTCTTCGAAAAATAGATGAAACCGCACCAATGGTACGGTTCTACTAGGTGCAGGTTTCTGGGACCGCACCATTGGTACGGTTCCAGTGCTTTTCAGACCTTGAAACCCCATTCTGACTGCAGATTTGTTTGAAAACTGATCCTGACCACAAATTTGCTCGAAAACTGTTGGAACCGTGCACCATTGGTGTGGTTGCATCTATTTTTCGAAGAAATTAAAATAAAAAAATGTTTGATAGAGCAAGAAAATTGGGAATTTTTTTGGAATGAAATTTAAATTTTGTATTATGTAACAGGGGGACTTTTGTTCAAAGGAAGTGAGAGCAACTTACAGTATGTGACATCTACTAGTTTTCTACTTCTCACATATGCCAAGTATCTCACCACAAATGGAGGATCCATCTCCTGTGGTACCACCACTGTCTCTGCAACAGACCTCATTTCTTTAGCAAAGAAACAGGTACCAAACTAAACCTAGCAATTTCAAGTAAGCTCATTTTTGCAAATCAGTCCTCAATTCATCCAAATTTATAACGAGTTCTTTTACATGTTTTCTTTTGTTTTAGAAGGAATAACTTTAGTGCATTTCAAATGCCAGGTGGATTACATATTGGGTCAGAACCCGGCAAGGACATCCTACATGGTAGGATTCGGTAACAAATACCCATTGCACGTGCACCATCGTGGGTCGTCTTTACCGGCATTGCGGGATCACCCAAGCGGCATTTCTTGCAATGATGGATTCCAATACCTCTATTCTGGATCACCGAACCCTAATTTACTTGTTGGGGCAGTTGTGGGTGGTCCTGACAATGGGGACGGGTTTTCAGATGACAGGAATAATTACCGGCAGACCGAGCCGGCAACATATATCAATGCTCCTTTTGTTGGGTCCCTAGCTTTCTTCGCTGGAAACCCAAATAATTAACAGCCAAACCCAAATAATTAACAAACTCATATTTTTTCCTAGTGAAAAAAATATTGTATCATAAATTAGCTTTTAGATTGCATGTGTAACGGATAATGTACCTTATCTTCTTTTTTTTTTGCTATGCACACAGCACATTTAGGATTTGTAGTCTTATTTCCCCTCTGATAAAATGTTGTGGTCGTTCAGAATTAAAAAAATAAAACAAATATATGATCATGATGTACTCTATGAGTATCCAAGTGTAAGTTGGGTTGGGTTGGGTATTCATAATTTAAATTTGGATATTATAAACAAACAAAGGGGAAGAATGAATCTAATTTATTGAGATTTGGGACTTGCCTACTCTTCAGTACTTACTATTCTCTATAATTATACCCTCACATGTGATGTGAACCATTGATTAAAGATCGGGTGGTCGAGATTACATTTTCCCAAACAGTGCAGATCATCCTGCCCACATAAATGGAAAATGGATGGTGATTTGGCTACATTCGGATCTGAGTCCGACTGTCGGTGAGCACAGGTTGGATACATAACGTCAAATTAAAATAATTAAATTAAAAATTTATTCAGCTTTTACAAAACTAATCCAACCAAACAAATTAAACTCGTTAAGGATGTTTAATTTCATAATGAGAACATATGGGTTTTGAGGGATCTGGATTTATAATTTCTATACGGGTATGGTTTTTTTCCCAATTTATTCTCCTAGTTTTTCTCAAACTCTTCCCCACATAATGTAAATTGGTGGGAAAATAAAATTATATCCTACTCAATTTTGATTTTTCCAATTGATGCACTGCCAACGGTTAATTGAATAACAACAAAACAAGTAAATTTCAATTTATTTGATTGAACCGATCGAAATAAGGGAGATTAAAATTGAAAATATCGTAATTCAATACATACACAAATATATTTAATAATTATATAAATAAATATAAAAATATATATTATTCAAACTGAAATAAGAGAGATTAAATTAAGTTAAATATTAAAAATCAAAAGAATATAAGTATGAGTAGAACTAGGGTGTTCTGGGAATTTCATGTTTTTTTTTTAAACCCAGGCAGCAGCTGCCTTGAATATATATTAATAAAAACAAGTCCAGCAATACAGTATTCCTATTTCTATACAAGTATAGAACCTCAAACCTCCATCTTACTTCCTACAACCACCCAATCTCAATTTCATCAAAAAAACTTTACAGTGACCGGCACTAAGGAAAAAGGAGACAACAGAACTTAAAATACGATTTCCTCTCCAAGAAACAAAATTTAGCCAAACTTTCTCCAAAGCTTCATCTCATGCAAACATCTTGATGCCACGATAATAGGCTGAATGCGCTCATCTCTAAAAATCACTGCGTTGCGCTGTTTCCAAATACACCAGGCAGTGCAGATGAAACCCGTAGTCCAATCCCTTTTTGTTAAGTAGCCTCCCGCCCTTACCATTTCCCATGAGCCTTCCCAGATGGCACTCACCGAGCCCGCTGGTTTCATTAGTGGCTGTCCAGTGGTTACTGCTATGTGAAACCATATCACCACCGCAAATGGGCATAGGAACAAGGTATGCAAAATTGATTCCGACGGGTGATAGGCCTAAATTATATACATGTTCGGTCTGATTTTTACCACATAATAGCACCAAATATCTTGTATTTTAGTAGAGAATATAATGAAATATATCCAAGAATCAAGTTACTGCCAAAGTCTATTTAAGTTACAGGAAATGGAGCAAATTGTAGATCTTCTCGCAAGCTTTCCGAAAAGTGGTAGAACACTGAAAACGGAGTTACGGATCATGAGTTATGCCCGTTTGAATTTCAGAGCAAAACAGGAGAAACAGACCCCCGTGCGGACGCACTCAGTACTTAGTCAAATTTCCAGCATCGCAGAACTTCACAGACAAAAAGTCTGAGCGCAGTGCGGACGCACTCAGCCATCAGACACAGAAAACAGAAAAGTCCGAGCGCAGTGCGGACGCACTCGGGCCGCACTCGATCCGCACTCAGCGACACACAGTTCGTATTTTGGCCATATCTTGATCATACGAACTCCGATTTGGGTGATTCAAAGCTTGACGGAACCAGGACAAAGAGATCTACAACTTTCATGAAGGAAACAAATCCAAATTCGGAATATATAATTCTGTACAGCCGCATCAATGACCGCATCAGCCTGAAAAACTGCTAAATATGGAAAGTTAGTGGGCTTAGTGGGCGCCAAAATTAGAATAACTTGGTCTCCAAGTTATTAATCACAGAATTAGAAATATAGAAGTTAGTGGGCTTAGTGGGTGCTGAAAATATAACAACTTGATCCCCAAGTTCAGAAAATGACTAAGTTAGTGGGCGCCGAAAATAAAATAACTTGATCTCCAAGTTCAGAAAATATTATATAAGGCTAAGGAGACCACATGAGAAATTATCACTGCTCATCATTGCTCAATTGAAGTTATTCTGCTCCACTTTCCGGCGGTGATCAAAGTTGCGAAGGAAGAGAAGGAAGAAATCGAGGTTTTGCTTGAGCGACAAGGGAAGAACTTGGGCAGGAACTAGGAGATTGGTTGTATTCTTTCTCTTACGTATTTTCTCAGTTTTTACCATGTTTATCTTGTATTTTCTTGTGGATGCTTGCTTCTCCATGAGAGGCTAGTTTCTCTCTAGGGGTTTAGGTCATGTAGCATGAACTTGTTTAATTTTATCTTACTCGGATTTTAGTTTTTATTATGATTGTTTGATTTGATGTTAATTTCTGTGATTTATTATTTGTGATGTTTCATGATTTGTGCTTGAATTGTAATTGTTCCGTTTTGATCTTTTAGACCCAAAGTAGATTAGGATCATATAGGATAGTACAAATTGTTGTGCTTGAATTGTAGTTATCCCGCTTAAGTCTTTTAGATTAAAAGTAGATTAGGATCATATAGGATAGTACAAATTGTGATCGCAAATACCTTAGGATTTGGATTAGAAGCGACCGTACTTTGATATTCAAATCTGGAAATATAGAAATTAAGATTAGGATTTGGTGAAGGACTTAGCGGTGAAGTCAAAACCTAATTAGGACACCTTAGAACAAATATCGATATATACTTTGAAGCACGTGATTAAATATCCCTCTAGGTTAGTGACAGCCCTAGAATTCGAGGCACATTAATCCGTCCACCCAAAGTATTCGTATTAATATTTGTTCCAAAGGCTAACTTAGGTTAGAAACCTCGTCATAATCAAACATGAATTTAAACAAACCGAGTAGATAGAATTAGCAAGGGATTGTGGACCGAATACCCCTAGACTTCTCAAACTTGATTTTCACCCGATTTTATTGCTTTTTGTTACGAACTTTTAATTACTTTAATTTTCCTTCAAAAACGATTTTACACAAAACCCCCCTTTTTACTTTTATTGTTCAGTTTAGAAGTAGTTTTCTTTATTAAAAATTAGTATTTCCCTATCTCCCTGCGGATCGACACCTAAATACTACGATTGATAGGTTGTGCGCTTGCAACTAACATATTTATTGAGTACGAAGGTTTATAAATTTAAAGGCAAAAAGAGTACGAAATCCCTATATCTAAAATACTCAACAACGGGCAATTCATACATAGAACACAATGCAAACCAAAATTCAAACCTCGTTTCCGCAAATTATCTCTCGTGAGAATCTTGCCATTAAGCATCAGGTATGCGAAGATTTTTGCAGTGGGGGTTGCTCGGCATTTCCAAATTGAGTAAAAACGCCACTTAACAAAGCCTCCCTGAAAGAAAGCTCTGTATGCCGATTTAGCAGTGTAAAGTCCAGAATTCTCCCATCGCCATATAATTAGGTCTGAATCCCCTGTCAGTGAGACCGGTTCATGCACATTGTCAGATTCAATTAAATTCTGGTCAAGGGTGGCTTCCCACAAGGAGATGAATGGCTTCTCCGGAGCATTATTGGGGTGAAGGCGTGTAGGCATGCCCTGCCAATTGTCGCACCAGAAAGAGATATTTCGGCCATCCCCAATTTGCCATGACGTGCTCCAAAGGAAAAAGGATTTAATGCCCTGAAGCTGATGCCAAAAAAAGGATCCTGTCACATACCAAAATTTAGGGGCGTGCCTATTTGGACTCCTCCTCCTAATTTGCGAAACCATGGCTGTCCAGAGGCAATCTTCTTCTCTGTACAGCTTCCACCACCACCGCAATAGCAGTGCTATATTTGTCAATTCCAGATTTGAAATACCGAGGCCTTCCCATGCCTTGGGTATAGTTACCGTTGGCCAGTTGGTGAGCGAAATACCTTGTTTATTACTGGCAGCAGATTTGCCCCATAAAAATGATCTTCTAACCTTGTCCATTCTGCGTATGGCCCACTTAGGTAAGTGATCAGAGTCAAAATAATGATGATTTACGTAGGATTTTGGCTTAGGTTTTACATATTTTCTCACACTTATGTTTAATTATTTAGAGAAAAAGGCTACTGTCACCCTTCTTTATGTTTTATTGCAGGAAACAAGTTTTGGGACTATTTTACACCAAATGGAGCAAGAATCGGGTCAATCGGATCAGCGACGCTCATCGACTAAGTCCCTGTTACGGCCAGTATTGACCAATACGGACCAGGCCTAGCATAGACCAGAAGATAGCGCTGGAAGCATTTAAACCCTAACTGCCAAGGTCCTAATACGGACCGTATCACCTGATACGGCCCGTATCCGAAGGCATCTCTTGGGAAATAACTGCCGACAGCTGTTTTCAGATCAATTTCTTAGCCCCTACTCAACCTCTACACGTCCCTACACTCCTATATAAGGCCCCTGGGCAGAAGGAATAATCATCTTTGTAATTAGGGTTAGATTTGATTAAAGTGAGAAGAGAGGAGTGCTTGTAACCATGCCGTTCCGCGGCTAAGTTCCTTTTCTTAGGGCTAGGCAGTAAACCTTGTTACTCTTGATGTTTTGATATATATATTTCTGTTGATTATGATTTCTTGTTGTTGTGCTAAAATGCTTTTGTGATTTATTATCTCTTCATCTAATTTCAATGATCTAGTTTGAGTCTGTTAGGGTAGTGACAGTACTTTAATGGTAAGAGAAACTATTTGTATGAATTAGCCTCGTTGAGATCTATTAGGTTTATGTGAAGAAAACCTTAGCGGGGAAACCATAAACCAGACCAACAAAACGCGTACCAAATTCTATCACATGCGTAAAGAAATTCGCAGTGATCTATGTAGTAATTTGGGGTATTTGAGAGATCAGACATTTGCGTAAGGTAAATCGCAGTGTCCTATGTAGAATCTCGGTGAAAGATCTGTCATTCTTGCGTAACATAAATCACAGTGACCTATGTGGTGTCTTTCATTAAAACAACAACAGGAAATCAGACGCAACAGGAATATATTGTCAAGGCGGATTGAGTGGCAATGGTGTGCCGAAACCCTAGGAATCCTCATCTCTATCTTTATTTTAATTACTTTTAATTGTTTCCTAATTTACATTGATCAACAAACATCTCTCAATTTTCAGATTTCGTCTAGCCTTTCGAAAGATTGTGATTCGATCGCTCAAAGCATTGAACCAATATTCCCTGTGGATCGACCTCGAACATACTACTCGATAGGATTGTGCGCTTGCAGTCCGAACCGATAGCATTTCCGAGTTTATAAATATTAAAAGAAACATTGCTCTCTTTTGAGTGATCAGTAAGCGAAAGCACTGTATATGATAGACTGGTATAGACGAGAGAACCATTTGCGTGAGTTGAAGCCTTCCACCTCTTGATATAATTTTGGCTTTCCATCCCCCAAGTCTTCTTTCCAGCCTCTCAATCAGTGGCAGAAACACCTCTTTTGTTGGTTTGGTTATGGTCAAAGGTAACCCAAGTAAGTCACCGGAAAGCTCGTCGGAGAGCACCTCAGGACTGCCCGCACCCATGCCATATGCTCAGACGGTACATTTAAGGGAACAAACACACTCTTGCTATAATTAACCCTCAGGCCTGATATGGAAGCAAATAGGCGAGTTATCAATTTGAGGGAAATTAAGGAAGTAATATTTGCCGAGGCTATGACAGCCGTGTCGTCAGCATATTGGAAGGCTAGCATGGATTCTTTGATCTTCCGTGTAATACCCAACTGCTGGAAATTATTAACCACTCCCATCATTTTTTGGAATACATCAGCTGCTAAATTGAAGAGCATTGGTGAAAGGGGGTCGCCCTGCCGCAACCCCCTTTTATGGCTGAAAAATTCAGATGGATGACCATTTATGAGTACCCGAGAGGAAGCCGTGTTAAGCAAAGCGCGTATCCAACTTATCCATCTTTGAGGGAAGCCTCGTGCTATCATAACCCGAAAAAGGAAATCCCACTCTATCGAGTCAAAGGCTTTTGCAAAGTCTATTTTGAGAAAAATAGCCGCCTTCTTGTAATTGGAAATGTGTTGGAGAACTTCACGTGTGGCCACAAAATTTTCCGTAATTTTTCTCCCTCCTATGAAAGCCGTCTGCCTCTCAAATATTAGAGCCGATAATTTCCACCTTAAGCGGTTAGCCAAGATTTTTGAAATCAATTTTGGGATCGCATTGATGATACTTATTGGCCGATAGTCTCCAACTGTAACCGGTGTGTCGACTTTGGGGATCATTATGACATTGGCCTTGTTGAAGGTGGCAAGGTCAACTTGGCCATGATAAAAACCATCCACAATCTTTACCACCTGTTCCTTCAATTTATCCCAATAAATTTGCAAGAATTCGTTGGGAATGCCATCGGGTCCGGAAGCTTTGTTTTTTGCCAAGCCTCTGACCGCCTGCTCTATTTTAGCCAAGCTGAAAGGTTTGGCCAAAGCTGTCATATCAGGTTCCGGAGAGTATAGTGAGGTCGGGTCGAAATCTATAGTCCGATTTGATGTCCCTAAGAGCCCTTTCATTTGATTTAGAAACAAGAGTTGAATTTGTAACTGGTCAGAGACCTGTAGACCCTCATGTTGGATGGAAAGCACCATGTTTTTATTTAATCTCGCCGATGCCCATGAGTGAAAAAATCTAGTGTTCTTATCTCCCTGCCGCAGCCAGTTACACCTAGATCTTTGCCTCCATTTTTCCTCAATATTACAAGCTAGCTCGTAGGCTCGGGCCTTTATGGAACACCTTAATCGAAATTCATGCCTCGCTAGCGGTCTTTTCTCCTCAATTGTGTCGAAAAATAGAATTGCCCTTTTGCAGCAAGTTAGGTGTGCCTCCATTTCTCCAAAATCTTGCCTGTGCCAAAGGCTCAGAGCCCTGTGCAAGAGCTCTGTTTTTTTATGAAAATCTCTCAACTATTGCTGGTACCCGCCACTTGCACCTGACCACAACTTAGTCACCATCTCTCCCGGCATTTCATATCTAAACCAGAAGGTTTCTAACCTGAATTTTTTGGGGATTGGCGCCAAGTTTTTGCAAGAGAGGAGTAAAGGGACATGGTCAGAAACTATTTTTTCCAATGCCTCAAGAGAGAGAATCGGGTAATTCAACTGCCAATCAGTTGTAGCAAAAAATCTGTCAATTTTGGAGAATGTAGGTTGCGGCCTATTTCCCGACCATGTGTATAGTCGGTTCTTGAGAGGAATGTCTATGAGTCCCGCCTCCATCACGAAATCATTGAACATATCCATTAAGGACCAGCTTCTGACCCCACCCGGCCTATCAACTAACCATCTAACAAGGTTGAAGTCTCCTGCCAAAATCCATGGTAGCCGCACTAAATCTTTCAGACTTTGTAATTCCTTTATGAAGGCCGGTTTATCCACATCAACACAGGGGCCATAGGCAGTAGTGAAAATGTTTGTTGCTCCAGATGCTTGGTGCGTGAGTATAACTGACACTGTATGAGTAGTGGACCAGCAGCTCACAAAGTCAAAGTTTCTTTTCCATCCAATGAAAATGCCTCCTGAGGTGCTTAAAGCGTTGTTAAAAGCAAACGATTTGTTGAAATATGAAGGAAGTAAAGTGGGGACATAATCTAAAGAAATTTCATTGAGTTTAGTTTCTTGTAACATACAAACATCGCACCGCGACGATCGTATGATCTCACGCACAACCTTACATTTGTCAGCACTCCCTAAGCCCCTACAGTTCCAAGAATTTTTTTTGTGATTCATTTAAAAAGTGGAACACAACAACAGCTAACGAACTAAAATGAAAAAATAAAAACCAACAGCACTAATTCTCCACACTATCCAGATCCTCATGAGAGTCCGGATCAATGTTTACACGCTCTTCAAGTTCCCATTCCATTGAGCCAGAGGCACTTGCACTGGCCTGCTGCTGAGAAACATGCTCCCTATCCTTGTTATCTGCCAGCAATGCATTGACTACATCCTTGGTAGTGAGACCACAGCCTTGCGCAATTGTTGAAGTCAGATCATAATCAATCTGCACCTCATAGAACCCAGTTGGATTTAAATTAAGTAAGGCATGCTGCTGGATACTTTTCTCAGGCCGAGCCGCTTGTTGCTTAAGTTTTTTTTGTGGTTGTGCTGCGACAACTAGCTTGCCCGAGTTAGCTGGTCCAGTTCGGTTAATGGTTTGTGTAGCAGGCTTTCTTTTGAAGACCACTTTGCCTTTTCCTTTGTCGGGCTCCCCAATTGTTGGCTTAGAAACACTCAAGGCCAGCCGGTTTTTACTTGGCATATCGGGCCCAGTATGCTTTGGGCTTTCCAGATTTGAAGGAGGGTCCATGTTGGGGATCGGCTGCGGCAGAGGTAGTGCTAATCCCGATGTAGAATGACCCATCTCCATGAGATCATGACCCGGCCCAGTTTTTTGCTTGACTGGACGGCCTCGTCCTTTGCTTTTGACTGCTTGAGCGGTGAACCGGGTGTGCCTAGATGTGCACAAAGCTTGGAGCAGAGTGGTTTTGGATTGTAGCTTGTGATTCATCATATTTGCTTTTTGTCTTTCCGGGATCGTCTGTGGCCTATCACTTTGAGTAACCTCCTGTCTTGTCTCGTGTGATGTCCGGGGAATAAGATGGTGACCCGCCTCATCCTTGCGGGGTAGTTGCTATTGAAAAACCCTCCTCTCAACAGGTTCTTTTTTGGCCGCTTCCTCCTACAGAACCTGTGCAATGGAAGGGTCTGCTGACCCCCTGACGTATTTTTCAGATGTCAGGTTTGTCCCGTAATGGGGGCGTATGAGACACTCATCTCCAGGGGGATTCTGTTGTGGGGGAGCCATTGGAATGTGAGCTGTTTGCTCGGTATGACTGATATGTGTAGGCTTCCGTGCTGCCGAATTAGTTTCCTCACAATTTCGACCCGTCTGAGACACCGAGGCATGATTCTGGGCAGGGGGCTGCCATGTGTTTCCATGGTGACAGGATTTTCTGTGGCCACCGCTAGCTCTCTGAGTGCCCTGTAGGGAACTTCCATAGCCGGTGGACCGCCATAGAGGAGCTGCCGTAGCTCCAGCGGTAGAGATGTTGGGTCTAAGCCTTGGCAGATCTCACGGAGAGCCCTCTTAGAGCATCGGATGAGCTCCTCCTCGTCCCAAATGCCCGGTTGACCTAGGCCGGCTTATATCATATCATTGTCAAGCTGGGTAGGAGAAGGAGGTGGTGGCGTGAGTCGTGACGGCAGCTCCGGGAAGTCTGAGGCCGAGTATATGGGTCCCTTCGACCAAACGATCGGTTTCACGCGGGACTGATGTTCTATTCCGCCAACTACTATAGCGATCATCATTGGAATACGGCGTAAGTCGTCTGTGGCCACCGAGACCCGCCAAGCTGTGAAATCCAATGCATGTTCTGGCTGTACTGAACCCAAGTAAATACCGAACTGGGAGACTGCCTTAATGAGCTGTGTTTCTTTCCACAAGTAGATGGGAAAGTCTTCAAGGTCTAAAAGCACTTTGAACCGAGGCATCAACACTGTGGCTGCATCAAGAGGAGACCACTGTTGTATGTCGAAACCCTGGTCCCAGAGCCATCGAGGGAGTGCTTTAACAAAGGTGTGTATCGACAAGCTCCGAGGCAGGTGGATGAGGTGCCTCTCCCTTGCTAGCTGTGCCACCCTAATTTCTTCTTCTCTAACCAACTTGGTTTCCACCGCCATCTGGACTATCTGATGCGCCTCTAGAAGCAAGCCTTGTCGTTCCCCATGGATAACCACAGCTCGGTTTAGGTTTTGTATCTCTCGGTATACCTCTTCATCTCTTTCAATGAAGCACATGACCTTCTCTGGTCGGCCATCAGGGAGAATCGGCGTAGGCGGCGGAGTATCACCTTGTAGCAACTCATCAAAGGAGGGTTCGAACTGCTGGGGTGATGGTGTGACTGACGGCGAAAGCCGTGTGGAGGAATTGGATTGAGTATTGAGACACTTGCTGGCTATGTGGCCATCGGACCAACATTTAGCACATTTGAACGGGTTGCAACATTGAGCTGCTGTATGGCCCAATCGGAGACAACGAAAACATCGACCTCTCCATTCCGGATAGGTGGCCATCGGTGGGAACCTAAGACTGGTGGGACTATGAGGAGAGGTGTAGTATCGGGTGCCTGGAGGGGTGGGGGGTGTTGAAGAGCGGGAAGGTTGGTTAGAAGGCGGTGATGGGTGGTAGTGTAGGTGGGACTGAGTGGAAGATCCCTGAGGGGAGGGTCTTGGCCTGGGTTTGGCCACCACCTGAGCGTAGGTTTGCTTGTATGGCGCATAGGGCCTCACCTTGTCGAGCTTCTCATCTACCGGGGTCCTCCAGTTGTCGGGGAAACGCTTCCTACGGGTGACCAGTCGCCAATCGCCTGAAGTCGCTATTTTTCTCTCCTTCATAGGCGATTGCGGGAATTTCATGTATATCCCTCAAAAACTTCAAAATTACGTATTTTCTCTCTAATTCTTTAATAACATATTTACCCTTCTAAATTCTAATAACTCACAAATTTACCCAATTAACCAATAACTGAAATTAATTAAGTTTGATACTCTATAAATTATAATTAATTATCTAATCTCTTTCCTTCTCCCTTCCAAAACGTTTCCGTAGACATAAACAAAGGCCATGGTAGATAATTTTTCTCTCTCTCTACCATACGAACTCACTCTCATCTTGGCGCACCCACCAACCCATCTTCGCGCCGCCTACAACTGACTTGCGAGAGAAGTCGGATAGGATTGAGATGAGAAATAAAAAAAAAGTAAATAGAGACAAATATGGAGCTTCTTGATTCTTTCGCAGAATTCAATTACCTACGCCTCACTTATAAATCCCTTTTCCTTTGTTGTTCATTTTACATATCAAACTCCCAAATAAAAAGGCAAAAAAAAAAAAAATCCAAAAATCAAATCAAACACTTTTTTCTTCTCAATTTTCTCTTTCAAATCAGAGCATTTGATCAATGGCTGAGCAAGAGAACACGAGCCCAAGGTTCAGCCTCTTCCTAGAGGCGAAGCTAGCATGGACCAGGGGTAGGCAACCGCCTACCCCTGGATTTTGAAAATTACCTATAAATCCGTATAAAATTAGATCATTGCCTATGTACCTCTATTTCGGTCCATTGCCTACCCCTGACGTGATTATCTTCTAGTTGTAGCTTGATTCGTTTTTTTGTGTCAATTTTGAATTTAACAAAGATGAGTTTTGTTGATTTGGAAGGAAAGTGAACAGAGGTTCTTTGGAGAAGAAAGATAATTGGGTACTTCTTTTTAAATAGACTTGGTGTATTGGTCCATTAATTATAATAATAGAAATAATTATTGGTTCACAGAGAATCAGAAGCATCTATAAATTATTTGAGTTTTAACATTCAATTCAGACCATTATGCCTTGCTATTTGATGATTTTAACATACAATGAATTCATTTATTTTTAAACTATCACAAAAATTATCTTAATCACAAAGTACAGTGAATAAAAATTAATTTTTAAACTAACTTTTTTTACTAAACTATTTAGAAATAAAAAAAATTATTTAAAAAACAAAAAAACAAAATAGAAAATAATAACTATTTTCTATTTTGTTTTTTATTTTTTAAATAGTTATTTTCGCATAATTCAATTACCATGGTGGTAGCAATGAACCATGGTGGCAGCAATGGAGCAGTTATTATTCCGATTCCACAAAATACACCACTGCCTCTTCCCGATCATCCTAGGCATGCTCGAACGCACTTCTGATTAGGAGTTTGTGTTGCTCAACCCAATCACCCAGAGCATGGTTGTTCTACAGGGTGGCGCTGGTATACTCTCGGCAGTGCTTGGAGATGCTATGATCGGATCTGGCACTGGAGATCATAGCTCATGAAGTGCCTAAGTAAGTAGACTAAAGTTACAAAGATAAAGAATTGAACTTGTCTAGACTATCTGAAGGGAAACTATATTTAAAGGATATTTATGAGAAAAATGAATAAAACTATTTTTAACGGATATGGTTCAAGTGTTAAGCTTTAAGCTGATAATGATATAATTCATGTACAAAGACAGGTAACATGTACGTTTTTCTCTGTACTGTCATGAATCTTCCTCCTCTCAGCAGCAAGAGCTTGTCTAATCATCGGCAATTTCTGGTATATCATCTCCCATATCAGATTTACAACACCTGCTCCATTGTTGCCACCATGGTTCTGAAACTCGGAAGCGGAATCGGAATCGGGTTCTTGACTGTGGAATCAGAATCGGGTGAATCGGCCGGAATCAGCCGAGTTGACTCGGTAACTCGGATTTTTTTAGCAGAAGCTTATTTTGTATCCAAAAAGTAGAAAAAAATTAGTAAAAAAATAATTTCCAGTACTATTATGTCTATTTCAAATTTAACTATTTTTTTTAATATAATCATAATGTCAAATAAAATAATGGAGAACAAAATTAGTAATTAACTTAGATTTGTATACTAATATTTAACTAAAAAAAAATATGTACTATTCTAATAAAATTTATACTAAGAAAATAACATAGAACAAAAAAAATTGATTAAATTACAGAGAACAAAATATGTGTGATTAAATTACAGAGAACAAAATATGAGTTAAGTACTTACTTGATCTTGTTTATAAATTGATGAATTGATCTTGAATTAGGATATTGGATGAAAGTGGAGTTTCTGTTACATGAGTCTTTCTTCATCTTTCAGGCAATAAATGATAGAGCAGAGCACTCGCTCTTAAACTCGCTACTCTCTTCCCTTCTACTTATCTAGTTGACGGATACACAGTAAGTACTTAACTCACGGATACACAGTAAGTACTTACGGATACACAGTAACTTACTTGCTACTCTCTTCCCTTCTACTTATCCGTGAGTTAAGTAAGTTACTGTGTATCAGTTAAGTCACGGATACACAGTAAGTTAAGTTACTTACTGTGTATCCATAACTTGACTATTACACAGTAACTTAACTGTGTATTCGTAAGTACTGTGTATCAGTAAGTACTGTGTATTTGTAACTTAACTGACGATACACAGTAACTTAACTCACGGATACACAGTAACTTACTTAACTGATACACAATAACTTACTTACTGTGCATCAGTTAAGTCACGGATACACAGTAAGTACTTAACTCACGGATACACAGTACTTACTGATACACAGTAACTTAACTGTGTATCCGTAACTTAACTCACGGATTCGACACCTCTGGTGTTCGATTAATGAAACTTGGAGGTTTGACCTTCACTTTTCTTTCAAAAAAAAAACATATATCAAATAAAAAAAGTAAAGAAAAAACCAAAAGCTTCATGTCTTCTCCAAAAAAAGCTTCACGGATACACATATAGTCAAACTTTGATGCACATATAGTCCAACTTTGATGCACAATATTCATATTATAATAATTTAACTTTAACTTCAGATGCACATTGTACTTCACGTAATATAATATATAAGAGATCAAGTACAACAAACACTATTTTTAATCTACCCACCCAACCACCGATAATACGTCCAAAATCCAATTACTGAACGGATGCACAGTGTACTTCGTCTTCTCCAAAAAAAGCTTCTCTCCAAAAGCTTCTTCTACAAAAAAAATCAGCTGACTCGGTGTAAAATCGGCTCAACTCGGTGTAAAATCGGCTGACTCGGCCTAAAAATCAGCTAACTCAGTCGAGTCAAGCACTGTTCCTCCGAGTTTTACTGAAAAACTCGTACGGGCACGAGACTCGGGCCAAAATTAGATCGGTGACGGCCGATGTCGAGTTGACTCGAAATCGGCTGATTTTCAAAACCATGGCTGCCACTATAACCGCGGCCATACTCAAAATAAGATTGCACATAAGCCAAACTCGCACGAAATCTGTCCTTGTGTTCCTCGGAGAATCCTCTCAGCCAAAATAAGATTGGCGTCTATCAAAGCACTAGAAAATTGTTAACAAAGAAGAAGTAGAGTGTGTGGTTTGCTGATGAAGTTACTGTGTATCAGTTAAATAAGTTACTGTGTATCCGTGAGTTAAGTAAGTTACTGTGTATCCGTAACTTAACTGATACACAGTAACTTACTCGCTACTCTCTTCCCTTCTACTTATCCGTAAGTTAAGTACTTAACTCACGGATACACAGTAACTTAACTCACGGATACCCACCCAACCACCGATAATACGTCCAAAATCCAATTACTGAACGGATGCACAGTGTACTTCGTCTTCTCCAAAAAAAGCTTCTCTCCAAAAGCTTCTTCTAAAAAAAAAACCAGCTGACTCGGCTTGACTCGGCCTAGAAATTGGCTAACTCGACCGAGTCAAGCACTGTTCATCCGAGTTTTACTGAAAAACTCGCACGGGTACGAGACTCGGGCCAAAATCGTATCGGTGACGGCCGATATCGAGTTGACTCGGCCGAGTTGACTCGAAATCGGCTGATTTTCAAAACCATGGCTGCCACTATAACCGCGGCCATACTCAAAATAAGATTGCACAGAAGCCAAATTCGCACGAAATATGTCCTTGTGTTCCTCGGAGAATCCTCTCAGCCAAAATAAGATTGGCGTCTATCGAAGCACTAAAAAATTGTTAACAAAGAAGAAGCAGAGTGTGTGGTTTGCTGATGAAGTCAAAACATATAGCAAAAATCACTATCTTTTCTTCCAGAAAATGACGAAAAACGAATGCAAAGTAGCTATTTTTTCCGATTTATGTACCGCAAACGTGTTTTTAGGTCTTTTTGGCAGGTTTTTGAGAAAGTTGCGTATTTAGGCCAAAAACAGAGCAAAAGTGTCATATTTAGGCTATTTTTGAAGATAATGTCAAAACAAGACATCACATGGAGCATGCAACACCTCACACGAAGTGTACAACTTGCGAAATTGTGAAAAATACAGAAAATCCACTAAGTCAGGAAGCCGTGCGGCCTCCCTCTATGCCGCATGCGGCATAATCTTAGGCCGCATGATTCATGGACTCAATCCGTGAACTGTTTCCTTGGGATTAGATCATCTACCGTTGATGCTATTTTTGATAGAATTCTTCTGAAATGACACGATTGCTTCGGAACCAAGTTTTCATAGCTATTTTTGGCTTCATCTATCAAAACTCGAAGTGCACTCCAAGTTTCCACCACCACCACTACTTCCACTACTCCATCTCTCATATTAGGAATGCTATAAATACCCCTCTTGTAATAGGATTCAGTGTGCGTGTTTAATTGTGTTAAGTCCATAAGATCGAGATTAGCAATTCTCATTGCTACGTTAGGTTAGAGAGTACTTAGAGAGAGAAAGGTAGCCATTGGAAGCCAAGCAGGAGAAGAAGACGTCATCTAAGGAGGCAAATGTTCATCTATCTTC
The DNA here is from genome assembly GCA_011114355.1 of Carex littledalei. Taxonomy (NCBI): domain Eukaryota; kingdom Viridiplantae; phylum Streptophyta; class Magnoliopsida; order Poales; family Cyperaceae; genus Carex; species Carex littledalei. Next base: position 14,913,296 of record CM022086.1, on the reverse strand, counting down.
AATTGAGTTGTTATTTATGTTATCTTTACTTTATTTCTTTTATTTTGTCATGACCATGATGAGCTAAACTTCTCATCTCTAGGGTGAGGGTTGTACTCGAATTCTTAATTATGTTTTAGTGTAGGTTTATGTTTTGTTTATGTTGATTTAAGTTTTTTTATCATTTTAATTCTTTTTTATTAAGTCATTGCATACATAATTCTGTCTACTATATGCCAATAACCCTCCACATACTAATAGGTGCTTAGTCATTGAATTCCGGTGTGAGTGGGATAATGCATGTAAGTATTATAGGCGCTTCGGCTAACGAGGCTTGGTAGCGGTTCAAAGACTAATGTTATAACCCAGTGGGTATACATGAACTTAGTATTACATGTATACCCCTCAAATATAGTTTAATTTTAGTATTACATCTTTTATAAAAAGAAAAAAAATCAACATTCTAACAAACTTTTCTTGTATTTTTCGAACACCTATATTCTAAATTTTTTCATAGATTAAATGACTTTAGTTTTAACAATTGAAATTCCTATTTCCACAAAATTTTTATGTTGCCCAACATGTCCTAAGTATATATCATGTAAATTTTCATTGATTTGATTGAATAAAAAAATATCGAATTAAATATAAAAATCGAAGTATTTTAAAATTTCAATTTATTTGATCAAAAAATGTAATCATTTAATGCAAAAATTATGGGTTTCAGTTGAAAACCAAATAAATCGGATCCAATGGTCGGTTGCTGAACGACCTAACCTGTACCCGATATTACTAGCGGATTTGGATCCGACACCGCATATCCTCTCGTGCGGTTGGTATCCGTATCTCTTCCTATTCGATCCTCTTTCTCCGCGTACTCCACCACACCACAACTCAAAAAGAGCAGAGACGGCGGTTCGATCGGCGAAATGGATCTACTAAAGAGAGAGCTACAGAGGAAGCGACAAAACCTCACCGCCGATTTCGGTGGCAAGAAGCTTCTCCGCCGTTCCGAAATCGAGCAAAAGGAGATTCAGAAACTCCGCGAAGACGAGCACCGTTCCCTCGTTGCCAAATCATCCTCCTCCCGCCTCTCCTCCACTGACACCGGTTCTACCACCTCCGCCTCCGCCTCCTCTAACTCGACCTCCACCACCGCCCCTCCTTCCTCCTCCTCAAACCCTAACCCTAGCACCAGCCACCCTGAATCCCTTCCAATAGACGACCTCGTTCTCCCTCGCCATGAGGTCATTCGCCGTCTCCGCATGCTCAAGCAGCCGATTACTCTTTTTGGAGAAGATGATGCAGCTCGGCTGGAGCGTCTGAAGCTTACTCTTAAATCAGGGATTATAGAGATCGACAATGACATGATAGATGGGCAAGCAAACGATTTCTTGCGGGACATATATGAGCTGAGAAAGCGCCAGAAATCGGGGGCAGGAGGCAACACCTTTTTGAAGAAGGACAAGAGTAGAGAAATGGATGGGACTGGGATTGGAGCGGATGAGGCGGATGGTGGCGAAGGGCAGGGGGATAAGGATCTAGTACTGAGTGGCGATGAAGGGGAAAAAGACGACAAGGATGGAGCGAGGATGACGGCAAAATTTGAGGATTTGTGTGATGAAGATAAGATCCTTGTGTTTTTCAAGAGGCTGTTGAATGAGTGGCGGCAGGAGCTCAATGACATGACTGAGACTGAGAAGAGAAGCGCAAAAGGGAAATCTGTTTTTGCCACTTTTAAGCAGTGTGCTCGCTATCTGACTCCCCTCTTTAAGTTCTGCCGTAAAAAGGTAATACTTCTGTTTTTTTCTCTATTGTGTAGTACTACTAATTAGTAGTGTGTTCTTTAAGTCGAACCCTGTGAATTAAAACCGATCTAATTGGGAGCGTCTTTGAAAGTTGAGTAATATATTTTGATTGTAGTTTTAAGTCCCTGAAACAATCACAGGTTGGAAAGAATTGACATAATCCAAATAACATATATGTTCTATTACAGTTTTCTTTTTCTAAGTACTGCCGTTTCATGTTGAACAAACCCGCAAGTGAATTTGAACATAGAGATACAGGGATTGAAAATTTAAAAAATAGTTTCAGGAACTATATACAGGTGAAAATGAAGTAATACTTGACCTAAGTATCCTGAACCAATGATGAGTGGCAGAAAAGGGTTGAGTGTAACTTCAGAAATTACAAGTTACTATTCCAAGTAGATACAGTTCATATTCCCTAGGTCTGTTTAAATTCTCGTAATACGAACTTAGAAGATCCAGTTCTAATTGGAATTGTCCTGAAAGACACATGCCAGATACAATTAAGAAAAAGAGATTTTGCCTCACACAGTGAGGGCTTATTAATTTGTCGCACATCCACTGATAACTGTTATTGTACGTATCTATTTTATTGTTGACTGAGGAATGATGATTGAGTGTAAAATTTTGAACATATTTTTTCTTCCATGATGATACCTACAGGTCCTTCCAGATGACATTCGTATAGCACTGATGGTGGTGGTAAATTGCTGCATGAAACGGGACTACCTGGCAGCCATGGACCAGTACATCAAGCTAGCCATTGGCAATGCACCTTGGCCAATCGGGGTTACCATGGTTGGTATTCACGAGCGTTCGGCACGGGAGAAGATCTACACGAACAGTGTGGCCCACATCATGAATGATGAGACAACACGTAAGTACCTGCAGTCTGTTAAGCGCCTCATGACCCTCTGTCAGCGCCGGTACCCTGCCAACCCCTCCAAGTCGGTCGAGTTCAACAGTTTGGCCAACGGCAGCGATCTCCATTCTCTCTTGTCGCAAAACACAGACGAGAGGCTTCGTCTGATGCCTGCCGAAAAGGACTGATTGATTGATCTGCTTCCTGTTTAGTTCAATGATCTACAGTGATTATAAGTTAAAAATCAATTTATGCTGTTTGCTGGTTAGCTGTATTTTGAGGCGTGGTAAGAATACCAGTTTCTGTCTTCTTTTGTTTTAGATGGATTTACATTATGCTTCAGTAAGCCTGGGTATTTAAGAGACATGTTTTTCACATCGTCAACAAAATCAAGGGAAGGGTAGATACTTTACAGAAGTAATGGAAGGACGAGGAGGCATTTCAATACTAGGTTAATATATTATATTATAGTGTTAATTCTCATGGGAAATTTCGCTGTGAAAGTTACTCTAAAATGAATTGCATTATCTAACAAATTCCTTAGTATGTATTATGAAGCTTAAAATTGGAGGTTGTATCCTCTATAGACTATACATAATTGGTACTGCTATTATATTAGTGTAAAATAATATACTCAGAACTTGGTAATCTTAATAATACAGGGAACTATCAACGATTGCTTAGTTTGTTTTCATTACACTGTACTTTTGTTATATAGCATAGTTATTTAGCATTTCTCAAGTGATAAGAAATTTAGATGAACTTGATGAGAAATTGAGATGAACTTCTCTCCCGCTAGCAGAATCAAGAGTATCTTCCATTAGCAATTTTTGGTGCTAATGATCTGTAAGCATTTTTTGGATCATTCATTTCTATTCCAGTGATAACATCAACTTCCACAAACCGATTGTGTTACATACAATAATTTTATTAATAAAATTGAAGTACAACAATCCAAATATATATATCACTCAGCAAATATCCTGGCTATATGCCATGAATAAGTTTCGAATTTTTACTGGATAAATTTACATCAGTGCAAACCCTAGCATCTTCATAAACTTTACCCGGCCTACAATAGTACCCGTTATCTGGAGCACAATGAATATCCTCTGAACAAATACAAAGGCCTTCAAGAGCACAACCTGCCTTCTTCACAATCACAGTTCCATTCAGTCCTAGGATTTGGTCCGACCACTCGCTCGAGAACAATCCGTCTGGGTCGTACCTCTCTTTTACCTCGAGAAAATCCTGACTTTTGTTGTACCTTTGTATAATCCCATCAAATGCCAAGTTGCGGTTCTTGCCCCAGTGCGGAAGCCCGCCATACTTGAACAACGCCATCTGCTCAATCTCTTCCAAGAAATCCTCGTATAATCTAGGTATCATCGGATCACGGCTCCTGGAAAAAGAAAATTGTATTTCTGAAATTTATTTTGATGGCACGAGTTGAAGTGTCCATATTTAATTAATCTGGTGTGAAATCTAGGTATCTCATCAAACAAACAGTATTATAAAAAAATATTCTAGTTTAGATTTTGTGAACAAATCAAGTAGGAGAAAGTAAGAAAAAAAAAAGCAAGAATATATCATGTTTACCTGTAATAAGTAATGTCGAAGTCAAGCACATCTGACTCTTTTCCCAGGTAGGCTGATGAGGCCTTGGCGTAACGCATCAACACCCCATCATAAAGCTCCAAGCCGCATAGAGCACTCGGCTGGAGATCCCTCAATTTCTGTACATCTGATATAAACTCCTTGACTTTATCCAACGGGATGCTAACCGTTGTCTGATGGAAGAAAGATCCCTGGAGCCGAGGGTCCCATGGGCAAGCTGTTAGAAGGCCATCTTCTGATCCAAAGGCACAACCTCCAGCAGCCTCCATTTTGTTCTGATAACCTATCACTGGGTAACCAGTGAAGATGAGGCCGTTGTTTGTCAGACCATATGCTAGTAATGCAAGTGTGGATGTCGTTAGTTCCGAATACGTACACTTTCCATCGGCATTTTTTTCCGTCTCCAGGATGTCCTCTGCATTGGCATATGAAAAATTAATCTATTTTCGGCTAAGCGACTAAACATAGAAAAAAATAAACAACATCATATTTGAGAGTCCAAGATGCTATGAATTCTTTTATTCATTAAACTTTTATATAGAGGTGCTATCAGGTCGGGTAGGGTCCGGATACTGTTATATTTGGACCCGTACCCTAACAGTGTTCGGGTCCTAATTTAGATTCATATACTTATTTGTTTCAAATCGGGTCGGGTCCGGATCCGGATACCTATATACCCGTAGATATTTTGGGTCCAGTCTTTCGGTTCTGGGTAGATATATATCCATAACTTGTTTATGGATTATCAGATCCGGTTCGGATCCGGAGCGGGTCCGGATCTGAAGCAGGTACATGTCGTAACTCACAAGCATTTGAGAAACACTTTACGTTTAAATATAATTATAATTTTTTAAACATCTCACATAATATATCATTATAATATAAATTAAAATCTGCTCCAAAATATTGAAGGTGAGATAATTTTAGAAAGTAAAATATTGGAGATGGTGATTTCATTATATGGTTCCAAAAATTCAGGAATAGAATATTAATATCAATTTGTTTCAATCAGCGAAGAGAGCAATAAATTTCAATAATCCGTGCAGAAATGGTAGATACATGGTAGATAAAGAGATCAAGAAAATAATTAATTAGCTTCGAAAATTTATAAGCAAAAGGTGAACATGACATTTGATTTCAATAATCTGTGCGAAAAGAGCAATAAATTTTATTCAAAAAATTAAAAATACTACAAATGATTGTCTTTTTATAGCTATTAATATATGTGTTTATATTAAATGAATATAAAGAAATGGTATTATCATTTTATCGGGTATTTATACGGATATCGGGTCGGGTTCGGTTATGGGTCGGATAACTAAATAAAACCCATATCCTATCCATTATAGTATCGGTTCCGGTTCGGATTCAGGTCGGATATATATTAAATTAATTATTTTGTAACTGTACCCATAATTTAACCAGTTATATTTTTTAAATCATATCCTATCTAAATTAATCGGATCCGGGTCGGTTCCGAATCGGATCCGGATAATCGGGTAAAAGTAGCACCTCTACTTTTATGATTTTTTTTAAATTTAGCGTTTTCATTAATTTAGATAGTAGAAAAATACTCTTCCATTTTAAATGATCTTCACAATAATCGATTTTATTATATTTAAAAAGACAGAATTTTGTTGAAGGGCAATGCTTTGTTGTTGTTTGAATTTATGTAGTCATGTATACATACATAACATAACATAAATATACATACCAGTAAAGCGGTTGACCTGTATAGCCAAGGTTGCAGTTGACCGAAATCCAATGAAATCATAGACACCGCTACCAGAGATGTTTACTGAGACACGGTTGTCTTTCCGGTATAGAACCTTTCTTTGGCCCGGATACCATGCCATGTCAGCAAACTCGTGCTGGTGACCAAAGCTGATTGCCTGATCAGCTAAGTCCGAATCATTGCGGGTCACAAAGGTGAGCGACCGCTTGAACATTGGTTGCAGTTGCAGAGTGACCTAAAAAAAAAAGTGCTAGATGTAATCCGTTTATTCATCTATATATAATGGTTAATAATTATAAGAAGGTTTATTAGTTTCCATATGCACTTCTCAAATATCCAATATTCAACCTTAAAATAGTCTTTTCACCTGAGAATATAACATAAAAGAATTACAGTAGACAAATTAAAGTTTGGCCAGAAAAGAAAGCAATTTTAAGTTTAGTCTCCTTCAGATGTTGACAATAAGCAGGAAAAGAAATATAACAAAAGAAGTTTCTTCAACAACATATGACTTTTCTTTCGACAAAAAAAGATATATATGATCGGTACGGGACAACTATTTTTCTCCTCTATATATGAATATATATGAATATATTTTAAAACCTAGCTGGATGTTATTTGCAAGCTAGACAAGAACCATTACTAAAAATGAAATTTTCTTTTAGGCTAGCTAGGTAATCATTCTCATTCTTGAGAAATTACCTGAGAGTAGAGATATATAGCCCCAACAGTAAATTTTATCATTCTAAAGATGTACAATTAACTACAAAATTAAAATTACATTGAATTAGTAGGTCCATGCATATGTTTCTTAATCATATATATTTACTGAGTCACTTGTTCAAAAGTACCTGAGAGATAACTCCAAGCACACCAAGTGACACCTTTGCGGCGTCTAGATCCGGGTCGCCCACCTTGACAACCCTAACACTAACATAACTCTGATTGGCAGGTGCAGGTGTGACCAGCCTCATCTCGGTCACATACTCATGTACTGCACTCCCCTTCCCGTTAAGTGAGCTTCCGTGGGCCCCAGTCGACAGCAACCCCCCGATCGTCAGCCCCCACCAGTACGGCACGTATGGAATTACTAGGTTATCTTTTGCTGCCTCTTCGATCAGTGCCTTCATCGTCACTCCACTTTCAACGGTTATTTGCATTGTCGTGTTGTTTATCTCCACGACATGGTCAAGATTACGTGTACTGATGATCAGTCCGTTAGACCCACCAGGGCAGGCCAGTTTAGGGATACTGTGTGAGAAACGTGTCACGACTTTCATCTTGGTCTTAGAGGCAGTAGCATTTGCGACAATTTTAACAAGTTCTTGTTCAGAAGTAGGGTACACGACTCTGGAAGCATGACATGTAGACCGGTCGGGGAATATTCCATATGCATTTGTCACGGTGCAGTTACTTGTGCTGTTGGTGGTGCAGTTGACAGGACTAGGAGGAGGGCTTGGGGAGGATAGGGGGAGGAAGGAGATCAGTAGGATTCCTAGTAGCAGGAGATGAATAGATTTTGTTAGCGTCGAGTTTTCCATCTCGTTTAGTGATCGAATCAATCGACATGTTACGAGATTCACCATATGTGCAACAAAGATTGTATCTTTTGTTACATTTAAGGGTGTCGTGCATGGATGCCTTTGTGTCTCTATCTCTTTTTTCTGCACTTATTCTTCTTAAGAATATCACTTTGCTTGGATTGATTATTTCCACTTTATATACACAAGTGACAAGTCCCTTGACTAATGTATTTCTCAGTATCATGCATCAGCTGGAATTTTTTTGTCTGCGTCGTATCATCTAAGTTGTTTCTAGAGTAGGACTTAATTGTTATAATATATATATATATATATATATATATATATATATATAATAGCAGGTAGGTAATTAAGATATGTGAATGTATATACCTAATATATAGACTACGTTACTCAAGTTATCGTGGCGATTTAGTCACTTTACTACGTTACTCTAGTTATCAGGAAAAAATGTTATTACTAATCAAGTAATTAATGAAAGCAAAGATTCCTAATACTAATAGGACCGAGTCCCTATGGTACAATGATTGGTATGAGGTTGATATGATGACGTATCAAGAACAGAACAAATTCTAAATTGAGAGCAAGCAGTGTATATATATATATATATATATCATGCATGCATGAATTCATTTCTTGTAAGTTTGGCTTCTAGAATATTACTTGTAAGGTTGGTGACATATGTCAATATACATAGGTACTCAAAGTTACTGCGAAAGGAGACATGCATTACACGATTGTAATATCCAACAAACTAGCTACATTAATTAAAATAATGGCGAATTCTGCTATGGACCCAGAATCAAGAGAATCAGCGGCTAGCTGTAGTTTCTCTTTAGTTCAAACAGAATGTTTTAGACAAAATATTAATTTTATTAAAAATTTGTGTCCTATCAGAACTATAAAATAAAAGAACAAATTAAGTGTCGATGCCATTACAAATCTGGCATGCGCAAAGAAATTAAAGTTATACTATTTTGATTCGTCTCGTCCAATTTAAAATGAACGGATAATTGTGGGCTGGGCCTTTCTACATGATTGTTCTCTATGTTATATAAAGGATAATTGGGCTTATATTTCTTCAAAAACTATGTCAATACATTATACATGTTATAAATAAATTATTAATATGAATGTTCCACTAGTGGAGAACCAGACATCATGAACGGTAAAAAAATAGACATCAGAAACAGACTTACGCGCGATAATGATTCAGGCGTTATTGATAGTACCACTAATCAGAATCGGTCAGATAGTCGATACTAATTCCCTAATCAGGAACAACCTTTTGGTATTAGTTGATACTGATTATTAAAATCAGGAACGGCCTTTAAGTAACAGCCGATACTGATTTTAATAATCAGGACAGACTTTAAATAAACAACCGATCCTGTTTGTCTTTTTTTTTTTGCAAAATTTAGATATTAACATATTGGGAAAATTGATTATTTGCCACTCCAAAACCTTTCAATTTGAAAAATGCCACTCTAAAATTAGAAATTATCCTAATGCCACTCTAAACTTACTTAATTCTTAATTTTGCCACTATTATACAATTGTTATACTATTTTTTATGAAAAATTAATTGAAAAGTACTGTTTTGAGATACATATTTTTGTATTTCCAATTATACCCTTCATACCCTTCAGATACAATTTTCCCATCTAAGAAGTGTATTCCCTATGCTCTCCATGGCGATATCTTTGCTCTCCTTCCCATTATACATCGCCTCCTCAAATAAATATCAGTGAGAGAGGAAATCGCGTGCTCAGTTAGAGAGGAAATCGCCTCCAGTATACATCGCGACCTCAGTGAGAGATCTGAAGGGTATCGCCTGAGTATCTCTATTACAAAACAGTCCATATATTATGTAAAATATAAATGTATCTCTATTACCATGTTTCTATTAAACCATGGTAAAAGTCCATATATAAATGTATCTCCCGCCGGAGAAAAAGAGGAGAAGGTATTACCCAGTCGGAGACCCAGTCGGAGAAGAAGCGGATTTTCTCGGTGGATTTGGCCTCCCTGAGCTTAGGGTTCGGTCTCTGAGAGCTCTCAACTTTTCGTCTGTTTTGGAGAGAAAGACTTGTTGAGTTTTGTTTTCTCTCAGAGGGTATTTCGGTCATTAATTAATTTTTTTTTTTACAGGACTAATACAGTATTAGTGGCAAAATTAAGAATTCACTAAGTTTAGAGTGGCATTAGGATAATTTCTGATTTCGGAGTGGCATTTTTCAAATTGAAAGGTTTTGTAGTGGCAAATAATCAATTTTCCCTAACATATTACACAGTGCATCACTAATTCAAATATCACATTTAGGTAATAGAAAATTTACATATTAATTCCACATTAATTAATATCACATTTACATAATTTAAATTTTACTAAATAACACAATAATAATACCACAATCTAAATATCACATTTTCATAATACAAATTACATGAGCTAATGCCACAAATACTAAAACCTTCTTGTGGCCTAGAATTAATTGATACTCCCGAGTCCTGAGTTTGTGAACTCTACATCCTCCCTACTCTCACCTCAAACAAATTAATAAACTCAAAGGCAGCAATGTCTAACAGAAAGCCACAGTTCCTGACAAGAAAGTTCCTCCATTCAAAGATAGGACCTGAAACAAATATCTGCACCATATTGCTAAAGTGCGATGTTTACAATTAAAAGTTTCCATCAAAACTCAAGCATATACAGAGCAAGCAAACTGGCACAAGTCCCTTTCGTTAGAACAGCTATAATTACTCACTGCTTATCTTTCATTTCCCAATTTGATTGCTTGGGCAGATTCATGTACCAGTTGTTGGACTATGCAATAATCCACTTAGTCTATTTGACTAGATTTGCAAAACATATATTTATTGAATTTAATAATTTTCTTGAGTTGAGATATTTGCAGATTCATAAGATTTAGAATTGCAACATGACTGTTGAGGCTCTTTCCTTTCTGTTTGAGATAATTAACTAAAATATTGCTCCGATGAAGGCTAAGACTTCAAAATCAATATCTACTCTTCACAAGCTTTCCAAAAAGTGTCATATGCCGAAATCGGATACTCGAGCACCAAAATACGCCAGTTTGAAGATTGCTTAAGGTTGCTGAAATTCCACAACTCTTGACAAACATTGTAACGGTTGTCACAACCGTTGGCTTTGAAAGTTTTTGTAGAAAATTAGATCTCGGAAATGAATTATTCCGTTGCAACGGTTGATTAAACGTTGCAACGCTTTAAATCGATCAGCTTACACACAGTTTTAATTTTTGCCACAGTTTGGTCATACAAACTCCGATTTGAGTGAATCAAAGCATGACAAATTCAGGAAACCGAGATCTACAACTTTCATGTTGTAACTTTATTCAAATTATGAAGTGATGGATCGCTATGGGCTGTGGAAGACCGACGTCAGTTATGGAAATGTTTATAAACCTAGATTTGTTTCTCTCCCTACATATAGAAACAAATATGTTGTTTTCTGAAGGGCTCCAGCAGTCAAACACATCCTCCTTTGCTGAAAAAGAGAACCACCATGGTTGCTTGATCTTAAAACTTCAATACTCATTTAACAACCGAAAATCTACTCCACTAAACCTCAATCTTGATTAAAATTAGAGTGATTTGTGAGAGATCTCTTGTTTATTCAAACACTTGAGCCTTTAGTGCTCGCTTCTCTTGTATTAGAGCCTTTAGTGCTCGTGAGCAAATTCTGTGCTCGGGCCGTGAGACTTCCCGGAGTTTGTAAGGGCTCACCGGTTCTACCTTGTACTCTTTTCTCATTGGGTAAATAAAGGCGCGCCATCTCGAAGGTCGCGAAGCCTCGGAGACGTAGGTGTTAGTGCCGAACTCCGTAAATAACTCTCGTGTCAAATGACTCTTAACTCTTCTATTTACTTTATGCACACTTGCTTAGTTTAAAGTTTATTCTTATTTCCGCGAAAAATAACTCATGCACACGTTAGTTAAAATCATTAGTGGTGAATATTAATTTACTTTAGTTTAAACTTTAAAAGGCCCATATTCATCCCCCTCTAGTGCCTTTAGGGACCAACAAGTGGTATCAGAGCAGGTAATTCAAATTAAGACACACTTCATTTGAATTTTTCTTAGATCCAAAATGGCACCAACTAGATATGTTAGAGAACATCCAATATTAAGCAATAAAATCAAGAGATTTAGTTATTGGAAAAGATTGACAAACTTCATGCCATGTTTCGTTGCTGCAAAAATTTAGAGAGCATTAAGTTACCCACTCCATTTTACTCCACTTAAATTAATTCGCCGAGAGGATAGAGAAATTGAGATATGAATCTCCCTTAATGACAGTTAGTTTTATAAGTATAGTAAGTGTGGAATAAGTTAATATGTCCGAAGAGCTACCAAGACCCGGGAGCATAATAAAAAAGTGTGCAAATTTTACCACGTCTGAGTCAAAATTGAAGAAAATGCATTTATAGAGTCACTTTTTATTGGACGATGTAATATAAGACCAGAACGCTACCCCATCCATTTATCTACCCTTGATGTTTCTGATTCTGACTTTGGACATGATTTGAGGATATCTTGTTTATGGAACGTTTTACCAGCAAGTATGAATTATTTTTAATGTTCGGAACCTCAACAATACCATATTCTCCATTGGTACTTAGCATAATGCGTTGTACCGGTTTAACTTAATACCAGCAACAGTCAGCAACAGTAAACAATTATATTATAAAATTCATTGGTCAATTTATTGAAGTAAAATGGTTTGTACATAATGATACATACATGAAAATCACATACAACAATCCATGTACATGTTAAACAAACCAACCTGTTGTACTTTTGCAGAGGTTCCAATTAATTATATATATTTGTTAACCTCATCAGGTCTATTGTAAATTAAAATCATATAGAGTTTGACATGATATGCATGACCCAATAAGAGAGCTCAGAAAAGAAAATCCTCTGGTACATCCAAACCAGCAGGTAACCTCTTGCTCAATAATTTTCCTTATCATAGATTTACTTCATCACAAATTGAACATATGTTTCATGTATACAATATTACTTTAGATACTAATGCACAGGATAGGAATACAATCATTTCAGCTTTACAAATGATGGATAGAACACAATTTGAAGAGCTCCTTCACACATTGAAACTAAATAAAACCAATACTGATGGTAGGATAACTATACAAATAGAACAAGTTATACCAGCTTCCATACAGACTGATGTTTTAGTCTCTGATCATAATGGAGATATCTTAGTTATTAAATGATAATTCTAAATTGGAACATTCGAGGTATGAATTCTCCTAGGAAAAGATTAGCTCTGAGTGATTATATACAAAAACATCAAGTAGACATGATTGCTATCCAGAAAACCAAAAAAGAAGAATTTAGTAATAGAATACCCAGATCCTTATCACATAATTTAGATATATGGCTTTATGTCCCTTCTAATGGGAATTCAGGAGGTATCCTCTTTGGGGGAGATAGTAACAAAATAGAAATACAATCCCACAATATGCATAAATTTTGTTTAGATATCCATTTAGTAAATAAAATAGATCATCCTGAATGGCAATATACTATTGTATATGGCCCCACTAGAAGAACTCTAAAAAAAGAATTGTGGATAGAATTGTATCAGATTAGGATGGGGATGACCAAATCTTGGATCCTCAGTGGTGATTTTAATGTCATTAGAAATAAACAAGAAAAGTCAGGGTCTAATTTTGACATTCAAACTAGCAGGATGTTTAATAAGTTTATCAGTAGACATTTTCTCATTGAACACAAATTAATTATTAGGAAATATACTTGGTCTAATGGTACTAATTTTGCTCTTCTAGACAGATTTTTTACTACCATAGATTGGGACCAAAAATATCCCCACAGTTGTATACAAGATCTTTGCAAAAATGGATCTGATCATTGCCATTTACTGATGCAAGTAGAAGGCCATCATACTAAGCATACAACACCTCAATTTAGGTTTGATCCCTTGTGGTTAGAACAAGAGGATTTCTGTAATTAGTCATTAAATGGTGGAAAGAATATCCTTTACATGATACTAATATTGCATATAGCTGGAGCCAAAAATTAGGATTTCTAAGATGGAAGATTAAAGGTTGGTCCAAAAATTTTTATGGCAAGGAAAAAAAAAGAAAAAAAGTTACATACTCTCTAGGATTCAAGAATTGGATATTATCAAAGAAACTAGACTTTTAGATACTGCAGAATTAGAGAAATGGCATCCTCGTACTCAATCCTAGAAAAAAAAATTACTAATCATAGAAAAAAAAAATAGAATAAATTCTTTAAATATCAATGATATCCCTACTCAATATATCCTTAGAGGAAATCAAACAGCATGCACAACAATACTATCTGAATATCTTAGGATCAGAAGGCACCAAATATGCTTCTTTAACTGATGATTTCTGGGATCCAACTGATAAAGTTACAGCTTCAGAAAACATTATGTTAGAATCTCCTTTCACCTTAGATGAAATACATAAAGCTCTGTTTGCTTGTGAACCTAATGGGGCTCCAGGCCAGATAGATTCTCATTTAAATTCTTTCAATACTTTTGGGACCTCATTAAGGATGACCTAGTACTTCTATATATGCTCTAGTTTTCATAATAATTCCTTACACAAATCTGAGATATGAACTAGATGGAATTCTCATAAGTGCAAACCCTGGCATCTTTGTAAACCTTACCAGCCCTGCAATAGTACCCTTTAGCAGGAGCACAATGCACTGATGGTTTTATTTTGTGAGTTTTCCTAATTACTTTAAACCACAACCAAGATCTACTCCTTTGTAAGAAATTAAACTTAATGCACAGCGGAACTTACTTTCCATCTTCAAAGGCCTCCGTATGCTATCAATCAGACAGCTTCCAAGGCTCTGGGTTGATACGCTCCTGGTCTTGACTTGAGTTGTTGGCTCTCGAGTCCTTCCAAGAACTTGCAATCCTTTTCTCTGGCTACCCTAAATATTATGACAGAGTATCTTGTCTTTCAATGGAGCAGACAATTATGATGGATTGATCGCAAGCCTTGGAGACTCAGCCCTTTTATAGCAGTGTAAAACCCTAATCCTAGGGCAGCCGAAATTTGCTAATACTTGGAAAACAAGTTTTCCAAGAAATCTTGATTTCGGATTTCAAGGATCTGGAAATCAGAAACTTCCAGAAAAAACCGAAATAAATCAGAATAAATTCTGATTTCCTTATTTAGCCTGTATTTATTACTGCTATTATTTTAATCAACTATAATCGGTCCATTAACAATTATATTGATTAACATTGTTCTATATGTATTCGTATCCAAAACCTTATATATAAATAAATACGTATAATGCCATGACTTAATTAATCACATTATTTGGCATATTTTAATCATTACATAAATGTAATCTTGCGACAGTATTTGATATCATAATCATAATGCACGCATGTCCAACTTAATTATTGGAATTAGACGTCTCTAAATCCAACAATCTCCCACATGGACAAGTGCAACCTTTTGATTATATATCCTTAACTTTATTGCATGCAACTTTTCTGTCTTTGCTTATCGTATTTCTTAAACAATTCCGTCCATCAATTATGCTAACAAAGGACTTAAGCGGCATTTGTCACATTTATTCGCAACTAAACCGACATAAATCACGCTGCCAGCATAACTGAATGACATGAATCTGATTTGGACATATAGTTTAGAAATTACACGCAAGTGTGATTAGACGTGCCTATTTCTAATTGAGTCACCTTCACTTTACTGTATGAGGCCAAGAATTTAAACTTTAAAGAAAGAAATAATGAAACTGAAATTGAATGCAACTTGTATATATATCATCAAAATTGTTTACAATTGCATTACATAGAACATCAGAACTCAAAACATATTCAGACTCCCACATTTTCTAATTATCCTAAACAGATATTACACCCATACAAGCAACATGTTGGTGAAATTTCTTGGGTGGCAGTCCTTTAGTAAGAGGATCCGCAATCATGGAGTCTGTACCTATGTGTTCTATATATAATTCATTTTTCTCCACTCTCTCTTTTACAACCAAAAACTTAATGTCAATGTACTTCGACTTTGACGAACTTCGGTTGTTGGTGGCGTATAACACTGCTGAATTGTTGTCACATAATAATTTGAGTGGTTTCTGAATAGAATCCACAATTTTCAGCCTTGTGACGAAGTTCTTCAGCCATACGCCATGATTAGATGCTTCATAGCATGCGACAAATTCAGCTGCCATAGTGGAGGAGGCTACCAATGACTGCTTAGCGCTCTTCCATGACACGGCACCGCCTGCCATCATAAAGATGTATCCTGATGTTGACTTCATGCTGTCGACACATCCTCCAAAATCAGAATCGGTATATCCAATGACCTCGAGCTGTTCCGATCTCCGATACGTGAGCATATAGTCCCTAGTTCTCTTTAGGTATCTCAACACTCGCTTGGCTGCCTTCCAGTGTTCCATACCTGGGTTACTTAAATATCTCCCTAGCATTCCAGTAATGAACGCAATATCCGGACGCGTGCATACTTGTGCATACATGATGCTACCTACGGCTGAGGCATAGGGAATATCTTTCATGATGTTTTTATCTAAGTCAGTTTGGGGACATTGTTTTAGACTAAACTTATCTCCTTTTGATACAGGGGTATCTCCTGGTTTACTGTTTTGCATGCCAAATCTTGTTAGAATCTTATCGATATAGTTCCTTTGGGATAACCTTAGAATACCTTGAGATCTTTCTCTAAGTATTTCAATCCCTAGAACAAATGATGCATCACCAAGATCTTTCATTTCAAAATTCTTAAATAAAAAATTCTTAGTTTGATGTAACATGTCCTTATCGTTACTGGCAAGCAATATGTCATCTACATATAGAACCAAGAAAATAAATTTACTCCCACAGAACTTAAGGTATATACATTCATCTACTATGTTAGACTCAAAACCAAATGAGCTAACAACTTTGTGAAACTTATGATACCATTGTCGAGATGCTTGTTTTAGCCCATAGATAGATTTCTTAAGTCTGCAAACCATAGACCCTGCATCACCTGATACAAAGTTTTCTGGCTGCTTCATATAGATCGTTTCATCAATGTCACCATTGAGAAATGCCGTCTTTACATCCATCTGATGAAATTCTAAATCATAATGTGCTACAAGCGCCAATATAATCCTTAAAGAGTCTTTCGATGAAACTGGAGAGAAGGTCTCTTTATAATCAATGCCTTCTTTCTGTGTGAAACCTTTCGCAACAGGACGTGTCTTGTATTTTTCAACATTGCCTTTAGAATTCCGCTTAGTTTTAAATATTCATTTGCAACCAACGAGTTTCTTGCCTTTAAGCAACAGAATGATATCTCAAACGTCATTGTCGTACATAGATTTCATTTCTTCATTCATGGCATTAATCCACAATTGAGAGTTAGAGCTTTCCACAGCTTGTTTGATATTAACAGGATCATTTTCAAACAAGCCAATGTCAAACTCATGTTCTTGAAGATATGCATAATCCTTCGATTGTGTAGATCTTTTCTCTCTAGTAGATCTCCTAATTGGCACATGCTCTAGATTTTCTTGAGGTTCAATTACAACTTGATCTTCAACAAGAGGAGGAACATCATTACCAACTTCTGAATCTCCCACAGGCCCTAGGCCATCAACATTTGTCATGTCAATGTCAGGGTTTGGGTTGGGTTCAGGTCCATTTGTGTTCTCTATTCCATGTTGAGTTTCTAACTGAGTTGTTTGGGATGATGAAGTTTGCACATTGTCAAAAGATGTATTTCTAAATGCAATCGGAATTTGAATAAAACTAGGATTTTGGTCCATAGTCTCATTCGCATTCGTCTCTTCTTCTTCTTCAAAAATACTATCTTTTGTCATATCTCCCCCTACAAACTCATTATTCTCAAAAAATTTTGCACTTCCTGACTCGAAAACTGTATGTTCTGTTGGATTATAGAATTTGTACCCCCTAGATCGTTCAGAATAGCCTATAAAGTAACAACTAACGGTTCTTTCGTCCAGTTTCTTTTCGCTTGGCTTATAAGGCCTAGCTTCACATGGACATCCCCAAACTCTCAAATGATTCAAGCTAGGCTTGCGCCC
Organism: Carex littledalei; assembly: GCA_011114355.1. Taxonomy (NCBI): domain Eukaryota; kingdom Viridiplantae; phylum Streptophyta; class Magnoliopsida; order Poales; family Cyperaceae; genus Carex; species Carex littledalei. The sequence continues at coordinate 14,895,587 of CM022086.1, read as the reverse complement.
AACCCATAACTCGTAAGGGGTCTTGTTAGCTGCTTTAGTAGGCACTCTATTAAGTATGTATGCTGCAGTCTTTAAGGCTTCTCCCCACAAATTCTCAGGTAGAGTTGTACGAGCAATCATACTTCTCACCATGTCTTTAAGGGTGCGATTTCGTCGCTCAGCAACACCATTCATTGCAGGCGAACCTGGCAACGTATACTGAGGCACAATTCCACATTCCTCTAAGTATTTTGCAAAGGGACCTTGACGCTGTTCTCCTGATCCATCATAACGACCGTAGTATTCACCACCACGATCAGAACGAATGGACTTTATACGTTTGTTAAGTTGTAACTCAACTTCCGTTTTGAACTTTATGAACACGTCTAATGCTTCTGCCTTTTCTTTTATTAAGTAAATATGACCATATCTTGAATAATCATCTATGAATGTGATAAAGTAACGGTAACCATTTCTTGTAGCCTTTGGAAAAGGACCACAGATATCCGTATGAATCAATTGTAAGACATCATTACACCTTTTTGCATCATACTTATGTTTATTAGTTTGTTTTCCTTTTATACACTTTACACAATCACTTAAGTTTGTAAAATCTAAAGGTTGGAGAATATCATTAGACACAAGACGTTCTATCCTTTTCATAGAGATATGTCCTAATCGCTTGTGCCATAATGTTGCAGATTTCTCGCAAGTTAATTTACGTTTTCTATTATCTATGTGCAGTGCCTCTGAATGTGAAGTGTCTATATCTAGAAAATAAAGATTATCATAAGAAGACAGGATACCAGAAGCAAGAAGCTTAGAATCTTGACACAAACTGAAATTTCCATTACTAAATGAACATACATAACCATTTTTGTCCAAATAAGATACAGAAATTAGGTTCCTTCTGAAAGATGGAACCACTAAAGCATCAAAACTTAAATAAAATCCTGTCTTACATAATAATCTAAATTTTCCTATGCTTTCCACTTCTACTTTGTTGCCATTTCCTACGTAAACGTAGCGCTTCGCCTCACTTGGCTTGCAATGGCTTAGGCAACCTTGCATCGACATACTGATGTTAGTCGTTGCACCTGAATCTATCCACCAAGTATATCTAGATACAGAACTTAAATTAACTTCAGAACAAACTAAAGCGAGAGACACACCTTTCTTTGCCAACCATGCATGATAGTTGGTGCAGAATTTCTTTGTATGTCCTGGCGCTTTGCAGAAAAAACAGTTCTTTTCATCTGCTTTTGCAGAAGTATCTTCCTTCTTGCTTTTCTGCGCGGCATTGTTTGCAGCTATCTTGGTAGGTTCTTTTTCCTTGGCAGTAAACTTGCGCTTTTTGACTTTACACTTAGGATTAGATGTTACTACATGAGCACTTTCTCCCTTAGTCATTTTCTGTCTCTCTTCCTCCTGCACCAACTGAGCCTCAAACTCAGGTAGTGTCCATGTCTCTCTTTGACAATTATAAGTCATCTTGAATTGACTAAAGTTAGACGGGAGAGACAGAAAAATAAACTCAATGAGAACCTCATCAGAGATGTCATAATTATGCCCTTTCAAGGCACGTTGTAGTCTTGTCATCTCAATAACATGCTCTCTAACCCCTTCTTTTCCCTTGTATTTTATTGTTGCTAACTTCACAAAAAGTGTACTAACTTCAGTCTTTTTACTCTTTGTGAATTTTTCTTCAAGGGCCTTAAGGTATTTAATAGCGCCTGTCTCTGTATCAGGTATGATGCCTCGAAAAGTCTCATGGATCGTTTGCTTCATCACCATTATGCACATGCGATCTGAATGCTCCCATCTTTTAATGTCAGCCGTCTCTTGGGGAGTTTCCTCACCCATTTTATTAGGCTTGGGGCAATCAAATCTCAGTGCAGTGTCCAATTGCATGATCCCTAAGACTAATTTCAGCTTTTCCTCCAACTGTTTGAAATTGTTCCCCATGACGGGCTTAATCTGACTTAAATTCGACATTATGTTTAGATCATTGAAGAACAAAGAAATAATTTAGATACATGCTTCACGATTTGATCCTTAATCATAATTCTAAAATCTATCTGAAGGCCTGTGTAAAACTATTTTCTCCATTAAATCTTTAGCCAAAAACATCATTCAGTAATGAAAACACCTTTGGGTGCAATCAATACCTTCAGGCACTTTGGCGTAGTGAATAAAGTACAAACATGTAACATTTTTGTCAATCAACCTTTGGGTCAAATTAACATATCCATGAACTAACGACCAGGCCAGTCAACAGGGGGAGGAGGATCACAGACGGATCACTTATGTTCCAAGCCCCTGATGCTTTTCTAGACATCGCTAGTCCATGTGTGTTGCAACTTATTTTTATTCACTACCCTTATGCACCAAACAACTTAGTAAGCGCCAACCCTTCTTTGGGAAAGCTAACACCCACGTCCATTGCCAGCACGTCATTTCAACTTGTCATGAGTCATCCTTGCAATCGTCTTACACGGAGCGGTTCGTTTGCGATCATCAATGCTTGACTCATGCGAAAACAACACATGCATACCTAAACGCCTTTAGTTAGATTTTAAAATTATGCCTAAAACCTAATATAGGACGTACCTATAGAATCTACTCGTCCTAAATAAAATACAGCATCTTATAGCACTTTTAAATTAGAATATACTAATTTTATATGTCAATTATATTCATCAAAATAATTATTACGTTTTAGTAAAACTTTAGCAATTTCTACAATGATTATCTTTTAGAAATGCTTCAATAATTTTATTGCTTCCATACTTAGTATAAATATTATGCCATAATAAGCATTATTGTTATCAAATCAGAATTTAGTATTATAGCCTTTAATTGGTGTTAATACCAATTTTAAATAATATCTAAATTCTAATAATTAGGCTAAATATAGCATAATATATAGTAATTATAGCAATTATAGCAATTATAATTATTATAACCTAAATTACAATTACTTACAATTACTCACAATTACTCCTAAAGTCTGAAAATTTGGTAACCCAAAAATAATCTAGACTTAATAAAATTTTCAGATATGGAATTGAGGGAAAACCGAATTTTTTTAGGGTCGAAAAATCTAAAACAGTCATTTTGAGGGCTTAAACAGCATTTTTTAGGCCTGAAAAATCGTCTTTAACTACAAAGTCGTTAATGGCTGGCTAGATCCTTTTTCAAGGTTTCCGAATTGTGGTCGTGCGTCCAAATCGGAGTTACGAGTCAAAAGTTTGATCTGTTTTAAGATCACTACCTCAAATCAATTGTTTATGACTAGATCTGAAAATTCAAACCTAAATTACTTTCTCTAATTCGAATTTAAAACCTTAAATTGTTGCATAATTAATCCTTTCTTATTTTGAAAATTAAAATTTCAAATAAAAAACTTCTCCAAGATCGCACGAAGCGCAAGGATGGGTTCAAATTTAAGATTTTAATTCAAAACCGCATGGAAAAACGGTTAAAGCAAAATTTTAACAATTCCTTTTGCAACAATTAAATTCGATATGAAAAATAGAAAGCAATTAAAACCGAATTAAAATGCAATTCTTACATAAGGTTGCTCTGATACCACTTGATGGTTTTACTTTGTGAGTTTTCCTAATTACTTTAAACCACAACCAAGATCTACTCCTTTGTAAGAAATTAAACTTAATGCACAGCGGAACTTACTTTCCATCTTCAAAGGCCTCCGTATGCTATCAATCAGACAGCTTCCAAGGCTCTGGGTTGATACGCTCCTGGTCTTGACTTGAGTTGTTGGCTCTCGAGTCCTTCCAAGAACTTGCAATCCTTTTCTCTGGCTACCCTAAATATTATGACAAAGGATCTTGTCTTTCAATGGAGCAGACAATTATGATGGATTGATTGCAAGCCTTGGAGACTCAGCCCTTTTATAGCAGTGCAAAAACCCCAAACCTAGGGCAGCCGAAATTTGCTAATACTTGGAAAACAAGTTTTCCAAGAAATCTTGATTTCGGATTTCAAGGATCTGGAAATCAGGAACTTCTAGAAAAAACCGAAATAAATCAGAATAAATTCTGATTTCCTTATTTAGCCTGTATTTATTACTGCTATTATTTTAATCAACTATAATCGGTCCATTAACAATTATATTGATTAACATTGTTCTATATGTATTCGTATCCAAAACCTTATATATATAAATACGTATAATGCCATGACTTAATTAATCACATTATTTGGCATATTTTAATCATTACATAAATGTAATCTTGCGACAGTATTTGATATTATAATTATAATGCACGCATGTCCAACTTTATTATTGTAATTAGACGTCTCTAAATCCAACATGCACATGTTCTGAGCAAATGCAAAGGCCTTCAAGAGCACAACCTGCCTTCTTAACAATCACACTGCCATCTAGCCCTAGAATTTGGTCCGACCACTCGCTTGAGAACAACGCATCAGGGTCGTACCTGTCCTTCACCTCGAGAAAAGCTTTACCATTATTGTATTTTTTCATCACCTCCTTAAATGCCAGGTTGCGGTTTTTACCCCAATGGGGAAGCCCATTGTATTTAAACAATGCCATCTGCTCGATCTCCTCAATGAAATCCTCATATAATCTTGGAGTCATTGGGTCTCGGCTCCTGGAAAAAAGAAGAAGTAACTTGTAATTTCAACAAAAATAATAAATTATAATTTGGTTTGTTGACCGTACACTAGACAAGAAGCTTATGAGTCTTACGTCGAACATATATACCCTATCCATCCAGTATCTTCTAATCTCTAACTTACCCACATAGAATCAATTGTTAAATCTACGTTTTTGACAATATGTAATTGTTAGCAGAAATTTCTTACGTTAATTATGCAACCACAAGCTTTTTACGTTATATATTTGCAAATTTTATAATTGCACAGTAAAATTGAATGAAAAAACCATACCTGTAATAAGTGATGTCGAAGTCGAGCATATCTGAAGGTTTCCCCAAGTATGCCGATGAGGCCTTAACATACCGCATCAGTATCCCACTATAGAGCTCCAAGCCACAAAGAGCACTCGGTTTAAGATCCCTCAACTTCTGCACATCCAATATAAACTCCTTTACTTTATCCAATGCAATGCTTATTGTCGTCTGGTGGAAGAAGGATCCCTTAATCCTGGGGTCCCATGGGCATGCTGTCAGGAGGCCATCTTCTGATCCAAAGCCACATCCACCAGAGGCCTGAATTTTGTCCTGATAACCTATCACTGGGTAGCCTGTGAAAAGAAGACCATTGTTCTTCAGACCATAGGCTGCAAGTGCAAGCGTGGATGTGGTGACTTGTGAAACCGCACACTTGCCATCGGCATTTTTGGCTGCTTCCGCGGTGTCCTCTATATTTGTATATATTCATCAACATTTGAATGAGATCTTAATTTTAAGTCTGTTTTTTTTTTTTTTTTTTTTGAAGTTACAGAATAGTTAACTCTAATTACGGAACAGATTAAAGTCTTTATGGGGATGGGACCTGAAAAATACATTGACTACTTAGCACAACTCCTTGGCACAAAAAGTCCTTGTTTATTTTGTGTTTCATTTACTACTAATACTTGCATAGTTGATAAAATATTTTTTCCTGTATAAGCTAATAGTTTATTTTGACAGAGGCCGTGAACAAAATCTATCTGAAATCTATAGTTTCCAACAATCGATCCAAAGGAAAAATAATCTCTACATTTAATAACTTCCCTTAAAATTCCGTTTATCAAACTGACATTTTTGAAATGGCTTTTCTTGCTGAGGATTAAAGTTAATTGTTAATTTGTATATATGATGAAATAAATATGAGCGTGTACCAGCAGAACGGGTGGTCTGTAGAGCCAAGGTTGGAGTCGACCGGAACCCGATGAAGTCATAGGTACCATTACCAGATGTATTTACTGGGACACGATCATCTTTTCGGGACAGAACCTTCCTGTGGCCAGGATACCATGACATGTCCGCAAACTCGTGTTGGTTGCCAAATTTGACAGCCTGTTCTGCCAAGTCTTCATCACTGCACGTCACAAAGGTGAGGGAACGCTTAAACATTGGTTGCAGTTGTAGAGTGACCTGAAAGAGAAATAAAGAATAATGCTATTTATTTAAGGCTTGTTCTTTATTTGGTTATTCAATACTTGTATGAAAGGCTCTTGTTAATTAATTTGGTGAGAAATTCCTCATCGCATTGCATTTATTTGTTACCGACCGTCTGATTTTGGATGCAAATTGGTAATTTTCAAGACCTATATCTTAAGGTAAATTACTCATTAAATAATTATTATCAGCTAGCTTTTATAGTATGTTTTATTTAAGATTGTGTTGGGAATCCAATAAACAAGAAAAATATCATTAAACAGTTCATCATATATCTTGGGGGCACCATGAAAAACATAATGACATACATACAAGGCTAGAGTTATTGGATGGTTTCCGAGTTGGTAAAATACATGGGAAAAAAAAAATCTCTTTAATTCTTCATCATTTTTAATTGTTTATATATAGCAAGCGTTGAGATTTGGTTTTGGCTGGACTTTTGACTTCTCTATTATTTTTTTATTAAAGAAACCCCTTGATCAAGGTTGGTACTTCCACATGACATGTACATATTTAATTACGACTACCCAATCTTTTTTTATGATAATTAATTTGAGTTTTTCTATGGTGTTTTCTTAAAAATCTTTTATGGTGTTCTCTATCATCATCATTGATTTTTTCATATTTAAAATTAATTTAAAGCAATTGATTTGATAAAAAGATCTTTGTTAACTTTAATTATTGTATATAATACTAATAAAATTTTCTCTTCGATTTTGTTTTTATATGAATAAATAAGTTGAAAAAATCAACGTTAAATAATTGAATAAAGATTTTGGTACCCGCAGTTGAGTACCCGCATTATACCCGCACTTGATTCCTTTCCCAACTAACTTTGTCAATCATTAAATCACCTTGAAAAACGTGTAAAAGATAAGTCCAGTTATTTCAGTAAATACTTGATATCTTAAGTATAAATACTTGATGAATTATATATCTTAAGTATAAATACTTGATATATTAGGTATGAATACTTTCTATTTTGTATGAATACTTTTCATATTTGAATATTTGATACTTTGAAAAACGTGTAAAAGTATGTCATCATGGATCTCATTTGAAAGAGAAAAAAAAAATAGAACACGTTCGTGGTTTTAGATTTGCAAAATTCCTCATAGATCGTCCCAAAAATTGGTTAGATTGAACGAAGAAAAAAAAAACCACCTTGAAAAACGTGTAAAAGATGAGTAGGTATTGTGTCCAGTTTTTTTTTAAATACTTGATATCTTAGGTATGAATACTTGATGAATTATATATGAATACTTGATAATTTAGGTATAAATACTTTCCATTTTGTATGTGAATACTTGAAAAACGTGTAAAAGATGAGTCCAGTTTTTTTCTTTAAATACTTGATATCTTAAGTATAAATACTTGATGAATTATATATGAATACTTGATAATTTAGGTATAAATACTTTCCATTTTGTATGTGAATACTTGAAAACCGTGTAAAAGATGAGTCCAGTTTTTTTCTTTAAATACTTGATATCTTAAGTATAAATACTTGATATATTAGGTATAAATACTTGATATATTAGGTATGAATACTTTCTATTTTGTATGAATACTTTTCATATTTGAATATTTGATACTTTGAAAAACGTGTAAAAGTATGTCATCATGGATCTCATTTGAAAGAGAAAAAAAAATAGAACACGTTCGTGGTTTTAGATTTGCAAAATTCCTCATAGATCGTCCCAAAAATTGGTTAGATTGAACGGAGAAAAAAAAAACCACCTTGAAAAACGTGTAAAAGTAATGGTCCCCAGTTTTGACAGTGTAATGGTCCCCAATTCATATATCATATATGTAGTTCATTGTATAGATATAAATACTTGTCTTGTATAGGTATAAATACTTCACAATGTTACTATTAATACTTGTAAAATAAAATTATAGTTTTGACAGTTTAGGTCCCCAAAACAGTTATGACAGTTTAGGTGCGGTTCCCAAAAACAGTTATGATAGTTTATGTGCGGGTATAATGCGGGTACTCAACTGCGGGTACTCATATCAGCTTCCTAAATAATTATCCATATCAGTGTTTTTCTTTTACAAATTTCTTAATAACAATTCAAAATAAAATTGTGTCATAATCTTTACATATGCATACAAAAAATAAAATAGATCATATTTGTAACGGATTTATTTTGATATTGAAGCATTTAATTGTAAGTTATTAAAACTTTAAAAATGAAGATAATGGAGATACAGAGAAAAATACAACATTTGAAACGTTCTCATTTTTCAATTAATTAATATATTGCACTACATATATCTAACAAAATAATTAATTAAAAATTCCTCGTCGTGAGCTCAACTAAAAAGTAAAAACTCATGATCCATAAATAGACTACATTATTATTTACACTATATTCATACATACCTGAGAGATAACCCCAAGAACACCAAGGGACACCTTAGCCGCATCTAGATCCGGGTCGACGGCCTTTAACACCCTGATTCTCGCATAACCCTGGTCGGTCGGTGCAGGTGTGACTAGCCTCATCTCGGTCACGTACTCGTGGACTGCGCTTCCCTTCTTCCGAAGTGAGCTCCCATGTGCTCCAGTCGACAACAATCCACCGATTGTCAGACCATACCAATATGGCACATAGGGAAGTGCTAGGTTAGCCTTGGCCGCCGCCTCGATTAATGCCTTCAGCGTTGTTCCGCTTTCAACTGTTATTTTCATAGTACCAATGTCTATATTCACCACACGGTTAAGATTAAGTGTGCTTATTATTAACCCGTTAGATCCGCCTGGACAGGTCAACTTTGGGATGCTGTGAGAAAATCGTGTTGCGACCTTCATTTTGGTCTTGGAGGCGGTAGCACTCGCAACAATTTCCAGGAGTTCTTGTTCAGAGGAAGGGTATATGACACTGTGAGCATGACACGTGGAGCGATCGGGAAATGCCCCGTATGCATTTGTGACAATGCAATTGTATGTGCCGGTTGTGCACTGAACTGTACTAGGCGGGGGGCTCGCAATGGCAAGGTAGGGGAGGAAGAAGAGTACAGGGATTGATACTAGTAGGAGTAGTTGAATAGTTTTTGTTAGTGTTGGGCTTGTCATCATCTTATTTGGTAATTATGATATAAAACTTGGAATTTATTTTGGAGATATGATTGTTATGAACTTCTTCTCATCATGTCTTCTTATAGTGGATTGTTTTTGAAGGTCTTCTTACAGTGGTTTGTTAGAGTATGTTGTAGATTATTGTGTAAACGAGGAGCTCATGGTTGGTTGTGTCTGGATTTCTAATTTTCTATTGCCATTATTGTGGTAGTGGTAGCGCTGGCATATATGAATAGTTAATTTGTAGTTGACCTACATTTTTGTGATTTTTTATTGATGCTTGACTGCACTGGATTTTGTTGAAACCAAATATTTGAAAACTCAAAATTTTATCGTCATTTCTAATATTAATAAGAGGAGGGTTCAAATGCCTCCATTTTTCATGCCTCCACCATGCCTCCATTTTTAAAAACTTTAATAACTCAAAATTTAAAACTTAAAAGTCAAAATAAAACCGTTGGATATGATCTACATCATTTTATTTATGTGCTCATAAAAAATTATCACATTTTGAAATTGTTTTTATGTGAATCAATAAGTTGAAAAATCAACGTCTAGAAATTATCCACATTAGTACGTTTTTTACAAACTCTTGATGACAACCAAAATAAAATTGAAATGTCATAATTTTTTACACGTGCATAGATATAATGATGTAGATCATATCCAACGGTTTTATTTTGACTTTTAAGTTTTAAATTTTGAGTTATTAAAGTTTTAAAAATGGAGGCATGGTGGAGGCATGAAAAATGGAGGCATTTGAACCCTCCTCTATTAATAAACTTAAGGACTAAACCGAATATTTCATATATCCAATTAAATTGAAAATGAGCACTCTTACTCTCCTCTTCTCTCCTCTCATTTTTATGCACCCCTCCGATTGTCTCTCTCTCCTCTCCCTGTTTTATACGAAAAAAAAAAATTCCTCTTATTGCCTTCATCCCCTTTCAATCCGATGAAAAATAAACAAAAACTTTGATTAAATATGGCCTTGTATGTTGTTTCTTTAATAAAACTTGATGTAAGTGGCCATTCAATCGAAAAATCTGATAAAAATAAAAAAATATTATGACATCAAATTTGAGTTTTTTCTTGAGAGGGATCCAAACACATCTTGACACCATATGTTTATAAGTGATTTTTGCGATTTCAAAGTCCAAACAGTCGATTCAAACCGTTCAACATGATCTCCATTTTAAAATGTGCTTGAAGACCAAAGTACATAATTAATTATTATATCCAAGAAAAGTTTGAAGCCTAATTAAATTCTCTTATAATTTCTTTTGTAATTATATAAATCATTAATTTGCAACCACCTTAATTATCCGGAGAAAATTAAAATAGAGTATATTATTTCTAGGAAAGATATTAAAAGCATGTAAGATGATAACTAGTAATGTTATTTCAAGTTATTAATTCATGATAAACTGTTATTAATCTATCATGAATCCCACTAAAAGGTTAAAATTAAAAAATCGATTTATATGACTTATCCAAAGCAAAAACAAAGTCATGAAGAGGGTTTGATTAGTTAAATAATAATCAAGATATCCTATGATTTTATAGTAGGGACCGACTAACTATCCCCCAGTTAATTTTCCCCATTCATCTCCCGGTCAATAACTACATGTAGGGACTGCTAATTAGGTGAGGGGACCACAACTTCCAGTGCAAAAAGGCAAAAAAACACATTAATATCGGTTATTACGTGGGGGGGGGGGGGGGGGGGGCGCTAAATAACTGGGGGACCGCTAATTAACTGAAAGAAAACGTGTTTAACTGTCGGGGGGGACCGTAACAGAAACGGAAAAGAAAAAGATACTATTTTCTCGTATTCACTTCTAAACAGTAAGTATTCATAGTTACATACCAAAGTGTTTATATGAAAGTTATAAAATAAATAGGATAAACTCACACAAGTTTAACTACCTGGGGGACCACTACCAACCTGGAGGACAACAAACGTCGCTTGAAAGCGACAACGACCAAGGAACCACATGAAAAATGCCTAGGGGAACACTACGTAACGGTTCAAATGTATTCATTGCTATTAAACAAAGTATTCACCCTTGCAACTAACATATCCATAGCTATGTTGTAAACTTTTAAACATTTCTAAACAAATTATTCATACAAATTCGGTCCATTTTAGTAAAGTACGTTCATAGTATAATTAGCCTGTGCTCATTGAAGTAATCATACCTATACATTCAAATATAAAGTAAAACTATTATTTACCAATTTACAATATTTTATGAAAGTAATAAGTATTTGCATGTGCTCCTATAAGTATTACCATTTGCTAATTTAAGTATTCATACCTATACGTTCAAGTCATAGTTTGTATTCAACAATTAAAAGAAAACTATTATTTTACAAAATTAATGTGTTTTGGGAAATTACATGTTATTACATGTACTCATGGAAGTATTCACACCTATACATGAAAGTTAGAGTTTGTATGAGAACTAATGTTTTTGGAATACAAGAATTAACATGTACACGTGGAAGTATTCATACCTATACATGAAAGTTAGAGTTTGTGTGTTCTCTTATATATACTAAAGTAAAACTACAAAATTAATCACAAATCATTATCATAACAATGAAAAATCTACTACAAATATAATCACCATAAACTTCATAACCAAAGTATTCATTTTTACTAAACATAAGTATTCAACCCTACAAAGTTTATATATCACAAATCTGTTAGTATGTGTTCTAAAAGTTATATTATGTTGATTACTTTTATATGTTATGTTTATGAATTGGATGTTATATATATTTTGTTCCATGAGTTTTGTATTTATCTTTAGAAGTGTTCAAGAAGATGCTCTTGATCTTAAACCATAGAACTCTATATGATGGCAAACATAAATATTTAAAATGTTCACAAACTTGGTTATTAGCATGAAACACTAATATACCATGATAAGTTTGTCATGTTGATTAAAGTACATTGTAGTCTATAAATATTGATAAAGGTTTATTGTTTAATAACACGAATATGTGAAATGTTTCATATATTGAACAGACCTAATAGATGAAACATTATATGGATTGTGTTTGTATCATTAATATTTTCATCGTGTCTCTGATTCCAAGATTGAGACATATATCTTTTTCACATGAGAAATGTACAATGTAATTATTATTAAAAGCTACTTGTAAAAGTGGTGATAAAAATAATAGTTCTTTATATGTAACTTGTGCGGGAGAAAGTTATGTATCAATAGTATTATTGTCCATCATCTATAATGGGTAATGATATTTTATGGGCCCCTTGGTAAAGTACAATTATGATGCATGCAATATAACTGAGGTGCAGTTTATATTAATAATTTACTTAAGAGACCAAGAAACAAATATAATACAAAGATGACACAATCCTACTTTGTATAATATTCATAATATCATGTGGCAAGGAATAGACACAAGTGATGTCATTTATAACATTACTTTAAGAATTGTGTATTATAATGTATAGCTAGTACCGCTTATTGTTTATGATAATAAAATGTTATTATGATATTGCCAACATGACATAGATCTCACATGATCACACCAATAAAGAATTAATTAGAAATGCTAGCTCCTAGATTTATTTGACATGTGTGACATGGTTAATAAATGAGTTTCTCTACTTAAACATGAGATAAATAATTATAAGAATAATTATGAGATGTTTTGGATTTAATTAAATGATTATGAAATTCAAATACCGGGAAAGATCAAAATGAAAGAAGCTTTATGAGTGACAAAAAAGAGTTTCTTTGTGGACAGAACTCTAGCAAAGAGTTCTGTATTTCCACCATGATTTATGTGAATTGAACTTAAAACGGGCATATCTCATCAACTGTAGCTCCGTTTTCAGTGTTCTATGACTTTTCGGAAAGCTTGCGAGAAGATCTGCAGTTTCATGTAAAATAAGCTACAGGTCTATGCCGCATGCGGTATGCCTATGCTGCATGCGGTATTGCGCAGTGCGTTGTTGGGCCAGAATCGACTAATTTTGGCCCATATTAATTAAGGAAATCATGAAGAGCGTGAGAGAACGTGTCTAAGTCGGTGAAGACTAATCTAGATAGCATGAAAGCTATTAAAGAGGTCCCTACTACCTAGGGTTTCAACCTAATCATTATTCATATTTCTGAGAGAGCCAAAATTTTGTCTCTCTTCCATTTTGATCTCTCATGTATTGAGAATCCACAAACTCTAAACTTAAGATCTAGTTCTATTGAAGGATAGAGATTAAGAAGCGACTGAAATAGTACTCTCTAGCAAGAGGAAACTTCAGTTTCTAATTAATTTCTTGGTGGATACATGGAGGGCTTCTACTTTGAAGTCTCAACTTGGTGCAAGACGTTCTTGGAGGCCGTTTCGACAAATGAAAGTATCCAAGAGACCTAGAAGAGAATACAACTTCTCTCTACTTATCAAATTGACATTTGATAGATGTATATCCAAATCTTCTTTTGTAGATAGATTTATGATGGATGAATGAGTACACAATTATTTGTGCTTAAGAATTGCTTGAGTAAAAATAACATAATAAAGTAGATCCATGGATGCTTGAAAATGATTATTTTTTTTTTAATTTTACCACTTTGACGCATCTTGAAATCCTTCAAAAATCATCAACAAACCATCAAAGTTCATCAACAGTATATCACAAATCATCAAAGTTCACAAAATCCACAATCAAGAAATCCAAAAAATCCCCAAATGTTATAATTTCCTACAATTAACAAACCTTATCCAGTGTATTTAAATTCGTTTCTATTATCAGAAATCGATACGCAAGAAGAAGACGCTCATTGCTTATCATTTCCTACAATTTTTAACAGAAATGATTAGTTAAACAAAAAAATGAAATATTAATCATAATTTATGAATTTTAAATAAAATCAATAACCTGATTCAAATCACGTGGAACATTTCTGCTGAGTCAATCAATATAGCGAATAACAAATATTGCACAATCTTTTGAGCTTGCTTCTTGCTTGGGACAATCCATCCACTTTTATTCAACATTGTTCCACGTTTCGTCTCCTAAACAAAATGTTGTAATTATAACTAACAGATCAAGAGGCTTGAGAGAAACCGACGGAGAGAGAGACACGAGATCGCCTGAGAAGGATGGCGAGAGACGCGAGATCACCAGTGCTGGAGAAACGAGATTGCCTCAGAATCATCTTTTAGAAGAGCGCGGAGAAAGGAAAATTTCAAATTCAAAATATGGAAAGTAATAAAAGGTTTAATTGCGGCGGATCCACGTAAGGTAGTTAGTGGGGACCGCTACTTAAGGTAGTTAGTGCTAATTGCGGCGCGGATAAGGTAGTTAGCGCACGGGGATGAATGGGGAAATAGCTAGACCGGGGGAAATAAATCTATTTCCCTTAATAGTAAATTTATAAATGATACAGTATGTTATCGAATTATAGAAGTAAATATTTTTAGTGTTCATGCCGTACATGATGATCGATGATCATATATATTATAAAATTATAACGGTTTGGAAGGTACGTACGTATGTAAATAATATATATAAAGATCTATTAATTGAACTAAGAAAATAATTAAAGAATACAATCATATTGATATTGATGAGCAATTTCTAAATAGATCATATATTCAACTCACTGCTCATATCTAAATGATATTGCCGTCATTAACGCAGTATTGTATTAGAAATATGAGGAGGGATTCACTTACAACATTTGAAAGTTACAACATCTTACATCAATTTAGTTTGCGATTTTGAAAGTCCAAACAGTCGATTCAAACTGTTCAACATGTAATCTGTATTAAAATGTGCTTGAAGATCAAATTGTACATTTTTTTTGAATTTTTTAACTACTCATTAAGTATTTTACAAAGATAATTCTGGACCACTAAAAAACAACAGTTTTGCAAAATACTTAATAAATAGTAAAAAAATTCAAAAAAAATATAAAATTTAGTCTCCAAGCACATTTTAGTACAGATTAAAAGTTGAACGGTTTGGATCAACTGTTTCAACTTTCAAAATCGCAAAACTAAATTGTTGTAAGATGTTGTAACTTTTAAATGTTGTAAGTGGATTCCTCGTCATATTTCTAATACAAAACTGTTGTTTTTAGATAATTCTGGACCACTAAAAAACAACAGTTTTGCAAAATACTTAATAAATAGTAAAAAAATTCAAAAAAAATATAAAATTTAGTCTCCAAGCACATTTTAGTACATATTACATGTTGAACGGTTTGGATCGACTGTTTGGACTTCAAAAATTACAAAACTAAATTGTTGTAAGATATTGTAACTTTCAAATATTATAAGTGGATCCCTCCTCTAGAAATATAATTCTTGCTTAATTATGTTGTAAATAACTAAAATAATTAATATAAAGATCATCCATGTGAAGTAGCAGTTGCTCTTGCCTAAATGAAATGTATATTTAAATAAAATGATACTATATATTGTTTTTCATATATAGCAGAATGGGTTCGAAATTTAGATAGGGAAAATCCTTTGTTGTAAAATCAATTGGCATGAATATAAATGAAACGGACTAAAACAAAATTGCTTATATACATTTTATGTTCTTCTAATTTCTAATAGGTCATCTCTTGATAGAGATTTAATGAGTAATAACAAATTAATAAGTTGGCCAAAAGAGCTTACATATGCTAAGAGTAAAAAAAGATTATTTCTGAAGATAAGCCGACATAAATTGTTATTTATGAGGATATCGCTATAAACCGAAAGTAAGCCGACATAAAAACGGAATAAGTTTAAAAACTGTGTTTCATACAATTTTGATAATATATAATATTTTAACTTGATTTATTTTAATTAATTTCTTTTAACTATCTGAAGTTATAAAATTTTACCCCCAACAGATTTTCTTATTCCTTCTGTCATCTTTGTACGTTACCAATTTGTTTTTTTATTCCTTTATTATTTCTTTATCTCTTTAGTTAATTTTTAGTTTGTGGTTAACTGTAATTTACTGATTCTTCAAAAACATTTAACTGTGATTCCTCTTTTCTATGTTTAATTTAATTTCTCTATTAACATAATTGGTTTCACTTTTCTTTTATTTTGGTTGCATACAAGGATTAATTTGCATAATATTCATTTCTCACATCAACAGAGAGTCATTTTGTGAACATTTATAACTATTTGGAAGTGGTGGTGTGTGCCCTTTGGGATAGAATCTCCCGGAAGATTAATGATTAAAAAAACATATAATATAGGAAATAAAGTCCTCCGTAATAATTTTTAACCTATCAGTAAAATGCTTCAAAATAAAAATACCCATTTTGTTAGGGTCATATGTTGAAACTTGAAAATGGTTCCTTCTCATTTTGACCTAGATGCCTTTCTAGATGATGAATGTGCCTCCTGCAAATTGCAATGCATGCAGTATCTTTTTACATCGAAAGCATCGAGCTAGTATCTTTTAATCTATTGCATCTATCATTTTATATCCACAGTATCATTAAGTGAAGCAATCGATCTTAGCATTTTACCACCCAAGAGATTGGCATACCAATGAGCTGACTTTCTTGCGTACCGGGTTTTCTCCTTTCATTAAAATCGACACCATCGATATGAAGTTCGTATCACCTAAAGTAACTCAAATTTTGAGTTTAGATCCTGATACGTCCTATCTCGTATGTTCTCGAGGCAAGCTCGAGATGTGAAGGTGGAAGTGAATAAGGTGTTCGGATTCTTCCCTATAGACATCTTGTGTAAATAAAATTGTGAACCTCTTACTCGGCTGAGTTTTGGACCTTATATAGGTCGACCTCTTATTGTTGTATAGCGGCGACGACCTTGTAATCTGACAATTTGCCTGACAGATTGTATAGAGACAGTTATATCAATCACTCCATTGGGGTGATCTCGAGTTCGGGGTGAGCCTGCTCGTGCCGAGCAGGCTTGCCGAGAGAGGCTTTGATGGGCCTTCGTGTAGCCTTTCGGGCCCGCTCACACGGATTGGTTTTGAGGCTTTGTTCAGCGGACTTTGTACTTGACTTGAGAGTAGTCTATTATGGCCTTTGGTAAATGACCCTATCAGATTCGGACCGTTTGATTTGCTTTGACACGAATATTAAAGAGACCTCGTGCATTTTATCTCGGACCAAATTGATCCGAATTTTGATTAGATGGTCCGGATCTAAACTCAAATTTTGGGTTTTATGGTGCCAATGTTACCATTTTATTTGTTTACTCGACAGGTATTGTATTCGATAAGACATATATGGATAAGTTTTTTTTCATTAGTTTATCGGGTATGGGTATGAGTAAGAAAATTTGATCATTAACTTGTCGGGTAAGAATATATGGGTTAAAACTATTTCGTACCTAATACTTATAGGATAATTAATAAATATGAAATTATATATGATAATATTTTTATTTTTATGTATAAATATATAATTTATTATTATTAGATTAATTTATATTTACATTTATATGATTTTTTATTTAATAATTGATGATAAAATTTATTTATTCAATATTTTATGTAGTTTTTTAATTAGAAATTTACGACAAAACTGTTTTATAAAACATTTAATATTTTTTTTAAATAATGTGATAAAAATTATACATGTAATAAAAAAATTATAATTTTTATATTTTGTAATGTTCTAATCCTCAACAATACCATATTCTCCATTGTTACTTAGTATAATGCGTTGTACCGGTTGAACTTAATATCAACACTAGTACAAAATTATATTAAGATATCATACAAGTAGGAGCGGATACACGATTTCCGTTAGAGTAGGACACTAATCGGATTCAAATAGTTAAATGGGTTCAAATCCATTAACTTATTGGGTACGATGTAGTTAAACAGCAGACTTCGCAGGAGTATTGCACAAATAGAAGATTTTGAAAGGTCATAAGTGCAAAGAAAGGGAAAATTCTCTTGCAATTAAAGCTTACCTGTGTACGGTCTCCTTGAACTTTTCTTCGTCCAAGAACTGGAGTATCATGAAAACGAGTTCCCTGCTCAGTGAAGACAAAATTCACATCCTCCTCGGTACCGTAAAAGGGAATCTTTTAGAATTAGTGGATCCGGACCGTTTCTTTAACTTTGTACGAATCTCAAAGTCCAAATAATACTGCTCCCTGCGTGGCCCGAATCTCAAAGCAGCTGAGAGTAAATCTCAAACCATAAAGTGAAGAGAATCTGTTACACATATTGGAGAGGATACTCTTCTGCGAAGACATGCCTCCTATTTACTCCAGCCCAGCTCTTCTTATCTCCAAGGCATGATGAGCTTTGTTATTTATTTATTTTTGGGTCAGGAGTAGGCACAAGGGAAAAATTACACCGGGTGAAATTGTTTTTTTCAAATTCAGGAGTAGGTAAGTGCCTGCTCCTGAGCCTTTATGGATCCGCCCTGAGATATAAGGGCGGCAGGACTAGAAATCTTGATTGGAGTGCTGAAATTTAAAATTCAAAATATATGATGGATGAAACTTGAACTCAAGTTTCCTCACCTATAAAATAGAGCTCTAACTACTATACAACAAGTAAACATTTCATATTTTATGAGAGGAGTTGAACTATATATAAAATTTTAAAAAAAATTCAATTACATTTTAATATACATAACTAAAATTTTAAAATCATAGAGGTAGCTTAGTCACTCATGACTAACCTTTAGATTAATAAATACATTGATCAATTTATTGAAGTAAAATGGTTTTATACACATGCATGCTAGACAAACCAAACTGATCAAGTTTTGCAGAGGTTCCAACTAACTATATGTCTATATCTATATCTGAAAATCGGCCGATTCAGAGTTGAATAGGCCGAGTTGGATTGGGAGCGGCCGAAGCCGGGCCGAACCAGGCCTATAATTTGTAAATTAAAATCATATAGTGTTCGACAAGATATGCATGACCCAACAACATATTAGTTCACCACAAAGGCTGGCTACAATTATATATACTGGCATGTTTTGCAGAGATTCCAACTAATCCTATCTCTTTCTTAAATAAATATGAAATTTGGACTAGATCGAATTCACATCAGTGCAAACCCTGGCATCTTTGTAAACCTTACCAGCCCTACAATAGTATCCCTTATCAGGAGCACAATGTACATCCTCTGAGCATATGCAAAGGCCTTCAAGAGCACAACCTGCCTTTTTAACAATCACACTGCCATCTAGCCCTAGAATTTGGTCTGACCACTCACTTGAGAACAACCCATCTGGGTCGTACCTGTATTTCACCTCGAGAAAAGCCTTACTGTTATTGTATTTTTTCATCACTTCCTCGAATGCCAGGTTGCGGTTCTTACCCCAATGGGGAAGCCCGTTGTATTTAAACAATGCCATCTGCTCGATCTCCTCCAAGAAATCCTCGTATAATCTTGGGGTCATTGGGTCTCGGCTCCTGGTAAAGAAAAAGCAACTTGTTTCAACAACAGTATAATTAATAAATTATAATTTGGTTCATTGACCAGACACTAGATAAGAAGCTTTATGAGTCGTAAGTCGAACATACCTTATCCATCCAATATAGCTTCTAATCTCTAACTTATACCCACAAAAAGACAGTTGTTATATTAAATATACGTTCTTGACAATGTGTAATTGTTAGCAGAAAATTCTTAAGTTAATTATGAGCCACAAGCTTTTTAGTTTCTTATAATTGCACAATATATAAAAATGAATCAAAAATCATACCTGTAATAAGTGATGTCGAAGTCAAGCATATCCGACTGTTTCCCCAAGTATGCCGATGAGGCCTTGACATACCGCATCAGTCTTCCATCACAGAGCTCCAAGCCACAAAAAGCACTCGGTTTAAGATCCCTCAACTTCTGTACATCCATTATAAACTCCTTTACATTATCCAATGCAATGCTGATTGTCGTCTGGTGGAAGAAGGATCCCCTAATCCTGGGGTCCCATGGGCATGCTGTCAGGAGGCGATCTTCTGATCCAAAGGCACATGCACCAGAGGCCTGCATTTTGTTCTGATAACCTATAACTGGGTAGCCTGTGAAAAGAAGGCCATTGTTCTTCAGACCGTAGGCTGCAAGTGCAAGCGTAGATGTGGTGAGTAGTGAATCCGCACACTTCCCATCGGCACTTTTGGCTGCTTCCAGGGTGTCCTCTACATTTGTATATATCTTTTAACTCTGATTCTCATTACGGAAAAGATCAAAGTCTTTCTGGGGATAAGACATGAAAAAATACAGGGACTTCTTACACAGCACAACTAACTCCTTGGCACAGAAAGCCCTTGTATAAGCTATAGTTCATTTTGACAGAGGCCCTGAGCAGAAGGCTATCTGAAATCTATAGTTGCCAACAAATCAAAAGAAAAATAATGTCTACATTTAATTACTTTCATTCAATTCTGTTTATCAAACTGACATTTTTGAAATGGCATTTCTTGCTAAGGATTGAAGTTATTATTATTTGTTAATTTGTATTTATAATGAAATAAATATGAGCATGTACCAGCAAAGCGATTGATCTGTATAGCCAAGGCTGCAGTTGACCGGAACCCGATGAAGTCATAGACACCATTACCAGATGTATTTACTGGGACACGATCATCATTTCGGTACAGAACCTTCCTGTGGCCAGGATACCATGCCAAGTCGGCAAACTCATGTTGGTGCCCAAATTTGACAGCCTGTTCTGCCAAGTCTTCATCACTGCGCGCCACAAAGGTGAGCGAACGCTTAAACATTGGTTGCAGTTGGAGAGTGACCTGAAAGAGAAATGAAGAACAATGAAATTTATTGAATTGGCTTGTTCTTTATTTGGTTCAATACTTGTATGAAGGGCTTGTTAATTAATGTGGTGAGAAATTCCTCATCGCATTGCATTAATTTGTTATCGACCATCTGATTTTGGCAGCAAATTGGTAATTTTCAAGACCTATAAACAAGAAAAATAATTATTAATTATTCAATCATCACAGCTTGCTTTTATAATATATTTTATTTAACATTATATTAGCAACTCAATAAACAAGAAAAATATATATCATTGAACAATTCATCATATATCTTGTGTGCATCATATATATAAAACAGAGTGACATACATAAAAGGAAGGGGTAAACAAGCCATTTTTGTCAAGAGCTAATTAATTTTGTCGTCTCTACACTACACGTGTAAAAGATTCACCATCACATTCACATCCCTGCTAATCGTGTAATTTACATCCCGCCAAAGAACGCAGGAAAGTCTCTCTTTTCAGTTTTTATTCAATCACATAAAGTCCATTTTTGGACTGGGCCTTCTTGGGCCGAGTAAAGATTGGGAAACCCAACATATTATAACAGAGTCCGGCTACTATAACACTAGTGTTATTCCAAACTAAATAACACCACATCTTAAACCATTGGATCTACTTTAATATTCGTGCACAAGATAGGGCTGGAATGATACTAGTGTCTTGCACGAATATTAAAGTAGATCCAATGGTTTAAGATGTGGTGTTATTTAATTTGGAATGACACTAGTGTTATAGTAGCTGGACTCATTATAACATTGTTAAAATTATTAAGATTAAGCGAGGTTATGGTAATATACTAATATGCATAGATATTACGAAGCGGCCATCGCTATCGATATCTTGCAGATCAAATTTTATATTTTTTACTATTTTTTTAGATAGATAAAAAATTATTTGATTTAAAAAAAATGATTTGGTTTTAAAAAATTTAGACCATTCAAATATAAAAATATAATGATTTTCTATTAATATACAAATAATACAACAACAACAATAACACCTAAATCTTTAGTCCCAAACAAATTGAAGTAGGCTACAAATAAAACCCAACCGGAGTCACAAAATCTTTGCAAGAGTTTCATTTTCATAAAGAGATTGTACTTTATACTGTTCTGCATCGTCTCTATTTCTAGGGGCTCTACAATCAAGCCAAAAAATACTTAGCTACCTCATAATTTTAAAATTTTTAATCATCTATATTAAAATTGAATTGATTAATTTTTCTAGTTTTATATAGTACAATCCCATTATATATTGCTAAATTAGAAAATTTAGAATGAGAGAACGTACTACAACGTAAAATTAATGCTTAATGTTTAGCTACTGGAATTTGAACCAAAATCTTCAAATCACAAAGTGGAATTTAACTACTAGATTACAAGCTAGCTCATATATTCAGAAATTTTTGAAGGGTTGTTAGCCACTCCAATGCTATATATACCAAAGTGTTGCCATATCCAATCGAGTTTGACATCATAATTATCATGACAACACTTTGATGGCTTAATTATAACATCATCAACTTTCTAAATAAATGTCAATGATATATATATATATATATAGAGCACTAGTTGTGAATTGTGATCATGCATATATATTAATATTCTAATTTCTAAACGTAAACTTCACACTTCCAGAAACCAAACTGAAATGATAGGGGTATATATAGCTCAAGGGGGTTATAAGCTATATATTTCACTATTTATATATTTCATGATTGTTGTACCAGCTAGCGCAGCAACTGAATGTACGTAAGAATTAAGAATGTGGTTGTCAAATAATTTAGTAAATGATTTATTTTCGTGCACGCGCGCGCAATGTATGCAGCAACAAGGAATTAATGTCTTATATATATATATATATATATAGTTGTTAATATTCCATTCTTGTCTTTTATACGTTTTTGATAATAATTATATATCTCTAAAAAAACTTTATACAGTATAAATGCAGTGGTACGAGTCCTCATCTCTCTTCTAAAAGAATGTAGGTTTAAATCTCAAAATTAGCAACTAAAAAGATGTTAGAATATACTGAAACCATACTTTTAATAAAAAAAATTATATATCTCCAAAATATAAAGTATTAACCAATAATATATAATTATGGGTGGGGTTTTGTTCAAAGGGTTTTGGGGCAACACTCTCATTCAAAGCCAGATCTAAACTACTCAATCTGCTCTAAAATTTGCACAAACAAATTAGATTCACCGGACAATTTAAATTTATTAATTAATTATATTTGACATTCTTAAGCTTACGTCAATTAAAGTGGCATATATATAACAACATTAACTTGGCGTTTTGGACCTTGCTGATAATTATGGGTGCAATTCAAAAAAATTGTAATATACATGATAATGTGCAATCCAAATGAGCCTAACTAATAATTCTACTAGCTATATATACAATGATTTTTTGAGAGGTTAATTATGAGCTTTTAAGTTTCGGTGGATGCAACATGGTGAGACTTATGATGATCTCTATCAAAGAATAACTTATAATTCTTTTTTTTTTTTTTTAAGGAACTTAATTATAATTCATTTTGACAAAGATTTGTTCTAGCAAAAAGTATATAAATCACATGGCACATTTTGATTTTGTCTGCTAAAAAACTAGGCACATCAAGTAAAATTGCATCATTAATTTTTATTTTTATTCAACTTTTCTGTGACTCCATGACAAGATCCATCGATCACATGCTTTTGTACTCGATAAAGAGGAATAATACTATAAATTGGTATATGAGTATATAATTAGTGCTCATGGCTCTAGGTTCAATAGCCAATATAATGAGGCGGGGCCACTGATCTCCATTGGTACATATATAGAGGAAACACGCAAATATATATGTATAAACCATAAATTAAGCACAATCAAATTAAAATTAGTGTCTCGTACTGTAGTCGTGTGGACGTTGACAGTTGTCAACGGATAGCTTAAATGATATTTCATAGCAACATATGCATGGGGACCTTTTTTAACAGAGAAGAATATGATATATATATATATATATATGAGGATAATATTTAATTAATTGTAGCAGGGATCTATGAACACATATATTCTTGCTGGAAATTAAGTAATCATTAATTTAATTACTTTAATAAAAGGAGCCGTAAGAGTAAATTTCACATCATTCCAAAATGACATGAAATTATTGTTGGAATATGCAATCGATAGCATAATTTATGAAATGATACTTTTAAAATTAAGTATCATTATAATTATAAAGTGAAAGTTTGATGCTCAGTTATCAATTTGGAATTTTATTCATTAACATGGAATTAACTTTGATAATTGTTGGAATTTTGGTGCGCCAATAATGTGATGAATCGTTTTGGAATTATTTCCATTACTTTTGGAAGGAATTGGATTAATATCGGAAGGATTAAATCACATTATGGATTGAGGGTTGAGTATTGGATGGTTTAGAAGTTTGAAAAGAGGAGTCCAAATACCTCCACTTTTTGTGACTCTGTCGTGCCTTTATTTTATAATTTTTTAATAATAAAAAGGCTAAAATTCATATATATATATATATATATATATATAGAGTGGCTAAGGTCAAAGTGGTATGACCAAGGCCTTTGGTGCTACCAATTAGTTTTTGTAATTTTAAAGTTTAAATAGTCGATTCAAACCGTTAGATGTTTAATCTATATTAAAATCTGCTTGGAGACCAAATTTTACATTTTTTGGAATTTTTTTACTATTTTTTAAGCCACTTTGAAAATGCCAGATTCGGGTGAACAGTAAAAAAAGTGCAACCAAATTCTGGACCATGTGATCAGCAATTTTCAAAGTGGCTTAAAAAATAGTAAAAAAATTCCAAAAAATGTAAAATTTGGTCTCCAAGCAGATTTTAATATAGAGATCACATCTAACGGTTTAGATCGACCGTTTGGACTTTGAAAATCCAAAAACGACTTGGTAGCACCAAAGGCCTTGGTCATACCACTTTGATCTTAGCCACTCTCTATATATATATATGTTGTACATGTAAAAAATAGATAGTTAGATTTAACATTAAACTAGTTATTTTTTAACATATAAGTATTTAAAAAGAAACTAATGACTGTGTTTTAAAAAACATTGGAGGAGTTACTTTTAACAAAAAAAAAATATTATTCTTGTAAATTTTAAACTACCTTTTAAAAAAAAAAATCCTTTCTTTTAATACACATAATTACAATTTTCAAGGCGTACGTTTGTGTTAATTAATGATACGGAAGTCATTAGTTCGGTTATTGCACTTTCATACTATTTGTAACAAATCTGAATAATTGTAACTATATAAGTGTTAATTAAATGAAATTAAGAAAGATTAAAAGCAATAACTAAATGTTTACATGAAAATATCTTCTTACAATTCACTAGATTAATGTTAAAAATACATAGTCGCATAATTATGTTTTATGATTACATGTTAAAATAAGTTAAGTCTTTAATTACTTGTACAACAAATGTACATGCACAATTATTTTTCACCGCTCGAGTAAGGTTAATTGGCAGTTCCAACTGACATATATATTTACTAGTATCATTTTTTTTTAATAATTTAATTAGAGTATTGCTTTTTGTACAAAAATTATATATGGTGTTCTCTTTCAACTTAATCATTGAATTTATTATTAAATTCTAAACCATCAATTTGATAAAAAAAACAATATAAATTTACAATAGCTAACACTAATTAGTGCCTATATTTGTTTAAAAAAAAAACAGAGAGAACCAAAGAAAGCCCAATTAATTAATATAATACCCTACATATCTTACAAAATAATTCAGGAAATTAAAACTCTAGGTCCTGTGAGCTAGCTCTACTAATTAAATAGTAAAACCAATGGTACAATCAAAACTCGTGATCCATGTATAGATTACACATTATTTAAACTATATTCACACGTACCTGAGAGATAACACCAAGAACACCAAGTGACACCTTAGCTGCGTCTAGATCCGGGTCGCCAGCCGTCAACACCCTGATTCTCGTGTAACTCTGGCCGCCCAATGCGGGTGTGACAATCCTCATCTCGGTCACGTACTCATGGACTGCACTTCCCTTCTCCTGAAGTGAGCTCCCATGTGCTCCAGTCGACAGCAATCCACCGATTGTCAGACCATACCAATACGGCGCATAGGGAAGTGACAGGTTAGCCTTGGCCGCCGCTTCAATTAATATACCTTCAGCGTTATCCCGCTTTCTACTGTTATTTTCATAGTATCAATGTCTATATTCACCACACGGCTAAGATTAAGTGTGCTTATTATTAACCCGTTAGATCCACCTGGACAGGCCAACTTAGGGATACTGTGAGAAAATCGCGTTGCAACCTTCATTTTGGTCTTGGAGGCGGTAGCAGTCGCGACAAATTCCAGGAGTTCTTGTTCGGACGAAGGGTACACAACACTGAAAGCATGACACGTGGAGCGGTCGGGAAATGCCCCGTATGCATTTGTGACAGTGCAGTTGTAAGTGTTGTCGGTGGTGCACTTAACTGGACTAAGCGGGTGGCTCGCAGTGGCGAGGTAGGGGAGGAAGAAGAGTACATGGATTGATACCAGTAGAAGATGAATAGTTTTTGTTAGTGTTGGGCTTTTCATCTTATTTGGTGATTATGATTTAAAACTTGAAATTTATTTTGGAGATATATATGATGGTTATGAAATTAATTGTTCTCATCATGTCTTCTTATAGTGTAGGTTAATTATGTGAGCAGTGGATTGTTAGAGTATATATGTAGTACATTATTGTGGTAGCACTGGCACATGTAAAATGACGAGATCATGGTTGGCCGTGTCTGGATTTCTAACTTTTTTTTTTTTTGATTTGATGGATTCCTAATTTTCTATTGCCATCATGTATATCATGTGACCGGACAATGGGCAATCTTGTGTGGACAACTATTCCAGCTCTTGTCAAATGGAACCGGAGGAGACATCACTTCAAATTCGGTTCCAACTGCTTCAATATATATTATGCAAATCCATTCAAATTGTACGTGAATTTTGAAGTGGATCGAACGGCTCTGACTTGGCATTATCGGAACAAGATTGGTCCGATGCCTATTGTACAACCCCCTCTCCGCTTGTCAAAAATGTTTCAGTGATAAATTTTGTTTTGCTTAATTACTGGAATGACATGGTTATTGGAATTTTTATTAACAAATAAGCATATAGAAAAACACAAAGTTTGTCCCTGCTAATCGCCAACAGAGACTAGCGAAGGCAAGATAAGAAGAAGGTAGAAAAACCTACAAGTTCCATCAGACGCTACATATATTACATAATAGAGAGCTAAAACAATGAAAAAAAATAAAGTATCAGCCATCTTCAATTGTCAAAAGGGATCCAGAGTTCCAGACCCATGCATGCATGCTTGCTCCCCCTCCCCTGCTTCCTCCATCAAACCGATCAAACCGAGGGGCAATAGCGAAAGGTCCTTTATATCGATCACGTAGCTAGGTTAATTAATAAAGAATCATCTCCCTTTTACACCAAAAAAATGCTAGACAAACAATTCTTGCAGCAATTAATTGTCCCGACAGATTTAGCCAAGGATTTGGGTTTTGTCCAACGGATTTAGCAAAAGGATTCTGGATTTTGGATTTTGGATTTAGCAATATGGTTTATGTTTCGGCCATCATAAAGTATCGGCCATCTTCAATTGTCAAAAGGGATTTGATGGATTTGATGGATGGCCGATACTTTATGATGGCCGATACTTTATGATGGATGGCCGATACTTTATGATGGCCGAAACAGGTTTAGGGTTTAGGGTTTAGGGTTTATGTTTCGGCCATCATAAAGTATCGGCCATCTTCAATTCTTTTTTTTTTTGTGATTTGATGGATTCCTAATTTTCTATTGCATGCTTGAAAAAAAATAAAGTATCAGCCATCTTCAATTGTCAAAAGGGATCCAGAGTTCCAGACCCATGCATGCTTGCTCCCCCTCCCCTGCTTCCTCCATCAAACCGATCGAGGGGCAATAGCGAAAGGTCCTTTATATAAATCACGTAGGTTAATTAATAAAGAATCATCTCCCTATTACACCAAAAAAATGCTAGACAAACAATTCTTGCAGCAGTTGTCCCGACAGATTTAGCCAAGGATTTGGGTTTTGTCCAACGGATTTAGCAAAAGGATTTTGGATTTTGGACAAATTCTAAGTCCGGTTTAAATCGTCTGATATGCATTAAAAGTCGTGCAAATAAATTTAAACATTCCCGTAAATCTGAACTGTTCGTACGAATTATAACAAGAATCGGACAGATTAGGTCCAACTTTGAATGAGGCTTCGTGGGTTCTTGACAAAACCCCACCCTTTTAGCAAAACTACCTATAAAAGCATGTATTGTTATGCTCCAACCATATGACCCCAAGAAATGAGAGTTCGTATTCGAAATTCACAAGGTGGTATTAACTGTTGTTTTGATATTCGTATCATACAGATTTGAACGGTCCAGAGGCTTTGGACAAAGCTTTATCCATAGTCGGGTTTAAACTGTCCAATCTGCATCAAAATCCAAACAATTTAGATTCACATAACAATTAAAATTTATTCAGTTTTAAATCTGTTTGCACAAATCACGACACAGATCAGTTGATGTAGGTTCAGCTTTGGATAAAATTTGTCCAAAGATACCTTTGGATGAAATATGCAAAGAATGCAATGCTACTATAGTAGTTACCTTATGGAAAGATGCAATGCTTGAAGGTATTGGTTGAGGTAACTTATCCTAAAATCATCATCGTAAATTATCTTAGAACTTGCCGAATTGACTATCTCAGGAGGCCGGAGCCCCTGTAATATGGGAAAAATGTTAAACCAGATCATATATGTTCTATGTTATCAGATTCAGATGTTGTTTTAGAATATGGTTTATGTGAGAGGAGGCTTGTCACACTTCCGATCTTGAGGTGCAATAACCTACCGCGTCTATTTACCATTCAATATACGTAACATATATAAGGCATAGATCTTTTTTATGCATTGCCAATAATATCCATTATTTTTGCCACATCCCAATTTATTTATAATAATTATCTGACATTTTACAGTGGATGATGTTAGAGATATACTCTCTGCACCTTATCAGATATAATAAACTCAAACCTCATACCTTTAGGTGGCTCTGCTGTCAATTTAACTCCAAAAGTGTTTCTCTGTCTTCATCTAATAAACTTGTAAATCCCACGATGGGAAATGGGTGAGAAATAATTTCTCAGTGCTTATTGTCACTCAGATTATTGGATTCGAAGGAAACTCATATTCAGAATGAAATCTCCGCACGAGAAACTAACAGTTCATTATATAATGACGAATGCAAATGCTCAATAATAGTATTCAATTGAACAACAAAAATTACATAAATAAATCATAACTCTAAGAATTATTCTGGTTTGGGTCTAAATCTTTTAAGCCATAAAGTCTGGTAATGTTTGATTTCCTAACTTTATAATTTCTAATCTGGTAACGCGAACAAGTACCATCCGACTTGCCGTGCAGATCCAACAACCCACGTCTGCCTTTTCACATAACATGTATCTGTCGTGTTTGGCTTATATTGTTCTAACTATCCTGACAACTTGTTAACGGTAAACAATACGGAATCAATATTACAATGCTGTCATTATCGAAAAGAAAATCAATGATAAGACAGTTATCACAGTTCATTTGTCTTACAGTCACAACTCACATTTATTCAATATCCCCTACCCAACCGGTACTGGGTTCAGTTGGGGCCATTCACCATATGCGCATAAGAATCCTGGAATAAAGTCTAGTAGCTAGCTAGACTTTACGATATATTAATCATTTTTTCTTCACTATATGGAGGTTCAAGAATTACAGTATTCCATATTCAATCAATTCAATCACTGTGGTCTCAATCAATCATTTACAATAAGAATTAACTAATCGATAAACAATATCAACATGACAGTCAACAGACTTACCTGTAATTAAGTTTCAATTGTATTGGGCTATGCATATGATGCAACAGATCAATAGTTCAATCAATGTAGTCAATCAAATATTCAAAATGCACAACGAGTTACGATTTAATTCATAGTAATGAATCTCAGACTAATCCAATAACCCCACACCTGATAACGTAGAGTACGGAAGAGACCAACTATCACTAGGTTCAGAACTCCAGAGGATCCTTCTAATTCCTGCTCGATAGGGTCTACACCTATGTTAACATAACATAGGTGAATCAATATATATAGGACAGTGCTACGGTGCTACGCATATATAACGGCCCTCCGTGCTACGGCTCACTTTTTGAGTTTTCAAAATCCTAACAGTCAATCCGAACCATTGAACATAATCTCCATATGAATATGTACTTGCAAACCAAATTTTACATTTTTTAGAATTTTTTTACTATTTATTAAGCCACTTTGAAAAAACACTAATTTGTACACAACAGTAAAATCTGCTGGACCATTGGATCAGCGATTTTCAAAGTGGCTTAATAAATAGTAAAAAAATTCTAAAAAATGTAAAATTTGGTTTGCAAGTACATATTCATATGGAGATCATGTTGAACGGTTCGGATCGACCGTTAGGATTTTGAAAACTCAAAAAGTGAGCCGTAGCACGGAGGGGCCCTTATATATGCGTAGCATATTAGCCAGATTCTATATATATATATATATATAGAGATGGGCTATTGTGCTTTGCAAAGTAAAACCCCCGTTTACTTCGGCGCCATATTTTGCATTTTGAAAATTCAAACAACCGATCCGAACCGTTCAACATGTTCTAAATATTGAAATGTGCTTGGACACTAAATTTTACATTTTTTGGAATTTTTTTACTATTTATTAAGCCACTTTGAAAGTTTCTGATCCAACGGTGAACAGTAAAAAACAGTAAAATTTTCTGGACCACCAGATCAGAAACTTTAAATGTGGCTTAATAAATAGTAAAAAAATTCCAAAAAATGTAAAATTTAGTGTCCAAGCACATTTCAATATTTAGAACATGTTGAACGGTTCGGATCGGTTGTTTGAATTTTCAAAATGCAAAATATGGCGCCGAAGTAAACGGGGGTTTTACTTTGCAAAGCACAATAGCCCATCTCTCTATATATATATATATATATAGAGTAGAACTAGGGTGCTCTCGAGTTCACCAAGCCCTTGGTGAACTCAAGTCCAAAACTCATCGGATCGGCTTCAAATGACGAATCCGACCGTTGAAACCCGTCTACCTTACGAGTGATGCGTCTACATGCAAAAATTTTAAATTTTGAAATTAATTTTGCATAGAGTCAAGTGGTCAAAATTAGAAGGTTAATAAATTAATTTTAATGCATTCATTTTTTGACGTTTTTTGACCACTTGACTCTATGCAAAATTAATTTCAAAATTTAAAATTTTTGCATGTAGACGCATCACTCGTAAGGTAGACGGGTTTCAACGGTCGGATTCGTCATTTGAAGCCGATCCGATGAGTTTTGGACTTGAGTTCACCAAGGGCTTGGTGAACTCGAGAGCACCCTAGTTCTACTCTATATATATATATATATATAGAGCTGGGCTATGGTGAGTTGTGAAGTAAGATGTCATTTTTACTTCACGCTCATATTTTCATTTTGAAAATCCAAACAACCGATCCGAACCGTTCGACATGTTCTCTATATTGAAATGTGCTTGGAGACCAAATTTTACATTTTTTTGGAATTTTTTTACTATTTATTAAGCCACTTTGAAAATCGCTGATCCGGTGGTCCAGAAAATTTTACTGTTTTTTACTGTTCATAGTGGATCAGCGATTTCAAAGGAGCTTAATAAATAGTAAAAAATTTCCAAAAAATGTAAAATTTAGTCTCCAAGCACATTTCAATATTTAGAAAAAGTTGAACGGTTCGGATCGGTTGTTTGGATTTTCAAAATGAAAATATGGCGTGAAGTCGTTTTACTTCACAACTCACCATAGCCTATCTCTATATATATATATATAGAGATAGGCTAACATGCTTCTAATAGAACTTCGGCCTCGTGCTTCCGGGGGCATATCTTAGTGTTGGATGTTCAAACAACAAATTCAAACGGTTAGATGTGATCTCTATATTAAAATCTGCTTGGAGACCAAATTTTACATTTTTTGGAATTTTTTTACTATTTATTAAGCCACTTTGAAAATTCCAGATCATATGGTCCAGACTGTTTTTACTGTTCACCCGGATCTGGAATTTTCAAAGTGGCTTAATAAATAGTAAAAAAATTCCAAAAAATGTAAAATTTGGTCTCCAAGCAGATTTTAATATAGAGATCACATCTAATGGTTTGAATTTGTTGTTTGAACATCAAACACTAAGATATGCCCCCGGAAGCACGAGGCCGAAATACTTCTAGAAGCACGTTAGCCTATCTCTATATATATATATATATATATACATATTAAATAAAACTATTTTTACTAATTAAATCTTATAACCAACTTATAATCCCATATGTAAATTTCCTATATCCAGTTACACTCAGATTTCCAATTTACAGATCTTGAATTCATACGGAATTTGTATACATTCCAGTTTTCATATCTTTCTATTTATTTTCTTTTATATTGTTTAATTTATTACTTGTTCAATTCATTTTGAACACCATTATAATCTGTTCAGAATCATATCTAATCAATATAGAGGTACCTAATATATTTCATTATTATGCATTGCAGTCCCTCTAATAAGAAATATTAGCAATTTCATGTAAATATGGCAGATTGTACCTCCCTTTTCTTCTTTTCCTTACAAACATGTCCCTACATCCATTTTTTCAGCGTACTAGAACACAAAAGAAACTGGTACGGACGGGTACCAGTGCTCAGAACATTAAATCCTTAACCAATCAAACCCGCAAACATAAGAAAGATATTAACCCATAAGATAAAAAGGTAGCAATACACAGGTATTGGCTGGTCTAAGCTTGGTACCGACAGGTGCAACTTGAGGTGGAGCTTTAAATCAGGAATCAAATATTCAATCAATCTGAAATCTAACAATTTCAATCCAAACCAATAAAACAAGCAAGGAGGTACAACCCATCAATGACTATTACTTTCTGATTCAATTGAAGGAGAAGATTAAAAGAGCAACATCAAGTAAAATCCACCATTTTCAATTATTAAACAAGTTTTCTTTGCATTTCAATCACTACAGAATTTCTAACTGTGCAGTAGAGATGTTTAACAAATTACAAATCTATTAAATCCAATTAAAGAAGAACAAGAAAGAGAGATACCCAAGTTGCACTAGATGTTGATAGACATCATCACACAACCAATGATTTCAAGTCACAAGTTCAACCAGAGAGAGAATAATAGAATTTTGTTTTGTTTTGTTTTCTTCTTTTCTCTTTCTCTTTTTATTTCTTTTCCTTTTCTTTCTCGGATTTTATTTGGTTCAGATTTGTCTCTTATTTAGTTCTCTTTGCGTGAGAGAGAAGGAATGCCTCTAATTAAGGAAGAATAAGTAGGTGGGTGTTTCACCCAGCATTAATTGGCCGCGTGGCCTTGTGCCATTTGGTCAATCTTCAATTTTAATTTTTTTTTATTTTCACATAAGAGAAAATATGACAGAGAGAAAGATACAGTAGACGATGGTAAAAAAATAAAAATAAAGAAAAGAACATATAAGGATGGTAAAAATCAAGGCCTGGGTCCCACTTTCCATAAATTATTCATTTTATCAATTATCCTTTAAATTTCCAAGATTTGCCAATTAGTCCCAAAATCAATTAAAAGAAGATTATCATATATTATCAAGTATTACTTTGTATTATTTATTATATATTTACTAATTAATGTACAACTATCTCAATTGATAGATTGATAAGCTTTACAATCTCTTAAATTTTCTATTTCAGATTTTATGAAACTTTGTATATTTCAAAACTCTCAAACTATCATTTGATTA
Organism: Carex littledalei; assembly: GCA_011114355.1. NCBI lineage: Eukaryota > Viridiplantae > Streptophyta > Magnoliopsida > Poales > Cyperaceae > Carex > Carex littledalei. The sequence goes on along the minus strand of CM022086.1, from coordinate 14,861,703 downwards.
AATATAGTTAAATGATTTGGTTGTCGTGCTTCACATTAAATTAACTTAATTATCTTATTTATATTTTCATACAAATACTATTTGCTGATTAAATATTACCTATTTTTATTGAAAAACACCTTGAAGCATTTTGTGTATTATCTTCAGTTATTAATTTCATTTACGTTATTTTGCATAGTTATTTTCTTATGTTATTTTTCTAATATATATGTAAGTCCTACTTGTGATAAAGAGGTTTTAAAGAAAAACAGTTTTAGTGCTTTTTTAATATTTGTATCCCTGGTTGATATGAACAGTGTACACTTTACGTAAAGTGTACGTCTCTGTGAAAGTCTTATCTTTAGATATAGTATAGTATGTTCTATAGGTTAGAAGTCCCGACCGAGAGACGAAGGCGGGCATTATTTCACCACCTCCCTGAGTAAGGGAGTCTCACGCTCGTCAACAACTCACATGTCTATTTTCTTGCTTCAGTTGTTTGTTTAGTTGTTCCTTAGGGCTGAATTCCTATTTATTTGAACCACAATCTAAAAGTTAAAAGGGAGCTCAACTCCTAACCAGGCCCATGTAAGAGAATCTCACCTTATATTTCATTTTATGTCAATGTTAAATCAAACAGAGGACCTTGGCGATTGCGTCAATATACACGTGTACACATCAAAGAGGTGCTACTGTTCAAAATATAATTAAAGCAATCGCCAAGGTCTTAGTAAAACAAAAACGAAGACTAAGACTAGAAATATAAAGCAAGAAATTAACAAAAGGTGCTACTGTTCAAAAAAGCAAACGAAGACTAAGACTAAAAATATAAAGCAAGAAAAAAAGGAAATTTATTTTACAAGTACAACGACAAGGCTAGGTTGGTTGGCATGGCGAAGCTAGTTTTCTTCTCATCATTTTTGTTACTTGTTTCCTCTGTTTTTCTTATCCTTTGTGAGGATAACGCTACGGTGGCACTTATTCGCGGCGACTTCCCGCCGGGCTTTATCTTCGGTGCCGGGGCCTCTGCTTATCAGGTTCTCCTTCCCTCTATCTGACAGTGATTGATATTCATTGAAGGAAGGATAGGGTAATAACTATTGATTGAAAGAAAGAATAATAATTACATTAGGAACACAAATGAACAAATTAGGATTGCTGTGTTATAAGTAGTGTTTTGAAAAAACCCGGCCGCTCCAGGACCGGCCCGTCAGACCCGTGGACCGGACCTGGACCGGCCCGTCCCGGACCGGGGTTAGATACGGTCCAGTCCAGGAACGGGTCGGTTTGGTTTTCTTTCCACAGGACCGGACCGGACCCCCTATATTTAACCCGCGTTCCCGACCCGTCCCGGACCAGACCCGGACCCGTCTAACCCGGACCCGCCGAACCCGGACCTAGACCCGCTGGACCCGCCCCCCCCCCCCCCCCCCCCCCCGATTTGACAGATTACTGTAGTTTGAAAAAAATTGAATCTAACGGCTCCAATTACTATAGCACTGTAGCAATCCGAATTCCCCCCCTAAATTTCCCTATAAATTTATACCCCATCCTTCTCTCATTTTCACACCAAACTCTCATTATTCTCAATCTAATACTCTCAATTTCTCATACTCTCATTATTTTTATTGTTCCCAAATTAATTTAATTATTAGGAAAAAAATATAGTTGCAAATTTATTTTATTCCCCAAAGGCGCGAGATACGGTTGAGCAAGTTTATTTCATCCCGCAAAGGCGCTAGATACGGTTGAGCAAGTTTATTTCATCCCGCAAAGGTTAGATTAATTTTTAAAATAACTTAAATAAGTTAGATTTATTGTTAATTTTATTATAAATAGGTTAGATTAATTTTTAAATAGCTTAAATATGTTAGATTTATTGTTAGTTTTATTATAAATAGGTTAGATTAATTTTTAAAGTAGCTTAAATATGTTAGATTTATTGTTAGTTTTATTATAAATAGGTTAGATTAATTTTTAAAGTAGCTTAAATATGTTAGATTTATTGTTAGTTTTATTATAAATAGGTTAGATTAATTTTTAAAGTAGCTTAAATATGTTAGATTTATTGTTAGTTTTGTAGAATTGGTTTGATTTATTTTAAAATAGATTAGATTTATTTTTGAATAGGTTAGATTTATTTTTGAAATAGGTTAGATTTATTTATAAATAGGTTAGATTTATTTTTAAATTAGCCTAAATATGTTAAATTCGGTTTTGTGAATAGGTTATATTTATTCTAAATAGGTTATATTTATTTTAAAATTGGTCACATTTATTTTTAAATTCGGATATTTATTTTAAATAAGTTATATTCATTTTTAGAATAGGTTAAATTTATTTTAAAATATGTTAGATTTATTTTAAAATTGCTTAGATTTATTTTCAAAATAGCTTAAATAGGTTAGATTTAATTTTTAATTCGGTTTTTATTTTAAAATGTTTAGGTTTATTTTAAAATTGGTTAGATTTATTTTTGAAATATGTGAGATTTATTGTTGAATTATGTGAGATTTATTTTCAAAATAGCTTAAATAGGTTAGATTTAATTTTTAATTCGGTTTTTATTTTTAAGTAAGTTAAATTTTATTTTAAATAGGTTTTATTTATGCTAAATAGGTTATATTTGTTTTAAAATTGGTTATATTTATTTTGAAATCGGTTTTTGAATAGGTTATTTATTTTAAATAGGTTATTTATTTTAAAATTGGTTAGATTTATTTTTGAAATATGTGAGATTTATTTTTGAAATATGTGATATTTATTTTCAAAATAGCTTAAATATGTTAGATTTAATTTTTAATTCAGTTTTTATTTAAAATTGGTTAGGTTTATTTTAAAATTGGTTAGATTTATTTTTGAAATATGTGAGATTTATTTTTGAAATATGTGAGATTTATTTTTGAAATATGTGAGATTTATTTTCAAAATAGCTTAAATAGGTTAGATTTAATTTTTAATTCGGTTTTTATTTTTAAGTTAGTTAAATTTTATTTTAAATAGGTTTTATTTATGCTAAATAGGTTATATTTGTTTTAAAATTGGTTATATTTATTTTGAAATCGGTTTTTGAATAGGTTATTTATTTTAAAATTGGTTAGATTTATTTTAAAATTGGTTAGATTTATTTTTGAAATATGTGAGATTTATTTTTGAAATATGTGAGATTTTATTTGTAAGTAAGTTAGATTTAATTTTAAATAAGTTATATTTATTTTTAGAATAGGTTAGATTTATTTTAAAATATGTTAGATTTATTTTTGAATAGGTCAGATTAATTTTTGAAATATGTTAGGTTTATTTATAAATAGGTTGGATTTTTTTAATAGGTTAGATTTTAAAATATGTTAGAAGTTAGATAAATAGATTTATTTTTGAATATGTTAGAAGTTAAATTTGGATTTATTTTTAATATGTTGGATTATTGAATTTTTAAATTTATATTTAATTTATATTCGGATTTCAATATTTAATTTTGATTCGGATTTCAATATGTTGGATTATTTAATTTTTATTCGGATTTATTTTCAATATGTTAGATTATTGGATTTCAATATGTTGCACTACTACAGAAAAAGAGATTGCAGACGGACATTACCGGAGGAGCTACACGGATTTCCTACCGTGTATGAGTTGAGGGTGTATAATAGGTACCCTCTATCGACACGGATATTTACCCGTGTATATCTAACGCTTTCTACACGGATTACCAAATAAACAGCCGTGAACATACACCTGCCTGTGGCGCTCTCCATATAACCGAGCAAAATGGATATTACGTAAACGACCGTGTACAACTACTCTTTATTCACAGACATTGCAACTAAACGTCCGTGTAGGTTACTTTACCTACACGGACGTTTAGTTGCATATCCGTGTCCCTCTCTTAACAAATCAATAAAAAATAAAATAATCCTTGTATCTCCGAACTCGTTCTACACGGACTTTGGTCAAAACAACCGTGTCGAATTACTCTATCTACACGGACGTTTAATTTCATATCCGTGTCCTGTCATAACTATCGTACACGGACAAATATAAAATAATTCGTGTAGCTCTGTGAAAATGATCTACACGGGTTTTGGTTAAACAACCGTGTTAAATTACTATTTTCTACACGGACGTTTAATTTCATATCCGTGAAGCTTTCTTAACTATCATACACGGACTGTATAAAAGAATATCTGTACTCGTTCTACACGGACGTTTGTTTAACAACCGTGTGGAATTACTTTGTTCTACACAGACGTTTAGTTTCATATCCGTGAAGTTCTCCTAACTAACATACACGGATTATATAAAAGCATCCGTGTAGCTCTCTGTACTCATCTACACGGGCTTTTGTTTAACGTCCGTGTAGCGTTTGCTTTTGACACGGACTTATAATTTCATATCCGTGTAGGTATCGTAACTATCATACACGGACAAATATAAAATAATCTATGCTCACTGAACTCGTTCTACACAGACTTTCGTTAAATATCCGTGTAGAATTGTCCCATTTTTTTTTCTTGATTTTTTTCATTTTTGGGCTAGCCTCCAGTTTATTTTGCTAGCCAGTTTTCGTACAAAATTCATATACCATTCTGTTTTGCTAGCCAGTTTTTCAGATAATTTGACATTAAATTATGCTTGCTAAATTCATATATACACTAAATTGTTATACAAAATTATACAAATCCATGTTCAGCATTACAAAATTCAGATAGAAACCATCTTGCCCAGCTACATCTTATATAGTCGATCTGCTCCTTGGAGTACTCAGCTTGCTTTGATGGTTGCTACAATTATAATTTCGTATTAGTTAGTAACAAGAAAAGGTAGATGCAAGACAGTCGCAAATATCAAGCTAATTTAATGAAATGAGAATTATAAGTAAGCATAATTTGAAAATATCAATTGCTATTATATAGGTACAATTAATATGAATTACATACCACATCTGGAAATTGGAATTGCATTCTTTCGACAAAATCAAACATGAAAATCATCATGTAATATTCGCATTCCCAACCCGCCACCTGTTGCGGGCCCTACAATTTACATTTAGCAGCCTATGTTAGAAGGACAATAATTTTTTGAACAAAATATGAAATTATAGAATTGTGTTGTGCTCACCGGCCACCACCTCCAAATCAACTTATCTTTTAATTTCTTGTCCGTGCTGTGCAATCCTCCTTTTTTAACGTATGCAGCAAAAGCCCTTACAAAATGGAGTGACTCTAATTAGAAATTCCACAATTTGTTATAATTGGGAAAAAATCAAATATAGTGAAAGATTATTGCTTACTTTTGCACATACGGGTAAATTGCTTTGCACTTGCTAAATCCGATCCTTTCTGGCTGTGAAGAATCCACGACGTAAACCGCATTCATGCAAGGCACAATGATGATCAAACACCAGTGTCCTCTGTGGGAGGAGAAGAATTATAGGATCTTAGCATACAATACCCAGATATTTTGGCATATATAATAGTGACACACGTGTTTGCTTGACTTGATGGTGTGATTTCAATTATTTATATATTTAATCACAAGGTTAGAAGTAACCTCTGGTGGTATGGCAAGAGAATAAATCTCTTCTTCGCCTTAGTAGCTTGGAGCATCGCGCCACACAGGTAATGGATAGACTCCTTCGGAGCAGTTTCCACGCTTGTCGCACTAAGTATGCTGGGGTCCAGAAAAGCACACAAGTTCTTCTGTTTGCCCTTGCATTGACAACTATTGATTAGCTTCCTGAAAAATTATCATATTACATTAGAATATATTCTTCAGTTCTATACACATGATATAAACAATTTTTGGTCACCAACATGAGGAAAATAGTGATGTGCCCCACATCGAGCCATTTATCGGACCCGAGGCATGTAGAAAGTCCTTGAAGTCGTTGAACGACAGCATTACAGTCGAGCCATCGTGTAGAAATATCCCCGGAGGGACATGTATGAGGATATCCTTCATGTCCTCGGGTGCCGCCATCAAGTCAAAATTTTGTAATTTTGTATTTATGAATATATGCTAATATAGTAAGAAATTACAATGAGCAAGAATAAAACCTATTAACTCATGAAAATTGACAGATTTCTTTTAAAAAAAAAGAAATATATTATATATATTCATTTATTTTTTTATATTTTTATGTTTATATTAAAGGCAGTAAAGGAGACTATTTTTTGTTTTATTGATCATTAGGCTAATGTATAAGCTTTAGCCCTCACTTTTTCATCAATTCAAAAGCTCCAAATAAAGAAAGCAAATCAAAAAGAAAAAAGAATAAAAGATATGTCAAAACAATAAAAGAAAGAAGAGAATTTCGATTTTCAAAAAGAACTTCATTCCAACATCAGCCCCGGCCCTGACCCAGGGTAGCCAGGGCGATGGCCCCGGGCCCCAAAATCCAATAGGACCCCTAAAAAAAAATTGTATATGCGGTTCAAATAAAAAAGTATAAGAAACAAAAGGAAAATATGCCAGGCACGAGTGACAAAAAGAAAATAGCAGAAAATCCTAGATGTACCTATGAACTTCTTTCTTAGACATTTCTTCAGACATTTGGGAGCCAGTATATTTTTTGTGCTACATGCATATATCATCTTCTTTTTATCCTTTTCATTTTAGAAATTAAGAAACCTAGCTCTTTTCACGAGTCACGATCTCGTTCTGAGACAGCGAGTGCGAGGCGGAAGCAGAAGCGGCGTTTGGTTAGGGCGAGGCCGATGCATCGACACATCAACGCAGCAATGCATCGACCATCGATGCGGCCTCTGGATTGGACTGCCGGCGGCTTAGCGTTACATCTGCCTCATTACCTAAGTTTTATCCTTCTATTACTTTGTTTTATTTTTAATTTAAAATAATGTTTCTTAGAAAACATATATCAGGTAGCGAAAAAAGAAACATAAAAAGAGATGGAGAAGAAAAACTAAAACCTCAAAAAGGTTCTATTCAAAAACTTTGGAAGAAAATTAAACCACATAATGAGTTTTTGGAAAACCAAGTTGAAAGTGAGGTGCACAAAGAAACAAGAAATGTATCTAAAAATCAAAATGAGGTAAATGAAGATGAGGTAAATCAAGAAACAACAAATATGTCTGAAAATGAAAATGAGATAAATGAAGAAATAACAAATGTGCTTGAAAATAAGACTAGTGAAAATAATGAAGAAATTAATTATGTGTCTGAGTGCTTAGATTCTTCGTTATCTATAAATATATATGATCCTATAGTGTGTGATGGTTTAGATTCAAAACTGAGAGATTTGCTTGTTGAGAATGGTCCTATTAGAGATTCTAATATTAATTTTTCTAACGATAAATATAATAGGGGGTTCTCCACATATTATTTTGATAAAAAATTATACATAAAGGGTCCAAATTTTTCTCCTGCCCCGGGCCCCAAAATCTTCAGAACCGGCCCTGTCCAACATAAGCTATGTACATGATATCATCCTCTCAAAGCTTACATCTCTGAATCTCTCATTACCTATCAAATTTCTTGCTTTAGAGGGAGAAGAAGAACTAAGCTTTCCTTTTTTTTTTTTAACTAGCTATCTATTTTTGGGTAGTTTTCGGCCTTGTGTCTTGTGTTCTCTTTTTTTCTTCAACAGGGGCTTCTTTTATAGCCTTCCAATTAGGGTTTTACCATAGAGCTGTGATGTGGATCGATGTGCTGGTACAATCTCATCCTTTGATTTAATCACGCGGTTGCGTTTGAAATAGGCGATGGACCAGGGGCATCTCAGCAGACTGTCATCGTCCTTCCCTTTTTGTTGCTTTGCGTTGAGCTGTTGGGAGAGGAAGATCCTTTCGGGTCATGTGGACTTGTTGTTTGGAGAGCCATGCAAAAATTGACTAAAGGCCTTTCATAGACCGGGTTTAGGTATCCAGGGGTGCAAAATGAGGTGGCCACCGTTATATATTTTTTGCTTCTTCATTCGGCCGACTCAACTTTAGGCCCAATATTCTCCTTGATTTTTTAATGAGGCCCAACTTCCTTTGATTTACCCGAACCCATTACCATTATTTAACTCAAATCAATAAAATTAGTCGGACCAGCAGCTCAAATTTGATTCGGCCATGCATCCGATATCAGTTCAGTTTCTTTGTTTTCACTTGATTGGTTTATACGGCTGCCAACTCAATTGGGCCAATCAATTTTATATTCGGCCATTAAACTCATTTGTTGTGATCTTTTAATCATGTTAATTCGGTTATGCAACATCTTTTATTTTTATCTCCATTACCCTTCACCATTCGGTCAATTAATAGACTCCTCCATTTATGCTATTTTTTATTATTATTATTTTCTTTAATCCCAACTTTTTAGGGTCAAACACCCGCTTCTGCATCAGTGAACACTGGGTCCGAATACTCTTCTCTAGCAGCAGGCCCACTACTCTCTCAAGCCCAACTGGATAATATTGTAGCCCAGATCACAAATAAGCTTGGAATAATAGGTATTTATACAGGTATTGCATCTCAAATTAAATCTGATTTGCATCAAAATTCATGTAAAAATTGGATTATTGATTCTGGTGCAACTGACCACATGACAGGTAATATTGAAATTTTAGCAAATGTACAAAAAATAAAAAACCCACAAAATGTGATTGTTGCAAATGGAGACCAAGTACCTATTAAAAATATAGGAACAATCAATTTATGTGGAACAAAAATTCCAAATGTCTTACATTTACCAACATTTAATTCTAACCTCATGTCTGTTAGTAAGATTACAAAGGATTTGAATTGTGATGTGATTTTCTCATCTCAAGCTGTGAAATTTCAGGACAGAATGAACGGGAGGATGATTGGTGAAGGAAGATTAGAAAATGGTCTTTACATTTTAAATTTTCCAAATAAAGCTTTTGTTGCTAATAATAATGTAGAACAACATAAATTGTGGCATTGGAGGGTTGGTCATCTCTCTGATAATGTTTTAAATAAGTTATTTTCTTTTTCAAATTTAGATTCAAATCACTGTGAAATTTGCCGGTTTTCAAAACAAACCAGACTACCATTTTCTTTATCTACCAATAAAACCTCAAAAATATTTGAACTTGTACATTCTGATGTTTGGGGACCCGCACCTGTAGAGTCCTACAATGGTTTTAAATATTTTGTTACATTTATTGATGATTTTTCACGCACCACATGGATTTACCTTCTTAAATCAAAAAATGAAGTTTTATCTAAATTTCAAGAATTTTCAAATGTTGTTGAGAATCAATATGGTGCAAAAATTAAAATATTTAGGTCCGACAATGGTACTGAATATGTTAATAAAATATTTTTAGAGTTTCCAAAACAAAAAGGAATTTTTCATCAAACAACATGTATAAATACACCTGAACAAAATGGAATTTCAGAAAGGAAAAATCGTCACATACTTGAGGTTACCAGGTCACTACTTTTTCAATCAAATGTTCCAAAAAATTTTTGGTCTGATGCTATGTTAACTGCTATTTATCTTATTAATAGACTACCTAGCTCTATTTTAAACAATAAAAGCCCACTAGAAATATTAAACAATAGGAAAATAAATTTAGACCATTTACGAGTGTTTGGATGCACTTGTTTTGTACATATCAAACGACAAGATAAATTAGATCAAAACTCTGTCAAAACCATATTTCTTGGATATTCTTCACAAAAGAAAGGATATAAATGTTATGATCCTACTAACAAAAAATTATATATCTCTAGAAATGTATATTTTTTTTGAAAAAGTACCATTTTATAAAATTAAAGATGATTCGCAACCTAGAAATGATATTGCTCTTCCAGAACTAACAATTTTTAAGGTACAAAAACTCAAGAAAATCACACAAGTACAGATGAAGAGGAGTTGCACTCAGGGGGAGAAAATCACAATGATGAACAAATAAATGAGCCAGAGGAGTAACACATAGGGGGAGAAAGTCAAGAAAATACAAATCTTAGGAAGTCAATTCGGTCAACACAACCATCATCCAGGTTACGTGATTTTATCACGTACAATGTAAGTTATCCAATTCAATATTATGTTTCTTATAATAAAGTCTCCTTAAAACACAAAGCCTTTTTGACTAGTATATCTGAGCAAATTGAACCAACCACGTTTCAAGAAGCAAAAAACAATTCCGTTTGGGATCAACCAATGAAAGAAGAATTAAAGGCTCTTGAGAAAAATAACACATGGTCTATTGTTTATGTACCAAATGGAAAGAAACTTGTAGGATGTAAGTGGGTTTACAAAATTAAATACAATAGTGATGGTACTGTAGAAAGATACAAAGCTAGACTTGTTGTAAAATGCTTTACCCAAACATATGGCATAGACTACCAAGAAACTTTTGCTCCAGTTGCCAAAATGAACACTGTTAGAGTTCTTTTATCAGTTGCTGTTAACTTGGGATGGAGTTTATTTCAGATGGATGTTAAGAATGCGTTACTTCAAGGCACTTTAGAGGAGGAAGTCTACATGACTTTACCTCCAGGTCATAAAAATAAACATGACAAAAGCCTAGTATGTAAATTACACAAGTCGATTTATGGGTTAAAGCAATCTCCACGCGTATGGTATTGTAGGGCGCAGAAAGTTGCACAGTGGTGGAAGGTGTGTGCACGCGTTAAAATGTCTCATGGTTCAATGCTCTCGATTTTGAAGACATTGGAGGAGAACATCGAACTTGAAACATTTTACTTTCTTTCTACAATTCCTTCGGTTCACCCTCGACAGACCTACTGTTCATAATCAGTCTATCGAGAGAGTTTATTAATTGTGGGGACGTTTAACTCCCAGCGGGCGCAAGCCCCCGCTGTTAATTACATCAGATGACCCTTCCAAGCCATACTGAATACCTCGTCCATTCCGGGATTTGTGCCTATTTGTTGTGAATTGAATAAAGGGGCTAAAAGGGGAGAACTCATGTATTTAGGCTTTTTATTTCCGTTTGACTTTCCTTGTTTTGGATATTTAATTAATATGTATACATGAGATGCAATAAATATTATTAAAATATATATACTATACTCTTTTATTTATTTTTAGAAACATATTTGTATTTAAAAATATATTTGTGCTTTATTTATATTTTATTTTTAAGAGAAAATGATTTAAATGTGAGAAAAATGGAGAAAAGGGCATTTTGGTCATTTGGCTGGTTGTATGATGTTTGGTTATGTTTGATTTTAATTTAAAATCATGAAGAATTTGATTTGGGTTCATTTGGAATTGGTTTGAGGTGATTTGGGTTTGAAATGAAGAAGTTATGGCCAAAAAGGGCTGAGAAGGGTTTATTTGTGAAGTTTCAAGTTTTCCAGGGACTCATTTGAAGGGCTGGAGGGACTGAGAATTGCATTTTAGGCTTTTGATAGGGTTTGGGTTAAAAAATGAGCTTCTAGGGGCTTATTTGAAGAGGTTTTGTAGTCTCAGGGGCCTATTTGCAAATATCTGGGGGGCTGCGCTGCATTTTTGCCTTGTCAAGGGGACTGATCTGCAAAAAGGACTCATTTATTTATTCTTTGAACTTTGAGATTGGGTTTAAGGAGTTTTGAGATGTGTTTCACGGGCTTTGAGATTAGTGCTTGGGGTCAGATGGACTTTAGGATTGTGATCTGGGCTTTGAGATGCGCGCTGAGTGTTGAGATCTGTCAAAAGAGATCTCATTTAATCTGACAGGTGGGCCCCAAGCACAGTGGATCGTCGGCTCATCGGGTTTTGGCATGAGCCCTTGGATCTATCCTTTGCATCGAGATTTGGATTTCTGTTTAAATGTTTGTTTTGGCGCCTGGATCGGTTGGTTCTGGTTGCTTTAAAAAGCGCGCAGCTGAGATACGGATCAAGTTTGAAACCCGAATTAGGGTTCAACCCGGGTACTCCTCCGGTGATGTTTCCGGTCACGGCAAGACTGAGGAGAGTTACCATTGGCATCGTCTTGGAAAGGGGAATACATTGGTTGCTTCGTCGACGGCTGCCGATCATCGAAGGTGGTGATACGGCTGGGCTAAAACCCTCAGTACCGATTTTGAGGTTTTTGACTTAGTTTCATCAATTACATCATTTCTGTCTCAACGGTTTGTCTCTTTAGCATTATTTGGACACGAAGAAGCTCTATTCATAATCAATTTCACTTTTGATTGAACTTTGAACATTGTTTCGGTCTTGACTTCTCGGCTTGGTACCGAACCGGTACTGACATATACCATTTTGATTTGAGGAGGCATTTGGGGATGAGATATGATAGTTTGGGCATGTATGAAAGGTACTAGGGGGGACATCAAGTTATGGAAGGGTTTTTTATCGGATGTAGATTTGATTTGGGTTTCAGATTTAGATTGGGCATGAATGGGTTTGGGCAGAACATGAAATTCATGTATCTTCAACCTCATTTCTCATGAATTTTGCTCATGGCATGTGTGATTTTCCTGTTATTCTTGTAGTATAATATATCAAGAATGAATGCATGAAGTTTGAAGATTTTATACTTTTTATTTCTATTTTTGAGAGAAGAAATAGACAGAGGGGGCATGTATGTAAAAATGCAGCAGCAGCAGATTTTTATTTTCTGAAACCCAACTTTGAAAATTGCTAGAAAATAGTAGGAAAATCAGAAAAATGCAAGGCTTGAGCCTAAATTGATTGTCTTTTTATCCTCTATCTAACTATTCAAACAGAATTTAAATTTGGTTTTCAGATCGGCCTGCACTGGCTGATTTGTACCAGCAGGTCATTTGGGCATTTTTTTGTGCTTATACTGTACCAGTATAGGGTTTATTGGATGTAAATGGTACTGTACACTGGTACCACATGGTATTAGACTATATCTAAGCCCTTGTATCAAGATTTGGTCATCAAGAATCAAAGAGGCATTGGTATCACAATATGTCACTTACCAATACCATTTCGAATTTGCATATAGGTCCTTGGTCATTTGCATAATTATGTGAAGGTCCTTGAGCATCATTTCATAGGGATTGGAATTTTCCCTCTTTTCATTTGCTCTCTCTTCAACAATTATGCATCTAGGCCCTTTTAAAGATCAATAAAACTCATAATATAGAAAGAGATGTAGTGAAACATCAATCTTTCATATATCATTTGTCCTATTTCTCTTTTATGCATTAAAGTCCTTCAAAAAGTCCAAAAATAGCATAAATAGGGAGATGTAGTTAAACATCAATCCCTAATACACTATTTAATTTTATTTAAATTTTTTTTCACTTGTTTTGCACTTTTTAGTTGATTTTATATTAAAAGAACTATGCAAGAATTGGATATTTGAAAGGATGTAGTTAAACATCAACTTTCAATATCTTCTTCTTTTATATTTCTTATGATATAAAATGTCATTTTTTATATGTATCATTTTTTATATTTTGTGTAATTGTGTGTTCTTGTCCCTTTTTCTTTGCAATATAAAATGAAGAAAAAGAAAAGGAAAAGAAAAGAGGAAAAAGGGAAGAGGAGGCAGAGAAGACAAAGAGGAGCAAGAAAATCACAAAATGCATATTTTTTGTTCTTTTTAGAATCATTGGCTTACAAATCAGCTATAAAGCTATTAATTGCCTCTTCTATTTATTATTTTTCATTTTTAATCCTTTTAATATAATATTTGTTATTACATAAAAGGAGTTCATTTATTTATATGATTTCATGCTTCTAAACTCATTCATGTGAGTTAGAAGCATTCAATCTTCATCAAATCCGAAAATAAAAGAAAGAAGGAGGAGATTAAGATATGCATATTTCTTTTATCAAGTTTATATTATATGTGATTTTGTTTAAACCATTAAAAGTAAAAAAAATGATCATTAGATCTTCATATGCTATGTTTATTATAAAATAAACAAGCTTATCATGAGATCTTCACTTTATTTGTTGATGAACTTAAAAGGAGAAATAGAACAAAAATCAAGGAAAAAAGAGTAAAAGGGGAAGATGTAACAGTAGAGGCAAGAACAAAAATGGCAAACAAAGATCTTTATTTTGAACCAAGACATATGTACAAACCATTGCTCATCAAGAGCTTACATCATATAGGTACTTATTACCTATTGAATTTGCTTAAGAAAGCTTCAAACTTTGAAGTTCTAACCTAACTCTCTTTGAAAATGGAAGTTTTCTAACTTGTTTCTTGCACAGGAGTTTCTGGAGAAGAGGAAGTCTATTTCGAATATCTGGAGTGTATGGAGTGTGTTTCTTGAGTATTTGGGGTGCCTTATATAAGGCAGCAAGGGTCTAGGGTTTTAGGGTTTTGCTGAAGTGGCATTCATCACGCATATCAAGTGTTTGATGTATGGTCTGGATTCATTCTCGGCCTCCTTGTGTGCATACATGGCAAGGATCAGCCAATGAGGTTTTAACATGTCACTCATCTTTGCTGGGAGCAATTTCAGCCTTTGGATCAATCTTGAATATCATGTATTAAGTTATAGCCTTTGATTGGCCGGCCAAAGAAGGAAACACTTGATTTACGTGCCCCTGCACCTCTGGAAGAGATCCTTCCATTCTTGTTGTTGAGTATTTTAGATATAGGAATTTGGTACTCTTTTTGCCTTTAAAATTTATAAACATTCGTACTCAAAGAATAGGTTAGTTGCAAGCGCACAACCTATCGATTGTAGTATTTAGGTGTCGATCCGCAGGGAGAGAGGGAAACACTAATTTTTAATAAAGAAAACTACTATTAAAAACAAAACAATAAAAGTAAAGTGGGGGGGGGGGGGGTTTGTTCTAAAATCCTAATGTTGGGTTCAATACCCGAAAGAGAGGAGTTTCAAACAATAAATGTAAATAAAATAAAGAGAAGAAAGATTGGTTTGTTTTCAAGTTTAAGGAGATCTAGGGGTATTCGGTCTACAATTCCTTGCTAATTCTATTTATTCGGTTTGTTTAAATTCATGTTTGATTTGATGAGGTTTCTAACCTAAGTTAGCCTTTGGAACAAATATTAATACAAATACTTTGCGCTCTATGGATTAATGTGCCTCGAATTCTAGGGCTGTCACTAACCTAGAGGGATATTTAATCTCATGCTTCAAAGCATATATCGATATTTGTTCTAAGGTGTCCTAATTAGGATTTGCCTTCTCCTTTCGGTCCTTCACCAAAATCCTAACCTTAATTTCTATAGTTCCGGATCGGATATCAAAGTACGGTCGCTTCTAACCCAATCCTAAGGTGTGTCTTTATGGTTTCAATTAGTAGTCTCCTCATGACCAATGCCGGAATTTAATAAACTTAAAGCGGAAAAACACGATCAACGCGATTTCAAAACTACTTCAATTCAATAAACCCTAACCAGGTGAACTCAAAGGAACGAGTACTAATGAAATTCATAAAGAATAAATCACAGAAATTAACAATCAAATCCGATAACACAATCATAATAAAAACAAATATCCGAATAAGCTAGAATTAAACAAGTTCATGCATTGACCTAAACCCCTAGAAAGAGAACTACTCTCTCTTGGAGAGATCCATAACAAAGATTGGCAAAAACAATAAGAAATAAGATAAAGAAATGATTACACCCTTCTTTGATCTAAAACCTCGATCTTGCCGACTCCTTGCTTGAATCTTCTTCTTCTCCTTCCTTGGAAAACCTTCTAGAATTTCTGCAGGATCTCTCTCTCTCAATATATGGAAAGTGGATCAAAATATTGGATGATGAGAGAGATGCAATTCTTCCCCTTTTATAGCCAAAGGCCTTGCCCAATTTAGAGGATAGAAGTGGAGTTAGTGGGTGCACTCCTCAGACTGCCATGGCTATTTTTGGCCTTCTAAAACGTGTTCCTTGGAAGCCAAGAATAGAAAACCTCTTGAAAATGTGAATTTCTGGCTGTCTGCGAGTCCAGTGCGTCCGCACTGGTGGTGAGTGCGGGTGGTCTGGGTCGCACTGACTCCAAATCTCCTTTGGTTCCAAGTTTCCTTTTCTGGATTTTCTGCGAAATTTCCTGAGTGCGTCCGCACTGGATCTTAGTGCGTCCGCACTGGCATGTTGTTTTCTGTTTTCCAAGGAATCTGAAAATTTCACAAATTAGTCTAAGTACTGAGTGCGTCCGCACTGGCTGTGAGTGCGTCCGCACTGGCCTTGAACTTCTGTATTTCGGAAGATTCTGAAAGTCGCAAAAATCGGCTAAGTAGCGAATGCGTCCGCACTGAAGGTGAGTGCGTCCGCATTACGCTCGGACTTTTCATCTGTGAGGTCTGCGACGCTGGAAAATTGGCTAAGTACCCAGTGCGTCCGCACTGGATGGGAGTGCGTCCGCACTGGGCGATTTTTCTTCATTTTGCACTATTTCCTGCATTGAAACATCGAGCGAACGCAGTAACTTGATTCTTGGTGTATTATATTCACTTTATATTCAAAATACAAGATATTTGGTGTTATTTTATGATAAAAACTAGATCGACGGTGTATATAAAATACACCTATCAAATACCCCCAAGCTTGAACTTTGCTTGTCCCTAAGCAACATTTAAACTTTGAAATATAATTCGATCTAAAATTCAACCCTATATCAAGTATATATTTCTCAAAATGAAAAACTTGTATGATCTTGTCAAAATTTAAAAGTCCCCATGCATATTTTTCAAATTCCAAGTTCAACCCTCTAATAATTATGAATCAACCCACAATTCGATTACTCTAACTTTTATTTCCTTAAAGGCTTTGAATTTGTAAACTTCGTATACCTAAATTTAAAAGATATGCCATTTAAAATGTAGATTTTTCAAAATACCCCCAAACTTGAATCAAACTTGGGTAAGAATAATTACGGACTTCGTGTGTTGATACATGCATATTCTTTTGTTTTTGTTGCTTTTGATTTTCTCACTTTGAACACTTTTTCATGATTTTAGCACTATTTTCCCCATCCTCATTTAAGCACCGGTTAGTTACAAGTAGTTAACCGTACCCAACCGTTCTAATTCAAGGGTGCTTTGCATGCTCTTAGTCTAACCCTTCCACTAACATGAATGTCAATTTTATCGGGAGACTAGCGGAGCAAGAGTGCTAAGGACTCATAACCATAAGTACGTCATGAAGCCGTAACATAGGTCATTGGAGTCATCTTTTATTTTCACAATTTTAAATTTTATTTCTCAACATTTATGCACATATCATGAATACACACATCACAAGTCTAATTTCTTTCGTACTTACGGATATCCTATTTTTCTAAAAAATTTCCAAGTCTAAATGGCTTCTCTAATAAATTTAAATTCCTAATGTCGCAATTTCAAACACCTTTATTTCCACAAAGTTTTTCGCCAAACTATGTCGTCATTTCAAAATTATTTTAAGGGTTTTGCCAAAAATTTGAAAAATTGTGCAAGAATACTTTAATTTTTGTCAATCACTCAAGTTTATCAAACAATTTTATTTTTGCCAACTTTTAACACAAATTTTAAACATGATTTTATACTTTATGCATTTTTAGACAATTAAGTCCAATTATGCAAGACTCTATTTTTCATAACCTCGTAAAACGTCTTGACAAATTCGTAATCGCAAGCAATTAAGTTCAAAATCACAAATCCTATTCATGGTCAAGTAAAAAGCAAGGTTATAAATCCTAAAAAGTTTTCAAAAAACTGAAAAATAAACATGCATGCAGATACAATTTTCTTCCCATCCCCCAAGCTTAAATAAAGCATTGTCCTCAATGCGAAAAATAAACTAAAAAGAGAGAAGAAACATGAACTACTTTACTGGCGTATAATGGTGGTGGTGTTGCGCGGGATCAATCCTCGTCGAAAACCATTTCGTCGGCATCATCCTCCTCATCTTCATTGTTTCCTCCTTGCTCTCCTCCCTGCTCTCCTTCTTGAGCTGCCGCCGCGGCTTCTTGTGCAAGCCTTGCCGCTTCACGTTCTAGTGCCATCTCGTGCTCTCTCCTTTGAGCGGCCCGTCTTTGGTATGGTGGTGTCGGTGGATCATCTTCAAAATGCGGGTTGGCGTACATGCATCCTCGGCGGGAATAGTAGGTCGCCTGGGCGGCCTCGGCCTCGACCTCATCAAAGCGGCGGTCAAACGCATCAAATCGGCGGTCAAACGCATCTATACGGCCATCCATGCGATCCATGCGATTACCAACATTGATGCTCAAGTTGTTGATGGAGGTGTTCATGGTCTGCATAAAATCCCAGATTTGTTGGTTACTTGGCATACCTTGTGCTTGTTCGGCATCGGGTGCGGCTTGCTGTGGTGGTTGTTGAGGTTGCGGCGGCTGTGGTAGCGGTGGCTCGAGCGGCTCATCGACAATTTTCCAAGTATCGGTGTCCAAGGGGTCGATTTGAGTTTCTAGAGGCAACCGGTGTCGGATGTTGTCCTTTGGACCCAAGTTGATCCAAGCATCTTGAATATCATCCCATCGGATGAGCCTCGCCCGAAATAAACCGTCGAGGTCCACTAGCGTGTAACCAGGGCCGGTCCTGAAGATTTTGGGGCCCGGGGCAGGAGAAAAATTTGGACCCTTTATGTATAATTTTTTATCAAAATAATATGTGGAGAACCCCCTATTATATTTATCGTTAGAAAAATTAATATTAGAATCTCTAATAGGACCATTCTCAACAAGCAAATCTCTCAGTTTTGAATCTAAACCATCCCACACTATAGGATCATATATATTTATAGATAACGAAGAATCTAAGCACTCAGACACATGATTAATTTCTTCATTATTTTCACTAGTCTTATTTTCAAGCACATTTGTTATTTCTTCATTTATCTCATTTTCATTTTCAGACATATTTGTTGTTTCTTGATTTACCTCATCTTCATTTACCTCATTTTGATTTTTAGATACATTTCTTGTTTCTTTGTGCACCTCACTTTCAACTTGGTTTTCCAAAAACTCATTTTGTGGTTTAATTTTCTTCCAAAGTTTTTGAATAGAACCTTTTTGAGGTTTTAGTTTTTCTTCTCCCTCTCTTTTTATGTTTCTTTTTTCGCTACCTGATATATGTTTTCTAAGAAACATTATTTTAAATTAAAAATAAAACAAAGTAATAGAAGGATAGAACTTAGGTAATGAGGCAGATGTAACGCTAAGCCGCCGGCAGTCCAATCCAGAGGCCGCGTCGATGGTCGCTGCGTCGATGCGTTGCTGCGTTGATGCGTCGATGCGTCGGCCTCGCCCTAACCAAACGCCGCTTCCGCTTCCGCCTCGCACTCGCTGTCTCAGAACGAGATCGTGACTCGTGAAAAGAGCTAGGTTTCTTAATTTCTAAAATGAAAAGGATAAAAAGAAGATGATATATGCATGTAGCACAAAAAATATACTGGCTCCCAAATGTCCGAAGAAATGTCTAAGAAAGAAGTTCATAGGTACATCTAGGATTTTCTGCTATTTTCTTTTTGTCACTCGTGCCTGGCATATTTTCCTTTCGTTTCTTATACTTTTTTATTTGAACCGCATATACAATTTCCTATTGAATTTTAGGGCCCGGGGCCATTGCCCTGGCTACCCTGGGTCAGGGCCGGGGCTGCGTGTAACCGGGCACTACCACATCACCAACGGTCGGTATTTGCAAGTGCTGGGCAATTTTTGTGACAATGCCTCCAATTCGAATCTTTCCACCCGTTCGCATGTTGTGCGACACACTTTGCATGTGTTTGGCCAAGTTGTACCCGATGTGCGGCATGTAGTCCATCTCACCATTGTTGCGCCGGAGCATGCAACATACATACACCATATCTCCTTGGTTGAAGACCGATGCGCTCTCCCCTCGGGCAAAGAGAGTGTGAGAGAGTACCCGCTGGAGATATCGGAGGGCCGGATGGAGGACATTCTTTACCCTTTGCTGGCCTAGGATCCCGTCTTGGCATGTTAGGATGCGGAATTGGGCCTCGCTCATGTCATGGAAGAAGTCGAGACTGGTGCGCATCCGATCGACATTTTCGGTGGATAGATCGAGGGCTTGCATGAGTTCTGTGGTGTGCAACATGTGTGAGAAGCCTCCGAGGTTGAAGTTGAGAGTTCGAGAGGCCCGGTCGAATTCGTACGAGGAGAGGAACTCGATGGTAAGTCTTTCATATGTCGGGACCTCATCACAAAGAAAATCCCACAAGCCAAGGCGCTCGGTGAGCATTTGCACCGACTCGAGGAGTCCGAGTTGGATGAGTGTATCGCGGCTTATCCATCTAGATGGCTCGAGGGTTCGGCGCCCCTGCAGAAGGTTGTACCTTAACTCTTGACCTTCGTTGAGTGGCAAGGCGGGTGGATAAGGAGGTAGACCGCTACTTCCTTGGCCCTTCTCAAATCTGCGCCTCTTGTTGGCGGTTGATTTCTTCGGCATGTTACTGCAATTTGAAAAATTGAAAGAATTAAAATTTCGAAATTTTGATCAAATTTATGCTGAGTGCGGACGCACTGGTGGTCAGTGCGTACGCACTGTGTACAAAAAGTTCAATTTTGGTTCAATTCAGGGTCATTTTTGATTTTTCCCGAGCCGAGTGCGGACGCACTGACTCTCAGTGCGGATGGTCCTGGCCGCATTGAGTACTTAACCAAAAATTTGGAAATTTAAGGGTCTCACTGCGGACGCACTGGATCCTAGTGCGGACGCATTCTGTACTTAACCAAATTTTTAGCAGTTTCGGGGCTGTTTTGGAAAAAGTCTGAGCGTAATGCGGACGCATTGGCTCTCAGTGCGACTGGTCTGGTCGCATTGGGGACTTAACCAAAAAAAAATGAAAATTTAGGCTGGTTAGGTTTTCCCCCAAGCTTAGTGCGGACGCACTAAATGGTAGTGCGGGTGGTGGCATCCGCACTGGGGTTAGAATTTGAACCGATTTCACCATTTTTGGTTGATTTTCCCGATTTTGGTTCTATTTTTTACAGATCTAAGTAGGAATTGACAAAATTAGAGTAAGGAGAGATCAAACCTTGTTGTAGATCGTGAAAATTTCGAAAAAATGCGAAGAAATCTGAGTTTTAGCGAAACGGCGCTTGAAAACTTTGAGAAAAGTTGGGTTTTCGGTTTTGAAGAGGGAAAGAGAGAAAAAAGAAGAGAGAAGCGGTAGAGGAGAGAGAGGAGAGGGAGATTGTGAAAGAAAAACGAAGTTTTCGGGTTTTGGGAGAGAAAAATCAAGTTTGTCGGTTTTAAAATCGAAAAGGCGTGAAGAAAAATGAAGAGAGGGGTCAGTTTAAGAAGGAGAGGAAACCCGAGTGCGGACGCATTCGGCCTTAGTGCGGGTGGTCATCCGCACTCACCCAAAAATTCGAATTTTTTTTCATTTTCTGAAAAATTGAAAATTAAATGTAGCGTACCTCGGGTGCGGACGCACTGAATTTTAATGCGGATGCACTGGTCTTGGGTAGACTGCGCAGACCTGTAGTTTCTGTCCGTGCGGACGCACTGGAGGTCAGTGCGGACGCATTACGCTCGGTCTGGCAATTTTGATGATAAAACCTGAAGGAAGAATTTTCTAAGTAGGTAGTGCGGACGCATTGGTGGTCAGTGCGGACGCACTCAGGTTTTTTTATATGCTTTTCGTCCTGCAAGCCCACTAAAGTTAGGTAATCGAAATTTTTGGAGAAATTAAACTAAGTGCAGAATAATAAAGAAAACAATAAAAAAAACCTTGGGTTGCCTCCCAAGAAGCGCTCAATTTTACGTCGTGAGCTCGACACGATTAGTGCTTACTATTGAGTATGTGGATCTTCTAGGCCTATAATCTCCTTGTCGCCTATAGGATTTGCATGGTTGAAATGTTTGAGGCGATGTCCGTTCACCTTGAATGCCCCGGTTTCTTTGCTCCATATCTCGATTGCGCCATGGTTGAATACCTTCGTTATTTCGAATAGGCCCTTCCATCGTGATCTTAGCTTCCCGGGAAAGAGCCGAAGGCGTGAGTTGTACAACAAAACCGTGTCTCCTTCTTGAAAGTTGCGCTTTATGATATGCTTGTCGTGCCACCTCTTTGTCTTTTCTTTGTATAGCTTAGCATTTTCATAGGAATTAAGGCGCAATTCTTCTAGCTCATGTAGGTCAAGAACCCTTTTTTCACCGGCTGCCCTCATGTCGAAATTTAGGGCCCTTATTGCCCAATATGCCTTGTGCTCGAGTTCAACCGGCAAATGGCATGGCTTCCCATATACTAGCTTGAAAGGAGTCATACCTATGGGTGTTTTGAAAGCGGTCCGATACGCCCAAAGAGCTTCATCTAGTTTGAGTGACCAATCTTTTCGTGATGTGTTCACCACCTTTTGTAGGATGCTTTTTATCTCGCGATTGGATACCTCCACTTGCCCGCTTGTTTGAGGGTGGTATGGTGTGGCTACCTTGTGCTTGACTCCGTATTTGAATAGGAGACCGTCGAATTGGCGGTTGATGAAATGAGAGCCGCCATCGCTAATCACCACTCGAGGTACTCCAAACCTAGGGAAAATAGTTCTTAGAAAAAGCTTTCTTACCACGGCGGAGTCGGCGGTTGGGCTTGCCACGGCTTCTACCCATTTTGACACATAATCGACCGCTACAAGGATGTACTTGTTGTTGCAAGAACTTGGAAAAGGTCCCATGAAGTCGACCCCCCAAACATCAAATAACTCTACCTCTAGAATTCCGTTGAGAGGCATCTCATGTCTCCTTGATATGTTCCCGGTTCTTTGGCATTTGTCGCACCTAAGCACATAGTCTTTTGCATCTTCAAAAAGCGTGGGCCAAAAGAACCCGGCTTGAAGAACCTTGGCGGCGGTTTTGTGGCTTGAAGCGTGTCCTCCATAGGGAGATGAATGGCAACAATCGAGAATCTGTTCGGTTTCTTCGTGAGGTATACATCGCCTATGAATTCCATCTACCCCCAGTTTGAATAGCAACGGCTCATCCCAAAAATATTGTTTGACATCCCAAAGGAATTTTTTTCGTTGTTGGAAGGATAAATCTGGGCGTATGATACCGCATGCAAGGTAGTTGACGAAATCCGCATACCATGGCGCCTCTTGGTGGTTGACTGCGTAGAGTTGTTCGTCTATGGGCATGTCGTCATCCTTCGATTCGTTGGTAATGCGTGATAGATGGTCCGCCACTAAATTTTCGGTGCCTTTCTTGTCCTTGATTTCGAGATCGAACTCTTGGAGTAGGAGGATCCATCGGATTAGGCGTGGTTTGGCATCTTTCTTGTTGAGAAGGTATCGAATTGCGGCGTGATCGGTGTACACAATCACCTTGGATCCAACCAAGTAGGATCGGAATTTGTTGATAGAGAATATCACGGCCAAGAATTCTTTTTCGGTGGTTGTGTAGTTCATTTGCGCTTCGTCTAGGACTTTGCTTGCATAATAGATCACATGTGGCTTGTTGTCGATCCTTTGCCCTAGAACGGCTCCAACGGCGAAGTCGCTTGCATCACACATGATTTCAAAGGGCACATCCCAATTAGGAGGTCGGAGAATTGGGGCTGAGATTAGCGCCTTCTTGATCCTATCAAAAGCAACAATACAAGGTTCATCAAATATAAATTCTGCATCTTTCATAGTTAAGTTAGTAAGTGGTTTGCAGATTTTTGAAAAATCCTTGATGAAACGCCGATAGAATCCCGCATGGCCCAAGAAACTCCTCACATCCTTCACACATGTTGGATATGGTAATTTTTCGATCACCTCCACCTTTGCTTGGTCGACTTCTAGGCCTTTGGAGGACACCACGTGGCCTAGAACTACCCCTGTTTGCACCATGAAATGGCATTTCTCCCAGTTTAGCACCAAATTGACCTGCTCACAACGTTCTAAAACTTTGATTAAATTAGATAAGCAATCATCAAAAGAAGTGCCAAAAACTGAAAAGTCATCCATGAAAACTTCCACGGAATTTTCTAATAAATCGGAAAAAATAGCCATCATGGCTCTTTGGAATGTAGCTGGGGCATTGCATAAACCAAACGGCATCCTACGGTACGCGAATGTACCATAAGGGCAAGTAAAGGTCGTCTTTTCTTGGTCATCGGGGTGAATAGGGATTTGAAAGAATCCGCTATACCCATCTAGGTAGCAAAAATGTGAGTGATTAGCTAGCCTTTCGAGCATTTGATCCACGAATGGTAGAGGGAAGTGATCCTTCCTTGTTGCATTGTTAAGCTTGCGGTAATCGATGCACATCCTCCATCCCGTGATCACCCTTGTGGATATCATTTTGTCGCCTTCGCCCTTCACCACGGTTGTGCCTCCCTTCTTTGGTACTACATGGACCGGACTTACCCATTTAGAATCGGAGATTGGGTAGATGATGCCCGCATCAAGTAGTTTGAGGATTTCCTTCTTCACCACTTCTTTTAGATTCGGATTGAGCCTTCGTTGAGCTTCAATGGTGGGTTTGTGGTCGTCCTCCATTATAATTCTATGCATGCAAAGGGATGGACTGATTCCGGTTAGGTCGTCGATTGTGTAGCCGATTGCTTTCCGATGAAGCCTTAGCTCGTGTAAAAGCTTCTCGGTTTGTTCTTTGTTGAGCTCGGAATTGACAATCACCGGATATGTCTCGCCCTCTCCCAGGTATTCATAACGAAGGGTAGGTGGCAGAGGCTTGAGTTCGACCTTCGGTGGTGCAAAATTGGTCGAAATCCCTTCGATTTGAGCTATTTCGGCATGAGTGCGGACGCACTGAGGTTGATTTTCTGAAATCTGATATGCATCCTGGTCGAAATTTTGCTGAGTGCGGACGCACTCATGGTCGGACATTCCCATCGTCAGCTCCCTCATGCTGAGTGCGGACGCACTGGGCGGCAGTGCGGACGCACTGAGGGTTATTTTCATCATCTGTGTTGTTTTCGGAGCCGGTTTCTTCCAGAATTTGGTCCAGTTGTTCATTGACCATCTCCTTCTCCATATGGGCAGCTATAATGGAATCTAAAACTTCCACTCTACATATAGAATCATTATCATTTGAAGGAAATTTGATGGCATTAAACATGTGAAAATTTACCTTTTCGCCCCCAATGTCAAAGGATATCTTTCCTTCTTTGACATCTATGTTTGCACCTGCGGTGGTAAGGAAGTCACGCCCCAACAGGAGAGGGGTATGAGTATCCTCTTCCATCTCAACTACTACAAAGTCCACCGGGACAAAGTACTTACCAATCATAACAATCACATCTTCCGCAATTCCTTCGGGATACCTTACCGTCTTATCGGCTAGTTGTAATGACATCCTTGTGTCTTTCAAATCAACGAGATTGAGCCTTTGATAAACGGTTTTAGGCATGAGGCTCACACTTGCGCCTAAATCACATAGGCACCTCTTGAATTCGGTATTACCAATTATGCATGGAATCACAAAGCTTCCGGGATCCTTTAATTTTGGAGGTAGCTTGTTTAAGAAAAGAGCGCTACACTCCTCATTAAGGGATACCGTGCTCACTTCCTCAATTGTTCTTTTATTGGATAAAATTTCTTTCAAAAATTTCGCATAAGTGGGCATGTGAGTAATTGCTTCGGTAAAAGGGATGGTAATATTCAATTTCTTGAGGTGTTCTACGAATTTGGCATATTGTTGGTCAAGCTTGCTCTTAACTAACCTTTGAGGGAATGGTATAAACCTATGTGGTGGGATATACTTAGGAGTTTCATTTGGTTTTACCTTGGCCGGGTTTGATTTACCCGGTTCTTGAGATTTTTCTGATGCCGGTGTGTCCGCATTAGGAATGGTTGCGTCCGCGAAGAGAGGAGTTTGAGGTGGTTGTGCCTCATTCGGTGGTTGTTGAGACTCATCTCCGCTGGGCATCTTTGGTCCCTCGTATTCCGTGCCGCTTCTCAAGGTTATAGCTTTCGCTTGCTCCCTTGGATTGATATCGGTTTTGCCCGGTAGAGTGCCTTGTTGACGAAATGACGAAGATGCTTGTTGTGCTATTTGGTTTTCTAGCATCTTTGTCTTAGTCTCTAAGAACTCGAACCTATTGTTGAAGTTCCTCAAGGAATCCGAAATTTCGGTGTTGGTGTTCCTTTGTTGGTTCATGAACTCGTTTTGAGATAGTACAAGTCCTTCTATCATTTTTTCTAATTTACTGTTTTGAGAAGGTCCTTGATACGAGTTTTGGTTCGACCGGTTTTGATATTGGTTGGAATTACCTTGGTATTGGTTGGAGTTGTCATTGTCGGTCTTCCACTTGAAATTTGGATGGTTCCACCTTGTGTTAGGGTTGTATGTATTTGAGTTATCATTTGGTCTAACCTTGTTGTAGATCGGGTCGTTCCTCTTATCGCCTTGATTGTAGAACATTGCATTGACTTGCTCGACTTCCTCTCCCTCTATGAGGACTTGGCAATCGGCGGTGATATGAGTCGCCTCTCCACAAATGCCGCATGAAGCCTTCTTTGTCACGGATTTGGCGTTTTGCATTTGTGCCATTTGATGTTGCAAGGCATCTATTTGTGCTTTCAAGGCGGTAACTTCATCGGTTTTTAGGACTCCCGGTGTGGTTTGGGTTCGTCCACCTCTTTCGGCCGTCCATTCTCTTTGGTTGATCGCCATATCCTCGATCATTAGCATGGCTTGTTGGGGATCCATCTTGGACATGTTTCCTCCTGCGGCGGAATTCAAGTGAGTCTTTGTGGCGATTGTGCAACCTGCAAAGAAGAATTGGAAGAGCAACCACATGTCAAGACCATGGTTAGGGCACAAGCGTTGAAGCTCGGCCCATCTATCCCATGCTTCGGTCAAAGATTCTCCCTCGGCTTGCTTGAATGTCGTGATCTTTGTGCGGAAGTGCTGGGTTTTCGATGGAGGAAAGTATTTTCCTAAGAATAACTTCTCCATGTCGTTCCATCTTCTTATGTTGTCACGATTCACGGTCATTAGCCATGTCCTTGCATTGTCACGGAGGGATAGATGGAAGCATTTGAGCTTTAGGTTGTCGAGCTCTTCTCCTTCTCGAGCGAAGGTGCCACAAGACTCTTCGAAGATCGCTAAGTGGGCATGTGGATCTTCATTTAGGGCTCCTCCAAACTGACTTTGGCCAAGCAAGTGGATGAGAGATGGCTTGATTTCGCGTGGATCTTGGCCTTGAGGAATGAAACCGAAGCGGTGGCCTTGTTGATGGTTACGGCCATTTCCGTTGTTGTTTGGATTGACACCGAAGAGAGGATTATTATTGAGAATAGGTGGAACATTGTTGTTGTTGTCTTGGTGTGGAGGCGGTGGGTTGTTGTGTGGAGGAGGAGGTGGTGGATTGTTATCGAGATCACGAAAGGCTTGGTTGATAAGACCTTCCGGAAGTTCTTCCTCAACGAAGTTGCGTGGCATGCCGTATGGTGGATCTAGACCCGCCATTGGTTGAGGAAGAGAGAGTTCGCCGGCTTTGATCTTCGCGGTTTGGCTCCTTGTGACCGGTGCCAGTGCTCAAATCTATAAGAGAAGAGTAGAGATGAGATGTGAAAGAGAGAGAATAGAAGTAAAGTGCAGAAAATTAAATAAGGAAAGTAAAATATTTTTGGATTTTTCTAAATAAGGAAGGTAAATCAGAAATTGTAAAAAGAAAGAAATAAACTATTTTTGGATTTTTTTTTTTTAATTTTCTGAAAAGTAAATAAGGAAACTAAGAATTAAAAGTACTTTCCTAAAATAAAAACTAGTATCTATCCTATTCTCCCCGGCAACGGCGCCAAAAAGCTTGTTGAGTATTTTAGATATAGGAATTTGGTACTCTTTTTGCCTTTAAAATTTATAAACCTTCGTACTCAAAGAATAGGTTAGTTGCAAGCGCACAACCTATCGATTGTAGTATTTAGGTGTCGATCCGCAGGGAGAGAGGGAAACACTAATTTTTAATAAAGAAAACTACTATTAAAAACAAAACAATAAAAGTAAAGTGGGGGGGGGGGGGGGTTTGTTCTAAAATCCTAATGTTGGGTTCAATACCCGAAAGAGAGGAGTTTCAAACAATAAATGTAAATAAAATAAAGAGAAGAAAGATTGATTTGTTTTCAAGTTTAAGGAGATCTAGGGGTATTCGGTCTACAATTCCTTGCTAATTCTATTTATTCGGTTTGTTTAAATTCATGTTTGATTTGATGAGGTTTCTAACCTAAGTTAGCCTTTGGAACAAATATTAATACAAATACTTTGCGCTCTATGGATTAATGTGCCTCGAATTCTAGGGCTGTCACTAACCTAGAGGGATATTTAATCTCATGCTTCAAAGCATATATCGATATTTGTTCTAAGGTGTCCTAATTAGGATTTGCCTTCTCCTTTCGGTCCTTCACCAAAATCCTAACCTTAATTTCTATAGTTCCGGATCGGATATCAAAGTACGGTCGCTTCTAACCCAATCCTAAGGTGTGTCTTTATGGTTTCAATTAGTAGTCTCCTCATGACCAATGCCGGAATTTAATAAGCTTAAAGCGGAAAAACACGATCAACGCGATTTCAAAACTACTTGAATTTAATAAACCCTAACCAGGTGAACTCAAAGGAACGAGTACTAATGAAATTCATAAAGAATAAATCACAGAAATTAACAATCAAATCCGATAACACAATCATAATAAAAACAAAGATCCGAATAAGATAGAATTAAACAAGTTCATGCATTGACCTAAACCCCTAGAAAGAGAACTACTCTCTCTTGGAGAGATCCATAACAAAGATTGGCAAAAACAATAAGAAATGAGATAAAGAAATGATTACACCCTTCTTAGATCTAAACCCTCGATCTTGCCGACTCCTTGCTTGAATCTTCTTCTTCTCCTTCCTTGGAAAACCTTCTAGAATTTCTGCAGGATCTCTCTCTCAATATATGGAAAGTGGATCAAAATATTGGATGATGAGAGAGATGCAATTCTTCCCCTTTTATAGCCAAAGGCCTTGCCCAATTTAGAGGATAGAAGTGGAGTTAGTGGGTGCACTCCTCAGACTGCCATGGCTATTTTTGGCCTTCTAAAACGTGTTCCTTGGAAGCCAAGAATAGAAAACCTCTTGAAAATGCGAATTTCTGGCTGTCTGCGAGTCCAGTGCGTCCGCACTGGTGGTGAGTGCGGGTGGTCTGGGTCGCACCGACTCCAAATCTCCTTTGGTTCCAAGTTTCCTTTTCTGGATTTTCTGCGAAATTTCCTGAGTGCGTCCGCACTGGATCTTAGTGCGTCCGCACTGGCATGTTGTTTTCTGTTTTCCAAGGAATCTGAAAATTTCACAAATTAGTCTAAGTACTGAGTGCGTCCGCACTGGCTGTGAGTGCGTCCGCACTGGCCTTGAACTTCTGTATTTCGGAAGATTCTGAAAGTCGCAAAAATCGGCTAAGTAGCGAATGCGTCCGCACTGAAGGTGAGTGCGTCCGCATTACGCTCGGACTTTTCATCTGTGAGGTCTGCGACGCTGGAAAATTGGCTAAGTACCCAGTGCGTCCGCACTGGATGGGAGTGCGTCCGCACTGGGCGATTTTTCTTCATTTTGCACTATTTCCTGCATTGAAACATCGAGCGAACGCAGTAACTTGATTCTTGGTGTATTATATTCACTTTATATTCAAAATACAAGATATTTGGTGTTATTTTATGATAAAAACTAGATCGACGGTGTATATAAAATACACCTATCACTTGTCTTCATCCAGAGACTTATTAACACGTGTCCTGGGGACCCTTTAACGTATTAATAGCTGTAGCATGCGGGGTATGTTGTATTGGCGGTACACCGGGCTTAGCATACTCCCTCCTTGGAATTTGTGTTATGGTTCTCGAGGCATAGACATTTGGTGTCGCAATGTGCCTCTTAGAGTGTTCCAGGGCATCCCATACCCCTTACTGAGCCAATTCATCATGTTCTGCTCAGACCCGAACTGCATCGGGTCACATTCGGGTGCAGGCCCAATTCAATGCGTTTTTAATTAAATTGGAGTCTCTGGTGGCATTGCGAAGGCTTGAATATCGTATCTATAAAGTCCCAGAATCTGATTTGCACTATACTTCAAGTTTTCATTTTTTCTTTATCCCTTCTTCCTTCTCGGGTTCGGGTTTTGGTGATACATTAAATCCCTCCTTTCACAAGAGAGCTAGAAGAGATGAAAATGCAACTTGTTTTGTGTTTCCAGGTGAGCTTCAACCTGATATCTTCTTTATTTGATCGATTTCGGAGCTCAAACTCGGGTCTTAGGCACAACAGAGAAGAGGGAGGAGAATCTGGCGAGTGGGACCCGCTTGTCAGTCTCCCTAGACTAAGCATTGTATCCCTTTGTTTCTTTTGTTTATTCGGCCTGCTCTTGGTGTTAGCTGAACCATGTGGCAGCTTTAACACGGTGCATGGAGCACCGAGCTTACACAAAACGAAGGGGTCAAGCGCCTCTATTTAAGCTCAGCGCCTCCCCCTTTTTGTCTTGGCTGAGCTTGGCGCAGGGTGAACCATACGGCTGCCTACTTGGTGCATAGGGTTCAACATCCCTACTCCGAGTCTATCCATATTGGATGTGTAGCGAAAATGGCCATCAGTCACCGACTTGTGGGCCCTTGGTGTCAGGGAACTGCTATGCATCCCCAAGTTGCACCCAGAGAGCATTTGGGAGATGATTTTGCTAAGCATATCCCCTTGTTTGTACCCAGCATGCTATTCAGTCATTGTTTCATTTATAGGGAATTAATTCCTTAGTGATTTTGACCATTTTAAATACCAAAATTCATTGTTTTGCATGTAGAATACTAACAAGAATTTTAATATGTGTGACCAATTTGCTTGAAGGGTCTGAGTACAACTTTGGCATCTTAATTCCCCCAGAAATTGCCATTTGTCATGTTGAGTTTAAATAGCAACTTTTTAGGGTCAAACAGGTATGCCAAACTCAGCCACTGTCTTTTACTTAATAACTTTACAAAATGTTCTGCTGACTCATCTATGTTCATTAAACACACAAATGCTTCAACTACAATTGTTCTAGTTTATGTAGATGATATAATTATCACCGGAAATAACAATGTAGAAATTGATAATGTTAAAAGAAACCTAAAAGAAAAGTTTGACATCAAAGACGTAGGAATACTCAAGTACTTTCTAGGTATTGAAATTGCTCATTCCGACAAAGGTTTGTTGCTTTCTCAAAGAAAATATACCCTTGACCTTTTAACAGAGACAGGTAAATTTGATATAAAATATGCTAATATCCCTATGGATACCAACAACAAACTAGAACCAAAAAGTGGTGAACATTTAAAAGATATAGGACAGTACCAGTGATTGGTTGGTAAGTTAATTTATTTGACTGTTACCAGATCAGACATAGCATTTGCAGTTGGCACCGTAAATCAATTCATGCATGCACCAAGAACTACTCATATGGATGTAGTGAACATAATTATTAGGTATCTAAAGTAGTCTCCTGGACAAGGGATATGGATGAAGAAAAATAATACTAACAATATTCTCACTTACTCTGATGTAGATTGGGCTGGGAACTTCGATCGAAAATCAACCACAGGATACTGCACATTTGTAGGCGGGAATCTCATGACATGGAAAAGTAAGAAGCAGAACGTAGTTGCAAGGTCAAGTGCGGAGACAGAATATAGAGCGATGGCATCAACAGCAAGTGAGCTAGTATGGCTCAAGCAATTGCTGTGTGACATGAAGGTCTCATGTGAAGGACCAATGCAAATGTACTGTGTGTAGGGCGCAGAAAGTTGCACAGCTGGTATGTATGGAAGGTGTGTGTGCATGTGTGCTTAAATATCTCGTGGTTCAATGCTCTCTGTTGATTAAAGAACATCGAACTCGAAACATTCATTTCTTTCTTTCCGCTATTCCTTCTGGTTCACCCTCGACAGACCTACAATTCGTAATCAGTCCGTCGAGAGAGTTTAATGATTGTGGGGACGTTTAAACTCCCAGCGGGCGCAAGCCCCCGCTGTTAATTACATCAGATGACCCTCCCAAGCCATACTGAATACCTCGTTCATTCCAGGATTTATGCCTATTTGTTGTGAATTGAATAAAAGGGCTAAAAGGGGAAACTCATGTACTTGGTTTTTTGTGTGTTCCTTTGATTATCATTGTTTTAGGTATTTAATTAATATGTATGCACGAGATGTAATGATTATTATTAAAATACATTTATTACACCTTCTTATTTATTTTATAAACATATTTGTACTTGAGAGAATATATTTATGCTTTATTTATATTTTTATTTAAGAGGAAATGATTGAAACATGAAGAAAAGGGTATTTTCGTCATTTCAGGGCCTGGCTGATGTTTGGATATGTTCAATTTTGGTTTAGAAAGATGGAGGATTCAATTTGGGTTCATTTGGAGGTGGTTTGAGTCAACTTGGACTTGAAATGAAGAAGTTATGGCCAAAAAGGACTTATTCGTAAGTATTTATGTTTTTCCAGGGGTTTATTTACAAAGCTGGAAGGGCGTGGGTTTGTGATTTGGGTTTTAGACAAGGTTTCATGTGAAATTTGGGCCTCTAGGGGCTTATTTGGAAGAGTTTTATGCTGTCAGGGACCTTTTTGTAAATTCACAGGGGCTTCGCTGCCAATATTGGAAAATCAGAGGGGGTCTTCCATAAAAAGGGGATTGATTTATAATTTTATTTATTATTTGGGGCTTTGAGATTCGGGTTTTTGGGTCTCTTAGATTCGTGTATTGGGCTTTAAGATGTGGGCCGAGCTTCAGGATTCGTGCTGGCCATTCGATGTGTATTCTGGACTTTAAAACCCGTGCTGTCATTCGAATTCTATTATGGCGCCAGAATTGAGGGTCTCAGATCACTTTAAGATCCGTGCAGCTGTTTTATTTGATTTCTACTTATACTTAACAATTAAACCTTTAAAAATTCATATCAATTTGAAACAAAGTCAGAAAAATATGATCTTTATGTCTATTTTGTGTGTTTTGAAATGTTCTATCTAATTATGATGTTTATTTCATGTTTTGATTTTTTTTGTCATTCGGTACTGCCCATTTTTCAACAGCAGCCCCTTTTTATTTAAATGCTGTTTTTTCTATTTTTGAACCTGAACTTTGAAAATTCGTATAAAATCGAAATATAATCAGAAAAGTGCAAACTTGGTGTCCATTTTGTGTGTTTTGAAGTCCTCTATCTAGTGGTGAAGTCCATTTTTTATTTTGGTCCCTGTACCGGTCCAGAAGGTACTGTTTACCAGAGAAGGTCATTTTGACACTTTTGAGTGCTTTTATTGTGTCATTGGTGCATGCTTTGTAGTGTAATATTGGTCCATTATTCCAGAGGGTATTAGGGACTGATTTAAAACATTTACAATTAATTCCATGAATTAAACATCATTTTCATGGACTTTCATAGCCTTTATTGCTATATCTTTGGTACCAATGAACAAAGGAAAAGAAAAAAATCCAAAAATTCCGAAAATGATGCCAAAAATCTGCCAAAATGTGGTTTTATGCAAGGAAGCCCCTGATTTTGTTTAAAATCATGTTTTTGATGTTTTTTGAAGAACATGTCATTAAGATTTCCTTAGGTTTAGAGATGCAAACATCCAACTTGTCATTTGTTTACACTTTAAACCTTCCATCTTTCACCATTTATATATATTTGGAATATTTAATTTCTTTTAGCATATTTGCTTAGGAAATCAAGTATTCTTCCATACACAAATGGATCCAAAAAAAAAAAGGAGGGTCATCGAAATATCACAAGTTTAAAGCACAAATGACATATCATAGCCAAAGCTAATATCATCTAATACCTTAGACTTCAATTTCTCCCCATTTGCACATAGTTTTTTAATTTTTGCCAATATTCATGCATGTAAATGCACTAATTATTGACTAAATCAATCCCTTTGCACAAATAGGCCCTTTGATCATTTAGGTTGAGAGAATAATAGGGGAGACCTCATGGCTCAACCCTACTACCTCTTGTGTTTAATTAATTTTTTTTATTGTCACTTTATTATTCTTTTAACATCCTCACAAAATAATTAATATAGTTTTCATATGAAGGGAGACCTCATGGCTCAACCCTCATACTTCTACTACTTAATTATTTTTAGAAGAAGCTAAAGGAATTTAAAGAAGGAAAGAAAATATCAAAGATTAAAACTTTACTATTTTTATTTCATAAGCTCCAAATAAAAGAGATGATAAAATATTAACATATGTATGTATATATATTAATACTTGTGCATATATATATATATATTTTTATGCAAAGTAGAAAAAAAGGTAAGAAAAATCACATTTTAATATTTTTCATTATTATTTCATGAAAGATGCAAAGAAAGGAACTAAAAAGGGAAAATATATTTTTATTTGATCCTCAAGTTACATATTTCACTTTGTTCATCCTATGATGAACTAGAAACCATGTAACTCTCACATTCATGATTTTTGAAGGTTTAGAAATGAAATAAAAAGATGAGGAGATGAGGGATAAAGCTAAAACAATGAAGAACAAACAAGAAAGATCATCAAAAAAACCTTCTTTATTTCGATTAAAAACAGAATATTTACAGAACCTTGCTCATCAAGAGCCTTACATTGCATAGGTATTAATTACCTATTAAACTTGCTTGAGAAACTTCAAACTTCTAACCTAGCCTTGGTGTAAAAATGGGGTTTTCTCTCTTGTTTCTTGCTCAAAGCTTTCTGGAGAAGAAGAAGTGTGTGTTTTGTGTTCAATTGAGGTGCCTTATAATGGGCAAAATTAGGGTTTTCGGTTTGGTGCTTGCTGATGTGTTTTTTGCTGTGCCCACCAGGTGTTTGATCAAGGGCCTAGATCAATTGTTTCATTTCTAGGTGCATATGTGGCAAAGGCTGTCCAATAGGGGTTTGGCATGTTAATGATTCTTGGTGGGATGATTTTCAGCCTTTAGATTGATTTTTAATTTGGTGTACCACATATTAGCCTTTGATTAACCGGCTATGCATGGTAAACACTTAAATTTCGTGCCCCCTGCACTCTGGAGCAGATTCCTCTATTTTGTCATCATCCAAGGGCAGCATAACACGTGTTTGGGGACCAGGGAGCCAATTAAACAGCTGTAGAATAGAGGGTGTGCTATGCCGGCGGTATACCGGGCTTAACATACTCCTCTCTTGATATTATCTCTTCTAGCATCAAGGACAAGCCATGTAGCATCGTAATAGGTTTATTAAAGTGTTATAGAGCACATCACACCTTCTACTGGGCTAATTTGCCATTTTCGGCCTATACCCGAACTGCACTACACCCCCTTCATGTGCAGGCTTCTTTCAATGCACCTCCGGTTGAATTAAAACCTTTAATAGCATCTCAGGGCCCTGTAATTTAACTCCTCCGAGTCTCAAAGCCCAATTTGAACTAGAGCCCGAGTATTTATGATTTTTTGCTTGGGTGCGGGCTGGAGGAAGAAGAAGAGAGGGATCTGACAAGGTGGGACCCGAAACCAGCCCCTCTGCCTTAACACTAGACCCCATTTCTTCTTTCTTTTCTTTCGGTTGCACTTGGCGTTTGATAGACCACGCATTGGGCCTTATGCGGTGCACCAAGCACCGAGTGCGCATAAAATGAAGGGGTCAAATTGCCTCCATTTAAATCCAGCGACACCCCTCATAATTTCGGGTAGTCTCGGTTCATGATGAACCGTGTATTTAGATTGAATGGGGTGCATGAACGCTGGGTGCACGCGAATTGAAGGGGTCAAAGTGTTCGGCGCAATTTCAATTTGAGCCCGCCTATTGATTAGATGAACTAGGCGTATTATGAACCGAACCACTGACCGCTAGGTGCACGTGCCATGATCTGGTGAACCATGTTCACCCGAATTTACTATCCAGCAAAATTGGCTACTTGTCACCGACTTGTGGGCCCCTGGTGTTGTTAGATGCGTTTGGTGTCTCCAACTTGTACCCAGAGCGGTTCTAAAGCTTGGTTTGCTTAGGTGTCACCATATTTCGCACCCAGAAAGCTATCCATGCATTGTTTAAGTTGTAGAAAATTAATTTCTTGATGTTTCTAAACATTTCACACATCAAAATTCATGGTTTTGCATGTAGAATGCTGCCTAGAATTTTAATATGCTACACTCGATTTACTTCAAAGGTTTCATGCATGTCTTGGTATTTTAATTGCCCCCAAAAATTACCATTCATCATGTTAGGTCTAAATAGCAACTTTTCTGGGTCAAACACTGTGATAATCAAGCTGCACGACACATTGCTTCAAATCCAGTTTTTCATGAAAGAACTAAGCACATTGAGGTGGATTGTCACTTCATAAGAGAAAAAGTTCAAGCCGGAGAAATTGTGACTCCATTTGTGAGGAGTCACGACCAACTAGCTGATATATTCACTAAAGCTTTAGACAAATGGAGTTTTCAAAATATTTTATACAAGTTGGGTTCTATAAATTTATTTCGAACTCAACTTGAGGGGAAGTGTTGAGAAATAGAAAAGGAGTCTCAGAAAATCATCACAGACTCATTTAGGAAAGAGATCTGCTAGCATAAATAATACAGCTGTTAGGCAATATTTAGTACCTAGCATGATCTCTGTAATTAGGGAAAATCCAGCAATAGATATTTTAGGAATATAGCCAACGACTAGTAAAGAAATCAGGTTATATAAACCCCATGTACAACACATGTAAATATACAACAAATCAATAAGAATTCATTCTTCATTTTCTTTCTCAAAAACTAATATGGCTATATAATAATCCTTTTCATTTTTTTCACTTTGGTTATACAATAATTCCTTCTAGAAAGATCAGCTAAGAGCAAGCAATGAAACAAAATCAGATTGTGAACATTCTTATTTATATTTCTGGTAAAAATTCTAAAGGTGGAAGGAGCAGCAGCAAATGATGGAAGAAAGCCCAGCATTTGGGACCCCTTCTGTCATGCTGGTTTTTTTTGTTATTATTATTTTTTAGGTCTGTTCTTTATGTCAAATTAAATTTATATCTCCTTTTATCATCTCAATTGAGCGAAATTTCATACGAGTTTCAGTATTTTTTGTTTTGGTCTGTTCTTTACTTGTTTCCTCTTTATTTTGACATAACTTGAATTTTGGGCTTATTGCTCGAGGGGTATTTTGGTCAATTCACCTTAGAACCGACTTTGGAGGGGCTTTTTGGTCATTTTGAAACTGACCCTAAGCCCTATATAAAGGCTTGAGGGGTGAGAGAAAATATAGAAGTCGATCAATTCGGTTATCATTTTTTCTCTCTCGTGTTTCCTCTCAAATAGTGATTTGTGTAGAAAAGAAAGAAATACGTACTTCACGTATATTCTTGCGAGTTGTGAATAGTGTTTTAGCGAATAGTCGGTACAGTATTTCTGGAAAAAAAATACCGACTCTCTGGTTGTTCCTGGTGGATAACTGATCTCATCAGACGTCTCGTGCTCCGTAACAGAGTCATACTGCAATTCCAATTAGAATTTGGAAAAAGGTACAAATGTTATTTAATTTATTTAAATGTTAAATAAATTTATTTTAGAAATCAATCGGGGAGTAGATCCTCGGCTTATGGTAGAATGTAAAATTTGGATTTTACGTTCTTTCCGCACCGTAAGCCAAAATAGAATTTCACGGTAAATTCCCGAGCAGAATTTAACGGGAAATTTTCTTGAAAATGAATTTGGCAATAAATTCTCAAACAGGATTTTGCGGGAAATTCTCGATCAGAATTTCATGGCTTTTTTCGAAAATCTGAATTTAACAGCTGAATTCCCCAACAATTTTGGTAATTATGCCAATGGCAAAATCAAAATCAACTTTGTCAATGGCAATTTTGGTAATTATCAAAACTGACTTTTGAAGCCTACATAAAGGCATGAAGGGGTGAGAGAAAAATAATCCCGATAGTCTGAATCGAACCGAATCGAATCGATTCAAACATCATTTTCTCTCTTTCGTGTTTTTCCTCTTAAATAGTGATTTGCGTAGAAAAGAAAGGAATACTTAATCCACGTATATTCTTGCGAGTTGTGAATAGTGTTTTTGTGAATCCCGTTGGTACAGTATTTATGGCAAAAGAAATACCAGCTCTTTGGTTACTCCTGGTGGATAACTGATAGAGGCATCAAACGTCTGGTGCTCCGTAACAGAGTTAGACTGCACTTCCAATTCGAATTTGGAATAATGTACAAATGTTATTTAATTTATTTAAATGTTAAATAAAATTTATTTTAGAAATCAATCCGGGAGTAGATCCTCGGCTTTTGGTAGAATGTAAAATTTTGATTTTACGTTCTTTCTACACCATACACCTAAATAGAATTTAGCGGTAAATTCTTAAACAAGAATTTGGCAATAAATTCTCAAACAAAATTTCGTGGTAAAATTCTCGAGCAGAATTTCACGGTAAATTCCGAAAACAGAATTTAGCGGCTGAATTCCCCAATATAAGCAACATTTTTCTAGAGTTAAGACATGTAATCTTGAATTCTTATGAGTTTAATCTAGAGGTTTATTTATGTTTATCATTTGCGTTTGATCTGAATTCTTACTGCACTTTATTCTTTGTATTACTACTTAATTCAGTGCATACTAACCCCGTCCGTATGGTGGTGTATACACCATAATATTTAGGCGTATAGGGTTGACCAGTTAGGAATAGGGTACAATTATCCAAGGTCCAATAAGGAAAATAGACGTAGCAGTTGATCCCTTGTGATTCGATCTCAGTTAGAAACCTATTGGAATATAGATCTGCAGACGAATGTCGCGTTCTATAGACTGATAGTGGGATAATCTCGACTATCTCAACTACGGAAGGCATAAAGGATGGACGTAACTGTGAACTTAAATCCTTCTAGTCTTGGTAATGGAGACTTATCATTGATCTTTATGCGATTGATTAGGGTGAGGTTTGGGTACCATCCCCTTGCTAGTCCTTTTAGTTAGGGTGCTATAGTGTAGCAGTGATTAGCACTAAGATAGGATTAGCAACTCTCAGATTTGCAATTGATACCAGTACAGGGCGCATACGGTTCTGATCAAATTGCATGAGACACCGATTAGAGTTAGAAACCATAATTGACAAGTTAAGCACTTGTATGCGGTTGGTGACAGCACCGCATGCGTTTGCTTTTGTGACCAGAAACTAGATTAAACAAATAAGAATGATAGATAACTTGATCCCTGGAAGTCCATCTTCTATACACAAAACATATATTTGCTGTTTTAATTGTTCCTACAACTAAACAATCCAAACAACCAAACCAAACAACCAAAACAACCTAAAACCTATACTTCAATAATTTTGGTGCC
This sequence comes from Carex littledalei, assembly GCA_011114355.1. NCBI lineage: Eukaryota > Viridiplantae > Streptophyta > Magnoliopsida > Poales > Cyperaceae > Carex > Carex littledalei. The sequence continues at coordinate 14,822,571 of CM022086.1, read as the reverse complement.
GTTGCCGGGGATAGTATGAAAATTCTCACGAATTTTTACATTGTCATTAAGGTGTCTAACTTTTCTAATTGAATCTATGTCTTTTTATTTTCTTGAATTGTATCTTTTATTTTCTGTTATTTACTTTTAATTGAAAACCCCAAAAATCCAAAAAAATATTAGTTTAGGAATTTACTTTAAGTAACTTTTAATTTTCAAAATAATCATAAATAAAATTCGAAAAATATTTAATTTCAGCATATTTTAATTTTCAGTTTTAGGAGTAGATATTAATTAAGTATCTTTCTTGTAGGTGCATACACTGGCGGGATTCACTAGGTCCCGTGCAGCATGTTGTCTTTGTTAAAGATGCGGCATTTTATCTTTGTTGCTATCTATTTAGACCAGAAAATCTTGGATCAGGTGGAGAAATGAAGTTTGTATGAGGGGGCTAATGAAATTGGAAATGTAAGAAAGGATTTGATGATCATGTTGGTGATGTAAATAGTGAGCACAATTATGTTGTTGTAAGCCATCTTCTGTGTTGTTTGACTAATTTACAAAACATATTGCTATTGAATTTTTACAGTTTCTCTATTTAAAAATATGTGCATGTTTAAGAATTACGGCCATAGGTCAACGGAAGTCAATGATGCATATCATGACAAGTTGGCGTAATTAGTGCGTCCGAAGGTTAAAGAAAGTCAAAGTATTCATCATGACAAGTCGAAACGTGACCAGCTGCATAAGATAATCTGTAACATGATCTTCTCGAACTATAAGGAATGATTTAATATATATGATCTGATGGAAGATTCACGCAAGCCTTTTGAAATGTCAGATATTGATGGGATTCTGAATCGTGACGAATATGGATGATCATATGAAGATCAAGATCATGAAAATTATGAAGATCATACTTTACCATTTGTGTTGTAATTTTTATTTATGTCCAAAAGTATGGTAAAGTAGATCTGAGGTTGAGATCATCCGAGTCTAGTTGTTGCTTGGCTGGATTTCAAATTCAAAATTCAAATAACCGGGTATAATCATTACTGGAAACTTGGGCACAAACAAATTAGGCTAAACCATTATGTTGTGGATCTTGTGATCTGCAAAGAGCTGTTGGCTCTCCTTTGAACTCCACTATAAATAGTCGGTTATGTCTCATGTCTCATAAATGAGAGAATATACCTCACAAATCTTACACCTTAGAATCATTTTGAGAGGTTTAGCCTAGTCCATTTTGTTGCTTGTGCCCAAACTTGAATTATCTCTCCAACAACCTCAAATATATTTCACCTAACTTGAGTAGAGCCTGCGAGCTCGCTTATAACGAAGCCTAGTAGCTCACCTCATACCGAATCATGTGTGCTCACCTTTCTTTTGAGTTGTTGTGCTCAAACTGTCGTGTGTGTGGACCGCAGGAGTGTTGTCTCATACCGGTCACAATTTCTATTACTTTCTTCATTGAGTAATAGAAAGGCACGCCTCTTAATGTTGCATTGCCTCAGAGACGTAGGTCCTTCAGTGACCAAACTTCGTTACCAACTCCTGTGTCACTTTCTCTAACTCTATCTATTTACTTTACTACACTTTAATATTTATTAGTTATTTAATTTACAAGTTCTTGATTCCGCCAATAACTTACAGTAGATAGGTTAGTTAAATTAGTTACACACAGGAAAAAGTTTAAAACTTGTCTATCCGACCGATAGTCTCAAGTTGAAGGGGTTAAATTTTAAACAGACCTATTCACCCCTTCTAAGTGCCGTTAGGGACAACAAATCAAGCTCAAAGGAAGTGTTTGGATTTGATGAGTGAAAGACGGAGTATCCAAACTTTCATGGTGAGGCAAAGTGTTAGGCAAGGGATGGATTATCGAATGCAGTTAAAAGCCTCTGTACTTGTTTCTCGATTTATCTCAAAACAAGGTTTGACATTCCGCGGACATGACGAGTCTGAAAGCTCTAACCATAAAGGTAACTAACTACCTTCATCTTTTGAGGTTTGTAAACAAAAGATGTTATGTTGTTGAACGGTTTCTTGGTATCGTTCATGTTCCCGATACTACAACGTTGTCTTTGAAGGAGACACTTGAGGGGTTATTTGTTAAGAATGGTCTAACTTTGTCTAGATTACGTGGTCAAGGTTACGATGGAGCTAGTAATATGAGCCGGGAGTTCAATGGTCTCAAAATATTGATCATGAAGGAGAACGGGTCTGTTTACTACGTGCATTGTTGGGCTCATCAACTTCAACTAACTCTCGTTCACGTTGCCAAGAATCATCACAAGATTGGCTTGTTTTTTCAAATGGTTTCTCAAGTTGTCAATGTTGCGAGTGCATCTTGTAAAAGACGTGATCAATTACGTGAGAAGCAAAGAATTGGAATTGTGGAAGCTATTTCAAATGAGGAGATTAAAACCGGAAGTGGTTTGAACCAAGAAATTGGTCTTGCACGTCCATCTAATACTCGATGGAGTTCTCATTTCAAGACCTTAAATGGTGTGATTAAACTATTTCCAGCCACGATAGGTGTACTTGAGGAAATAGAAAAGGATGCGATGCTTCTAGAACAACTAATTGAGGCAACTGATATTTTATTTCATATCTAATCTTTTAATTTTGCTTTCAATTGTCATCTCATGAGAACTTCATTACTTATCACGCATGATGTATCATAAGCCTTGCAACGAAAAGAGAAAGATATGGTGAATGCTATGCATTTGGTGAATTTTGTTGAAGATCGCTTGCAAGATATGCCGGATAGTGGTTGGGAATCATTATCCAAAGAAGTGTGTGCATTTTGTGTGAAGCACGATATAGACATTTCAAATATGGAGGATAGGTATGCCAGTAAGCAACGAACACAACTAATTTGCATTATTATCGTGTTGAACTGTTTTACACAGTTATTGATATGCAATTACAGGGGCTTAATGACAGATTCACAGAAACTAGTACCGAGCTACTTATTTGCATGTCATGCTTAGACCCGAGTAACTCTTTTTCATCATTTAATAAAGATAGGTTGGTTCAATTAGCTTGATTCTATCCCTCTGATTTCAACCAATATGAACTTGCTGTCATAGATGGTAATTGGAGAATTATCGCATGGATATGCGAAGTGATGATGATTTTTTAGAGTTAAAGGGCTTAGTTGAACTTTCTCAAAAAATAGTGGAAAAAAAGAGGCACAATGTTTATCCATTAGTTTACAAATTAGTGAAATTAGCATTGATATTGCGGGTGGCTACGGCTAGTGTTGAAAGGGTATTTTTAGCGATGAATTATGTGAAAAATCGAGTAAGGAAGTCAATGGGAGATCAATTCTTGAATGATTGTTTGGTTACTTACGTTGAGAAAGAGTTGTTTGATGAGGTAGATGATGAACGAATTATGCAACGATGTCAAAATATGAAGACCAGTAGAACAATGCTCCCTGATCCATTGCCTTGATTTTGTAGCATTAATATATTTCTTGTTTTTTGATATGTAAAAGAATATTTGTTATAAAATTTTGATGTTCATTTATATTATATTGACTTCTTATTTATTTTAATTGATGATGTAATTATATATTATGTTAATTTTTTTTTTGCAACTATATATGTTCACCTACTTATAACCAAATTCCTAGCTTCTCCATTGGATCTAGGGGCAGGCTCTATCGACTTATCAAGTGTGTATCCTCTTGGATATCTCAACTTTATCTTGCATAAGGACATGAGCAAAGGTTAGGGGTGTTCATCGGTTCGGTTCGGTTTCAACCGAACCGAACTAGGAAAACCAAAGTAATAATTCGGTTTCTAAAATAGAACCGAACCCAACCGACTTAGTATTGCAACCGAACAAAACCGAACCAAAGTTTTATTTCGGTTTGTTCGGTTCAAACCAAAATATATTAATTTTTTTATTTAAAGCAATTGATTTATAATAAATCGAAGTATTTAAACTGGGGTATTAAGAAATAAACCGGGGCAGTCCGGACCAAATTCATAATATATAAAAGTTCGGTCGGTTCGGTTATTTCGGTTTTGAAAATTTTCAAATCGAACCGAACAAAAATTATAATTCGGTTTTAAAAAGCAAACCGAACCGAACCATTAAACAGAAAAAACCGAACAGTTTGGTTCAAACTAATTCGGTTCGGTTCAAAACCGACTAAACTGGACCCAATGAACATCCCTAGCAAAGGTAATTTCTCAAATCAACCATTTTTGAGGTAGGTGGGCATGAATGGGCTAATCTGTGTGGTCATTTTGAGAAAAAAATGAGGAGTCATATCTCCATTTATATATTGACTGAAATTGAGTTACAGTGCGGTCTTTTAGTGACACGTTTGAATTTGAGTTGGCTACTGATGTCTCATTATCATATCTATAAATCCGACCAATTTCTGTACCAAAATCTGTGTTTCAAACCACCAAATCGTGTCTTTTGCATTAAATATACATGAAATATCTATAGAATGTGGTACTGCTATGTTTTCTTTCTTACTTTGCAGAAAACGAACGAAACCAGGGAATTTGTGAAGTTCTGGTACCTTACACACGGGCCGCGCCACTTCCGACGCGGGTCGCATGAAACCCTGACGCGACCACGAGACGCGACCTCCATTCTACACGCAAGGAGCACAGACACGCGGACCGCGTCCACTACACGCGGGTCGCGTGAGTCTATTCCAGAAAGAAAACAGAAAAGGAAACAAAGGCTCAAGGAAGGAAGGTCGGCCAAATGGGCTATATTACAGGATCCCTTGCCACGGAAGGGGATCTCATTCATTATTGTGCATTCCAGAGAGCAAGAGACAGGCTCGAGGGTTGAGGTTCGACGGCTAGCTTGGAGACGAAGTTGAGAGGAGCATAACGAGAGTTTTGCGACGAATCTTCATCGTTCTTCTAGTTTTTCTATGAACTCTTTTATCTTTATTTGTTTTCTTTGTTCTATGACTATGTGTGAGTAGTTTTCTTTGTTTCTAGGGTTAAGATGTAGTTCGATACCTTGTTTTTGTATGCATGTTGTTTGAATTTGTGTTGAACAATAGTGTTTAATTGTTTGAGTATTATTCTAATTGCTTTGTTGAAGTTGATTGAATGATTCATGTTTGTTTACTGTTAGATGTCTATAGCATCTTTCTTGTACTTTAGCCTTGATGTTTCTTTCAACCAAACTTAGTATCTGAGGTAGGTTTACGAGCCGTGAGGCGAGTCCAAAAAGTAACTGAGAGGTGAAATTTACCACTTATCGAGAGGTAGTGGTTACCTTTAGTAAACCGGACAATTAACTTAGATTTAAAACCCTAAGAAGGTGAAATTGCATTTCCGATACCAGGTTTATTAAGCCAACAAACGAGAGTTGAGGTTTAGGAACATTAGGTTCGGTCAATGAATCCTTACACTAAAGAACAACGCAAAAACAGACAACTGCTGCATTTCCTCGAGGTCCACGCGGACCGCGTATGAGAGTACGCGGGTCGCGTGTTCCATGCGGGTCGCGTGTGAAAGCACGCGGGTCGCATGGGTACCGAGAGGCAAGGTTGATAATGAAATCGAAAACCCTGGAAACGCTTTCTCTATCTGATAAAACCAAACTTTTAATTTCTGTCAATTTAATTACTTCTGTTATTGATTGAATTTAGGATTTAAACAAACCAAACCAACCTTTTTCCAACTTCTAGTACCTAATTGATTTAGGTAGAATTCCAGACTTGATTCTGAACCGTCCTGTGGATCGATACCTAACTAGACTATACGACGAGATTGTGCACTTGCAATCTTAGTCGAAAGTTGAATAAGGTTAAAAGCTACAGCTTGCTGTAGTGAAACTTTGTGATACACTTTTGTGCGAACAGCTACACTACCCGTTTCGGGCTCTATGGGCCGGGTTGACTTAACATCTAAGGCGAAGACACGGTACCAATGAAAATCTGCCCAATGGTATGTCAAGCTTTTGGGTGGTAACATACTTTACATCAGACTATCAGAGTAAGACGTTTGTGATGAGTCACAGTTTTCTTCTCCACAAATATCTTTATAAATAATTAAAAATAGCTAGAATTTGAACCAAAAGTGCGTGGAATAATTAAAAATAAAAATAAAAAATTCAACCAAAATATTAATACATTAGCTCATACAAAATATGATTTATTCATTTCCGAAAGACTGTAACCAATGCAATATTAGAAAATGAAATCCAAAAAAGAAAATAAAACAAAAAAAATATTCTGGACGGAATAGACTATCCCGTTCTTCCAATAAATCGAGATTTCATAAGACCGGATCCTTTTGCAATATTTTTTTATTTTTCCAATTAATAAAAAAGTCGGTATAAAAATCTCTGTACAAATTACAAATTAACTTTCCAAAAAGTTATATTCTTTTGATATAGTGACCTCCAGGATGTCGTCGTGTCGTTGTCGAGATCCGGGAGTTCCGTATATATTTCTTTTGCCGTGAAAACAATGGTAGATAGTTTGGGCACAAAAAGAAAAAGAAAAAGAAACTGATAGTCTGATAGATACACATACATATCTCTGAAAGTAATAAATAATTGTTGTCATAGAATACAAGGACGAGGACCCCAGCCGACCTACTCCAAGTACAAGAAAAATCGAATCAATTAAACCTTGTTGTTGTTATGAAATAATAATAGTAGACATTTCACCTTCTCCACCTCATTCACATTCTATTAGATTTAATTTTGTATTAACTATCTTGTTAATTGTATGGCTTTTCATTTGCTTTCTCTAGCTCTATAAATAGAGGTTTTGTAAGTGGTTGATGTTGATACATATATGGAGATAATATAGAATAAGATTTAGCCTCTCCCAAGTTTTGTTTTGTTTTGTTTTATAATACGTTATCAGCACGAGTTTGCTCTAGTCAAGTTGCGACGGGATTTCGTAGAAGCACACCTAGAAGGTACTCTTTAGATTACATTTCATTAACATTACTGTAAGTAATAATATTTATTTATTGGATGAAATTTTCTTATTTTATATTGAATGAGAGTAATATTTTCATTCCCTGAAGAGAATGATAAAACAAGTACATGATAATGGCCAGAAGCTTTTGTACATATTATAGCTAGAAGCTTTTTCTAAGAGAACCTGAAGTTCTTAATCATAATCTTTTATACAAGAGAACCTAAAGTAATTTGGCAAAAAAAAAAAAAAAATCTTAATCATAATCCTCTCTGTTTGTATGGCTGCATATTTTTTTTTTAATTTCCTTCTTTTCTTTACTATATTCCTTTGTTTGTAACTATATACGGTTACGTTCTGTGTGCTGATCAAAGTTATGAATCAGAAGTTCTTTAAAAAAAAAAAAAAAATAGACCAGAAGTTCTTATATGAACCAGAAAGTTATTAATATTTATGATAACCGGAAGTTATCAAATCAATAAAATGTCTCCAATATTTAATTCTCTTAATAACCTGAAGTTATTAAGATTCTTTTTCTTCAATCGTTTTCTTTTATATATCTAACACAAATGCATATTTAATTAAATTTGTTAATAATAGTAGCATTTTTTTTATTTTGTAGTCTGATGTCTAGCTATTTTGTCCATATTCCGACCGTACTTTGTATGAAAACCTGTGCCTAAAACTCTAAAGTCGTGTCTATTTCATTGAATATCTGTAGGATGTGGTACTGCTGCGCTTTTATTTCTTATTTTGCAGGAAACATGCGAAACAGAGGAAGAATCTGGATTCTGAAGGTTTACACACGGACCGTGCACCATCTACATGCGGTCCGTACACCCTCTGCCTGGCCACAAACTGACCACAGACGACCAGACACAGACATGTATATGATGCTGAAATTTCTGCACCTGAACTTAAAACAGTCATAACTTTTGACTCGTAACTCCGTTTTGAGTGTTTGACCACTTTTCGGAAAGCTTGCGAGAAGATCTACAATTTGACCAAAGGACACAGGCACCCGGTCCGTGCACCCTTTCATACGGACCGTGCATGACATTTCTGGAAACAATATCCAAAGATGGAAATTGGTGCCAGCTGGGGAAGGTCGCGAATTGGGCCATTAAAGCGCCTCTCTGTCCAACAGAGAGGTCATTCTGGATCTGAGAGCTAACCCTAGGGAAGAGAAGTGGCGGCTAGGCTTGGAGAAGAAGAAAACGGCGAAAATCGAGAGATTTGAGACGTCTCTTCTTGATTCTTCGAGTTTTGTCATGAACTTCTTATTCATCTCTTGCTTTATTTTCTGTTTTTCTATGTTAGGCTAAACTCTTTAGTTTCTAGGGTTAAGATGTAGTTGAATTCTTTGTTTTATTTGCTAGTTATTGGAATTTGTATTGGATCTTGTGCTTGTTTGTTGTGTAGTATTTTATTGCTTAGATGAACTTGTTTGAATTGATTAGTTTATCGTTAGATGTATGGCCACATCTAGATGGTATTTCAAGGTTTTGATATTCTTCCGACCAAACTAAGTATTTGAGATAGGTTTGTGAACCGAGAGGTGAAACCAAGCGGTAGCCGAAAGGCGAAGTTTTCCTCGTATCGAGAGATCGAGGTTATCTTTAGTAAACCAACAAATAACTTAGGATAATTAAACCAATAAACGAGAGTTGAAGTTTAAGAACCCTAAGAAGGAATAAATTGAGTTTCGTACCAAGCAATTAAGCCAATAAACGAGAGTTGAGGAATATTGACTTAGGTACGGCCAAAATAACTTTGCACAGGAAATCAATACAGAAACCAATAGCTGCTGTATCAACTCGAGGGCCACACGGACCGTGTATGAAAGTACACGGCCCGTGCACATTACACACGGCCCGTGCATAAAAGTGCACGGACCGGGCACTTGAGGCAAAGCTGAGACGAAGTCAAAAACCCTAGGAACCCCTTTTTATTCATTCAAAACCAAACCAAAATTTACTTTGCTATTTTAAGTACTGTCATTGAACTTTAGGACTTCAAACAAACCAAAAACCAACCTTTTGCAGACTTCTAGAGTTTCTATATAATCTAAGTAGAATCCAATCTGTTCCAACCGTCCCTGTGATCGATACCCGACAATATACTACGTGCTAGGATTGTATACTTGCAGTCTGAACCAAAAGTGTATTTAAGGTTAAAAGGTACAGCTTGCTGTACCGAAACTTTGTACTATACCTTTTTGGTGTAACAAGTTTTTGGCGCCGTTGCCGGGGACGGTATTGAAAATTTTTGGATTTTTACTTATTTTTGCTAAATTCTAGATTTTAACTTGAATCTTTCTCTTTTTCTTTTTATCTTACCACATGAGCAAGCTGGAACCTCCATACAACCTGAGGAGTAAAGGGCAACCTTCCAACACGGAAGTACCTCCCGATCCGACCCAGAACCAGAACCAGAACACAGCTACTTCTGCACAACCTCCTCTGCACACGGTCCGTGCACTTGATACACGGTCCGTACACTCAGCCGCCGGACAACCACTTTCTCACACGGTCCGTGCACTCGGATCCAGACAGAGACATGAGCCAAAACAGAGAGGAAAGAGAAGACGAGCCGCATGGTGACCGCGACTCTGATAATGACGCGGCCGACTTCATCCCGAGAACTCTGAAGGAGTTCAACGTGCCGAGATCTGGGGATGTGAGAGGAGCAATCAGGCTGTCGAGAATCGTGGGGCAACAACCGAATTTCAATCCGGGTGTGATCAACATCGTGCAGCAAAACACTTTTCATAGATTGGATCATGAGGATCCACATGCTCATCTGCAGACCTTTCTCGAGTGTTGTACAACCATTAAAACTAATGGCGCAACAACTGATTATATTAGACTTGCTTTATTTCCTTTCACTCTTAGGGATAAGGCCAAGAAATGGTTGGGGTCATTGCCAAGGGATTCAATTAACACTTGGAGGGAATTGTCTAAATTGTTTCTAACTAGGTTTTTCCCTCATAAAAGAACTGCCAAGGTTAGGACCCAATTGACCAGCTTTAGACAAAGGTCTGATGAACCCCTAAACGAGGCTTGGGAAAGGTTTAGGGAGTTGCAATATTCTTGTCCACACCATGGTATACCTGACTGGTTGTTGATCCAAACTTTCTATGATGGTTTAACAGAAAGCACTCGGACATCCGTTGATGCTGTTGCAGGTGGAGCCTTGATGGAAAGAGAGCCTCAAGAGGCAATGAACTTGATCGACAACATGGCTCAGAACCAATAGTGGTCCGGCCGTGATAATTCCAGACCTGGAGGAGGCGGCACAAGATGTTAACCCTGTAGGTTACAAGTGGGTATTTGCAATAAAAAGGAATGAGAAAAATGAAATTGTGAGATATAAAGCAAGGCTTGTGGCACAAGGTTTTACACAAATACCAGGAGTTGATTATGAAGAAACATATTCACCTGTAGTGGATGCAATAACTCTTAGATTTTTAATCAGTCTCACAATCACTAAAAACCTTCAAATGCGCCTCATGGATGTAGTCACAGCTTATTTGTATGGATCACTTGATAATGATATCTATATGAAAGTTCCTGAAGGATTAAAAATGCCTGAAGCATTGAAATTAAAATCTCGAGAAATGTATTCTATAAAGTTAAAAAGATCTTTATATGGACTAAAACAGTCAGGTCGAATGTGGTATAATCGACTAAGTGAATATCTCGTAAAAGAAGGATACAAATCTAATGTAATTAGTCCATGCGTTTTTATTAAAAGATCAATCTCAGATTTTACAATTATTGCAGTATATGTTGATGATTTAAATATCATTGGGTCTCCTGAAGAGATCGAAAAGACTGCAAAATTATTAAAGAAAGAATTTGAAATGAAAGATCTTGGAATAACAAAATTATGTCTCGGCCTGCAGATTGAGCATTTGTATAATGATATTTTTGTCCATCAATCAAACTATATTCAGAAGATGTTGAAACGTTTTAATATGGACAAAGATCATCCTCTAAGTACACCAATGGTTGTCCGATCACTTGATATAAAAAAGGATCCTTACCGTTCCCGAGAAAAGAATGAAAAAGTTCTTGGTCCAGAAGTACCATACTTAAGTGCAATTGGGGCTTTGATGTATCTTGCTAATAATACGAGACCTGATATTGCTTTTTCTATAAATGTACTAGCAAGATATAGTTCTGATCCAACACGCCGACATTGGAACGGAATTAAACATGTATTTCGTTACCTTTGCGGGACACGTGATATGGGACTATTTTATCAAAAAGATACAAAGTCCAAATTAGTTGGGTATGCAGATGCAGGATATTTATCAGACCCGCATAAAGCTCGATCACAATCCGGATATGTGTTTACATATGGCGGTACGACAATTTCATGGCGATCAACAAAACAGACACTCACGGCAACATCATCAAATCATGCCGAATTAATTGCTCTATATGATGCTGGTTGAGAATGTGTCTGGTTAAGATCAATGATCCAACACATCCAGGAGGAATGCGGGCTCGAGTCAATCAAAGGAAGTCCGACAGTACTATATGAAGATAATGCAGCATGTATTGCTCAAATCAAAGAAGGATATATTAAAGGTGACAGAACCAAACACATCTCGCCAAAATTCTTCTCAACTCATGATCTACAAAAGGATGGCTTGATAAATGTTTGTCAAATCAGATCAAGCGACAATTTGGCAGACCTATTCACAAAATCATTGCCAAGAAAAGTTTTTGAGTAACTTTCACAAAAGATCGGCATCCGTCGCTTAAAAGATATACGTTAAAATGAGGGGGAGTATTATACACGCTGCACTCTTTTTCCCTTCACTAAGTTTTGTCCCACTGGGTTTTTCTTAGTAAAGTTTTTAATGAGGCAGCATAACTAATCTGGAAGTATTAGTTAATTCAAATTGGTCCTGAAGTACCAAATTAATATTTGTCCTGCAGTACAATATTAATAGTGTATAATATAAGGTAAAATATCTAAGGGGGAGTGTTATGAAATAATAATAGTAGACATTTCACCTTCTCCACCTCATTCACTTTCTATTAGATTTAATTTTGTATTAACTATCTTGTTAATTGTATGGCTTTTCATTTGCTTTCTCTAGCTCTATAAATAGAGGTTTTGTAAGTGGTTGATGTTGATACATATATGGAGATAATATAGAATAAGATTTAGAGCATCTACAATGGTAATTGTTTTTAAATTGCTAATATGATGTGTCAATTGCTAATGTAATTGTTGGGTTGTAGGTCAATTTCTAAAAAAGTCAATTTCTTTTGGACATGCTAATACTCTCTCTCTTTCCTATTGGCTCTGACTCCTCTTTCCTATTGGCTCTGATTCAATTTCTGGGATGGAGAGGTTAAGAAATTAAAAGGAACTTAATTTTTAAATAGTGCTTTACAGCTGTTTTTAATTTTTTACGGATTGCTGGGTTGGAGATGCTCTTAGCCTCTCCCAAGTTTTGTTTTGTTTTGTTTTATAATAGTTTTGTAATTTTAATTGGCGCATATTTTATAACAAAAAAACGAACAGAGAACCAAACAAAAACTAGTGGCGTCATTGTATACGCGCGGGGGCATTTTATTAGCGACAAAAGAAGAGAAAATGAGGGAACCACACAATGACACACGTCCTAGTCAGCCTTCTCCGAAATTTTTATTAATAGAAAAAAGATTAAATTAATGTCGACATAGAAAAAAGAATTCGTCAGATTTTGAAATCTAACAAAGACGTTACGAACCGTAACGTCCCGATTAACATTGCTGGTCCCACTAATTAGAGCACAGGGGACGTTCGGAACAATGATATACGCTGGCCATTGGGAACCATAACGGCCACGGAAAAAAAAAAGATGGGGACGTTCGGAACGATGACGGCCAGCACCGAAAAAAAAAAATTTGGGCCGTTGCGAAAGATGATGGTCAGGAGAGAGCGCGGCCAGCGGAAAAAAAAGAAGAGGAAGCTACCGACGAAGGGAAAAAAAAAATCACCTGTGGCCGTTCTTCTCCATAACGTCCAGGTCCGAACCCTTCCCTTCGTTCCGACAATCCCCTGCTGAGCTCACCACAACCACATAACCCTAGGTAATTTTTTTTTTAATATTCTAGAACTTTGTAAATTAACAATAATTTAAGGTTGAATTTGTTATCAAGATTATTGTTAGATTTAATTATGTGAAATTGCATTCGATTAGATTTAATTTTGTTAATTAGGTTATTGTTATTGTTAATTAGGTTAATTAGGTGTAATTAGGTTATTGTTAGGTTTAATTTTGTAAATTAGCATTCGATTAGTTTTAATTTTGTTAAATTGCATCCGATTAGGTATAATTTTACGTGGTAGGTATAATTTTATGCAATTGTACCCGATGTCAAACATGTTGGATGTAGGATGTCAATGTAAATGTAAATGCAAATGTATCTGTTATGAGTTAGGTTTAAATTTAAATTTTTGAAATTTTAGATTGTTTTAATTTTAAGGTTAAAATGTTATGCATGTAGGATGTCAAGCAGTTGTGGTCCGAGTAATCCTTCACCAGAGAATTTTAGTAACTTATTATGGATGCCGCATGCACAGCATAAGGTCGCACTGTTATCTGACAATGTAAGTTACTCAATGAATCATCTCATATCCAAAATTCACATGTTTTTGAATAAAGAGATATAAATGTTTGAATTACGAGTTTTGATTTTAATCAAATTGTATAACAATGACAGGATTATACCGGGGTGGATGTCCGACACCACCGGTCTGTGATTCCACGCGACCCGCGCTGCAACCCATTCTTGTGTAGTCTCTGTTTGTATCAGATAGCTCGAATGAATGATATGAACATTGACAAAGGGCTCCTCGCTGGCCTCATTGAGCGGTGGAGACCGGAGACGCACACTTTCCATCTTCCTGTGGGAGAGATGACGGTCACACTGCAAGATGTGTCATGTCTATGGGGATTGCCAATAAAGGGGGCTCCGGTGACCGGGTTTGCAGACACAAATGCGCATGCATTAGTGGAGCAGTTTCTTGGAGTTGGGAGTGCGGATGCGGTGCTTAAAAAGAAGAAGAGATCGCAGTCAGCCGATGGAAGTGATGTTCACATGACGTCCGGATATTCTATATGTTTGAAGGAATTGCGCCATCGATTTGCTGTCATGCCAACTGAAAATCCGGGTGAGCCTACAGATGAGCAGGTACGTCAGTACACTCGGGCTTACATATCTGCAATTTTTTTAAAACCTTGACGAACCGGTGCAATACAACTGGGGTGGTGTTGTTCTAGCACTACTCTATAGGAACTTGTGTGTTGGTCCAGATTACCGGCCGGCCGTCCTTACAACAAAGGTGATTGGACTCCACATTGGGGCTACCCGAATCCAGAAAGGTAACTACAAAAAACTTTATAATACTTTAATTTAATGTGTTTTATGTTTATTAAGAATCTTAAATTTTTTATTACAGGTGTCCTGCAATCGGGGAGATGTGGTGCTGTCGCCATGTATATAATCAAGCTCACAATCGGGCTGGACCTGGCTACTTCCGAAGCCAATTGCAGGATCTTGAAGATTATATGGTAAGATGGGAACCTTACAAAACGCTGTTGGACCAGGAGCCATCTCCGTTGCCAGCACGAGTTCAGGATGACAGAGATGTGTGGCTAGCCGTTGTGCCACTAATACACTTTTGGATAATGGAACACCATTATCCTAATCGGGTGATGCGTCAGTTTGGCTTTTCACAGCCCATCCCAGTAGCACCCCCGTTGGGCGAGGACGAGGTACGCCGGTTACATAACATTATTCATTCTGTGCATGTGACAAGAAAAGATTGGGCTGCTGATCACCACACCTACGTAGAACAGGCATCTCATCCTGCCGATCACTTGGTTGCTCCGACGGGACTATGGTCGGATGACCAGCTTTTTCCATATCGGACTTGGTTTCAAAACAATTGTATGCACAATGTCTTCTTGTCGAGAAGGTGCATACAAGGTCTTGAACATCCAATTCCAGAATATAGGGATGAGCATAACGAAGTAGGGTACATTCCCAGTGCCCCGAAGGACACACATGATGTAAGTTTCAATTCAATCATCAAAATATTTTTTTTATGATATTAATCTTTCATACATGTTACTAACTTTTTTTTTATTTTGTAGGCACTACGAGGAGTGAAGATGGTGTCGTACGGTATAGCTATGGCCAAAACAAGCTCTCTTAAAAAGGTGGGAAAATTTTTGCTCAGATTAAGTTGTGGCCTTCTCAGAGACAATGGTATGGAGCCTAAATACCATGACATAATGATAGCGGCCGATTTTTCAGCCAACTACGAGGATATTCCAGATGGTGATATTCCTCCCGGTCAAGAACCCATCCCCGACTTGCCCGCAGATGATGATCCCCACTATAGAGAGAATTGGTTAAACTCGAATGACGGATTGATGGACTACCTAGCACGAGTCGTACCTCCTCAGGTCGATCCGGTAAGTGTACAAAACTTTACAAAATCTTAAGTAATTATCAATTGTATTTATTGAAATAGTGATATATTTATTGTAGGAACCGGAGTACAATGTCGGGGCCACACATGACAGTGTTGCACAGGGCAACACAGGACCTAGTATGCTCGACCAGGTAACTATTCTATACTGTGAGAATTTTGTTGTTGATTGTCGTTTCTACATTTATTAAGTACTAAATACTTGTAGGAAATACACGAGTTCAATTGGGATGATACAACACTGACAGAGTTGCTTCAAAATGTGCCGTACCAGCAAGGTCCTACACAGGAGGGCAATGCACGACACACCATGGCATTCTCGTCCAAGATTCCTCGTTGCACATGGGTCACACCGTACCAAGTCAGGTCTACCAGGTATTTCTTCCAAACTTGTAAGAAATTTAATCATAAAAAATTGTGGTTGAATGTTTATTACAATACTACAATATTTATTATAGGGACCGAGTGAGTTTGTCGGTTTCAATGAGTTTGGACACCAGACATGCCCTCAAGCCTCTGCTTACGATGAGCAATACACGGGTCATACAGGACCAAGTCAGGTGTACCAGGTAATTATTTCAAAATTACAAGATTTATTTAAATAATTGTCTCTATATGTTTGGTAACGACTTCGACGATTGTTGTAGGGTTCGGATGACCATTTCAGGATGCCCGGGCCAGTTGCTACTGGTACATATGACGATACGGTACCTAGTCAAGTTGTCACACCCCGTACACAAGCGGTCGAGAACTTATTTGGCACCCCGTTACACAGTGTCGATGTATACAATAATGTCTAGGTGAGGCGTAGGAGAGGACAACAACAACAACAACAAGAGCCAGCACGCAGATACCCACTCAGAGAGCGCCAACAGCCAGACAAGTTCACTTTTGACTAGGTATTTCATTTCATATATGTTGTTTGATGAACGGTTGTTTACGTTAGTTTTTGTGCTTGTATGACCATTTGTTAGTTTACGTTAGTTTTTGTGCTTGTATGATTATTGTAGTTTATGTTAGTTTTTGTGCTTGTATGATTATTGTAGTTTTTGTGCTTGTATGATTATTGTAGTTTACGTTAGTTTTTGTGCTTGTATGATTATTGTAGTTTACGTTAGATTTTGTGCTTGTATGCTTGTATTCTGGGATCAGGCCGTTGGGATATGCTTGTGTCATGATGAATTCGGTCATGATACATTCGGCCATGGTGTATTCGGTTTGGGGATTTGGTTTTCGGATTTGGTTTTTGTGCTTTGATTTTATGGTGCTGTCAAAATTACAAAATGCACTCCGCCAAATTTTTACTAAAAATTAAAAACAAAATTTCGGCCAATTAAAGATTAAAAAATGGATTTGAAGTTCGGCCAATTATAAATGAAAATACAAATTACAAAATTATGCATAAATAACAAAATACAAATACAAAAATACAAATACAAATACAAATACCAAATACCAAAATACCAAAATACGAATATAAATGAAACTAGAAGTATCATGTCCAAACAAATTACAAAATTATGCATACAAAACAACAATTACTAAATACACGAGTGTTGTATCGCTTCATCTCCGCATGTAACTAGAAGAGGTTCCTGTAAAAAAAGTAGATAACAAAGTATATTACAAAGTTCGAACAGCTTTACAATAAGACCGATAAAACTGAGCAATTAAATTTAAAATATCAACAAACCTGCTGCATGTATGTCAGACATAGAACGTCTCGCTTGCTGTCACATGCCCCGTCCAGAAGAAGCCTCTGAACCAATAAAACAACATTGAAAATTGATATTTCCAACGAGAATGACATCAAAATTAGGGTTTGAAAATAAAATTAACAAACCTACTGCACGCCTGTCGGATGTAGAACGTCTAGCTTGGTGTCCCACTCTCCTTCCTTCCATTTCGTCTATCGTCATGATTATACGGTTGTGCCTTCTCCTACCCTTTTTGATTCTGTCTTTGTCCGAAACAATTTTTGGACCGGGTATGGTTGACCAGTCACATTGGTTGGCATAACTGTGGAATTGGCCACTCCAAGTTTCAGCGAGTTTGGTCATGGAATACAAATAATGCACGAATAAATTGTGGTTGTATCTCCAGTCCCGACACACTACGAGAACATGGGCGCATGGTATACCTGTAAGTTGTGGCTTGAGACACACATTCTGCTCTGTTTCCGTCACGTATGTCAACCCTATACTTGAAGGTCTCCCTTCTATAACTAAAATTCCCGTCTCGTTCTTTGTATACGACTTTTTCATCCTTGACTCTGACCTCGTGTTCACCGTACTCACCAACTGGCATTGAACGCATATGTAAGCATTTCCCGATTCTTTTTGTTAATAGTTTTTCAACTCGCGCTGACCAAAGTTGCTGATCAGCTATGCGAGCCACTGCTTTCGCTCGTCTTTGGTTAAACCAAGCGAGACACTTGTAATATGTGTCTTCCACGAGTGCAACGACTGGCAGTCGTCGACTATCTTTGAATACAGCGTTCAATGATTCAGATCCATTGGTAGTCATAATTCCCCAGCGGGGACCGCCGTCCATGCTCTGATACACCTTCCATGGTTTAGGGATCTCATTATGGCATCTTGGTATTTACCGACATTATCTAGGTATGCAACTGCATCTGGACTTTTCTTCCGCAATAGTTCGAAGAACTCTTCAAACCTCCGTGGCTTCTTTTTGTTCACAAGAATTTTAAATAGTTCGCAGCTTTTTTATTGTGTACATTTTTCATCAAATTCTCGGTGACGTGCTGCGAACACAATCTGTGAACGCACTTGCCGCCATCCTCGTACCAACCACCGTATCTATCGGTGAATACTTTCTTGATCCCCATGTGCCGGTCAGAAACAACACACATGAACCTATTACCAATTACCTCCCAACGCAACCACCTCATGAACCATCCCCATGTCTCGAATCTCTCTTCCTCGACTAATGCGAAAGCCAGAGGAAGCAACTGGTTCTCTGCATCATAACCGCACGCCAACAGTAGTCTCCCTTGGTATCGGCCAGACAGGAAACATGCATCAATACTAATGATTGGCTGAGATGAGGCACTGCAGCAATGCACGGACCGTAAGCCCACACAGCTGCCTTGAACAACCTTTTTAGCGGATCCTCCATGGGTTCGTGCGCAACTCCATATTTTGTTCCAGGAGTTGATCTTTTAATTGCTTCCAACAATGGGGTGAGAAGGTTGTACGAGCCTTCCCAACTACCGAATATTTGTGCGATTGCCAGCTCTCGGTCACGTCACAGCTTGTTATATTTGGAAATAACTCCCCCGTATTTCTGACGGACTAGCCCTTTAATACTTTTAATGTTTTTTGTAACATCTTTCCTAATATCTTGTCTTATAACATCGGCAATCACTTCTGCAGTTAATTGTGAGTGATCAGTACGAGAGGCATCGGCCTGGCACGTATGTGGTGCTCTAATTGTTTTAATTTCCGACTTAGATGAAAATATGCCGGACTTGGCATACAAACGCCACATACACCTGTTGCTCTTGCATTCCATTATCAGTTGAGTTCTATTGCTACTAGTAGTTTTTACTTCAATATTATTTCTGATGTGATAATCATTTATGGCCAATTGTAAAGCCTCTTTTGAAGAGTACTCCTTACCTACACCAAGTGGATCATGGACGTGTTGGGTCCTGCTGAAGTAGGATACATCTGCTTCCTGGAATCCCGAGGTGTCATTGAAACTTCCCACCGGGTGACTCGTACCGCGATCAGATATGGGAAAACGTCAAGCCTGAACACGTGGTGTTTGTGATTGTCTCTGAGTATCAGGAGGGACATCCCCTTCTGAATCAGGTTCGGTATCCCAGTCGGCATCATCCTCACATGAGTCAGCGTCATCTTCGTCGTCACTTTGCGGTACGTCGTCAGCATCATTACAAGGATCACCGGCCCTTGGCGGATCAACCCATGGACTGTCCTGATTATTGTACCCTGTCCAACCCATATCTGCCTGAACAGGCGGTGACAAGTCGTTTACATCGGGATAATGACTCAGATAAAGTCATGCCTCGGTGTTTGCTGTGTCTGATAGGGTTCGAATATACTGGGACCCGCTTGTGAAACACTGTATTGGGTATGTCCAGGTTCTGGTTGTGTCTCTGGTACCACATTATCAATGAATAATTGCGATTGCATCGAACCGACAATTGGAACTACCTCAATGTACAAATTGACAAAAGAATAATGGGTTCTGGCAAGCATACTTTGGTCATAAATACCTCGCCAAGTCTGATCGCACACGATTTCTAATATCTCATAATAACGTCGAGTTGTTGTACTAACATTAACCCGTGCAAGTGTTTTTAGGTTGTACTCGGTCTCAGAATATCCAAGCTGGCGATAAATTTCACCTTTCACATCATGCCAACCTTGTTCACTAGTTGCCATCAATGTGAATCGAGGAGATGTGGTGTACTCCGCTCCTATACGACATTGCTGTATTTCACCACCGAAATGAACTCTCACCATGAGCATGATTACTTATTTTGATGAATTAGCCTGCACAATAATGAATAAATTAGATATAATTTATTATTACAACAAACATTACTAATAAGTAGTTTTACAAACATTACTAATAAGTAATACTATTTCTTACAATAAGTACTACTACTTCTTACAACAAACATTACTAATAAGTACTACTACTTCTTAGAACGAGCCTTGAAAGTAAATGGAACAAAGTCATCATCGGAATTTGTCGAATCTGGATCAGTCACAGCAGACGAAGTGGTGGCCTTACCAGTATAAGTACACGGAACAAACTCATTGTCCGATGCTGGAGGCTCTGGATCAACCTTCTTCTTTTTCAAACCAGAGCTGTAGGGGTTTTCCACAAAGTCGTCGTCTGAAATTTCATACCGACCATGTCGTCTATTCCATTCCCCCATCTTACATGTCACACAATTCCGGGGATCACGGCATACGGGCCAGTTGTTCTTTTCTCCCTCATTTTTACCTCGATCACTAATTGACCCTCCTCTCGCTACGCCACGATCTCGGTTGCTCTCTTTCTTACCTCGATTGTTACTGTCCATCATTCTCGTCCAAAAAAATAAATTTAAAAAATATTGGCACTAATGAACAATAAATATTAATTAATTGCCCTACACAATAGTTATTAAAAATCTAAACTAGTAAATTTTTATAATATTTTTTCAAAAACAAAATTTAATTAAGCATGCAAATGTGAACTTCTTTATTTATTTATATATTTCAAATTATTTAATATTAACATTACTATTTTTTTTAATATTAACATTACTAATTTTTACAAATTAACATTAACATTACTAATATTTTTATAATATTTTTATAAATTAACATTAACATTAACTTTAACATGCTAATATTTTTACACATTAACATTACTAATATTTTTTACACATTAACATTACTAATATTTTTACAAATTAACATTACTAATATTTTTTACAAATTAACATTACAAATTTACAATATTTTTACAAATTAACATTAACATTACTAATACATGACATATAATTGAAGACATTATTAATATTACAACATTACATTAACATTAACATTAACATTAACTTTACTAACATTACATTAACATTAACATTAACATTACTAATATTACAAATTAACATTAACATCACTAATATTATTTTAACTAATGTAAAAAACAATTTTGATATTAATCTAATATAAATCATAAACGTAAATACATGACATATAATTAAAGATTTACCTCTTATATTGACGATTTCTTTATTCTTAAGGGAAGAGGTGTAGGACAAGGTGTAATTTTTTTTTTTAGAGGAGAGATTTTTTTTTTTAAAAACTAGAGTAGAGAGTCGCAGACTTCTGAGAGAGTTGTACAGATTTCAGCGAGAGGGGCGTGTGATTTATAGACTGTCTGGACGTCAAGGAATACAACGTCCATATTTTAAAAAAAATTCCGCTGGGACCGGGAAGTGCCTTCATAATGCTGCCCGTTATGAAGAATAACGTCCAAGCCGCTTTTCCTGTACTGCCGACAGTCCGTCATCGTTCCGAACGGCCCACATTTTTTTTTCTACCGCAGGCCGTCATCGTTCGGAACGGCCTCAAAATATTTTTTTTTTCTGCGTCTGGCCGTTATTCTTCGGAACGGCCACACCTTTTTTTTTTTTTCTTCTCTCCCGGGACGTTATTGTTCCCAACGGCCAAACCTCCGAATTTTTTTTTTCCTTCTATCTCTGGCCGTCATTGTTCGGAACGGCCAGCCCGTAAGCTGGGTTTGCTAGTTTAGTTACGTAGTTAATCGGGCCGTTACGGTTCGTAACGTCCCCTGGACATTACGAACCGTAACATCTTTGTTAGATTTCAAAATAAGACGAAATCGTTATTCTATGTCGACATTAATTTATTATTTTTTCTATTAATAAAAATTTCGGCAGCCTTCTAGAAGCACAAAAGCTTTTAAAAAATGTACCTATTTCTAGACATTCGTAGATTTTGAACGTTGCAATTACTGGAGATAGAAAAAAACAGAGCATCTCACTCCGACATTTTTATTAATATCCAAAGTTTAATACAAATTATTATTTATACCCAGAATCGGACCCAATATCGGAAAATGCCCAAACCGGCCAGAAAATGGCCGGTTTACTCCCCCCTAAGCCGGCCAAAAAATGGCCGGCTTAGTTGTTTTTTTTTTTTTAAGAGACATTATGAAGAGAAAAAATAATGAAATCTAACACTGAAAATTTGAATTTTGTGTTTAAATTATTTGTTAGATTACTTCTTTTGATTTATAATTAGCATATTTATACTAAAATACACTAGATTACTTGAAATTATGTTGAATTACACTATATTACAATAAATTATGTTGAATTACACTAAATTACGTTAAATTACGCTAAATTACAATAACTTCGCTAATTATGCTAAAATACGGTAAATTACGCTAAAATAGACCGATTATGTGCCATCTTTCATGAATCATAAAAAATAGTAAAAAAATTCCGAAAATAGTAAAAACTGGTATTCTACAAGTTCATTATGTAACTAATTTACTGAGCTACTTGGATTGAATAATAGAAATGAAAATCTTAATCGGAAACTTCAACTCAAGTTTTGAGGCTCTTCCCTTTGTTTTTTGGCGATTCTGAATTTTGAAATTCGGCATTGCCGGCATTGCCGGCACGAACGCATGCGTATTTCGCAAGCTTTCCGAAAAATGATCATTTGCTGAAACCGGACACTCGAGCGCCGTTTTATGACCGTTTGAAGTTTCGTCGTCGTTTTTCACATTTTCAGTGAAGATATCGTCTCTATTCATATGTAATTTAGCGTATTTTAGCGTAATGTAATGTAATTTAGTGTAATTTAACTTAATATAGTGTAATTCAACATAATTTTAAATAATTTAGCGTATTTTAGTATAAATATACTAATTATATATCAAAAGAAGTAATCTAACAAATAATTTAAACAAAAAAATTCAAATTTTCAGTGTTAGATTTCATTATTTTTTCTCTTCATAATGTCACTTAAAAAAAAAAAAACGACTAAGCTGGCCAGAAAATGGCCGGCTTAGGAGGGAGTAAGCCGTCTAAAAAATGGCCGGCTTAGGGGGGAGTAAGCCGGCCATTTTCTGACCGGTTTGGACATTTTTCGATATTGGATCCGATTCTGGGTATAAATAATAATTTGTATTAAACTTTGGATATTAATAAAAGAGTAAGGCTAGGAAGCTACCGGTAGTTAAGACAACTATTTGCTACTCCTTTTTTCAACGTTGGATTAGCTTTAAAATTCGTGCTGCAGTTATTTTTTTCACCTTCAATCGGCAGCACGAATTTTAAAGCTAATCCAACGTTGAAAAAAGAGGTAGCAAATAGTTGTCTTAACTACCGGTAGCTTTCTGACCTTACTCTTTTGGCCTTACTCTTTTTACTAAGAGCAAGGCTAGAAAGCTGCCGGTAGTTAAAATGTCGGTTATCTCACTCACACTCAGCGTATAAGAAAAGAGTAAAGTAAGAAAGGAAAGTAGGTTACTAGCTTTTTGCCATGGCGAAATTAGTTCTACAGTCGTACTGCTTTTCTTTGTGTTTCCTTTTTCTTCTCCTTTGTGAGGAGAAGCCTATTGCAGCGCTCAGTCGAGATGACTTCCCGTCGGATTTTATATTCGGTGCCGGTACCTCTGCTCTTCAGGTCTCTCTCTCTCTAATTGGATTTCATTGGCACAGAGCCACAAAGTTCCACAACAAAATTCATACCAAAATTAACAAAAAAAAGAAAACAAACAGAAATGATGCTGGTACGAAGATTTTCTTTATCATTTGTTGTTCTGAAAAAGCTTTGATTGAGGGAATCAGGGACCGTCCGATGGACATTGGAGAAAAAAAAGGTCTAATTTCTGGTTAGAGCCGTTTGATCAGCATTAAGATTCGTGCCAAAGCTTTAACATCCATGCAAAATCAAGTACCCACGAATCTTAATTAAAGCTTAATTGAGGGATTAGGTGTGATAAAATTGAGTGGTGAGTGGTGAGGCTTGTGTTATATTATTTATTACTTATTAGAAGATATGAATTTAAAGGTGGAAGGAGCAGCAGCAGAGGATGGAAGGAAACCAAGCATTTGGGACCCCTTTTGCCATGCTGGTTAGTTATTTTTATTCAGGCCTGGTTTCCATTTGCGACCATTGTCCACACAAATTGACCCAGTGCAATTAAAAACTGTTGAAATGAAAACTTGTAAATTAGGTACAGGCTACATTTATTTTGATTCAAGTTGATTTGTTTAGCCATCCATAAAATAATTTTAAAATAGATGGGTAAGAGAAGTATAAAAAAACTATCTCAATTGAAATTAAGATCAACTTTTTTTATTGCCAGGAAAAATGGCCGACCACAGCAATTTTGATGTAGCAGCTGACCAATACCACAAATACAAGGCAAGTTTAAGATTGTGCCTCTTGAAGTATTTTTAAATGTATGCATCAACTAACCTGAAAAAATGACACAAACAGATCTGATTTAATGTTCTTTTCTTTTTTTGTTATTGTTTCATGTAATTACATAGGAAGATGTAAAGTTGATGCATGAGATGGGCCTCGATGCTTATCGGTTTTCAATTGCATGGCCTCGACTTATTCCAGGTAGAAATGATATAAATGAAATAATACTAATCTGTAAACAGGATCATTTCGTAGCAATATGAGCTGAAATAATCACAAAATTTAGCAATCTCACTGTGTTGTAATTTTAATATCATTTTAAGTGCTAATTTCAAGATTTTTTGTCTGGTGCAGATGGGAGAGGCGAGATTAATCCCAAGGGATTGCAGTACTACAATAATTTAATTAACGAGCTCTTGAGTTATGGTGCGTATATCACAATATCTAATTATGCTCGGACAAAATTTTAAGATGCTTTTCCTGACCAAATAACCGATTTTGAGAAGTGTTGACAAACTTTGGTTGCATTTTACAGGGATACAGCCTCATGTCACATTGTACCATTTTGATCTACCACTAGCTCTTGAAGAAGAGTATAACGGGCTATTAAGCACCAAGTTCATGTACACTTCCCGTTTATCCTCTAATATACTTTGTTTATTTTTAGTAAAAGAACATATACATAGCATAGGGTATATAGATTTATTGTCTAGGGATGAAAAAATTACGACCAGAACCCATCCAAACACAACTTCATGTCTTTTTCTATCTGCAATACATCCATTCAATAGAAATCAGATGCTGGTCACTAGAAGTCTGACAGTTTAAAATTGTAACAACAACAATGATGAAGCAGAAATTATAGTGGTGTCAATTAAGGAGAAATGTAAGAATTTTAAATGAATTTGTAAATTTATAAAATATTAAGGGCCTTTTTTATAAAATTCCAGTGGCAGTCGGGGACAATAACTGTCCCTTATCTCCACCACTGCATGGTATGGCCCACTTTGATTGTGGGATTGCCCGATGGTTTCATCTGGTATTACCTTCTTCTGCAATATATAAGGCATACGCCATGTGTCAGGGGCTGACTAGGGATTGGGCCAGGGGTAGGCAAGAAAATGAGTTGGGCGGGAAAAGAAACGAGTTGGCAAAAAAATGAGTTGGTCCGGAAAGAAAATAAATTTGGCTGAAGAGTAGACAAATTTGTTCTAGCAATATCCTAAAAATACATGGGCCAAAATTATTTTTCAAAATTCAGGAATAGGCAACTGCCTACCCCCGGACCTTACCGGGTCCACCCCTGCATATCGGCACACCTAACACATTACCCAAATCAACCAAAAGCCTACTGACACTGATATATGCTCTACCTTAAATTTAACCCAACTTAAACCAGAGTGGTACTTTATTTACTTCTCAACCAGCATGACAGGTCAGGATAATAATTTAGTTCTTTGATTTGACAAATTTCAGAGATGACTTCACTGCATATGCAGATGTATGCTTCAGAGAATTCGGCGACAGAGTGAAAAACTGGATTACTCTCAATGAGCCTAATATCGAACCACTTGGTGCGTATGATGCAGGGACTTTCCCACCTGAGCGATGCTCCTATCCTTTTGGTTCCGCTAACTGTACAGCCGGCAACTCCACAATCGAACCGTACATCGTGACTCACAATTTGTTGCTTGGCCATGCATCAGTTGTCACCCTTTATAGAGAGAAGTACCAGGTTCTTTCTCTTATAAACCAGTATTTCAAAATAAAAATGGAAGGGAAAGGAAGAACAAAAAAAAACAAAATTAGCTGAACAGAATACTCAATTTATTTTTTGCTTTTGCATTTTTAAGTGACATGCATATTGAATTGTAGGCAGAGCAAGGGGGCAAAATAGGTATTACGATACTGGCAATGTGGTTCAAGTCAGCCACGGAAAATCCAGAAGACATAGCTGCAGCAAGGAGGATTGTTGATTTTCATATTGGATGGTTAGTTTAAAAGTTTTCTTCTTTCATCTCCAATTTTCACTAATCTTTACAACTAGTTTTATAAATCCGACTGTCATCTACATACCTTCATTTAGGCTAATGGATCCATTGGTGTTTGGGGACTACCCGACCGTTATGAGAAAAATCGTAGGATCCCGCTTGCCGGTTTTCACAGATGAAGATTCTAGAAGAATCAAGGGGTCATATGATTTCATTGGTCTCAACCATTATGCTACCATTTCTGTTCAAGCTGACACAATCCAGTTGGAGAACCAGCTTCGCGACTACATGCATGACGTGGCTGTAAAAATACCAGGTAAGCCAACTAAGTCAAGACTGGTATTTGGCTATCTGAAGAATTTAGGAAAGAAATAGAATGAAATTGTATTTTATTGATTCCATCTTTAGTACACATAGATTATGTATTTATAGTCACATTATACAAGTATACCAATCTTATAACAAACTAATTAGTCTAATCAACTATTGTTAAGAATTCTAACACTGTGATTCAACTTATGATCAGAACATGGTCAGTTCAGGAAAAAGAACTGTAAATACTAATCGTCTGATGAAGTATTAACCCAACTACAAGATTGCATAAAACATATTATTATGTTTTTCGTATTTGGTCTTCGTCAAGGACTAGTGCAACAATCTGCAAATTCGTATCAACTAGTTATAAATAATTTAAAATTAAGTCATTAATTTGTGACACTATTTTTTTCCTTTTGTTGCAGCACCTTTTTCTGGTAGCTTAGATAAGGTATGTCTAAACCTATTAAATGCAAGCACATTCTTTCCCGTTCTTAGTTTTGATGTTCATAATTGTGGAGTTTTGGATTATAGATTGTTATGAATCTGATAAGCAACAGAAAATAACATTAAAATATTTTGTCATACACTTTGTGTACATACATTGAGATATTTAAAAAAGAAGGGTACTTGTTGGGAAAAAAAACCCAACACAGGTCAATCTGGTACCGAATGCAATTTATTATGGTACTTATGCGACATTCCTACACAAACCCGTAGAAGAATTGAATATATAGAACAAACCAGAAAACATAAACAAAAGAAGAAACAAAAGCTGTACCTGTTGTTTCAGTTGAATAAACAAAAGCTGTTCCTTTACATATAGTACTTGTCTGTCTTATTTACAAACCCTTTCACTTGATTTATTTATTTATTGAGAGCTAAAATTTATCTGTCGTGAAACTTTCTGAATAAAACAGGCTCTCTTGCAAAAATATACGGATGATTTAACCCCATGGGGTCTTTCAGAATTATTGGACCATGTCAAAGAATACTATGGAAATCCTCTGACTCTGATACATGAAAATGGTAACCTCAGATTTTTCTTTACTTTCTGAATAATTTTAGGTTCAATTATTGGGTTTGGTGTTCTGACCCCAACAACCTCTTGATCTTGTAACTAGTGAATTTTCAAGAAGCAAAATGCAACATATTTCTACAACATTAAAGTGAAAGATAGTTGGTCATGTTTTGCTTTATTTCTTTTGTTTTGTTAGTTTGAGGTAGGTATTATGGTTTTTAGATCTTTTCCATTTACCATTCTATAGAAAGTACATTAATTGTATAAGATAATTATTTAAGCCTCACTTGACAACCGCAGGATATCCTGAAGTTGTTGACCCAACAACCACAGCAATGGTATATGAGGATGATTTCAGAATAAATTACCTAGAGCAATATCTAGAAGCATTGCAGCTTTCCATAAGGTAATTAATTATATCTATGATAAGTGATCATCATTTCCTACTTGCCTTTGTTGTTGACTATTGACTACACCACCACCAATTTCAGTAATTAGATAATTGTTGTGCAGTTTGAGATCATTAATTTATTTTTGCCTGATTTAATAAATCTTAGGAATTAGACAACTAATTTGCTAACCGGAGAAAATAAGAATCTCATATTTTGGTACATTCCTTTTCAATTATGTTGACCCAAATTTCTTTGCTCTTTCAGGAATGGCTCAAACACGCAGGGTTATTTTGTATGGTCTTTAATGGATACCTGGGAATTTCGGGCTGGCTATACCCACCGGTATGGCCTTTTTGGTGTTGATTTCAGTGACGAGGAAAGGCCCAGGTACCAGAGAAGTTCAGCCCGTTGGTACGCCAAATTTTTGGGAAGTAAAATTAATGCGAACCGTGACAATGCTTTTGATGAATTCATGAAGGCATCCTTGTAAATTAAGTAGGTGTACATGGTAAATTCTGTGAGCTTTTTATAGTTTTGGGCCTTGTATTCTAGTGATCATATAATACAAATAATCTGCCTTCCACAATATATAGTTTGCTTTGTAATATATACGGAGAGAAAGACACCGGAGAGTGTTTAGAGAAGAAGTCAAATTATTGAATGCAATTCACATTGGGAATATTATACAAAAATTCAGGGTTTGGTTTACTCGAGTGCAAGTTCACCAAGAATATCACATGGACCAGGCTTACCAGTAAACATTCTTATCTTAGCTACACCTGCTGTAACATGGTAATCTTTTCTTCATTTTAAAACTTATACACTCTTTTGTAAAGCTGACCACCATCTTTTGTAAAATTTATTTTCTCTTTGTTTTGTATCCATCATCATTGGAAATTTGAAGACATAACCACCATCTTTATTTCAAACAAAATAAATAAATAAATAAATAAATAAATAAATAAATAATCTGCCTTCTGAAATTAGAGCACTCTCAAGTCTTACGAAGAAAACTAAATGATGAACTAAGAATGCTACAGGGTAAAAGCATGTCGGTTGTCATAGGATTATGCAGGATGAGATTTCACGGATGCGGGAACTCATAAATTAATATACGGGTTTTGAAACACATGAGTATGCACTGGTATGTGATGCAACATACTATGAGAATAGTTATGGAAAATCGTGATTTTAAAAAAGAAATTCATGAGAAAGAGAGTCAAAGGAGAAAATTAGATAACAAGTAAATACCAAGAAAATTACATGAATATAAGTTGTTTATTTACAAGAAATTATGTTCTGTTTTAAACCGCATTAGAGCTTGAATCCTGAATTTAATTTTTTCTTTTCTTTTACCTCCAAGAACAGTTGAATCTCTTTTTGTTTTATTGACTTGAAAAGATAATAAACTCCTCATTTTTAATTTATTCAAAATTCGGAATAAATATCGTACTTTATTTTTTATTTTTGTATCGTACTTATATTACAGATTTACAGTACTTATTTTTATAAACTCCTCATTTTTTTGCTTCAGTACTTTATTTTTTGAA
This sequence comes from Carex littledalei, assembly GCA_011114355.1. Taxonomy (NCBI): domain Eukaryota; kingdom Viridiplantae; phylum Streptophyta; class Magnoliopsida; order Poales; family Cyperaceae; genus Carex; species Carex littledalei. The sequence continues at coordinate 14,792,930 of CM022086.1, read as the reverse complement.
CTTCTGACTTCAGCCAAGTATATTTTTATCTATAACATCGAGTATCTTTTTACATCCAAAGCATCGTTATTAGAAGCACTCGATCTTAGCATTTTACCACCCAAGAAATTGGCATACCAGTGAGCTGATTTTCTTGCGTACCGGGTTTTCTCCTTGTCATTGAAATCGACACCATAAAGGCCATACCGGTTGGTATAACCAGAAAGAAATTCAAAGCAATCCATTAAAAACCATGCAAAATAACCTTGCGTGTTTGAGCCATTCCTGAAAAAAATTAGGTTAATAAAAAAGGGTCAAAATAAGAACCATCCTTTGATGTAGTGGTAAAAGATAATGTAATGTTCTCCATGTGGAAGTTCGTGAGTTCGAAATCCGAATATTTGTATGGATATTAAAATTTGAAAGACTAAATAGAGTTAAAAAAGAAGGGTCAAAATGGCATCGGCCGCTTTGGAGCCTCCAGCCAGCCCTCATTTTTTTTTTTTTTTGAGTTTTCATTCCGCTCAATTAAAAACCATGACCATTAGACCAAACAGCACAAAACAAACTCCTGCTAACCAAAGATCATGACCATTATACCAAGTACCACTTGTGTATAGATGTAAGCTAGCTCCTCTGGTGATTGCGTGATTGCATATATAGACCAGCTTTACTTAGTAACTCCGAATAAAAAAAATATAGCAAATTGTGAAATTCAGATGTTATATATAAAATTTGGATAATTTTAATTTTTTCGAAATATGCTATAAAAAAATAATACTAATATGTTCGTCCAATTTAGCAGGTTTTTATTTCATATGCAGCATCGCTGTTAACATGGATGTTTATACTTTTTACCAGTGATATTTATACTATTAATTATAGCAGGTTCTTATAGCAATGTAAGTGAATAATAAAAAAGTTTGTTAAGAATAAACTTAATTTGGCTGGTGTTTATACTTTATACTTATGCATCAGGTATTTATACACTTATAGCAAATGTTGATACTATTAGTCTATTACAACATGTTTTTGTTGGATATTAATCTAACATTGGACTAATATGTAAAAATAAATTTGTATTGTATACTGTCAATTTTATGCTCAATTAAAAGTGGTCATATGCGTTATATAATTTATGAGCATTAATGTGTCATATAGGGTGTGGACCTTTAATGTGTAGAACTTAAGAGGTAATATTCAATTTTATGATGGGTTAAATTGAATAATTACCACATTAGACAGCCAAGGGTCTCTTGGGCTGTATATTATGATTTGGTCCCCAGAATACAAGGCCAATCCTAAATTCATTTCTCTTATCCCATTAGAGAGAACTATGAGAGACTTTGGAGAAAGCAGAAACAAATGGAATTCTCTAAAGAGCCTTGATATTCTGGAAGATCCGAATCGGTGACGGCGCTCTTACACACAAGGCAGTCAAGGATTAAGGTACGCTTCCGCTATTCAGTTTTATATTCAACACAGATGGTATTGCGGTGATCGACAATGGTTTTCGTCGGTTTCAACAAGTGGTATCAGAGCCGCTCTGTGTTTGAAACAAGTTTTTTGTATTTTTTCGGTATAGTTATGGTATAAGATTGAATTTCTGATTATTGGCGATTTTAGATTTATTAATTTGGTTAATTCTGTCCTTGAAATTTGGTCCAGAACCTTGAAATCGCCATTTCTGATCTGAGTTTCACGCATGGTCCGCGTGTGAACCAAGTTTAACCAGAAATAAATCAATTTCCCGACCATTCAGTTCTGTAGACCGGCCCAAAACGCTTGCTCATCGCGTTGGTTGCGTGAGCCGCGCATACACCGCGTTCCATCATCGCGCGTGAAAAGTTTCCTGCACTGCTCGATATTTAGTGGCTCAGCACGCGTCATTTCATGATACACCGCGCATGGACCAACCAATACTTCTCTGCAGCGCGAAACAGCGCGTCCATTGCGGTAGACCAGCCCAGTTCATTGTTTTCACCGTAGACCGCGGAACACCGCGCTGAAAGCTTTCAGTCCAAATTATTTATTTATTTATTTGGTTGGTAAACCGCGCAAAGACCGATCAAATGAGTTACTTAAAAATAAAATTGTTTAATATTATTTTCTTGTCCTGAGTTTTGCGCAGAGACCAAATTTAATTAAGCCTTAATTTAATTTAAGTAATTTCGGTATTTCATTTTTTGGATAATTCGGTTAAGCCTCTTGATTTAGTTCTTAAGTATAGTTCAATGTAGAGTAAAATGATTATGATTAATCTAAATTCACATGGAAATAGAGAATCAAAATAAGAAAATTTATATTTGATTCTTAATAAAGTTGAGATGAATTTAGATTTTGAATTATATCATGATAAAATATACATTTATGAGTGGAACAGAGAATTACTCAGCGAAAGAAAATGAATTTAGATACATCTTTATTGGTGATAAGATGTAAAAATCTAAGTACGCTGTGAATTGAGATACCACTACATATGTATATTTTCAGTATAGCATAAGAATTAAGTTAATTACGGTTGAACTAAATCCACATGGCAATCGAGAATCAAAAGAGGAAAAATATATATTTGATTCTTAATAAATTAAGGATAGATTTAAATTTATGTTTAAACTGTAATTTAGATTTTGGATATAATTTTAAATTTGAATAAAAGAAATTAAGGTTATATATATTTTAAAATGAATTTGATTTCAGCACATCTCGCTAAAGTGAGGTCTCTTGATGAAATTACTTTTATTTTAAAATATAAAAAGTTTTATTGTGTGTATGTAATGAGTGTAAATATTCAATCAGCGTGAAGGGAGATCAATATTTATTAAAGTTGCATGTGCATCTTGTGGTAATAAGTGCAGTGATAATTGTTTGGTTTTTTACGTGTGATCAATTTAATCAGCCCAAAGAAGATTGATTCTTCGACATGTTACTTTATCAGTGCTTCATACTACATCAAGATACCATTACAAGTTAATATTTTCGTCCAAAAATAACTTATTAATGGAACCGATATCTTGAGGTAATGGGGTTTACCTTTATTTGAATTTATTATTTATATGGATATTTAATGAGTATGTAGTGTTTGTTTATTGTTCTAATTTTAGTTAATATCAATTTTAGCATCAAATTTAACGGAATGAAAGAACTTATTGTTAGTTCTAATAATTATGTATCTTGACATTGCGTTAAGGATTGATTCTCTAATACTTACAGTTATGAGTACCTCTAATTTAAGAGGGAGAAAGAAAAATAGGAGAAGTCAAATCGCATGTGTCATATGATCATAATAAAAGAATATTCTAGAAGCATTTAGGGCACTTTTACGAATAATTTGGTTAAGGCTTATGAATTCCTTTCGACTATTGAAAATAGATTTGTTAAGAACGAATAGTTTAAGTTGATACGATATTGACAAATCAAATTTTCAGTAAGGTATAAAGTCAAAGGAATACAGATAAGAAATAAGAGTATGGTAGCTGCATATACAACACCTCAATAGGAACAACAAAAGAAATCAGTTAAACCGGATGGTAGTAGTTGTTTCTATAGAGTTGTTGAAAAGTATAAGAATAATGAATTAAGTACTTGTCATGCTTTGCGTGTCAAGAAAAGTATGCTTATTAATATGGTTTGTTTTGAGGTTAATTTAACTTCAATACTTAGACACACGTGGTGGAAAGATTCTAGTGTAATAACTCACATCAGTGTGTCTATGCAAGGTTGTTTGAGTAGCCGTAGCCTAGTGATGGTGAAAGATACATCTATATTGGCGACGATGAGAATATTAAAGTTGAAGCAATTAGAAAGTTAGATTATTATTTGAATCTCAATGAAACATTTAAGTTTTGTCTATTGGACGTAACTTAATTTCTATTTTTGCTATGTACAAGTATGGATTTACTTGTTATTCTAGAAATAGACATGATTCAAAGTCGGTTGGATCTAAGTCTTTTTTTGTTATAATAATCTAAATTCCAAAGACATAATTGCTTAATATAATGAGTCCTTGCATTTAAGTACTTGAATTGTTAATAAAAGTAAAGCAATGAGAATTTTGGTTGCATTATGGCACAAGCGTTTCAGTTATATCTCCCGATGGAGATAAAGACTTGTGTCAGAATGGAATTCTCGAGCATTTGGATAACACATATTTTGATATTTGTGTTGATTGTATTAAGATAAAACGAACCAATTGGAGGAGATTTATAGCCAACAAGTCTCAGGATGTCTTAGAAATAATAAAATCCAGATATTAGTGGACTATTTTCTTACGGATGTTAGAAAAAGATACATTATTTTATTATGTTTATAGACAAATATTTTAGTTATGGCTATATTTATCACATTTACGAGAAAGCATAGTTTTTAGATGTGTTCAAAATTATAAGACTGACATTGAGAATGAACTCAACATAAGGATTTTAAGTGTCAGTTTTGACTGTCGTGTTCTATACAATAGTAGATATGACGGTTCAGGTGAATATTATATATTTTTTTATTTACTTTGAAAATAAGGACTTAAGATTGCAGCTTATATTCTTTATTTAAACATTACAATTTTATAATCCCACAACAAGGTCGATTTTTTTTTGGAAGAAAACATGCAAAGTTCTTTGAAGATGTTGAGTTTGCGGGGGGAAATTCTATTCAAGATTTTATCTTCGATGAGGAATATGTAAATATTCCCACAGGTGTTATTGACATTATTTAGGGTTTTGATCTTGGTTTTGTTCAAGACACAATAATCAATGATAATACTAAAGAGCAAACTTGAGCACCTCAAGAACACGTGTCATTAAGGATATCACTAGGTAAATTGGGTAGATGTCATGATATGGAGATGAAGTTCATGAAATGCTAAGATATTTGTGATATTGTTCATTTGCCATAAGGTACAAAAGTCAATGGTTTTAATGGATATAGTCGCATATGGCTTCACATAGAAAAAATGACATTGGATATAAAAAGACTTTCTCTTCGGTTACTTTGAAAGTCTTTCAAGATTATAATGACATTAAAGGTGTATTTTATATCTTGAGTTACATTATATGGATGTTAAGATGTCATTTCTCAATAGTATTGATGATATGATTTATATGGGTGACCATAAAATTTTGAGTCATAAGATCTAAAGCATATGCTTTGCAAATTCAGAAAATTCATCTATGGGCTCAAGGTATATTATCGACAATGGTATTTCAAATTCATCAAATGATCATCTCATTTGGTTTTGAGATGAATTTGGTCAATGAATACATATACCATAATTTATGTGGGAGTAAAGTTATTTTCTTGGTTTTAAGATGTCGATGACATGTTGCTTGCCATCAACAATATAGATTTGTTGCATGACATCAAGAAACTTCTATTCAGGAATTTTCTGAGATGAATGATCTTGATGATGAATCTTTTGTGTTAGGTATAAAAATACATAAAAAGCAATCTCGATGTATTCTCAGGTTGTTACAAAAGAACTATACCGTATAAGTTTACAAGATGACATGCATTAAAATAAACCAAGAAATATCTCTATATATAAAGGAGACGAGTTAGTCTCAATCAGTGCTCTAAGAATAATTTTAAGAATAAATTAATACAGAAGATTTCCTATGTTTCGGTAGTAGGAAGTCTGAAGTATGCTCAGGTTTGTACATTTCTAGATAGTGCGTACATAATTAGAATGCTAAATTGATATTAAAGTAATTCAAAAGCAGACCATAAGATAGTAGCCAAAAGGGTCTTGCGTTATTTTTATGGAAAATAAAAACTACATACTCACATATCGAATATCAGAAAAGTTTGAGATCATTTGGTATACTGATTTCGATTTTGGTATATACCAATAAAGCATGTTATAACATGTGTATGAGGTATCTAATTGGTGAATATAACTGTGAAATTTTGTCACATGGCTGCACGAAGTGGATAAGGATTAAATACCACTTAAGTTATTTTGTGACAATAACCCGACAGTTTTATATTCCAATAATAGAAACTTGACAAGGTCAAAGAATATATATCAAGTTCTTAGTTGTAAATGAAAGAGTTCAGAATGGACAGTTGTCTATCGAGCATAATGGCACAAACTCCGTGATTGCAGCTGCATATTAAAGGATTGTCACCCAAAAGGTTTCATGAGCATGCTGCTCGTATGGGTGTCATGTCAAATTAAAGATCTTCAATTTTTTAGGATATTCAGATTTTAGTGGGAGTTTGTAATTATGCTTTTATGACATATGCAGTTTTTAGTTTTTAAAGTTTAAGAATATTTCTACAGAAATAAAGTTTCAGTTTATTCACATTCTGACTCTATTAAGGTTGATCTCATTTAAGGGTGGACCAGTTGGAAATAGTCACGTTCTAATCACATTACGTGAAATTTTCATGCTACTCATCCACATCATGATTCATGTCATTTGGTTATGTCAATATATGTGACCATTGTTGGTTGAGTTACGAATAAATGTGGCAAAAACTGCTTTGATCCTATATTAATATAATTGATGGACGGAATTGTTCGGGACACCTTTCGGTAATGACAGAAAAGTTGAGCTCACTACGGTTATTAACAATACAAAATTATAAGGTTTCACATATAGTCCAAGTGGGAGATTGTTGAATATTAATCTAACATTGGACTAATATGTAAAAATAAATTTGTATTGTATACTGTCAATTTTATGCTCAATTAAAAGTGGTCATATGCGTTATATAATTTATGAGCATTAATGTGTCATATAGGGCATGGACCTTTAATGTGTAGAACTTAAGAGGTAATATTCAATTTTATGATGGGTTAAATTGAATAATTACCACATTAGACAGTCAAGGATCTCTTGGGCTGTATATTATGATTTGGTCCCCAGAATACAAGGCCAATCCTAGATTCATTTCTCTTATCCCATTAGAGAGAACTATAAGAGACTTTGGAGAAAGCAGAAACAAAGGGAATTCTCTAAAGAGCCTTGATATTCTGGAAGATCCGAATCGGTGACGGCGCTCTCACACACAAGACAGTCAAGGATTAAGGTACGCTTCCGCTATTCAGTTTTATATTCAACACAGATGGTCCTGCGGTGATCGACAATGGTTTTCGTCGGTTCCAACAGTTTTATACTAATGAAAATTGACAACAAGAAAGTAGTTTTGTTAAGAAACTTAGATTGGTGTTAATATTTTTGAACCATGTGTTTCTATTATTAATTATGACAGGTGCGTAGATAATAGAAAGCTATTTTGTTAAAAAAACTGAAACTGGTACTGTTTAATTATAATCTTGTGCTTCTACTATTAAAGCATGTTTAGTATTATTAATTTATTATACTATTACAACAAGGAATTATAATACTAGGACGTGTTGTCACAGTAGACAAGAAGAGGGGAGGGGCGGAAAAAAATGTATTAGATGTCGAAAGAAGTGAAGGAGAGTAAACTAGAGACGAGGGAAGTACAGAAGCATGATGATGGGCTGTCGAGTAGACAATGAGAGGGCACGGAGGGGTAAAGGAAATGGAAAGGATGTTTAGTGAAAGGAGAGCAAACTGAAGGCCAGAGAAGCGTGTAATTAATGTAAGTTCAGACCCGGAAAAAAGGAAGACGGCACAGGAGTGAATGAATGCCAAAAAAGAAAAGGCACTGGTAAAAAACACATAGTAGTTACCTTATGGAAAGATGCAATGCTTCAAGGTATTGCTTGAGGTAACTTATTCTAAAATCATCATCGTAAGTTCTTTTACAACTTGCCGAATTGACTATCTCAGGAGCTCCTGTAATCATCAAGCAATTAATTAATTAGCTATAAATAACCAACGTCAGAGGAAAATGTTAAACCAGATCATATATATGTTGTTTTAGAATATGGTATATGTTTCAGTCATAGCCCAGTAGATTGGCCCAAAAACAATTTGGGTTGTCAATCCACCAACTACGAGCCCAAATGAATGAACCATACATCTGTTTCGGTCCACGTGTATATGAAAATAAATTGCCAAGTTGAAAAAATGACGAGATCATGGTTGGCCGTGTCTGGATTTCTAACTTTTTTTTTTTTTTTATTTGATGGATTCCTAATTTTCTATTGCATGCTTGAAAAAAAATAAAGTATCAGCCATCTTCAATTGTCAAAAGGGATCCAGAGTTCCAGACCCATGCATGCTTGCTCCCCCTCCCCTGCTTCCTCCATCAAACCGATCGAGGGGCAATAGCGAAAGGTCCTTTATATTGATCACGTAGCTAGGTTAATTAATAAAGAATCATCTCCCTTTTACACCAAAAAAATGCTAGACAAACAATTCTTGCAGCAATTAATTGTCCCGACAGATTTAGCCAAGGATTTGGGTTTTGTCCAACGGATTTAGCAAAAGGATTTTGGATTTTGGATTTAGCAATATGGTTTATGTTTCAGTCACAGCTCGGCCCAAAAATGTGCAGGTCAATTTGGGTTGTCGGGCCGAAACCATTAATTTAAGACGCAATGAATGAATTGGTGCATGGATCACAATTGTCAATTGGGGGGTTTCGATAGATTTCTTTGAGCTTCTCCAATAATTTTGAACAAAAACCTGTTCGGCTGATTATCTTCCTTTACTTTCTCAACAATTTTTGTCTGTCAAGTCATGGATGCGTCATGTCGTTCTTTTTTGTCTGTCAAGTCATGAATGCGTCATGTCGTTCTCTCTGGGACTGTAGTATAGAGACTAAGCATGGACACTTCAATTCTAAGTTTTAAACCAAATGGACTATCTATTAAAATATTAACATAAAGCAAAATATTACTTGTACATATAAAATTTGATGCTCAAGATCTCATTATATTCATCCTGGAGTGCTGAATTCCTATTTATGTGAGAGGAGGCAACCTACCGCGTCTATTTACCGTTCAATATACGTAAAATAAGACATTGATCCTTTTTAGGCATTGCCAATAATATCCATTATTTTTGCCACATTCCAATGTATTTATGATAATTATCTGACATTTTACAGTGGATGATGTTAGAGATGCACTCTGCACCTTGTCAGATATAATAAATTCAAACCTCATACTTTTAGGTGCCTATGCTGTCAATTTAACTCCAAAAGTATTTCTCTGTCTTCATCTAACAAATCTGTAAATTTCACGATGGGAAATGGGTGAGAAATAATTTCTCAGTGCTTATTGTCACTCAGATTATTGGATTCGAAGTAAATTCATATTCAGAATGAAATCTCCGCACGAGAAACTAACAGTTCATTATATAATGACGAATGCAAATGCTCAAAGAGGTTTTAAAAGAAAAACAGCTTTAGTGCTTTTTTAATATTTGTATCCCTGGTTGATATGAACAGTACGTGGACACTTTACATAAAGTGTACGTCTTTGTGAAAGTCTTATCTCTAGGTATAGTATAGTATGTTTTATAGGTTATAGAAGTCCGGACCGAGGGACGAGGGCGGGCGTTATTTCACCTCCTCCCTGTGAGTAAGGGAGTCTCACGCTCGTCAAGAACTCACTGTAATGTCTATTTTCTTGCTTTAGTTGTTTGTTTAGTTGTACCTTAGGGCTGAATTCCTATTTATTTGAACCACAATCTAAAAGTTAAAAAGGGAGCTCAACTCCTAACCAGGCCCATGTAAGAGAATCTCACCTTATATTTCATTTTATGTCAATGTTAAATCAAACAGAGGACCTTGGCGATTGCGTCAATATACACGTGTACACATCAAAGAGGTGCTACTGTTCAAAATATAAAGCAATCGCCAAGGTCTTAGTAAAACAAAAACGAAGACTAAGACTAGAAATATAAAGCAAGAAATTAACAAAGGTGCTACTGTTCAAAAAAGCAAACGAAGACTAAGACTCAAAATATAAAGCAAGAAAAAAAGGAAATTTATTTTACAAGTACAACGACAAGGCTAGGTTGGTTGGCATGGCGAAGCTAGTTTTCTTCTCATCATTTTTGTTACTTGTTTCCTCTGTTTTTCTTATCCTTTGTGAGGATAACGCTACGGTGGCACTTATTCGCGGCGACTTCCCGCCGGGCTTTATCTTCGGTGCCGGGGCCTCTGCTTATCAGGTTCTCCTTCCCTCTATCTGACAGTGATTGATATTCATTGAAGGAAGGATAGGGTAATAACTATTGATTGAAAGAAAGAATAATAATTACATTAGGAACACGAATGAACAAATTAGGATTGCTGTGTTATAAGTAGTGTTTTGAAAAAACCCGGCCGCTCTAGGACCGGCCCGTCGGACCCGTGGACCGGACCGGGGTTAGATACGGTCCGGTCCAGGAACGGGTCGGTTTGGTTTTCTTTCCACAGGACCGGACCGGACCCCCTATATTTGACCCGCGTTCCCGACCCGTCCCGGACCAGACCCGGACCCGTCTAACCCGGACCCGCCTAGACCCGCTGGACCCGGACCCAGACCTAGACCCGCCCGGCCCCCCCCCCCGATTTGACAGATTACTGTAGCAGTTTGAAAAAATTTGAATCTAACGGCTCCAATTACTATAGCACTGTAGCAATCCGAATTTCCCCCCCAAAATTTCCCTATAAATTTATACCCCATCCTTCTCTCATTTTCACACCAAACTCTCATTATTCTCACTCTAATACTCTCAATTTCTCATACTCTCATTCATACTCTCATTATTTTTATTGTTCCCAAATTAATTTAATTATTAGGAAAAAAATATAGTTGCAAATTTATTTTATTCCCCAAAGGCGCGAGATACGGTTGAGCAAGTTTATTTCATCCCGCAAAGGCGCAAGATACGGTTGAGCAAGTTTATTTCATCCCGCAAAGGTTAGATTAATTTTTAAAATAACTTAAATAAGTTAGATTTATTGTTAATTTTATTATAAATAGGTTAGATTAATTTTTAAATAGCTTAAATATGTTAGATTTATTGTTAGTTTTATTATAAATAGGTTAGATTAATTTTTAAAGTAGCTTAAATATGTTAGATTTATTGTTAGTTTTATTATAAATAGGTTAGATTAATTTTTAAAGTAGCTTAAATATGTTAGATTTATTGTTAGTTTTATTATAAATAGGTTAGATTAATTTTTAAAGTAGCTTAAATATGTTAGATTTATTGTTAGTTTTGTAGAATTGGTTTGATTTATTTTAAAATAGATTAGATTTATTTTTGAATAGGTTAGATTTATTTTTGAAATAGGTTAGATTTATTTATAAATAGGTTAGATTTATTTTTAAATTAGCCTAAATATGTTAAATTCGGTTTTGTGAATAGGTTATATTTATTCTAAATAGGTTATATTTATTTTAAAATTGGTCACATTTATTTTTAAATTCGGATATTTATTTTAAATAAGTTATATTCATTTTTAGAATAGGTTAAATTTATTTTAAAATATGTTAGATTTATTTTAAAATTGCTTAGATTTATTTTCAAAATAGCTTAAATAGGTTAGATTTAATTTTTAATTCGGTTTTTATTTTAAAATGTTTAGGTTTATTTTAAAATTGGTCAGATTTATTTTTGAAATATGTGAGATTTATTTTTGAATTATGTGAGATTTATTTTCAAAATAGCTTAAATAGGTTAGATTTAATTTTTAATTCGGTTTTTATTTTTAAGTAAGTTAAATTTTATTTTAAATAGGTTTTACATGCTAATAGGTTATATTTGTTTTAAAATTGGTTATATTTATTTTGAAATCGGTTTTTGAATAGGTTATTTATTTTAAATTGGTTATTTATTTTAAAATTGGTTAGATTTATTTTAAAATTGGTTAGATTTATTTTTGAAATATGTGATATTTATTTTCAAAATAGCTTAAATAGGTTAGATTTAATTTTTAATTCGGTTTTTATTTTAAAATTGGTTAGGTTTATTTTAAAATTGGTTAGATTTATTTTTGAAATATGTGAGATTTATTTTCAAAATAGCTTAAATAGGTTAGATTTAATTTTTAATTCTGTTTTTATTTTTAAGTAAGTTAAATTTTATTTTAAATAGGTTTTATTTATGCTAAATAGGTTATATTTATTTTGAAATCGGTTTTTGAATAGGTTATTTATTTTAAAATTGGTTAGATTTATTTTTGAAATATGTGAGATTTATTTTTGAAATATGTGAGATTTTATTTGTAAGTAAGTTAGATTTAATTTTAAATAAGTTATATTTATTTTTAGAATAGGTTAGATTTATTTTAAAATATGTTAGATTTATTTTTGAATAGGTTAGATTAATTTTTGAAATATGTTAGGTTTATTTATAAATAGGTTGGATTTTTTTAATAGGTTAGATTTTAAAATATGTTAGAAGTTAGATAAATAGATTTATTTTTGAATATGTTAGAAGTTAGATAAATAGATTTATTTTTGAATATGTTAGAAGTTAAATTCGGATTTATTTTCAATATGTTAGATTATTGAATTTTTAAATTTATATTTAATTTATATTCGGATTTCAATATTTAATTTTGATTCGGATTTCAATATGTTGGATTATTTAATTTTTATTCGGATTTATTTTCAATATGTTAGATTATTGGATTTCAATATGTTGCACTACTACAGAAAAAGAGATTGCAGACGGACATTACCGGAGGAGCTACACGGATTTCCTACCGTGTATGAGTTGAGGGTGTATAATAGGTACTGATATGTCCATATTTGATCTATTGTTTCGACCTATTTTCAGACCAGACCTTATGTTTTTGACCACTAAATTGCATAGTTTACATTGAATATCAGTAGAATATGGTACTGCTGCAGTTTGTGGTTGATTTGCAGGAAATAGGCGAAAACAGGCAGAGTTCTGACTTCCCCCACGCGAGTCGCGTCCCATCTGACGCGGGTCGCATCGCAGCCCAGACGCGACCTCGGACGCGACCCTCATCGCTCACATCAGTGCTGCCTGACGCGGGTCGCATGCGAACTCATGCGGGTCGCGTCGACTTAAATGCGCCAGGCCCAGTTGAGGCCCGTTAAGGAAGCTATATATACAGAGGGCCTGGCACAGGAAAGGGAATCCACGATTTTATCCAGAAAACAGATCCGATCCGACTTTGAAGAGAGGGCTTGGCGCCAGGGAAGAAGAGAGGCGATCTGGAGCTGATCTGGAGCCACGACTTGGAGAAGAAGATTCCAGAAGCCTCGATCCTCTTCACTCCTCCTTCTCTCACCATGATTTGCATCCTTTCTCTCTCTTTTATTTTGATTTTGCTCATGTCTGAGTAGTCTTGTAGTTTCGAGGGTTTGGATTTAGTCTGATACTTTGTTTGATTATGCACATGGATTGATTCTGATTGTTATTTCGTGTTTCTTTGATTCTTGTATTATTTGTGATTGCTTGATCTGAATTGTTTGATTCTTGATTGTCTACTGTTGAATGCCTTTGGCATTTCTTCTTGTAACAAGGCTTGATGTTTCTTGCAAATTAGGTTAAGTACTTGAGGTAGGTCTGAGAACCGAAAGGTGAGGTCAATAGTAGCCGAGAGGTGAAATTTCCACTTGCACTTGCTCAGCTTGTGGATACCTTTAGTAAACAGAACTGAGAACTTAGGTTTAGATCAAACAGCTTGATTAAATCTAAGAAGGTGAAATTGCATTTCCAAACCAGGTCTGCTAAGCCAACACACGAGAGTTGAGGTTTAGTGACACTAGGTACGGTCAATCTAGCCTTACACGACTTAAACAACCAGTCTCTGACATGTGCAGACTCAGCTCAAGGGGCCATGCGGGTCGCGTGTTAGCACGCGGGTCGCATCACAAGGGTCGCAAGCCACAGCTTGCGAGTCGCGTGAAAGGTCCAGAGTGCTTAGGGCCACGCGGGTCGCATGCGAAAGCATGCGGGTCGCGTCACAAGAGTCGCATACGAGAGTATACGGGTCGCGTGGCAGGTCCTGAGCAGCAAAGTTGAAGATGAAATTTGAAACCCTTGAAACGCCCTTTTATACAATAGTACAAAACACAAACATTTAATTGATTTCATTTCTGTTCATACATTGTTCATACTATTGTTCATACATTCGTTTACCTGTTCATACATTCGTTACAAAAACTTAGGATTAGACAAACACCCAATTTTCACACTTCTAGTACCTAATTAGGAAAAGTAGAGATTAAGAAAGTGAATCGTCCCTGTGGATCGATACCCGACTAAACTTCACGACAAGATTGTGCACTTGCGATCTGAGTCGAGGGTTTACAAGGTTTAAACTCTACAGCTTGCTGTAGTGAAACTTTGTTCACCACTTTTGGTACGAACAAGTTTTTGGCGCCGTTGCCGGGGATGGCAATCATTTTCTGAATTTTTACTTTTCATAGTTAATCTAGATTTTAATCTGTATCTTTTATTTTACTTTTTTTTAACTGAAAGCTGGCTTTTGAACAACCTCCTGCAGGTAAATACATATTGAAATACCAACTGAGGAGCAGAGGGCCACTTTTCGACGAAACTCCTCCAGAAGAGACTGTTACTGCTCAGCCATCTCTTGACGCGACCCGCACCGAGGTTGACGCGACCCGTATCACATCAGACGCGACCCGTGCAACCTTGCACGTGACCCGAGTAGAAGAGATGTCAGAACATCCGAGCAGAGAAGACAGGGAGGAAAGAGAAAGAGACAGGGAGGAAGTCCTGACCGACCCTGAGGATGAGGAGACAGATGTCTTCATGCCGAGAACACTTTGAGAATTCAACGTGCCACGAGCTGGAGATGTCAGAGGCGCAATCAGGTTGCCAAGAATTCCTGGACAACAACCAAACTTCAATCCAGGAGTGGTCAACATGGTTCAGCAGAACACCTTCCATGGCATGGACCACGAGGATCCTCATGCTCACCTCCAAACCTTTCTCGAATGCATCACAACCATAAAGACAAATGGAGCAACCGCTGATTACACCAAACTTGCTCTCTTTCCTTTTACTCTTAGGGATAAAGCCAAGAAATGGTTAGGGTCGTTACCAAGGGATTCGATCACCAACTGGAGGGAATTATCTAAGTTGTTTTTGACTAGGTTTTTCCCTCACAAAAGAACTGCCAAGGTAAGGAACGAACTGACCAGCTTTAGGCAATTGTTAGATGAACCCCTAAATGAGTCTTGGGAAAGGTTTAGAGAGTTGCAGTATTCTTGTCCTCACCATGGTATACCTGATTGGTTGTTGATCCAAACATTTTATGATGGTTTGACAGAGAGCACTCGTTCTTCTGTAGATGCAGTTGCAGGTGGAGCATTGATGTCTCGAGAGCCTCTTGAAGCCATGAACCTGATCGACCACATGGCACAGAACCAACAGTGGTCCGGCCGCGACAACGCCCGACCAAGAGGTGGCGGCAAGTTCGAGGTCGATCAATTCACTGCCATGAACGCCAAGATGGAGGCCATGCAGAGGGCGATGGACAAACTGAGTGTGAAGGCAGTCGAGCAACAACCGCAGAGTTGTGTCATGTGTGGAGACGAGAGCCACAGCTACGAGCAATGTCCATTGGCGGAAGTCGAAGACGGCAACATGCAGGTAAATTATTTAAACAACGAACCTTCATTTTTTCCAAAGCCTCCTTTCAACCGATCCTACTCCAAGGATCCAATTGAGCAACAAAACTGGAGGTGGAATCAGAATAACGTTGCACCAAACAATCGTGCTCCTAGACCCCCTTTCAACAACTCGTTTCACAATCCGTCTTCCAGTGACAACAATAATTCTTTCGATCGTCCGTCTTCCAGTCACAACAATTGGAACAATCCCTCTTCCAACAACAACTCCAACAAGAACTTCTATCAGAACACTTCCTTTCCCAATAAGAACAATCGAGCACCTCAAGCCGGTCCTTCCAAACCGTACGTGCCTCCCTATGCGACCGATTTCACACACGAGCAAGGGAAGATGAATCAGATGATGTGGGAACAGATGCAGAGCATGTCCACTCAAATGGTGGCTCAAAGCAAGTTGTTGGAGCAGTTGAGTCACATCGTCACCTCAAGCCAACCTCAACCTGGAAAGCTGCCAGCTCAGCCAGAACCCAACCCCAGAAGCGAAGCTAAGGCGATCACGCTGCGAAGTGGGACCCAGTACCAAGAACCAGCCTTCCCATCTGATCTGACTCAATCGGATGTGACCCACACCGGTGAGACGCGACCCGCGTGCCATGTCACGCGACCCGCGTGCCATGTCACGCGACCCGCGTGCCATGTCACGCGACCCGCGTGCCATGTCACGCGACCCGCGTCACCCTCAAAAGAACATGTCGATCCAGGTCGCATCGAGCCAAATCGACCCGCATCACCACCTGGAGAGCCTGTGGACGCGACCCGCGCGCTAACTCATGCGACCCGGGTGGATGAACCTGACAAGGGGAAGAAGAAGGAGGCTGAGATACCTCCAGCTGAGAAACCTCCAAACAAGCCTCCACCCTACAGGCCACCTGTGCCCTTTCCCCGAAGACTAGCTGCAACCAAACTGGACGCACAATTCGCAAAGTTCACAGAAGTCCTGAAAGGACTGCACATCACGATCCCATTCACCGAGGCTTTGACTCAAATGCCCTCTTACGCCAAATTCCTGAAGGATATCTTATCCAACAAACGAAGCTTGGGGGGTAATGAAACGGTGAAACTGACGGAACATTGCAGTGCCATTCTGAAGAGCGACCTACCTCCCAAATTGAACGACCCTGGGAAGTTTTCCATTTCTTGCATCATCGGCAAGGCTACAATCAAACGAGCTCTATGCGACTTGGGAGCTAGCGTGAGCCTCATGCCACGCACGATTTTCGATCGAATGGAAGTAGGAGAGCTCAGACCCACGCGAATGACGTTGCAGCTAGCAGACTCCTCAGTACGATTGCCACTTGGCATAGTGGAAGACGTACCAGTTCAGGTCGGTAAGTACTTTGTACCGTTGACTTTGTAGTCATGGAAATGGAAGAGGACAAGGAAGTCCTCATCATTCTGGGACGACCTTTTCTCAGGACAGCAGGTGCAATCATCGATGTGTCTCAAGGAACACTGACCTTGAACTTTGGAGGAGAGAAAGTGTGTTTCCAAATCGATCAAGCCATGAAGTACCCTTCAGCCGAATCTTGTTCCCGAGTGGATGTGCACGAAGAATGCCTAACAGATTTGGTAGAAGATTACTTCCTTGATCGGATCCATGAAAGCACGAAAGAACACACTGAATTCTTGTTTGAACCAAACGAAGAAATCGGCAAACTCAAGGAAGTCAGAGGAGCAGAAGTGAAAACAGCTGACCTGGAAGACCCTGACGCGACCCGCATGACATCTCATGCGACCCGCGTGCCAAGGTCTGAGGACCTAGAAACCGAAGGCGAGTCGGATAGGTCAGCATGCGACGACATTTCACTTGATGCGACCCGCATCCAAACTGAGACAAAGGGGCCAACTCCTGAACTCAAGCCCCTGCCAGCCAACCTCCGGTATGAATTTCTCGGTCCAGATCATTCCTTCCCCGTCATTGTCAATGCAAGTCTAAATCCCGATCAAACCGCCAAACTCTTAGAGAAACTGAAGCTTCATCGTGGCGCAATCGGGTATTCCATCAATGACCTGAAGGGGATCAGTCCATCCATTTGCTCGCACAGGATTTTTCTGGAGGATGGTCACAAGCCATCGGTTGAACATCAAAGACGGCTCAACCCAAATCTGAAAGAGGTAGTCAAGAAGGAGATTCTCAAGCTTCTGGACGCCGGTATCATTTACCCTATCTCTGACAGTAAGTGGGTGAGCCCAGTCCACGTGGTGCCAAAGAAAGGTGGAACAACGGTGGTGAAAAACGAGAAGAACGAGTTGATTCAAACACGAGTGGTGAATGGTTATCGAATGTGCATTGACTACAGAAAACTCAACGCGGCCACACGCAAAGATCACTTCCCTTTGCCATTCGTTGACCAGCTTTTGGAGAGGCTTGCTAACCATTCTTATTTTTGTTATTTGGATGGTTTCTCCGGCTTCTTCCAAATTCCAATTCACCCTCAAGACCAAGAGATGACCACTTTCACTTGTCCCTACGGTACGTACGCATACCGTAGGATGCCCTTTGGTCTGTGTAATGCACCAGCAACCTTCCAGAGAGCCATGATGGCCATCTTTTCTGATTTCATCGAGACAGAGGTTGAGATTTTCATGGATGATTTTTCCGTGTATGGTGCATGTTTTGACTCGTGTTTGATCAACTTGTGCAAGATTTTGAAAAGATGTGAGGAAGTCCATCTGATTTTGAATTGGGAAAAGTGTCACTTCATGGTCCAAACTGGCGTTGTCCTTGGACATGTTGTGACCTCAGGAGGCATTGAAGTTGACAAGGCAAAGATCGAGGTGATTGAGAAACTCGAGATTCCGACAAACGTCAAGGGCATTCGAAGCTTTCTTGGACATGCAGGTTTCTACCGCAGGTTCATCAAAGACTTCTCCAAGATCGCGAAACCACTGACCAATCTGCTCATCAAAGATTCTGACTTCGTTTTCACCGACGATTGTGTCAAGTCTTTTTGCGATTTGAAGAAAGCCCTCATCTCAGCACCAATTTTGCAACCACCTGACTGGTCTCTTCCTTTTGAGATCATGTGCGACGCGAGCGACTATGCTGTCGGAGCGGTTCTGGGGCAACGGAGAGAAAAGAAGCCGTGTCCTATTTACTATGCTAGCAAGGTGCTAGATCCAGCCCAGATGAATTACACAACAACTGAGAAGGAACTTCTCGCCGTTGTGTTCGCTCTCGACAAGTTTAGGTCGTATTTGGTTGGCTCCAAGATCATCGTCTACACTGACTATGCCGCCTTGTGGTATTTGTTGAGCAAACAGGATGCCAAATCTCGATTGATCAGGTGGATTCTTCTCTTGCAAGAGTTCGATCTTGAGATCAGGGACAAGAAGGGAGTCAAAAACACCGTGGCTGACCATCTATCCAGACTTCGTTTGGAGGATGAGGGCTTTGCCAACTTGCCAATCAATG
This sequence comes from Carex littledalei, assembly GCA_011114355.1. Classification (NCBI taxonomy): domain Eukaryota; kingdom Viridiplantae; phylum Streptophyta; class Magnoliopsida; order Poales; family Cyperaceae; genus Carex; species Carex littledalei. Next base: position 14,774,022 of record CM022086.1, on the reverse strand, counting down.
ACTCATTCCCTGATGAACAACTCTTCTCTGCCTCCGCACTACATACCATCGATGCGACCCGCGTAAGCAATCAATCAGACCCTTGGTATGCTGACATTGCCAACTTCATTGCTTTCGGGTTTGTACCTCACACCATGACCTACCAACAAAAGAAAAAGCTCAAATCCGATGCAAAGTACTATTTTTGGGACGAGCCTTTTCTTTTCAAGGTAGGAGTCGATGGCATCTTCAGACGCTGTGTGCCACACGAGGAAGCACGTTCCATCCTTGAGCATTACCATTCATCTGCCTATGGAGGCCATGCTTCTTTCTCCAAGACAGCCGCCAAGGTCTTGCAATCCGGCTTCTTTTGGCCTTCTCTTTTCAAAGACGCAAAGGCTTTGGTCGACACTTGTGACAATTGTCAACGCACTGGGAACATTTCCAAACGCAACGAGATGCCTCTTCACTCCATTCTCAAGGTAGAGATCTTCGATGTGTGGGGAATCAATTTCATGGGACCATTCCCTGCTTCATGCGGGTATGAGTACATCCTAGTTGCGGTGGACTACGTGTCTAAGTGGGTGGAAGCAGTAGCGTGTCGAAAGGCAGATTCGAGTGCCGTGAAACGATTGTTCAATGACGTCATCTTCCCTCGTTTTGGAGTTCCACGAGCCGTCATCAGTGATGGAGGGAAGCATTTCATAAACCGACAATTCAACAATCTCATGAGACGTCATGGGGTGACACACAAAGTGACGACTTCTTACCATCCTCAATCCAACGGCCAAGCTGAAATCTCAAACAGGGAAATCAAATCCATCTTGGAGAAGACTGTGGCAAGGACAAGAAAGGATTGGTCTTTGAAGTTGAATGACGCACTCTGGGCCTACCGAACCGCCTTCAAAACGTCAATTGGGATGAGCCCTTTCAAATTGGTATACGGGAAACCGTGTCATTTACCTGTGGAAATCGAGCACAAGGCGTTCTGGGCCACACGAGCTGTCAACATGGACATGCTAGCTGCTGGAGAAAAGCGCATCCTCGACCTGCATGAGTTGGAAGAGATGCGACTTCACTCTTACGAGAATGCGAGGATCTACAAAGAAAAGACCAAGCAGCTTCATGACAAGCGCATCACGACTCGCGACTTCCAAAAGGGTGATCTTGTCCTTTTGTTCAACTCAAGATTGCGACTCTTTCCTGGAAAGTTGAAATCAAGGTGGTCCGGTCCCTTTGTCGTGCAGAAGGTGTACCCGTTTGGTGCAATTGACATTGGGAATGAGGAATGTGGGACCTTCAAGGTCAATGGTCAGCGACTCAAGCATTACATTGCCGATCACCCCCACAATGAGCGTTTCGAGCAGGATCTTTCTGATCCCGCCCCAGTCGAAGATTAGAGAAAGGAAGGTCGAGCTTGAGACCTAAAACAAGCGCTCCGTGGGAGGCAGTTTAAGACAGTTCGTTTACTTGCATTACATTTAGATTTAGATTTAGGGTAGATTTAGATTAGATTTTTAGTTGTTTTCCATTTGCAAAAATCCCAAAAAGAAACCCTGACGCGACCCGCGTGAGATTCCACGCGACCCGCGTCACTTCGAACTGACGGCATTGACGAGGGGCATCGAAACGACGCGAGCTCCCTTTTTAACCCGCGTCCCTTCCTTCATTTCTTCTCATTCCCAGCCGACTCCACTCTTCTCCTTATTCTCTTTCTCCTCTACTGAAGCAAGCAACCCCTCAAGTTCTCTTCACCGATCTTGCTCCGTCGACCTTTCCTCCTCCTTCTCCGCCGACGCCACCAACGACGCAGGTAAGTTCTCTTCTCCTTTCCTCTGTTGGTTCGCCACCCTACCAGCCCTATTTGTTCTGGTGCGACCCGTGTCCTGACCAAATCGACCCGCTCCAATACTCGGTTCGAACCCTAACCAGACAAGTCCGGTTCACGCGACCCGCGTCCTGACCCACGCGACCCGCGGCAGATCTCACGCGAGCCGCATCAAAGTCCATGCGACCCGCGTCATATTGAGCCAGAGGAGACAGAAGCATGGATCCTCATCGGGAAATCCGTTCCAAGCGCAGACACGAGCTGAGGCAAGCCACTCCTTCTAATTCTTCTGCTTCAGCCTCGCACAATGAGGGTACTCACTCTTCTCATTCTTCTTCTTCCCATCATTCTTCTTCTTCCCATCATTCCTCTCATTCTTCCCATCATGCCGAAAATCCCGAGGTTGAGTATTCTTCCGAGCACTCCAACCTCCTTTCTGCTTAGTACACTCCTCGGGCAGATGCGTATCCACCACCACACTTCTCCATCTCCAATCGCGGCATGTTCAATCGCTTTGAGATTTTGCAACAACGCACATTCGCCAACACTCGCCGCGTCGATTTGGGTACACTTCATGCCTTTAGAATTTACGAGGAGTTTGTTCGCCTCACAGAGAGGATCGGGTTTACTCCCACTTTCTGGGGCATTCAGTGCGATTGCTATACGGAGCTCACGCTTGAGTTCCTCTCCTCTCTCAAACTCAAGTGTGATGCAGACGAACAGCCGTACATTCAATTCCAAATGTGCAACGAGACTTGCATTGTTCCTCTTGCAACACTGCGCGAGTGGTTCGGCTTCGCACCAAACCCTACGACCGACTCCATTCACTACCACGAGGGCTTTGACAGAGACATATTCTGGCGGTTGATCACGGGTAAGGCGGTCGCCACGAGCAACGAGTTTAGGAGCTCTGCCATACCTCATCCTGTCATCCGTTGCATCCAGCGCACTCTTGCGAATACCATTTTTGCACGTGGCGAGACAGTCGCACGTGCCAATGAGGAGGACCTCGCATTGTTGGACTTCATGCTTCGCACCGAAGAGGATTTTGAGCAGCCCGATCTGATGCTCCTTATGGTCACTCACTGGCTGGATGTCCAGAAGAATAGGAGGCCAAGGGGCACCATCCACATCGGTGCCTACGTCATGTTTATTGCTGAGCATCTTGGTGTATCAGTCACCGGGTTCACTCTCTCTCAGGGCCCGTTCATCATGGATGCCAAGGCTTTCCAGCAGGCAGCGTTCATCAAGATCGAGCGAGGTCCTGCCAACCACCGTGACCGGTATTTCTGGCGCCTGCAGGATGGTAGCCAGCACCAGTTGCCTCGTTCATTCCATATCTCTTTCGAGGACGAGGCCACTTGGCTATTTCCTCCACAGCCAGCTGAGCAGGCACCACCACCACCTCATCCTCAGCCACAGCCTCATGCCTATGGTGATGTTCACATGGGTGATGCTCTCATGCCACCTACGCAGTTCCACGCATCCACCTTCGCTGCTGGTCCTTCCTCGTCTGCAGCCGGTCCATCCACCTCTTATTCTCGCCCCTCCTATCCACCTCCCATTCCCGATCCCTCCATTCATGATGTCTACAGCTTGGTGTATGACATGAGGCGCGAGCAGGGTGACGCTCTCTATGATCTCCAGACCCGGATGGGCACGCTAGAGGAGCAGATGCGAGACTGGCGATGTTTCGGTCGTGATCCTCCGCAGGGTTGATCAGGTTATGTTTTCTCTTTCCCCTTTGCTTTTACTTCTCTTTATCTTTCAGTCTTGAAGCATTGAGGACAATGCTCAGGCTAAGCTTGGGGGGGGGAGACTTTTGTATCTTAGGATTTACTTTTGTGTTTTAGGATTTATTTTGATTGCACTTAGGTCATGTTTACTTTACTTTGCATCTTTAGGTGAAAAATTTGCTTGATTGTTTCAATTAGGGACCTGTTTGAAAATTTTTATATGATTGGGATGACTTTGGGAAATTAGAATTAACCTCATAATTGACCAAACAAAACTGATTAGGAACAAATGGTTTGAGATTTGTAAAATTGGAAACTTGAATGTCGAGATAGCATTTAGAAATTGAATTGCGCCTTTCAAATATGGAAATAGGGATTACAAATAAAGAAAGTTTGGGATATCCGTTGGTGTGAATGAACGCTAGTGGATGTGTGTATTCATGGTATGTGCAAATAAAAAAAAACAAAAACAAAAAGAAAATAAAAAAAAGAGATGAAAAGATGGAGAAAATAAGAGTACTGGCAATAAGCCTTGAATGGGCGCCTTTGAGCTCGTCTCCCAATTAGAAATGAAAGAATAAAATTTTTGCACATATCAACACACGAAGTCCGCAACTTTCTGACCTAAGCTTGATCCAAGCTTGGGGGGGCCAAAAGGGTAAATCTCCTACAAACGAGGGCATAGTTTAGTGAAAGAATGATAATTCGATAATTCAAGTAATCAGCTTTGCAAGTTTTGAGACATTTAGAGTTTGAGGTTTTGTTAATCAATTTGTGAGGTGAATCAAAATTGACCAAGGAAAGTCCAAATCATAGTAAAAAGTTTCTTCAGTTTCTTTATTGGAGCAATCGAGTAAATTTTCACATTTTAGGCATTTAGCTTGCATTTAGAATCCAAACCCGGTTTGAAAGTACAGATTTGCTTGAGGACAAGCAAAGGATAAGCTTGGGGGAATTTGATATGTCCATATTCGATCTATTGTTTCGACCTATTTTCAGACCAGACCTTATGTTTTTGACCACTAAATTGCATAGTTTACATTGAATATCAGTAGAATATGGTACTGCTGCAGTTTGTGGTTGATTTGCAGGAAATAGGCGAAAATAGGCAGAGTTCTGACTTCCCCCACGCGAGTCGCGTCCCATCTGACGCGGGTCGCATCGCAGCCCAGACGCGACCTCGGACGCGACCCTCATCGCTCACATCAGTGCTGCCTGACGCGGGTCGCATGACAACTCATGCGGGTCGCGTCGACTTAAATGCGCCAGGCCCAGTTGAGGCCCGTTAAGGAAGCTATATATACAGAGGGCCTGGCACAGAAAAGGGAATCCATGCTTTTATCCAGAAATCAGATCCGATCCGATTTTGAAGAGAGGCTTAGCGCCTGAGGCGATCTGAAGAGGAGAGGAGCTGATCTGGAGCTGATCTGGAGCCACGACTTGGAGAAGAAGATTCCAGAAGCCTCGATCCTCTTCACTCCTCCTTCTCTCACCATGATTTGCATCCTTTCTCTCTCTTTTATTTTGATTTTGCTCATGTCTGAGTAGTCTTGTAGTTTCGAGGGTTTGGATTTAGTCTGATACTTTGTTTGATTATGCACATGGATTGATTCTGATTGATATTTCGTGTTTCTTTGATTCTTGTATTATTTGTGATTGCTTGATCTGAATTGTTTGATTCTTGATTGTCTACTGTTGAATGCCTTTGGCATTTCTTCTTGTAACAAGGCTTGATGTTTCTTGCAAATTAGGTTAAGTACTTGAGGTAGGTCTGAGAACCGAAAGGTGAGGTCAATAGTAGCCGAGAGGTGAAATTTCCACTTGCACTTGCTCAGCTTGTGGATACCTTTAGTAAACAGAACTGAGAACTTAGGTTTAGATCAAACAGCTTGATTAAATCTAAGAAGGTGAAATTGCATTTCCAAACCAGGTCTGCTAAGCCAACACACGAGAGTTGAGGTTTAGTGACACTAGGTACGGTCAATCTAGCCTTACACGACTTAAACAACCAGTTTCTGACATGTGCAGACTCAGCTCAAGGGGCCATGCGGGTCGCGTGAGTTAGCACGCGGGTCGCATCACAAGGGTCGCAAGCCACAGCTTGCGAGTCGCGTGAAAGGTCCAGAGTGCTTAGGGCCACGCGGGTCGCGTCACAAGAGTCGCATACGAGAGTATGCGGGTCGCATGGCAGGTCCTGAGCAGCAAAGTTGAAGATGAAATCTGAAACCCTTGAAACGCTCTTTTATACAATAGTACAAAACACAAACATTTAATTGATTTCATTTCTGTTCATACAATTGTTCATACATTCGTTTACCTGTTCATAAATTCGTTACAAAAACTTAGGAATAGTCAAACACCCAATTTTCACACTTCTAGTACCTAATTAGGAAAAGTAGAGATTAAGAAAGTGAATCGTCCCTGTGGATCGATACCCGACTAAACTTCACGACAAGATTGTGCACTTGCGATCTGAGTCGAGGGTTTACAAGGTTTAAACTCTACAGCTTGCTGTAGTGAAACTTTGTTCACCACTTTTGGCACGAACAGGTACCCTCTATCGAGACAGATATTTACCCGTGTATATCTAACGCTTTCTACACGGATTACCAAATAAACAGCCGTGAACATACACCTGCCTGTGGCGCTCTCCATATAACCGAGCAAAATGGATATTACGTAAACGACCGTGTACGACTACTCTTTATTCACGGACATTGCAACTAAACGTCCGTGTAGGTTACTTTACCTACACGGACGTTTAGTTGCATATCCGTGTCCCTCTCTTAACAAATCAATAAAAAATAAAATAATCCTTGTATCTCCGAACTCGTTCTACACGGACTTTGGTCAAAACAACCGTGTCGAATTACTCTATCTACACGGACGTTTAATTTCATATCCGTGTCCTGTCATAACTATCGTACACGGACAAATATAAAATAATCCGTGTAGCTCTCTGAAAACGATCTACACGGGTTTTGGTTAAACAACCGTGTTAAATTACTGTTTTCTACACGGACGTTTAATTTCATATCCGTGAAGCTTTCTTAACTATCATACACGGACTGTATAAAAGAATATCTGTACTCGTTCTACACGGACGTTTGTTTAACAACCGTGTGGAATTACTTTGTTCTACACAGACGTTTAGTTTCATATCCGTGAAGTTCTCCTAACTAACATACACGGATTATATAAAAGCATCCGTGTAGCTCTCTGTACTCATCTACACGGGCTTTTGTTTAACGTCCGTGTAGCATTTGCTTTTGACACGGACTTATAATTTCATATCCGTGTAGGTATCGTAACTATCATACACGGACAAATATAAAATAATCTATGCTCACTGAACTCGTTCTACACGGGCTTTCGTTAAATATCCGTGTAGAATTGTCCCATTTTTTTTCTTGATTTTTTTCATTTCTGGGCTAGCCTCCAGTTTAATTTGCTAGCCAGTTTTCGTACAAAATTCATATACCATTCTGTTTTGCTAGCCAGTTTTCCAGATAATTTGACATTAAATTATGCTTGCTAAATTCATATATACACTAAATTGTTATACAAAATTATACAAATCCATGTTCAGCATTACAAAATTCAGATAGAAACCATCTTGCCCAGCTACATCTTATATAGTCGATCTGCTCCTTGGAGTACTCAGCTTGCTTTGATGGTTGCTACAATTATAATTTGGTATTAGTTAGTAACAAGAAAAGGTAGATGCAAGACAGTCGCAAATATCAATTGCTAATTTAATGAAATGAGAATTATAAGTAAGCATAATATGAAAATATCAATTGCTATTATATAGGCACAATTAATATGAATTACATACCACATCTGGAAATTGGAATTGCATTCTTTCGACAAAGTCAAACATGGAAATCATCATGTAATATCCGCATTCCCAACCCGCCACCTGTTGCGGGCCCTACAATTTACATTTAGCGGCCTATGTTAGAAGGACAATAATTTTTTGAACAAAATATGAAATTATAGAATTGTGTTGTGCTCACCGGCCACCACCTCCAAATCAACTTATCTTTTAATTTCTTGTCCGTGCTGTGCAATCCTCCTTTTTTAACGTATGCAGCAAAAGCCCTTACAAAATGGAGTGACTCTAATTAGCAATTCCACAATTTGTTATAATTGGGAAAAAATCAAATATAGTGAAAGATTATTGCTTACTTTTGCACATACGGGTAAATTGCTTTGCACTTGCTAAATCCGATCCTTTCTGGCTGTGAAGAATCCACGACGTAAACCGCATTCATGCAAGGCACAATGATGATCAAACACCAGTGTCCTCTGTGGGAGGAGAAGAATTATAGGATCTTAGCATACAATACCCAGATATTTTGGCATATATAATAGTGACACACGTGTTTGCTTGACTTGATGGTGTGATTTCAATTATTTATATATTTAATCACAAGGTTAGAAGTAACCTCTGGTGGTATGGCAAGAGAATAAATCTCTTCTTCGCCTTAGTAGCTTGGAGCATCGCGCCACACAGGTACTGGATAGACTCCTTCGGAGCAGTTTCCACGCTTGTCGCACTAAGTATGCTGGGGTCCAGAAAAGCACACAAGTTCTTCTGTTTGCCCTTGCATTGACAACTATTGATTAGCTTCCTGAAAAATTATCATATTACATTAGAATATATTCTTCAGTTCTATACACATGATATAAACAATTTTTGGTCACTAATATGAGAAAAATGGTGATGTGCCCCACATCGAGCCATTTATCGGACCCCGAGGCATGTAGAAAGTCCTTGAAGTCGTTGAACGACAGCATTACAGTCGAGCCATCGTGTAGAAATATCCCCGGAGGGACATGTATGAGGATATCCTTCATGTCCTCGGGTGCCGCCATCAAGTCAAAATTTTGTAATTTTGTATTTATGCATATATGCTAATATAGTAAGAAATTACAATGAGCAAGAATAAAACCTATTAACTCATGAAAATTGACAGATTTAAAAAAAAAAAAAAAAATATATTATATATATTCATTTATTTTTTTATATTTGTATGTTTATATTAAAGACAGTAAAGGAGACTATTTTTTTTTTTATTGATCATTAGGCTAATGTATAAGCTTTAGCCCTCACCTTTTCATCAATTCAAAAGCTCCAAATAAAGAAAACAAATCAAAAAGAAAAAAGAATAAAAGATATGTCAAAACAGTAAAAGAAAGAAGAGAATTTCGATTTTCAAAAAGAACTTCATTCCAACATAAGCTATGTACATGATATCATCCTCTCAAAGCTTACATCTCTGAATCTCTCATTACCTATCAAATTTCTTGCTTTAGAGGGAGAAGAAGAACTAAGCTTTCCTTTTTTTTTTTTAACTAGCTATCTATTTTTGGGTAGTTTTCGGCCTTGTGTCTTGTGTTCTCTTTTTTTCTTCAACAGGGGCTTCTTTTATAGCCTTCCAATTAGGGTTTTACCATAGAGCTGTGATGTGGATCGATGTGCTGGTACAATCTCATCCTTTGATTTAATCACGCGGTTGCGTTTGAAATAGGCGATGGACCAGGGGCATCTCAGCAGACTGTCATCGTCCTTCCCTTTTTGTTGCTTTGCGTTGAGCTGTTGGGAGAGGAAGATCCTTTCGGGTCATGTGGACTTGTTGTTTGGTGAGCCATGCAAAAATTGACTAAAGGCCTTTCATAGACCGGGTTTAGGTATCCAGGGGTGCAAAATGAGGTGGCCACCGTTATATATTTTTTGCTTCTTCATTCGGCCAACTCAACTCTTTACCTTAGGCCCAATATTCTCCTTGATTTTTTAATGAGGCCCAACTTCCTTTGATTTACCCGAACCCATTACCATTATTTAACTCAAATCAATAAATTTAGTCGGACCAGCAGCTCAAATTTGATTCGGCCATGCATCCGATATCAGTTCAGTTTCTTTGTTTTCACTTGATTGGTTTATACGGCTGCCAACTCAATTGGGCCAATCAATTTTATATTCGGCCATTAAACTCATTTGTTGTGATCTTTTAATCATGTTAATTCGGTTATGCAACATCTTTTATTTTTATCTCCATTACCCTTCACCATTCGGTCAATTAATAGACTCCTCCATTTATGCTATTTTTTATTATTATTATTTTCTTTAATCCCAACTTTTTAGGGTCAAACACCCGCTTCTGCATCAGTGAACACTGGGTCCGAATACTTTTCTCTAGCAGTAGGCCCACTACTCTCTCAAGCCCAACTGGATAATATTGTAGCCCAGATCACAAATAAGCTTGGAATAATAGGTATTTATACAGGTATTGCATCTCAAATTAAATCTGATTTGCATCAAAATTCATGTAAAAATTGGATTATTGATTCTGGTGCAACTGACCACATGACAGGTAATATTGAAATTTTAGCAAATGTACAAAAAATAAAAAACCCACAAAATGTGATTGTTGCAAATGGAGACCAAGTACCTATTAAAAATATAGGAACAATCAATTTATGTGGAACAAAAATTCCAAATGTCTTACATTTACCAACATTTAATTCTAACCTCATGTCTGTTAGTAAGATTACAAAGGATTTGAATTGTGATGTGATTTTCTCATCTCAAGCTGTGAAATTTCAGGACAGAATGAACGGGAGGATGATTGGTGAAGGAAGATTAGAAAATGGTCTTTACATTTTAAATTTTCCAAATAAAGCTTTTGTTGCTAAAAATAATGTAGAACAACATAAATTGTGGCATTGGAGGGTTGGTCATCCCTCTGATAATGTTTTAAATAAGTTATTTTCTTTTTCAAATTTAGATTCAAATCACTGTGAAATTTGCCGGTTTTCAAAACAAACCAGACTACCATTTTCTTTATCTACCAATAAAACCTCAAAAATATTTGAACTTGTACATTTTGATGTTTGGGGACCCGCACCTGTAGAGTCCTACAATGGTTTTAAATATTTTGTTACATTTATTGATGATTTTTCACGCACCACATGAATTTACCTTCTTAAATAAAAAAACGAAGTTTTTTCTAAATTTCAAGAATTTTCAAATGTTGTTGAGAATCAATATGGTGCAAAAATTAAAATATTTAGGTCCGACAATGGTACTGAATATGTTAATAAAATATTTTTAGAGTTTCCAAAACAAAAAGGAATTTTTCATCAAACAACATGTATAAATACACCTGAACAAAATGGAGTGTCAGAAAGGAAAAATCGTCACGTATTAGAAGTTACTAGATCTTTACTTTTTCAATCAAATGTTCCAAAAAAAATTTGGTCGGATGCTATTTTAACTGCTATATATCTTATTAATAGATTACCTAGCACAAATTTGAACAATAAAAGTCCATTAGAAATTTTAAACAAAAGAAAAATGAACTTAGATCATCTTCGAGTATTTGGTTGCACATGTTTTGTACATATTAAACGACAAGATAAATTAGATAAAAATGCAGTAAAAACTATATTTGTTGGATATTCTTTTCAAAAAAAGGGATATAAATGTTATGATCCTACTAACAAAAAATTATATATATCTAGAAATGTATCTTTTTTTTGAAAAAGTACCATTTTATAAAATCAAAGAGGATCTGCAACCTAGAAATGATATTGCTCTTCCAGAACTAACAATTTTTGAAGGTACAAAAACTCAAGAAAATCACACAAGTACAAATAAAGAGGAGTTGCACTCAGGGGGAGAAAATCACAATGATGAACAAATAAATGAGCCAGAGGAGCAACACACAGGGGGAGAAAGTCAAGAAAATACAAATCTTAGGAGGTCAATTCGGTCAACACAACCATCATCCAGATTACATGATTTTGTCACATACAATGTAAGGTATCCAATTCAAGATTATGTTTCTTATAATAAAGTCTCCTTAAAACACAAAGCCTTTTTGACTAGTATATCTGAGCAAATTGAACCAACCACGTTTCAAGAAGCAAAAAACAATCCCGTTTGGGATCAAGCAATGAAAGAAGAATTAAAGGCTCTTGAGAAAAATAACACATGGTCTATTGTTTATGTACCAAATGGAAAGAAACTTGTAGGATGTAAGTGGGTTTACAAAATTAAATACAATAGTGATGGTACTGTAGAAAGATACAAAGCTAGACTTGTTGTAAAATGCTTTACCCAAACATATGGCATAGACTACCAAGAAACTTTTGCTCCAGTTGCCAAAATGAACACTGTTAGAGTTCTTTTATCAGTTGCTGTTAACTTGGGATGGAGTTTATTTCAGATGGATGTTAAGAATGCGTTACTTCAAGGCACTTTAGAGGAGGAAGTCTACATGACTTTACCTCCAGGTCATAAAAACAAACATGACAAAAGCCTAGTATGTAAATTACACAAGTCGATTTATGGGTTAAAGCAATCTCCACGCGTATGGTATTGTAGGGCGTAGAAAGTTGCACAGCGGTGGAAGGTGTGTGCATGCGTTAAAATGTCTTATGGTTCAATGCTCTCGATTTTGAAGACATTGGAGGAGAACATCGAACTTGAAACATTTTACTTTCTTTCTACAATTCCTTCGGTTCACCCTCGACAGACCTACTGTTCATAATCAGTCTATCGAGAGAGTTTATTAATTGTGGGGACGTTTAACTCCCAGCGGGCGCAAGCCCCCGCTGTTAATTACATCAGATGACCCTTCCAAGCCATACTGAATACCTCGTCCATTCCGGGATTTGTGCCTATTTGTTGTGAATTGAATAAAGGGGCTAAAAGGGGAGAACTCATGTATTTAGGCTTTTTATTTCCGTTTGACTTTCCTTGTTTTGGATATTTAATTAATATGTATACATGAGATGCAATAGATATTATTAAAATATATATACTATACTCTTTTATTTATTTTTAGAAACATATTTGTATTTAAAAATATATTTGTGCTTTATTTATATTTTATTTTTAAGAGAAAATGATTTTAAATGTGAGAAGAATGAACAAAAGGGCATTTTGGTCATTTGGCTGGTTGTATGATGTTTGGTTATGGTTGATTTTAATTTAAAATAATGAAGAATTTGATTTGGGTTCATTTGGAATTGGTTTTAGGTGATTTGGATTTGAAATGAAGAAGTTATGGCCAAAAAGGGCTGGAAAGGGCTTGTTTGTGAAGTTTTATGTTTTTCAGGGACTTATTTGTAAAGCTGGAGGGACTGTGAATTGCATTTTAGGATTTTGATAGGGTTTGGGTTAAAAAAATGAGCTACTAGGGGCTTATTTGAAGAGGTTTTGTAGTCTCAGGGGCCTATTTGCAAATATCTAGGGGCTGCGCTGCATTTTTGCCTTGTCAGGGGGACTGATCTGCAAAAAGGACTCATTTGTTTATTCTTTGAACTTTGAGATTGGGTTTAAGGAGTTTTGAGATGTGTTTCACGGGCTTTGAGATTAGTGCTTGGGGTCAGATGGACTTTAGGATTGTGATCTGGGCTTTGAGATGCGCGCTGAGTGTTGAGATCTGTCAAAAGAGATCTCATTTAATCTGACAGGTGGGCCCCAAGCACAGTGGATCGTCGGCTCATCGGGTTTTGGCATGAGCCCTTGGAGGCGCCTGGATCGGTTGGTTCTGGTTGCTTTAAAAAGCGCGCAGCTGAGATACGGATCAAGTTTGAAACCCGAATTAGGGTTCAACCCGGGTACTCCTCCGGTGATGTTTCCGGTCACGGCAAGACTGAGGAGAGTTACCATTGGCATCGTCTTGGAAAGGGGAATACATTGGTTGCTTCGTCGACGGCTGCCGATCATCGAAGGTGGTGATACGGCTGGGCTAAAACCCTCAGTACCGATTTTGAGGTTTTTGACTTAGTTTCATCAATTACATCATTTCTGTCTCAACGGTTTGTCTCTTTAGCATTATTTGGACACGAAGAAGCTCTATTCATAATCAATTTCACTTTTGATTGAACTTTGAACATTGTTTCGGTCTTGACTTCTCGGCTTGGTACCGAACCGGTACTGACATATACCATTTTGATTTGAGGAGGCATTTGGGGATGAGATATGATAGTTTGGGCATGTATGAAAGGTACTAGGGGGGACATCAAGTTATGGAAGGGTTTTTTATCGGATGTAGATTTGATTTGGGTTTCAGATTTAGATTGGGCATGAATGGGTTTGGGCAGAACATGAAATTCATGTATCTTCAACCTCATTTCTCATGAATTTTGCTCATGGCATGTGTGATTTTCCTGTTATTCTTGTAGTATAATATATCAAGAATGAATGCATGAAGTTTGAAGATTTTATACTTTTTATTTCTATTTTTGAGAGAAGAAATAGACAGAGGGGGCATGTATGTAAAAATGCAGCAGCAGCAGATTTTTATTTTCTGAAACCCAACTTTGAAAATTGCTAGAAAATAGTAGGAAAATCAGAAAAATGCAAGGCTTGAGCCTAAATTGATTGTCTTTTTATCCTCTATCTAACTATTCAAACAGAATTTAAATTTGGTTTTCAGATCGGCCTGCACTGGCTGATTTGTACCAGCAGGTCATTTGGGCATTTTCTGTGCTTGTACTGTACCAGTATAGGGTTTATTGGATGTAAATGGTACTGTACACTGGTACCACATGGTATTAGACTATATCTAAGCCCTTGTATCAAGATTTGGTCATCAAGAATCAAAGAGGCATTGGTATCACAATATGTCACTTACCAATACCATTTCGAATTTGCATATAGGTCCTTGGTCATTTGCATAATTATGTGAAGGTCCTTGAGCATCATTTCATAGGGATTGGAATTTTCCCTCTTTTCATTTGCTCTCTCCTTCAACAATTATGCATCTAGGCCCTTTTAAAGATCAATAAAACTCATAATATAGAAAGAGATGTAGTGAAACATCAATCTTTCATATATCATTTGTCCTATTTCTCTTTTATGCATTAAAGTCCTTCAAAAAGTCCAAAAATAGCATAAATAGGGAGATGTAGTTAAACATCAATCCCTAATACACTATTTAATTTTATTTAAATTTTTTTTCACTTGTTTTGCACTTTTTAGTTGATTTTATATTAAAAGAACTATGCAAGAATTGGATATTTGAAAGGATGTGTAGTTAAACATCAACTTTCAATATCTTCTTCTTTTATATTTCTTATAATATAAAATGTCATTTTTTATATATATCATTTTTACATGTGTGTTTTTGTCCTTTTTTCTTTGCAACATAAAAATGAAGAAAAGAAAAGGAAAATAAAAGAAGAAAAAGGGAAGAGGAGGCAGAGAAGACAAAGAGGAGCAAGAAAATCACAAAATGCATATTTTTTTTGTTCTTTTTAGAATCATTGGCTTACAAATAAGCTATAAAGCTATTAATTGCCTCTTCTATTTATTATTTTTTTCATTTTTAATCCTTTTAATATAATATTTGTTATTACATAAAATGAGTTCATTTATTTATGTGATTTCATGCTTCTAAACTCATTCATGTGAGTTAGAAGCATTCAATCTTCATCAAATCCGAAAATAAAAGAAAGAAGAAGGAGGAGATTAAGATATGCATATTTTTTTTTATCAAGTTTATATTATATATGATTTTGTTTAAACCATTAAAAGTAAAGAAAATGATCATTAGATCTTCATATGCTATGTTTATTATAAAATAAACAAGCTTATCATGAGATCTTCACTTTTTCTCGTCCGTCATTTGAATGAATCAAAATCTTTTGTTGATGAACTTAAAAGGAGAAATAAAACAAAAATCAAAGAAAAAAGAGTAAAAGGGAAAGATGTAACAGTAGAGGCAAGAACAAAAATGGCAAACAAAGATTTTTATTTCGAATCAAGACATATGTACAAACCATTGCTCATCAAGAGCTTACATCATATAGGTATCTATTACCTATTGAATTTGCTTAAGAAAGCTTCAAACTTTGAAGTTCTAACCTAATTCTCTTTGAAAATGGAAGTTTTCTAACTTGTTTCTTGCACAGGAGTTTCTGGAGAAGAGGAAGTCTATTTCGAATATCTGGAGTGTATGGAGTGTGTTTCTTGAGTATTTGGGGTGCCTTATATAAGGCAGCAAGGGTCTAGGGTTTTAGGGTTTTGCTGAAGTGGCATTCATCACGCATATCAAGTGTTTGATGTATGGTCTGGATTCATTCTCGGCCTCCTTGTGTGCATACATGGCAAGGATCAGCCAATGAGGTTTTAACATGTCACTCATCTTTGTTGGGAGCAATTTCAGCCTTTGGATCAATCTTGAATATCATGTATTAAGTTATAGCCTTTGATTGGCTGGCCAAAGAAGGCAACACTTGATTTACGTGCCCCTGCACCTCTGGAAGAGATCCTTCCATTCTTGTCTTCATCCAGAGACTTATTAACACGTGTCCTGGGGACCCTTTAACGTATTAATAGCTTAGCATACTCCCTCAAACTCGGGTCTTAGGCACAACAGAGAAAAGGGAGGAGAATCTGGCGAGTGGGACCCGCTTGTCAGTCTCCCTAGACTAAGCATTGTATCCCTTTGTTTCTTTTGTTTATTCGGCCTGCTCTTGGTGTTAGCTGAACCATGTGGCAGCTTTAACACGGTGCATGGAGCACCGAGCTTACACAAAACGAAGGGGTCAAGCGCCTCTATTTAAGCTCAGCGCCTCCCCCTTTTTGTCTTGGCTGAGCTTGGCGCAGGGTGAACCATACGGCTGCCTACTTGGTGCATAGGGTTCAACATCCCTACTCCGAGTCTATCCATATTGGATGTGTAGCGAAAATGGCCATCAGTCACCGACTTGTGGGGCCTTGGTGTCAGGGAACTGCTATGCATCCCCAAGTTGCACCCAGAGAGCATTTGGGAGATGATTTTGCTACGCATATCCCCCTGTTTGTACCCAGCATGCTATTCAGTCATTGTTTCATTTATAGGGAATTAATTCCTTAATGATTTTGACCATTTTAAATACCAAAATTCATTGTTTTGCATGTAGAATACTAACAAGAATTTTAATATGTGTGACCAATTTGCTTGAAGGGCCTGAGTACAACTTTGGCATCTTAATTCCCCCAGAAATTGCCATTTGTCATGTTGAGTTTAAATAGCAACTTTTTAGGGTCAGGTATGATATTTTTATTTTCTTGAATTTGCATATGGGTTTGGCGTATGTATTGACTTTGTTTCTCTTTTGTAGTTGCTTCTTCCATGCCCGAGCAGGTAGTCAGGTGTGACGTTCCATCCCGAGTTTTCCTGAGGCCTGATTCCGGGCCCAAGAGATGCAATAGGAAGCAGAAGAAAAGACGAAAAGAGGAGCTCCCTTCAGTCCAGATGACTGGTCGTTCAGGTACAGTTACTCTCTTATTTCCTTCGAACTTCTTTTTCATTACCTCTTTTCTTGATTTACGGATCTTGTATATTCAGCCCATTCCTTTATCATTCACAGGACCAGACTTAGTCATGGCAGGCTCGCTTAGCATTGGAGCAGGAGGGGTTCTCGACTGCCCCCAGGATGTTCCCGTGGTTGTGGAGCCATGTTTAGCCATCGTGCCATACGCGCCTTCTGCTTTAGGCACTTTCATTTAGGGTAGACTTTACTTTGTGGATGGTTTGTGAGAGTGTGCTTTCGAGCTCACTCTTTGTATGTGTATTTTGGTTTTGATTGATCGTGCTTGGACATGCGTACTTGCGGGTTGATGTTTGTTTTTTGTGGCTTTCTCATTCTCCTTCTCCTTTCTCTTTTTGGTTGATTTATTCGAATCTTCTCTAATCGGGTTCTAAGTGATTAAATAAATTCGTCTAAATCGGTTTTCTTCCTCATCCTCCTTCTTTCTCTTTTTGTCGACGAACTCTTCAAGCCTTCTCCAATCGGGTTCTAAGCGATCGGATAAACTTGCTTAGCTCGGTTTTTCTCCTGAACCTTTCAAGTTTTCTCCAATCGGGTTCTAAGCGACCAGATATACTTGTCAGAGTCAGGGTTTAATCCTGAATCTTCTGAATCTCCCCCATCGGGTTCTAAGCGACAAGGCATCTTCATTGGACTCAAGCTGTACCTCAAACCTTCTGCATCCATTCAATCGGGTTCTAAGCGATCAAACGTCTTCAGTTAGCCCTGGGTTTTGTCTTCTATCTTCCTGATTCATGCGCCGTCCCACTTAAAGGTTACATCGGCGACATGACCTCATAAAACTGTCCCGTTTAAAGGCTACATCGGTTATACGGAAACCCGTTAAGGTTGAATGTTCACGCACGCTGTCCCGCAAAAGGGCTACACCAGCATGTATGACTACGTAAGACCGTCCCGCTTAAAGGTTACATCGGTCATACGGAACCCGTTAAGGTTGGATGTTCACGCACGCTGTCCCGCAAAAGGGCTACACCAGCATGTATGACTGCGTAAGACCGTCCCGCTTAAAGGTTACACCGGTCATACGGAACCCGTTAAGGTTGGATGTTCACGCACGCTGTCCCACAAAAGGGCTACACCAGCATGTATGACTGCGTAAGACCGTCCCGCTTAAAGGTTACACCGGTCATACGGAACCCGTTAAGGTTCGATATTCACGCACGCTGTCCCGCAAAAGGGCTACACCAGCATGTATGACTACGTAAGACCGTCCCGCTTAAAGGTTACATCGGTCATACGGAACCCGTTAAGGTTGGATGTTCACGCACGCTGTCCCGCAAAAGGGCTACACCAGCATGTATGACTGCGTAAGACCGTCCCGCTTAAAGGTTACATCGGTCATACGGAACCCGTTAAGGTTGGATGTTCACGCACGCTGTCCCGCAAAAGGGCTACACCAACATGTATGACTACGTAAGACCGTCCCGCTTAAAGGTTACATCGGTCATACGGAACCCGTTAAGGTTGGATGTTCACGCACGCTGTCCCGCATAAAGGCTACATCAGCATGTATGACTACGTAAGACCGTCCCGCTTAAAGGTTACATCGGTCATACGGAACCCGTTAAGGTTGGATGTTCACGCACGCTGTCCCGCATAAAGGCTACATCAGCTGCATGACTTCGTAGAACCGTTCTGCTCAGAGGCTTCATCGGTCATACGGACCCGTTAAGGTTGGATATTCACGCGCTGTCCTGCATAAAGGCTATATCAGCTGCATGACTTCGTAGAACCGTTCTGCTCAGAGGCTTCATCGGTCATACGGAACCCATTAAGATTTGATGTTTTCACGCATCTCCATGAGATTGATGCGGCTTAGTGAAACAATGCTTCTCTTATGAGTGGAGCTTGGTTTGCTTGTTGTAGGTTTCATTCTAGTGCTCGGAAAGTATTATCTGGTTTTGGGTTTAGATGTCACCCGTGGGACATGCATAGGAATTTTTAGTTATCTGTAGGGTTAGTGTTGAAAGGGCGCGCCAAATTGGGCTACAGCCTGAGGGTTCTGCTTGTCACCCGCGGGACATTCATTGAAGAGCCTGCCAACTTGTGGGCTTGGGCTTTTACGGAGTCAGGGAATTCGACTATTTGACTCCAGTCTGGGTATCATCGAAAGGTAGATTTAGAGTCATGCCAAATTGTAGGTTTTCGCTTTGGGTAGAACTTCTAGTGTATTTGGAGCCGAAGATTTTTGGTATTAGGCTCTAGCCTGGGGGTTTTGCTTGTCATCTTTCACAGTCTCAATTCACTTCTCGGTAGCTGACTAGCCCATATGCTGCACATACGTCGCACCAAATGTGAAATTGTTTAAGGACTCGCCCATGGGACTTGTGTGAAGGAACATTTGCAGTGTTGTGCGGCCCCTCACGGTCTAATTGTGCATCTCGATAACCGACCCGCCTATGTGCTGTATGGGTTTAAAGTTGGTGGGACACAGGTTTGAGTAGAGTATTATTATAAGTCTCATTCTTGGTTGTAATCTGATGGTAGGCCTATTTGTGTACTGGGCCTTGGCGGGACATGGTTTCAATCAAGAGTCTATCATAGACTCTTGCCTATATAGGGCTTGATCAGGGTTCTTTGGTCTTTGCATAGCGGTTTCGGAGCCAAGAAAATTTATTGTGTGGCTTAGGTTCAGGTGTCACCCATGGGACATATATCAAAGGGCCTGCCAAATTATGCTTGGTCCTTAGGGTATTTGTCTGTCACTCGTGGGACTTGTATTGAACGGCTGGTTGATTCTTTAACTCCAGCTTGAGAGGTCCCTGGCTATTATCGGTGGGACTGTTGTAGAGAGGGGTGCGCCAAATTATGGGCTTTAGCCTTTAGAGTCAAGGGTTCTTGTTCTTAAGCTCTGGTTTAATTATGACCCGGGGGACGGCTGTTAAAGGCGCATCGAGTCTTGGGTTTTGCCTTCGGTGGGACTTCAGTATGTCTTAGAGCCTATGGGGCATTGATCTATAGGTCCACTATTTATGGGTGTTGATCTGGCTCAAGGCTTGCTTCTGCAGAGATTGGTTTGGTGAGAACCCAATTATGGTTATTGCTTTTGGGTTCTCGTTTTCTTTTATTCTTGGGCCATGATAATTGTTTTAGTGCTCACATGGCCTAGGCACAACATCAAAGCCTTATTTTGTTCGGCACAAATATATAAAGCCTGCTCGTCACTTTAGATGACTGGCTAGACGAGCGTACCAGTGACAATTGTTTAAAGGGCACAATCTTGACAAAGCCCATTTTGTGCGTGAGGCTTTCTTTGTGGGCCTTACATCTCTCCACTCTATTATATTATGGTGGGATTTAGGTGCATGTATGCACTTGTTTGGAGGTGATACTTTACTCACTCCTCTCGTGCCTTCTTGAATAGCCTATATGGCATCAATCATTAGGCGAGGGTATCGCGGGAAATGCGAACACCATTGTTTTGAAAACTTTGTTTTAAAAGGGATTTTGTGCCTTCAGAATTTAAATAGTCTAAACGACCGCTTTCTTTAATTTTTTTATTTTTATTTGAGATATCACCATTAGGCACTCCATTGTTTAAAGGACAATAAAGAAACCTTGTCTCTCCTTTTTTCAAACTGGGAGGAAAGACAAAACCAGTGATAGTTGTTTCAAATGGGCACAACACCAAAGCCCATATTTTGTTTAAAATACAAAATATAAAACTTGTTTGTCCATATTCAGAACTGGCTGGAAAAAATTTGCCAGTGTTAATTGTTTAAGGGTACAAACTTAACAAAACCCATTTTGTGGCGAGATGCCTTTATGGATTTTGTGGGTAGTTGGGGGACCTCACTTTTCGCTCGAGACAATTCCACTCATGCTGCGATTTGGTCATTTTTATTCGTAGAGGTTTTCGCTTAGGTATTTTTTATTGGGATATTTTATTTGTGGATATTGGAATTTAGTCTTTAGTGGAATTTTGGGTATTTGTGGAATTTTCGATCTTAAAATTTGGAGATCGTGGAATAGAGTTTGAGGAGGTTTGTGACTTAGAGATGTCGGCTTCCTTTAGGGGTGGAGTATATATATCATTTCCCTTTCGAGCATATTGATGCCCGACGTGCCCCTTCATGTGCATTATCACCTCCATCATGGCTGTAGTGGGGATGGTTTTGTAAGTGACGGTTTATGAGTCACTTTCATATTCTTGGCAGAAGTCGCTTGGTGTATCACCCTCCTGGTGGAGCTTTAAATAACGACCGCTGATTGATTTAACGGGCTCTCCACTCTCATTGTCTATCAGCCTGTATCGATACCCTTCCAAGACTTGATCCACCAAATATGGGCCCCAGAATCTGATCGATTGCGACCTTGGTGTTTCTTTGACAACCCACACAAGCTGTCCCTTCTTATATTCATCAAACGGGCCGAGCATGTGAACCGTTTCCTGTCTTGCTTTGACATTGGTTCTCGCCTTTTGTGGCGAACGGGTTTCGTCCCATTTTTGCTTTGAAGCGCTTTCGATATCCTTTACAATCCGATTGGGCTTTATGGCCTGATCTTCGAATTCCTTTATCGCCCTTATTTCTTTCTGCACTTGTTGATAGATGCACTTCGGGCACTCATAGATATCGAATCGGGAATCATTGTAATCAGCTATGGCTGCCTTTGGGTTTGCACACGAAGGATGGTGACTATTGCCACATTCGTTGCATTCGAACATGTCCCATGAATTTCCCTTTTGGTCACAGACACCACAATGGGTTGTATATCCAAACTCAAATTCTTCTTGTTCGGATTCAACTTCTACCATATAACATGTAGCATCCATGCTAGAGTCGCTCGAATCATCATCCTTAGGCTTCTTTGATGACCCATGTTTTGAACGAGATTTGGAGCTTTCGCCTTTCTTCTTCTTGGAAGTTTGCTTGGCTTTTTCTTTCTTCTTTTGCTTTTCATCTTCTATGTCGTACTTGCAATACTTGCACACCCAGTCGATGAACCTTTTATCATACCCGGGACTTATCTTTTTCCCGGTGGCGCATTCAGTGCATGAATATTCATAGCATCGATCGCAATTGAACATGACGTAGTAGTCATCTATTACATCACAATCCATGCATTTACCCTTCTTTGTGTGACTACCACTGCTATAGTCTTCTTCTTCTTTGGGCGAATCATATTCTGAATCAGTGGACTTTTGAGACGCAATGTAGCACTCAGCTTCTTGTTCTTCTTCTGAATTTTCTGAGCTGTCGCCTCGAGTTTTCAAATTTCGGGCTTGACTTTGCATCCCAGGTGCTTGGTATTCTTGGAGATATCTCCCCTTAATAGGTGGTGCGAATTTGTTTCCATTGCTTTCTCGCAACCTATAGGTGTCTCACCCCAAGGCTTGCTCAACAATGTATGGCCCTTTCCACTCAATTCTAGTGTGACCGTATTTGGACGATTGAGACTGGCTGAGCATGGATACCATGTCCCCTACTTCGAATTGTGAGGGTACTTCATCTTTAGGGATAGATTTTATCTTTTGTTTTCCCTTGTCTTTGCTGGGAATTGGCATACGAGTTCCTTCTAGATGAGCTACCACAGTGGGTGGTGAAGTCCCTTCTTGACTTTTCTTTTCTAGAAAGTCCTTGAAGACCCAGCTGTCATCGATGGTGTGACTGAGGATACGGTGATAAGGGCAATAATTAGGTTCATTGACCGTACTCGCTTGTTCTGGGCGTTTGCATACTGGCAAGTTGAGACCTCTTTGCATCATTAGGTCAAATGCTTTAGCAACCTTATCTCGCCCAAATGAATATGTTTTGTTCTTAAGTTCCGCCAGTGTATTCTTTTCTTTTGGCATCACCAGAACAGGTTTCTTCGATTCAGCGATTGTGTTCGTTGAATCTGCATGGACTTGTCTCTTTGCGGACTGGAATTTCAAATAATCCTTTAGAAGTTGGGCTAGCATACCTTCGAGTGGAAAGGACTCGAGTGCTGGTGCTGGGAGCAGTGATTCTGCTTTTCCTTCACCTATCTTCGGTTCCGGTACCCATTTGCCTTTGAAGCAACGTAGGCAGCTCCATTTTGGGGTTTCATCTCTATTTTGGGGATGTTCCCTAAACCTTGTGCAAGGGGGATGGCATATGGCTCCACATTCGACACATGAAGTCATTTCTGTGACCTCTCCCGGTCTATCGCATACACTGCATGCGACAAACGACGATTGATCGTCTTCAGCTTCTATTGCATGACATGAAGCTTGGGAGGTTCTTCGGTTATTGTTTGGTTGTTGTTGTTTATGCTCGGAATGCACATCCAGACCCTTCATTTGTCTCAACAGGTCTTGGAAAGAGCGAGTTTCGGTTGGATTTGGTTTGGGTTGTCTTGGCAAGGCATTAGCGAAGGAATTTCTCCCTCGACCTCTTCCACGGCCTCTACCACGACCGCCTCTTAAAGCCATTTCTAAATTGACATGGGCAGCTCTCCCTTGGATCCTTCTTAGGTCACAGGTGGGTGATTCGTCATCACTTTCACTGTTGTCGAAGTATTGCATAGGACGACATTTGGAGTCATCACTTTCATCATCAGATTCATCATACCCGAGCCCTCGAGTATTTCTCGGCTTTCCATCCGGTCCTATGATTGTAGAGTTACGGTGAGCCAATATTTTATCGAATCGCTTTGTCATAGCGTAGGTTGGAGACATGGGACTCATGTTCGCGAGAATCCTGGTTAGGCTTTTGGGACAATATGGCAGAAGAGGCACATCCACCTTGTTGGACATGAGTTCATCTTCTAAAGGCCATTCGTCATTGTTCAACACTAAAGACCGATCTTTACCATCAGACGCCCTATAGAATAAATAGGCTTGTGCCTAAAGATTCCTTCTTCAGTAACCTCTTCTTTAGGCGGTATTATGAATAATATCATTTCTTGGATTTGGTTCACTTTCCTTGGTGTGAGTTCCTTGTGATGGTTTTCAGGTATCCTCTCAATCATCAATGAGGATTGACCTGTTTCTTCCTCGTCTTCTGAGGGTATTATGTTATTTGACCCTAAAAAGTTGCTATTCAAGTTTAACATGATAGATAGCAATTTTGGGGCAATTAAAATGCCAAAGTTACACATGGACCCTTCAAATAAATTGGGTAAAAGTATATTATAATTCCTGGTAATATTCTACATATAAAACCATGAATTCTGATATGCAATATGGTTTAAACCAACAAAGAATTAAATTCCTACAAACAAAGCAACTACTGGATGATGTTCTGGGTGCAAAAATGTGGTGGCACCTAAGCAAACCCAGCTCTAAAGCACCCTGGGTGCAAAATTGGGGACTTTAAACAAAACCCAACGGATGGGGGCCTGTATGTCAGCGGCCCATTTACAATTTCGTTGGAGCTTAAGCTTGGATAAACTTGGAGCACGAATATTGAATTCCATGGACCAAACCTACAGTCTTACGGCTCACCGCTAACCGGGATCACGCAAGACTCGTATAGAGTCGCTGGATTTAAACATGGGCGGAGTGACCCCTTCAACCTACGTGCTCCCAGCGCACATACACCATGAGCAAGACAGATCACGGCATATTGTGCGCCGCGCCCAGCTAAAGAAAAGAAAATGAAATAAAAGAAAAGGTACTGTGCTTGAGAAACTGACAGTGGGCCCCTCGTCACCCCCCTTCTTCTTCTCTTCTACCTCGGGCCGAAACTACTTTCAAGCAATGGCATTCGAAAAAAATGAAGAGAATTGGGTCGGGAGTTCATGCTCAAGCTAAAGCACCTCCTCTCTCTGACTTAAGCATGTTTAGAGATTGATAAAAAGAAATTTGTATAAAGCCAATTTTTCCCGAGAAGAAAAGGGAAATGTCACTTGAGTTGTTCAATTCGAGATAAGATATGAAGTTTTAACTCAAGGAAGACCTTCTGGACTTGGGTGCGATGTGAATAAAAATGCTAATTTGAAAGAGAAAGGCCCAATTAAATGCGGTTCATGAATGAGGTTCTGTGCCGGGTCAGGCGTACCCGAAACCTGCCAAATTCATTGCAGGAGGGGTATAATGTTCTCTAGCACATGATTAAGGGTATATGGGGACGCTACCTGTTATCTCCTCAAGCCTCAAAGCGTAAGAATTGGGTGGCACACGTTAAGCTCAAAACCGAACCCGGCATAGCATAACACATCTTCAACAGCTACTGAATAGCTGGTTGGTCCCCAGGACACGTGCCCAATAGTCATAGGGTACTGCCAAAATAGGAGAATCTCCTCCAGAAGGTTTGGAACATGCAATACAACCTTCTATTCCCTATTCGGCAGTAAATCAAAGGCTAAGAATACTATGCACTATCCCCGAGATAATCCAAGGGCTAAGGAAGGTTCAATCAAAGATTAATGACATGTTCAAATGCTATTGGATACTCTTTGGCCAGCAGGGCATGTATATGATGATGAAGAAATCAGAACCCTTGATCAAGCACTTGGTGTGCATAGCAAATGACACCTCAGCAAAACCCTAAACCCTAGATCCTTGCTGCCCTATATAAGGCACCCCAAATGCAGATGAATAATATGCTTCTTCTTCTCCAGAGAGCCCTGTAAGAAAAGCAAGTTAGAAAAAACCTCCATTTTCAAAGAGAGTTAGGTTAGAGCTCAAAAGCTTGAAGCTTTCTTAAGCAAGTTTAATAGGTAATCAATACCTATGTGATGTAAGCTCTTAATGAGCAATGGTTTGTATATATTTCATGAAATCGAAATAAAGAAGCTTTTGATGCATTTCTTCCCTTTCTCTTCTCTGTCTTGAGTTTGATTTTCTTCTTTTATTCTCTTTTATTTTAAAACTTTCAAAAATGACAAAATGTGAGAGATACATGATTTCTAGTTCATCATAGGATGAATAAAATGAAATATGTAGCTTGATGATCAAACAAAATGTTTTATTTCCTTTTCTTGCATTTTCCTTTCTTTGCCATGATGATTTAAACAAAAAAATATGTATAATATATAAACTTGATAAAAAAATGCATATCTTAATCTCTCCTTCTATTTTCTGAAATTTATGCCTTTATATGAGAAAAATGATAATAAATAAAAATATGAGGTTTTCTTGCTATTTTCCCTCTCTTTTTTCCTTTTCTTTTTCTTTACTACCTTCTCTTTTTCTTTTTCTTTAAAAATTCTTTAATTCTTGTATAAAATAGGCAAATGATGTCTAATAAGGGTGTTTGAGCTGGATAGCTCCACCTTTATTTAATTCATTTAGTTATTTTATTGATAGGATTAGAGAATAAAAAATATGTGAATGAAAGGGTTATTGAAGTTTGAGCTGGATAGCTCCTTCTTTAATTCCTATTAAGAGGGCCATTTTGCACATTAAAAGATACTTAATTTCCGTATGCATGAACATGCTCATGTATAATCAAGTTAAGAAAGGAAATTAAGTGATTTAATGTGTAAATAGTGAGAAATTGAGGTTTAAAATGTAAAAGGCAGTAGCATTTGTCTATAATATGCCATTTACATTCTAAATCTATGATATTTCAATGACTTGCCCTTTTGGACCTATTTGTACATGAGAGAATATTTGATTTCTTTAAGCAACCATGCTAAAAAGAAATTAAATACCTTAAATATGCAAATAGTGAGAGATAGAAGGTTTGAAATGCAAATAAACAACAAGTTATGCTTGTTCATGATGTTTGCATCTTTAAATCTAGGGAAATCTCAATGACATGTCCTTCAAAATATAAAAAACATGATTTTTAACAAATTCAAGGGGCTTCCCTGCATAAAACCATATTTTGACAGATTTTTGACATTTAAAGAAACATTCTTTTGGAATTTTGGATTCTCCTCCTTTCCTTTTGTTTATTGGTACCAAAGATATAGCAAAAAGGCTATGAAAATTCATTAAAATGGTGTTTAATCCATGAGACTAGTTGTAAATACCTTAAACCAGTCCCTAATGCCCTCTGGAACAGTGGACCAACATCAAATTACAAAACATGCACCAATGGTACAAGAAAAGCACTCAAAAGTGTCAAAATGACCTTCTCTGGTAAATGGTACAATCTGGACTAATATAGGGACCAAAATGAAAATGGACATCACCACCAGATAGAGGACACCAAAACACACAAAATTGACTTAAATTTCATATTTTTCTGATTTTATTTCGATTTTATATGAATTTTCAAAGTTCAGGTTTAAAACCAGAAAATTCCAGCATTAAAAGAATAAGAAGGACCTGCTGGTAAATTAGGCAATGAAAATGATTTAAAGACCAAATTAAAAAACAAATTTCACAGCTAGATAGAAGACTTCAAAATACATAAAATGGACATAAATTTCATATTATTCAGATTTTTTTTCTATTTTCCATGAATTTTCAAAGTTTCAGCCTTAAACAAAACAAAAAAATCCAGTATTAAAAAAATGCAGAATTTCCTTTATTACCCCTCATCTGAAATAAATGCTTTAAAAATGGAAATAAATCTCTAAAAATCACAAAATTCAATCTGAAGCTAATATAAACACCCATTCATAAATTAATAACAAGATATTGCATGATCATCAATAGAAATAGAGGATTTTGGATTAATTCGGTTTTGTAAAAATTAAGAACTTCATGAAATTGACATGTCCACTGCTCAAGAAATTAAAGTTGCATCAAAAGAGAAGTATAGATCATTCTAGAATGGTTCAGTATGCTCAAATCAATACCTTTCATGCTCCAAACATAATCCGAGAAGGCCTGCTGCCTTGACTGATACCAAGCCGGTATTAGACCAAACAACTCAAAAAATTGAATTATGACTAATTACCAAATAAATAACAAAATTAATGTCTTGATTAGCTTTTATATGATGACATGATCATGAATAAGCAGCTAATCGAAGAAATTAACAACTAAATATGAAGAAAGCAACGAAAATCCAAATCGGAACCGAAACCTGGCAACCCCCGTGAATGGTGACTTCCGGTGATCGCCGGTACCCGACGCCTGACCCAATCAACTCGGGGTCCTTCAACGATCCCAACCATACCTTCCTTTGACCTGGCCGTGGCCGCGAACCTCGCCGGAGATGATGGCTAACAGAATCCCCAGCTAGGGTTCGGAATCCGATCTATATCTCAGTCACACGACTTTTAAAACAACCAATACCGATTGATTCGAGCGCCAAAAACAAATTTAAATGAAACTCGCATCTTAAAGCAAAGAAGAACGGATCCAGTTGTTATATGAACTTACTGCCCTTGGGCCCCGCCTGTCATGTGAATAAGTCCCTCATGCACCAATCTCAAAGTTCAAAGCCTACGGTCCATATGTTAAACACAGATATCTGAGGCCCATTACGCATCTTAAAGCCCAAAATCCAAATCTCAAAGCCTAAATAATAAATAAAAACATTTAAATTAATGCCCTTTTATGATAAAGTCCCTCTGACTTTTGATGTTTGCAGCGCAGTCCTTACAAACTTACAGACAGACCCCTGGCAGCCTAAAATTTCTCTCAAATAAGCCCTTAAAGAACTAATATCCATATAAAACCCTATCCAAAATCCAAATCATGAATTCACATCCTCCCAGCTTTGTAAATAAGCCCTTTTACAGAAATATAAATATTTACAAATAGGTCCTTTTAGTCCTTTTCAAGCATAACTTTTTCATTCTAAGTCCAAATTGACTCAAACCACCTCCAAATGAACCCAAATCAAATTCCCCACCTTTCTAAAATCGAAATTGAACATGTCCAAGCATCATCCAAACCCTGAAATGACCAAAATACCCTTTCTTCAAAATTAAGGACCTCATTTCCTAATAAAATGTAAATAATTAACAAAAATATAAATAAACATGTCATAAATCAAATACAAATAAATAATGCATTTAAATCTCTCAAATATCTAAAATCCTGCTTCAAAATATGATTTTAATATGAAGTCACACACACGCACACATGTCCAAGCAAAGAAAACCAAAGTCAATACATGAGTTTCCCCTTTTAGCCCCTTTATTCAATCCACTTAAATAGGCACAAATCCCGGAATGGACGAGGTATTCAGTAATGACTTGGAAGGGTCATCTGATGTAATTAACAGCGGGGGCTTGCGCCCGCTGGGAGTTAAACGTCCCCACAATCAATAAACTCTCTCGATAGACCGATTATGAACAGTAGGTCTGTCGAGGGTGAACCGAAGGAATTGTAGAAAGAAGATGAATGTTTCAAGTTCGATGTTCTCCTCCATGTCATGAAAATCGAGAGCATTGAATCTTCAGGCATTTAATGCATGCACACACCTTCCACCGCTGTGCAACTTTCTGCGCCCTACATATGTATGACGGGAGTATCCTAGTTTCATCAGCGTCCTCCCCTGACGACGAGTCAGTATCGGCTCCATATAGCCTTATTTTCTCATCTCGTTGTTTCTTCGAACATTCTCCTTTTAGAACAGGTTTATCGAAGAAGTATTTGGCATCTTTCAGCCCTATTTCATGTACTTCAAACGGCTTAATTTCTCCAATGATCTGTTTGACTTCACCATCTTTTATATATTTCAAACATTGATGCAAGGTTGACGGGACGGCATTGTTATTATGTAGCCATGGTCGACCTATCAATGCGTTGTATGTGGTTTTCGCATCGATGATGTAGAATTTCATCCATTCTTGAATACCACCAATATCAAAAGGCAGGCTAACTGCCCCCATGGATTGCTCCGTTTTGTGGTTGAACCCATGTATGGTGATTTTGTCCTTCGTGTGGAATTTAGCGCTCAACGTGAGACGGTCCAATGTTCGCTTAGGCATCAGATTAATGGAAGAACCCGGATCGATTAACATACGGGTTACCTTTTGGCCATCACACTCACCAGTGAGAAAGAGTGGTCTATTGTGATCAGACGTGCCTATGAGCAAATCATCGTCATTGAAGGTGATAGTTGGGTTTTTGTTGTCCACTAGCGCTATTTCTTGCATCTTCTTTTCGGCGAAATGCGCTTGAAACTCTTCAGGGTTTTGGAGTGCATAAATGAGCACTTCTCTCACTTCAGCGGACATCATCAAGATGTCAAACACGCTGACTGCAGCTGGTATTTTTCTAAGTTGTGCGAGGATATTGTAATCTTGCACCATATATTTCTTAGGTGTTGGTTCATCTTGTACTGCGGGTTCTTTCCCTTTTGCCTTGGCCTTCGACCTCCCAATTTCTTCTTCTTGTGGTGGTTGACACTCAGGGATATTCGTACCCGAGCGAAGCACTGCTTGGCAATCAGATTTCTCGATTCTGACAAAGACGACTTCACCGTCATCCGAGTCACTCGAGGAACTTCCTCCTTAGACAACCACATTGCACATTTCATGGTCATCTTCATTGGTTTCTTCATTTTGAGGAGCTTTATTTGTTTCTCCTTTTTCAGTTTTGAGGCCCAACATTACGGCCAAAACATCTTCTGTCAAGAAGTCTAGGAGGGTCAGTGGTAACGGAGTACCTTGCTTATGACCCTCTAAGGCTTGTATGTGCTTTTGGATTTCAGAAGGTGTAGGCAACCCTATTGGTTTGGGCGACTTCTTGCTTTTTCGGCTGCCATTCTTGTTTGGCTTGCGATGGATGACCCGTTTTGGGGGCCTTGGTACCGTGGGGTTTAAGTTGCTATCCCATTTGACTTGAGGCTCCTTCAGGAATTGTCTCAGCAACTTTTTAGTTTTCCTGGAGAGGTGGAATTCCCATGTTTCATTCGTGGGACTTTCAACCCTCTTTTCTTCAACTACCTCGACATGAGAGATAGCATTAACTTGTTCATGAGGGGCAGGTTGCTGCATGGCACTTGGCGCTAACTGCAAGCAACCCTCTTGAATTCTTCTTTCTATCAAGTCTTTGAAGACCCAACAGTCTTCTATTTTATGGCCTATTACCCTATGATACGGGCAGTAGTTGGGATGATCGATTTTATTTGCCTAATCTGGGCTCTTGCTTGGAGGCAATTCCATACCATCTTCCAAGGCTTGCTTGAATATTTTAGCCGTTTTCTCCTTTTTGAAAGAGTACTTCTTATTCTTTCGTTCTTCTAACGATTTGGAGTAACGACTATTTTGGTTATCGCGAGGAACTGGCTGAGTGGGTTGGCTATCGACTTGCCTTGACTCCTCGTCAGAAGAGTCAGAATCCCTATTTTCGGTTTTGTTGGCTTTGTTGGTTTTGACGGCGTATATCGTCTTTGATTCCTTTTTCTTTGGGAAGTCTCTTTTTGGTTTGAAAGAGGCTGATGATTTCTCTTCTATATCCGTTTGCCCCAACCTAGATACGGTGTCTACCAGATCTTGGTAACTGTTAGGGTTGGCAACGATTAACATTTCTCTCATTTTGCCGGATGTACTTCTTATGAGCAAATCGACTGCCTCCCTTTCGAGTATAGAATGGCTCGACTTGTTGCTCATATTTCTCCAGCAGTTGATATATGCCAGAAGAGTTTCGTTTGGCTCTTGCTTGGCCCATGCTAGATCAGCAAGTCTTATCGGACTGCTCGCAGTGGCGAACCTATCTATGAAGGCACGCGCCATTTGGTCCCAGGATCTTATACTTCCTGGTTTTAGAGAGCAATACCATTGAAACGCTGGTCCTGAAAGACTTCTAGCGAATTGGCGACAAAGGAATGCTTCCTCTCTTGAAGAATCTCCGCATTGAATCATGAAGTGGCTGATATGTTGTTCGGGTCCCGTCTCATCCGTCCCATTTCCTGAGAACTTAGAGAATAAGGGAACAGTGTATGTTGGGGGATACTTTGGTATATCGAATTCGGGAGGGTATGGCTTCCCTATTCGCAATGTTGTTTGTTTTGGGGCGATCCCCATTTCTCGTAACTGACGGCTGATCATTTCTTGAACATCAACCGCAGTAAAGGTTGGGGAGGTTTCTCGCCTTTCATCTTCCCAATGTACCCTACGTCTTTCTTGAGGGTTTGGTCTTTCTGGTCTTTCGAGCCCGTTTACGGGGCTGGACCGATTTGATGTTTCTCCTCTTTCGAGTTCGGAGCCAGCGAGGCCTTTCCCTCGGATTTCAGCTATCAACCTTTGTTCCCTTTCATGGGCTTGATGTACTTCAGCTCTAAGATTTTGTATCTCAGCTTGCATTTGGTTGAAGGCAGACAACATTTGTTCTTGCGTTTGTGCACCGGTTTGACTTTCACCAGCACATGGAGAAGTTGCCAAAACGGTATGGAAGTTACCTAATGCGGATCCATCCATGTGACCTATATCTGAGCCACTCACGGTTTTGGGTTTGGCATTTATGGGAGGAAGACATGCTGCATCAGACTCCTCCTCATCGTCACTCGGATTTTCGACAATGGGGTCCTTCCCCTTTCTCACCATGCATACGGTGGGGTTGGAGGGTTCGACAGGATGGTCATCTTCCTCTTCGAGGTCTTCATTAGTGGTTATCATGAAGACCGTCGCTTCTTCTTCTTGCTTAGGGTGTGTTTTAGTGACCCTTCGCTTCTTGTGAGTGGCATTTGGCGCCACTATTGTTAAGCTTCCAGTGTTGGAGGGGTGCGGATCGATTTGTGCCCCCAGCCTATCTGCACACTGGTCGGTCTTCTTAGAATTTGAGGGATTTGGTTTGATCCCTCGCTGCTTAAGTTTCGAGAGGTGCTTGCACGCATCTCTCGACGGAGTTTTGGTTTTGAGGCTGGGAATGTCAGCCTCGTCTTGATTGAGGGTTGGGCATCATTGGATGCCCCCAGCTTTTGGGCTGGAAACGTCAATCTAGATTTGACGGAAATGGGTGTAGAGGTTTCTTGCGCAGGATGCACGTAGAATCGATTCCTGCGCTGCTTCAACATGCGAAGCTGCTTGTGGGCCTTATGAATGGCCATGGCTGTGTCATCAACCATTTTGTGGTTGGTGTTCATCTTTTTCAGTTTATGGATGAACGAGATGGTTTGAGGGACTTCTCCCGCTGCACGTATGTGTGCAGTAGAAGAATTCCTCCTCACTATCCTGAGAGGAGAGAATGAGTTGCGGACGGAAAGAGCTGGTTCGGCCACCAACTCATTTTGGTAGGCTTGGAGATTTCTCTTATTGGTGACCGACAGAGGGGTCACGAGAGTTTGGTTGATTCTGGTTATTTTCTTAGACGCGCGTCTTCTCGTGCGCCTAGTTTTGGAGAGTGGGATGAACGTCTTATCGTCCATTCCCTTAGGGGTGAGAAAGTAGCATACTTCATCATCGTTTTCCACTTCTTCCTCGGTGATGGACCCGAGGGACAGTTGGTCATTCATTGAAGTAGGGACAGGGGTTTCGAATGCCCTGACTTCATCGACAGGGACTGCAACAGTCCCAAAGTAAATGACTTCTTCGCCAGCTGGTAGGCTGGCAACTTGGGCAAAAGAGCGTGCGTTGATTGCGGTGTAAGCCATTCCTGCAAACAAGCAAAACTCAAAATTTCATTAGTCAATTTTCATATGTAAACTTATACATGAGTGTTAGCCCGATTATTCAATCCATAGGCGTCGATATCGAATATAAAAGGAGATGACATAACCCAAGCGGTCCAATGAC
Organism: Carex littledalei; assembly: GCA_011114355.1. Lineage (NCBI taxonomy): Eukaryota > Viridiplantae > Streptophyta > Magnoliopsida > Poales > Cyperaceae > Carex > Carex littledalei. The sequence goes on along the minus strand of CM022086.1, from coordinate 14,740,647 downwards.
TTGCCGTTTGAGTATTGTGAAGTCATTGGCTACTTGAGTATGTTCCCTTCATCTTCGTATCGGATCCCGAACCTGTGAGGAGGAGATTGTCCCACCGGGCGTGCCAAAACCTGTAGGGCGCAGAAAGTTGCACAGCGGGTATGGAAGGTGTGTGCATGCGTTAAAATGTCTCATGGTTCAATGCTCTCGATTTTTAAGACATTGGAGGAGAACATCAAATTTGAAACAATTTACTTTCTTTCTATAATTCCTTCGGTTCACCCTCGACAGACCTACTGTTCATAATCAGTCTATCAAGAGAGTTTATTGATTGTGGGGACGTTTAACTCCCAGCGGGTGCAAGCCCCCGCTGTTAATTACATCAGATGACCCTTCCAAGCCATACTGAATACCTCGTCCATTCCGGGATTTGTGCCTATTTGTTGTGAATTGAATAAAGGGGCTAAAAGGGGAGAACTCATGTATTTAGGCTTTTTATTTCCGTTTGACTTTCCTTGTTTTGGATATTTAATTAATATGTATACATGAGATGCAATAAATATTATTAAAATATATATACTATACTCTTTTATTTATTTTTAGAAACATATTTGTATTTAAAAATATATTTGTGCTTTATTTATATTTTATTTTTAAGAGAAAATGATTTTAAATGTGAGAAGAATGAACAAAAGGGCATTTTGGTTATTTGGCTGGTTGTATGATGTTTGGTTATGTTTGATTTTAATTTAAAATCATGAAGAATTTGATTTGGGTTCATTTGGAATTGGTTTTAGGTGATTTGGATTTGAAATGAAGAAGTTATGGCCAAAAAAGGCTGGAAAGGGCTTGTTTGTGAAGTTTTATATTTTTCAGGGACTTATTTGTAAAGCTGGAGGGACTGAGAATTGCATTTTAGGCTTTTGATAGGGTTTGGGTTAAAAAATGAGCTACTAGGGGCTTATTTGAAGAGGTTTTGTAGTCTCAGGGGCCTATTTGCAAATATCTAGGGGCTGCGCTGCATTTTTGCCTTGTCAGGGGGACTGATCTGCAAAAAGGACTCATTTGTTTATTCTTTGAACTTTGAGATTGGGTTTAAGGAGTTTTGAGATGTGTTTCACGGGCTTTGAGATTAGTGCTTGGGGTCAGATGGACTTTAGGATTGTGATCTGGGCTTTGAGATGCGCGCTGAGTGTTGAGATCTGTCAAAAGAGATCTCATTTAATCTGACAGGTGGGCCCCAAGCACAGTGGATCGTCGGCTCATCGGGTTTTGGCATGAGCCCTTGGATCTATCCTTTGCATCGAGATTTGGATTTCTGTTCAAATGTTTGTTTTGGCGCCTGGATCGGTTGGTTCTGGTTGCTTTAAAAAGCGCGCAGCTGAGATACGGATCAGGTTTGAAACCTGAACTAGGGTTCAACCCGGGTACTCCTCTGGTGATGTTTCCGGTCACGGCAAGACTGAGGAGAGTTACCATTGGCATCGTCTTGGAAAGGGGAATACATTGGTTGCTTCGTCGACGGCTGCCGATCATCGAAGGTGGTGATACGGCTGGGCTAAAACCCTCAGTACCGATTTTGAGGTTTTTGACTTAGTTTCATCAATTACATCATTTCTGTCTCAACGGTTTGTCTCTTTAGCATTATTTGGACACGAAGAAGCTCTATTCATAATCAATTTCACTTTTGATTGAACTTTGAACATTGTTTCGGTCTTGACTTCTCGGCTTGGTACCGAACCGGTACTGACATATACCATTTTGATTTGAGGAGGCATTTGGGGATGAGATATGATAGTTTGGGCATGTATGAAAGGTACTAGGGGGGACATCAAGTTATGGAAGGGTTTTTTATCGGATGTAGATTTGATTTGGGTTTCGGATTTAGATTGGGCATGAATGGGTTTGGGCAGAACATGAAATTCATGTATCTTCAACCTCATTTCTCATGAATTTTGCTCATGGCATGTGTGATTTTCCTGTTATTCTTGTAGTATAATATATCAAGAATGAATGCATGAAGTTTGAAGATTTTATACTTTTTATTTCTATTTTTGAGAGAAGAAATAGACAGAGTAAAAATGCAGCAGCAGCAGATTTTTATTTTCTGAAACCCAACTTTGAAAATTGCTAGAAAATAGTAGGAAAATCAGAAAAATGCAAGGCTTGAGCCTAAATTGATTGTCTTTTTATCCTCTATCTAACTATTCAAACAGAATTTAAATTTGGTTTTCAGATCGGCCTGCACTGGCTGATTTGTACCAGCAGGTCATTTGGGCATTTTCTGGTAATGGAGACTTATCATTGATCTTTATGCGATTGATTAGGGTGAGGTTTGGGTACCATCCCCTTGCTAGTCCTTTTAGTTAGGGTGCTATAGTGTAGCAGTGATTAGCACTAAGATAGGATTAGCAACTCTCAGATTTGCAATTGATACCAGTACAGGGCGCATACGGTTCTGATCAAATTGCATGAGACACCGATTAGAGTTAGAAACCATAATTGACAAGTTAAGCACTTGTATGCGGTTGGTGACAGCACCGCATGCGTTTGCTTTTGTGACCAGAAACTAGATTAAACAAATAAGAATGATAGATAACTTGATCCCTGGAAGTCCATCTTCTATACACAAAACATATATTTGCTGTTTTAATTGTTCCTACAACTAAACAATCCAAACAACCAAACCAAACAACCAAAACAACCTAAAACCTATACTTGATTATTGTTAGATCTCTTAATACATTATTCATGTGGATCGACACACCGATCTATACTATACGATAGGTTCATGCGCTTATGAATTGATTGTAAAGTAAAAAATTAGGGTTATAAATATTATAGCTCTGATTTTGACCCTCAACAATTTTGGTGCCGTTGCCGGGGATAGTATGAAAATTCTCACGAATTATTACATTGTCATTAAGGTGTCTAACTTTTCTAATTGAATCTAAGTCTTTTTATTTTCTTGAATTGTATCTTTTATTTTATGTTATTTACTTTTAATTGAAAACCCCCAAAAATCCAAAAAAATATTAGTTTAGGAATTTACTTCAAGTAACTTTTAATTTTCAAAATAATCAAAAATCTAAAAAAATATTTAAATTTCAGCATCTTTTAATTTTCAGTTTTAGGAGTAGATATTAATTAAGTATCTTTCTTGTAGGTGCATACACTGGCGGGATTCACAAGGTCCCGTGCAGCATGTTGTCTTTGTTAAAGATGCGGCATTTTATCTTTGTTGCTATCTATTTAGACCAGAAAATCTTGGATCAGGTGGAGAAATGAAGTTTGTATGAGGGGGCTAATGAAATTGGAAATGTAAGAAAGGATTTGATGATCATGTTGGTGATGTAAATAGTGAGCACAATTATGTTGTTGTAAGCCATCTTCTGTGTTGTTTGACTAATTTACAAAACATATTGCTATTGAATTTTTACAGTTTCTCTATTTAAAAATATGTGCATGTTTAAGAATTACGGCCATAGGTCAACGGAAGTCAATGATGCATATCATGACAAGTTGGCGTAATTAGTGCGTCCGAAGGTTAAAGAAAGTCAAAGTATTCATCATGACAAGTCGAAACGTGACCAGCTGCATAAGATAATCTGTAACATGATCTTCTCGAACTATAAGGAATGATTTAATATATATATCTGATGGAAGATTCACGCAAGCCTTTTGAAATGTCAGATATTGATGGGATTCTGAATCGTGACGAATATGGATGATCATATGAAGATCAAGATCATGAAAATTATGAAGATCATACTTTACCATTTGTGTTGTAATTTTTATTTATGTCCAAAAGTATGGTAAAGTAGATCTGAGGTTGAGATCATCCGAGTCTAGTTGTTGCTTGGCTGGATTTCAAATTCAAAATTCAAATAACCGGGTATAATCATTACTGGAAACTTGAGCACAAACAAATTAGGCTAAACCATTATGTTGTGGATCTTGTGATCTGCAAAGAGCTGTTGGCTCTCCTTTGAACTCCACTATAAATAGTCGGTTATGTCTCATGTCTCATAGATGAGAGAATATACCTGACAAATCTTACGCCTTAGAATCCTTTTAAGAGGTTTAGCCTAGTCCATTTTGTTGCTTGTGCTCAAACTTGAATTATCTCTCCAGCAATCTCAAATATACTTCACCTAACTTGAGTAAAGTGAAACCTAGAGCCTGCGAGCTCGCTTAAACCAGAGCCTTGTAGCTCACCTCATACTGGAGCTTGTGTGCTCACCTTTCTTTCTTTTGAGTTGTTGTGCTCAATCTGTCGTGTGTGTGGACCGCAGGAGTGTTGTCTCCTACCGGTCACAATTTCTATTACTTTCTTCATTGAGTAATAGAAAGGCACGCCTCTTAATGTTGCGTTGCCTCGGAGACGTAGGTCCTTCAGTGATCGAAGTTCGTTACCAACTTCTGTGTCATTTTCTCTAACTCTATCTATTTACTTTACTGCACTTTTGATATTTATTAGTTATTTAATTTACAAGTTCTTGATTCCGCCAATAACTTACAGTAGATAGGTTAGTTAAATTAGTTACACACAGGAAAGAGTTTAAAACTTGTCTATCTGACCGATAGTCACAAGTTGAAGGGGTTAAATTTTAAACAGACCTATTCACCCCCCTCTAAGTGCCGTTAGGGACAACAAATCAAGCTCAAAGGAAGTGTTTGGATTTGATGAGTGAAAGACGGAGTATCCAAACTTTCATGGCGAGGCAAAGTGTTAGCTCTCAGATGGATTATCGAGTGCAGTTAAAAGCCTCTGTACTTGTTTCTCGATTTCTCTCAAAACAAAGTTTGGCATTCTGCAGACATGACGAGTCTGAAAGCTCTAACCATAAAGGTAACTAACTACCTTCATCTTTTGAGGTTTGTAAACAAAAGATGTTATGTTGTTGAACGGTTTCTTGGTATCGTTCATGTTCCCGATACTACAACGTTGTCTTTGAAGGAGGCACTTGAGGGGTTATTTGTTAAGAATGGTCTAACTTTGTCTAGATTACGTGGTCAAGGTTACGATGAAGCTAGTAATATGAGCGGGGAGTTCAATGATCTCAAAACATTGATCATGAAGGAGAACGGGTTCGTTTACTACGTGCATTGTTGGGCTCATCAACTTCAACTAACTCTCGTTTATGTTGCCAAGAATCATCACAAGATTGGCTTGTTTTTTCAAATGGTTTCTCAGGTTGTCAATGTTGCGAGTGCATCTTGTAAAAGGCGTGATCAATTATGTGAGAAGCAAAGAATTGGAATTTTGCGGAAGCTATTTCAAATGAGGAGATTAAAACCGGAAGTGGTTTGAACCAAGAAATTGGTCTTGCACGTCCATCTAATACTCGATGGAGTTCTCATTTCAAGACCTTAAATGGTGTGATTAAACTATTTCCAGCCACGATAGGTGTACTTGAGGAAATAGAAAAGGATGCGACGCTTCTAGAACAACGAATTGAGGCAACTGATATTTTATTTCATATCCAATCTTTTGATTTTTCTTTCAATTGTCATCTCATGAGAACTTCATTACTTATCACGCATGATCTATCACAAGCCTTGCAACGAAAAGAGAAAGATATGGTGAATGCTATGCGTTTTGTGAATTTTGCTAAAGATCGCTTGCAAGATATGCGGGATAGTGGTTAGGAATCATTATTCAAAGAAGTGTGTGCATTTTGTGTGAAGCACGATATAGACATTCCAAATATGGAGGATAGGTATGCCGGTAAGCCAATGAGACAAGCAACGAACACAACTAATTTGCATTATTATCGTGTTGAACTGTTTTACACAGTTATTGATATGCAATTACAGGGACTTAATGACAGATTCACAGAAACTAGTACCGAGCTACTTATTTGCATGTCATGCTTAGACCCGAGTAACTCTTTTTCATCATTTAATAAAGATAGGTTGGTTCAATTAGCTTGATTCTATCCCTCTGATTTCAACCAATATGAACTTGCTGTCATAGATGGTCAATTGGAGAATTATCGCATGGATATGCGAAGTGATGATGATTTTTTAGAGTTAAAGGGCTTAGTTGAACTTTCTCAAAAAATGGTGGAAAAGATGAGGCACAATGTTTATCCATTAGTTTACAAATTAGTGAAATTAGCATTGATATTGCGGGTGGCTACGGCTAGTGTTGAAAGGGTATTTTCGGCGATGAATTATGTGAAAAATCGAGTAAGGAATTCAATGGGAGATCAATTCTTGAATGATTGTTTGGTTACTTGCGTTGAGAAAGAGTTGTTTGATGAGGTAGATGATAAACGAATTATGCAACGATTTCAAAATATGAAGACCCGTAGAACAATGCTCCCTCCATTGCCTTGATTTTGTAGCATTAATATATTTCTTGTTTTTTGATATGTAAAAGAATATTTGTTATAAAATTTTGATGTTCATTTATATTATCTTGACTTCTTATTTATTTTAATTGATGATGTAATTTTATATTATGTTAATTTTTTTTTGCAACTATATATGTTCGCCTACCTATAACAAAATTCCTAGCTTCTGCCCTGGATTCAGGGGTAGGCTCTATCGACTTATCAAGTGCGTATCCTCTTAGATATCTCAACTTTATCTTGCATAAGGACATGAGCAAAGGTTAGGGGTGTTCATCGGTTCGGTTGAAAACTAGGCAAACCAAAGTAATAATTCGGTTTCTAAAATAGAACCGAACCGAACCGACTTAGCATTGCAACCGAACAAAACCGAACCAAAGTTTTATTTCGGTTTGTTCGGTTCAAACCAAAATATATTAATTTTTTTATTTAAAGCAATTGATTTATAATAAATCGAAGTATTTAAACTGGGGTATTAAGAAATAAACCGGGGCGGTCCAGACCAAATTCATAATATATAAAAGTTCGGTCGGTTCAGTTATTTCGGTTTTGAAAATTTTCAAACCGAACCGAACTGAAATTATAATTCGATTTTAAAAAGCAAACCGAACCGAACCATTAAACCGAAAAAACTGAACAGTTTGGTCCAAACTAATTTGGTTCGGTTCAAAACCGACTAAACTGGACCCAATGAACACCCCTAGCAAAGGTAATTTCTCAAACCATTTTTGAGGTAGGTGGGCATGAATGGGCTATTCTGTGCGGTCATTTTGAGAAAAAAATGAGGAGTCATATCTCCATTTATATATTGACTGAAATTGAGTTACAGTGCGGTCTTTTAGTGACACGTTTGAATTTGAGTTGGCTACACTACCCGTTTCGGGCTCTATGGGCCGGGTTGACTTAACATCTGAGGCGAAGACACGGTACCAATGAAAATCTGCCCAATGGTACGTCAAGCTTTTGGGTGGTAACATACTTTACATCAGACTATCAGAGTAAGATGTTTGTGATGAGTCACAGTTTTCTTCTCCACAAATATCTTTATAAATAATTAAAAATAGCTAGAATTTGAACCAAAAGTGCGTGGAATAATTAAAAATAAAAATAAAAAATTCAACCAAAATATTAATACATTAGCTCATACAAAATATGATTTATTCATTTCCGAAAGACTGTAACCAATGCAATATTAGAAAATGAAATCCAAAAAAGAAAATAAAACAAAAAAAATATTCTGGACGGCATAGACTATCCCGTTCTTCCAATAAATCAAGATTTCATTAGACCGGATCCTTTTGCAATATTTTTTTATTTTTCCAATTAATAAAAAAGTCGGTATAAAAATCTCTGTACAAATTACAAATTAACTTTCCAAAAAGTTATATTCTTTTGATATAGTGACCTCCAGGATGTCGTCGTGTCGTTGTCGAGATCCGGGAGTTCCGTATATATTTCTTTTGCCGTGAAAACAATGATAGATAGTTTGTGCACAGAAAGAAAAAGAAAAAGAAAAAGAAAAAGAAACTGATAGTCTGATAGATACACATTACATACATATCTCTGAAAGTAATAAATAATTGTTGTCATAGAATACAAGGACGAGGACCCCAGCCGACCTACTCCAAGTACAAGAAAAATAGAATCAATTAAACATTTTTTTTTATGAAATAATAATAGTAGACATTTCACCTTCTCCATCTCATTCACATTCTATTAGATTTAATTTTGTATTAACTATCTTGTTAATTGTATGACTTTTGATTTGCTTTCTCTAGCTCTATAAATAGAGGTTTTGTAAGTGGTTGATGTTGATACATATATGGAGATAATATAGAATAAGATTTAGCCTCTCCCAAGTTTTGTTTTGTTTTATAATACGTTATCAGCACGAGTTTGCTCTAGTCAAGTTGCGACGGGATTTCGTAGAAGCACACCTAGAAGGTACTCTTTAGATTACATTTCATTAACATTACTGTAAGTAATAATATTTATTTATTGGATGAAATTTTCTTATTTTATATTGAATGAGAGTAATATTTTCATTCCCTGAAGAGAATGATAAAACAAGTACATGATAATGGCCAGAAGTTTTTGTACATATTATAGCTAGAAGCTTTTTCTAAGAGAACCTGAAGTTCTTAATCATAATCTTTTATACAAGAGAACCTAAAGTAATTTGGCAAAAAAAAAAAAAAAATCTTAATCATAATCCTCTCTGTTTGTATGGCTGCATTTTTTTTTTTAATTTCCTTCTTTTCTTTACTATATTCCTTTGTTTGTAACTATATACGGTTACGTTCTGTGTGCTGATCAAAGTTATGAATCAGAAGTTCTTTAAAAAAAAAAAAAATTGACCAGAAGTCCTTATATGAACCAGAAAGTTATTAATATTTATGATAACCGGAAGGTATCAAATCAATAAAATGTCTCCAATATTTAATTCTCTTAATAACCTGAAGTTATTAAGATTCTTTTTCTCCAACAGAGAGGTCATTCTGGATCTGAGAGCTAACCCTAGGGAAGAGAAGTGGCAGCTAGGCTTGGAGAAGAAGAAAACGGCGAAAATCGGGAGATTTGAGACGTCTCTTATTGATTCTTCGAGTTTTGTCATGAACTTCTTATTCATCTCTTGCTTTATTTTCTGTTTTTCTATGTTAGGCTAAACTCTTTAGTTTCTAGGGTTAAGATGTAGTTGAATACTTTGTTTTATTTGCTAGTTATTGGAATTTGTATTGGATCTTGTGCTTGTTTGTTGTGTAGTATTTTATTGCTTAGATGAACTTGTTTGAATTGATTAGTTTATCGTTAGATGTATGGCCACATCTAGATGGTATTTCAAGGCTTTGATATTCTTCCGACCAAACTAAGTATTTGAGATAGGTTTGTGAACCGAGAGGTGAAACCAAGCGGTAGCCGAAAGGCGAAGTTTTTCTCGTATCGAGAGATCAAGGTTATCTTTAGTAAACCAACAAATAACTTAGGATAATTAAACCAATAAACGAGAGTTGAAGTTTAAGAACCCTAAGAATTAAATTGAGTTTCGTACCAAGCAATTAAGCCAATAAACGAGAGTTGAGGAATATTGACTTAGGTACGGCCAAAATAACTTTGCACAGGAAATCAATACAGAAACCAATAGCTGCTGTATCAACTCGAGGGCCACACGGACCGGGCACTTGAGGCAAAGCTGAGACGAAGTCAGAAACCCTAGGAACCCCTTTTTACTCATTCAAAACCAAACCAAAATTTACTTTGCTATTTTAAGTACTGTCATTGAACTTTAGGACTTCAAACAAACCAAAAACCAACCTTTTGCAGACTTCTAGAGTTTCTATATAATCTAAGTAGAATCCAATCTGTTCCAACCGTCCCTGTGATCGATACCCAACAACATACTACGTGCTAGGATTGTATACTTGCAGTCTGAACCAAAAGTGTATTTAAGGTTAAAAGGTACAGCTTGCTGTACCGAAACTTTGTACTATACCTTTTTAGTGTAACAAGTTTTTGGCGCCGTTGCCGGGGACGGTATTGAAAATTTTTGGATTTTTACTTATTTTTGCTAAATTCTAGATTTTAACTTGAATCTTTCTCTTTTTCTTTTTCTCTTACCACAGGAGCAAGTTGGAACCTCCATACAACCTGAGGAGTAAAGGGCAACCTTCCAACAAGGAAGTACCTCCCGATCCGACTCAGGATCAGAACCATAACACAGCTACTTCTGCACAACCTCCTCCGCACACGGTCCGTGCACTTGATACACGGTCCGTACACTCAGCTGCTGGACAACCACTTCCTCACGCGGACCGCACAACAGACACATGGTCTGTGCACTCGGATCCAGACAGAGACATGAGCCAAAACGGAGAGGAGAAGAGGAGCTGCACCGTGACTGCGACTCTGATGATGATATGGCTGACTTCATCCCGAGAACTCTGAAGGAGTTCAACGTGTCGAGATCTGGGGATGTGAGAGGTGCAATCAGACTGCCGAGAATCGTGGGACAACAACCGAATTTCAATCCGGGTGTGATCAACATCGTGCAGCAAAACACTTTTCATAGATTGGATCATGAGGATCCACATGCTCATCTGCAGACCTTTCTCGAGTGTTGTACAACCATTAAAACTAATGGCGCAACAACTGATTATATTAGACTTGCTTTATTTCCTTTCACTCTTAGGGATAAGGCCAAGAAATGGTTGGGGTCATTGCCAAGGGATTCAATTAACACTTGGAGGGAATTGTCTAAATTGTTTCTAACTAGGTTTTTCCCTCATAAAAGAACTGCCAAGGTTAGGACCCAATTAACCAGCTTTAGACAAAGGTCTGATGAACCCCTAAACGAGGCTTGGGAAAGGTTTAGGGAGTTGCAATATTCTTGTCCACATCATGGTATTCCTGACTGGTTGTTGATCCAAACTTTCTATGATGGTTTAACAGAAAGCACTCGCACATCTGTTGATGCTGTTGCAGGTGGAGCCTTGATGGAAAGAGAGCCTCAAGAAGCGATGAACTTGATCGACAACATGGCTCAGAACCAACAGTGGTCCGGCCGCGATAATTCCAAACCTGGAGGAGGCGGCCGATTCGAAGTCGATCAGATCACCGCACTATCTGCCAAACTGGATGCTATGCAGAAGGCATTCGACAAAATAAGCGCGAAGTCTGTCAGCAACCATCAACCACAATCTTGTGCTATGTGTGGTGATAAGGGGCACTCCTACAAGCATTGTCCATTGGCGCAGAGGGATGGAGAGACCGAGCAAGTCAACTCTCTCAACAGCGACCCATCCTACTTCCCAAAACCTCCATTCAACCGAACCTACTCCAAAGACCCGGTTGAGCAACAGAACTGGAGGTGGAAGCAGAACAACTCCGTGCCATTCAACAACCCCTCGAGCAGCAACAACCGAAACTTCTATCAGAATGCCTCTTTCAACAACCGGGAGCCACAACCTCCACCACCAAAGCCGTACATCACTCCAGATGTCACTGATTTTATGAACGAGAAAAGCAAAATGAATCAGATGATGTTCGAGCAGATGTAAGCGATGAGTGCACAAATGGCCGGTTTAGCTGCTCACAACAAGATGATGGAGGAACAATTGAGTCACCGCGCCACCTCTAGCCAACCACCACATGGGAAGCTGCCCAGCCAGCCAGAGCTCAACCCTAGAGAGGAGGTCAAAGCAATAACTTTGCGAAGCGAGACTCAATATCAAGAACCACCCATGCCAACAGAACCAGCGCCAAGGTACACGAACCGTGCAGATTCCACACGGACCATACAGACCCCTGAAGAGACTGGACACTCGGGCCGTGCAGAGCCCACACGACCAGCAGAGAGCACTGAAACTACTATCCACACGGACCGTACATATGGTACACGGGTCGTGCAGAAAGAAGCTGAGAGTCAGAGAAAGAAGGGGGCCGAGAAACCACCGCCTTACCGGCCACCTGTACCCTTCCCCCAGAGACTAGCTGAGTCCAGGCTTAACGAGCAGTTCGCCAAATTCATTCAAGTCATCAAGCAGCTGCACATCACCATTCCATTCACCGAGGCATTGACTCAAATGTCATCTTATGCCAAGTTTCTCAAGGATATCCTCTCGAACAAGCGAAGTTTAGGGGGATACGAGACGGTGAGATTGACAGAACAGTGCAGTGCAATTTTTAGAAATGAGCTCCCGCCCAAACTGGAAGATCCCGAAAAATTCTCCATTCCTTGCACAATTGGGAAGGCAACGATCAAGAAAGCTCTATGCGACTTGGGAGCTAGCGTGAGTCTCATGCCACGCACAATCTTCGATCGTATGGGGGTAGGTGAGCTCAAACCTACGCGAATGACTCTGCAGCTGGCAGACTCTTCTGTGAGGCGACCACTCGGCATAGTGGAAGATGTGCCAGTTCGAGTTGGCAAGTTCTATGTGCCCGTTGATTTTGTGGTGATGGAGATGAAGGAGGACAAGGAAGTCCCGATCATATTGGGACGGCCTTTCCTCAGAACAGCAGGGGCATTAATGGCCATGAGGGAGGGAACTCTAACCCTGCGGATTGGGGACGAGAAAGTTCAGTTCAACCTAAACCAAGCCATGAAGTACTCATCTGAGCCGGCCACATGCTGTGCGGTCGACATGGTTGATCAATTGGCGAAGGAGCAACTCCGAGAGCAATACGGTAATTCATTCAAAAATTACCCTGACTATTTATCTGAATTGCAGGAGAAGAAAAATGCTCAAGAAAAGGCGTGTGCGGCAGACATCTTGACAAACAGCCGAGTGGAACCAGCACACGGACCGGATACCTCACACACGGTCCGTGCACCCCCATCTGAGAAGGTTCCACACGAACCGCACATGGAGCACACGGTCTTTGCACAAGCTCAGCCAGAACAGGTCAAACAAGAACTGAAACTTCTCACAGCCAACCTTAACCCGGATCACACCGCTACATTCTTTGAGGACTTCAAAGCTCAGCAAGCCATGATCGGGGACTTGATCGAGAGGCTGACAAGCTCGGCACTCAACTTCTGGCATTCGAAGTTCAGCAGGGCACACGGACCGCACGCCAATTCACACGGTTCGTGCACGATCCCACCAGAATTCTGATCAGGTTTGATTTCTTTTCCCCAGGTTTTACTCTTTTTTTATCTATTTGTCTTGAAGCATTGAGGACAATGCTCGGATTAAGCTTGGGGGGGAGAACTTTGTATCTAGGATTGTATCTAGGTCATTTTTTACCATTTTTTCACTTTTTCTTAGGTCATGTTTACTTTTTCTTGCATTTTTAGGTGACAAATTTGTGTGATTGCTAGAGTTAGGAACTCTTGCGAAAAAATTTTGGTTATAATTTTGATGAACTTGATAAATTTGAAATAACCCTATATTTGATAAAAGAATTGCATAGGATGGGATGTTTTGAGATTTTAAAAAATGAAAGATTGAATTGTATTGAAAAAGCATTTTGAAACCGAATTGTGCCTTTTAAATAGGGAAATGGGGATTTTTAATAAAAAAATATTGGGATATCCATTGGTATGAATGAATACCATTGGATGTGTGTATTCATGGTGTATGCGAAAAATAAAAAAAAAAAAAAGTGATGAAATAAACGAAAAGATGAAGAACATAAGAGTACTGGCAATAAGTCCTATTGGGCGCCTTTGAGCTCGTCTCCCAAACTTAGAAAAGAAAAGAACTTTTGCATATATCAACACACGAAGTCCGCAACTTTCTAACCTAAGCTTGTTCCAAGCTTGGGGGGGCGAAAAAGGAAAAATCACCACAAATGAGGGCATAATTTCGGTAAAAGAATGAGATATCGATGAATTCAAATGATTAGTTTTTTTTTGCGAATAATAAGGCATTTCGGAGTATGAGGTTTGATTAATCAAATTGTGGGGTGAATCAAAATTGATCAAGAGAAATGCCATCCAAGAAGATTATCCGGGTTTTTAACAATAGCAAGATCATGTAAATTTGTCGCATTTAGGAATTTTGCATTTAGGTAAGTCCAGAGACCGGCCCGATGCCTAGGTTGGGATTTTTGCTTGAGGACAAGCAAGATTTCAGCTTGGGGGGATTTGATGTCTAGCTATTTTGTCCATATTCCGACCGTACTTTGTATGAAAACCTGTGCCTAAAACTCTAAAGTCGTGTCTATTTCATTGAATATCTGTAGGATGTGGTACTGCTGCGCTTTTATTTCTTATTTTGCAGGAAACAGGCGAAACAGAGGAAGAATCTAGATTCTGAAGGTTTACACACGGACCGTGCACCATCTGCATGCGGTCCATACACCCTCTACCCGGCCACAAACTGACCACAGACGACCAGACACAGACATGTATATGATGCTGAAATTTCTGCACCTGAACTTAAAACAGTCATAACTTTTGACTCGTAACTCCGTTTTGAGTGTTTGACCACTTTTCAGAAAGCTTGCGAGAAGATCTACAATCTGACCAAAGGACATAGGCACACGGTCCGTGCACCCTTGCATACGGACCGTGCATGACATTTCTGGAAACATAATCCAAAGATGGAAATTGGTGCCAGCTGGGGAAGGTCGCGAATTGGGCCATTAAAGCGCCTCTCTGTCCAACAGAGAGGTCATTCTGGATCTGAGAGCTAACCCTAGGGAAGAGAAGTGGCGGCTAGGCTTGGAGAAGAAGAAAACGGCGAAAATCGAGAGATTTGAGACGTCTCTTCTTGATTCTTCGAGTTTTGTCATGAACTTCTTATTCATCTCTTGCTTTATTTTCTGTTTTTCTATGTTAGGCTAAACTCTTTAGTTTCTAGGGTTAAGATGTAGTTGAATGGTTTGTTTTATTGCTAGTTATTGGAATTTGTATTGGATCTTGTGCTTGTTTGTTGTGTAGTATTTTATTGCTTAGATGAACTTGTTTGAATTGATTAGTTTATCGTTAGATGTATGGCCACATCTAGATGGTATTTCAAGGCTTTGATATTCTTCCGACCAAACTAAGTATTTGAGATAGGTTTGTGAACCGAGAGGTGAAACCAAGCGGTAGCCGAAAGGCGAAGTTTTCCTCGTATCGAGAGATCGAGGTTATCTTTAGTAAACCAACAAATAACTTAGGATAATTAAACCAATAAACGAGAGTTGAAGTTTAAGAACCCTAAGAATTAAATTGAGTTTCGTACCAAGCAATTAAGCCAATAAACGAGAGTTGAGGAATATTGACTTAGGTACGGCCAAAATAACTTTGCACAGGAAATCAATACAGAAACCAATAGCTGCTGTATCAACTCGAGGGCCACACGGACCGTGTATGAAAGTACATGGCCCGTGCACATTACACACGGCCCGTGCATAAAAGTGCACGGACCGGGCACTTGAGGCAAAGCTGAGACGAAGTCAAAAACCCTAGGAACCCCTTTTTATTCATTCAAAACCAAACCAAAATTTACTTCGCTATTTTAAGTACTATCATTGAACTTTAGGACTTCAAACAAACCAAAAACCAATCTTTTGCAGACTTCTAAATTTTCTATATAATCTAAGTAGAATCCAATCTGTTCCAACCGTCCCTGTGATCGATACCCGACAATATACTACGTGCTAGGATTGTATACTTGCAGTCTGAACCAAAAGTGTATTTAAGGTTAAAAGGTACAGCTTGCTGTACCGAAACTTTGTACTATACCTTTTTGGTGTAACGTAGTCTTTATGGCAAACCTTACAAAACTTGAGTTCACTGCCCTTGATATATCGGGCAAGAATTATCTCCCGTGGTCTCTCGATGCTGAGATCCACCTTGCCGCAA
This sequence comes from Carex littledalei, assembly GCA_011114355.1. Classification (NCBI taxonomy): domain Eukaryota; kingdom Viridiplantae; phylum Streptophyta; class Magnoliopsida; order Poales; family Cyperaceae; genus Carex; species Carex littledalei. The sequence goes on along the minus strand of CM022086.1, from coordinate 14,725,014 downwards.
ATAATCTTGGAGAAACAATAAAAGCTGAAAATAATACCTCCCAGCAGGAGAAAGTCAAAGCAATGATATTTCTCCGTCATCATCTCCATGAGGATTTAAAAACTGAATACTTAACGGTGAAAGATCCGTTAGAACTGTGGACAAATCTAAAAGAAAGATATGACCATAAAAAACAAGTACTCCTCCCAAAAGCTCGTTATGAATGGATTCATTTAAGGTTACAAGATTTTAAATCTGTGAGTGAGTATAATTCCGCAATGTTTCGCATAACTTCTGAATTAAAATTATGCGAAGAAAAGATTACTGATGAAGACATGCTAGAGAAAACATTATCTACATTTCATGCTTCGAATTTGCTCTTGCAGCAGCATGTGCATTTGGGTGAGGGTGTTCAGTGGACGGTCCAGGTTGCAAGAGGTGCTGGAGTGGTAATAAGGCCGGATTATTAATCCAAGGACCAAACCTATTTTGTGTGCTGCTTTTCATATTGGGCCGGTCTATGTACCTCGGGTCTAACCTGAGTCGGGCCATGCGATTCTTGTCTGCGCAATTGGTTTGCTCATGACCAGCCTTCCCGCAGAACAAACAAATCCGATTCAAATTTTCATAAATCAGAAAAATAGGAAAGTCGCCCAGGACTGGATGGGTGACTTGTAGGCAGTCCTTCAACTTGTCATCTATCTCCACCAGTAATTTAATTTTAAAGAAACTCATACCATTTGCAAAGACCTGCATGGCATCCGAGAGGGGTGTTCCTATTTTTTCTGCAATCGCGAGCGATGCGATCCCATCATTGGAGATTGCCCGGGGGGGAATGCGGTGCCATTGCGTCCAAACTTCCATGTGTGTGACCGAAGGCTTCGTGAGATCTGGTTGTGCATGTATTTGTTTAAGCACCAGGGCATCCCCCCGGTATGTCCAAAGTCCCCGTTGCATCACACGGGCTAAGTCCTCCTTTGTAACAAATTCAATCAGAAATAGGTTGGTAGTCAGAACCGAGAATTCTGTTCTTGGGTGAGCACTCCAGATTTTCATCATATTGGATGATAATTGAGAAAGGAGAGTCGGCTTGTCAGATACCAGTCGTGCCAAAGCACAAAGGTGCCATTCTTGATTTTTAGCTCCGTGCTGTGACAGTGCAATTCGGTTTGTTTCGGTTGAGTCTGAGCTCAGAGCTGCGAATTGCTCAATGAAATCGTCATCTGATAATTCCATGGTAGTGGTAGTGGAGAGGGTGAGGGGGTGGCGGTGCGTTCTCAGCTGTGGTTGGGCTGGAGTGATATGGGTTTTAGTGTGGTAATGTTGTGGAGGAATGGACTGGAGGGTTTTCTTAAAGGGGCCGAGTATTGAGGGTTGGTGGTGAGTATTTACGAAGATGGGCTCTTTAAGGATGGTGTCGGCCTCTGAAAGGGGATTGGTTTGGGTAGTCTTAATGGGCTCTTCAATTGGGGGCCTGGCTGTAGATTGCTTTTGGTATTCTTTTGTAGAAAGGCGACAGGAAAAAGGGTTTTTTTGTTGCTCACAGCTGGCTTCCAATACTCCCTCCTTTATAACACATATAGTCCCAATGTTTAGAGTTACCTTTTCTGTGTTTGCAAGGAAAGTAGTTTCTTTTTTGCTCGCAGTGGCCAAATGTTCCATTTTCGTGTAACTTTGGGAGAGCTGCAGAATCAGAACCTGGCCAACTTTAATGCGCAGGGTAGCTAGGTATGTGATTTCCTTGTTATGGTAATCTTCTCTTGTCAGGCGTGCTCCACCTAGCCTGGTACCAAGATGGACTTTTTGAGCAGCATGGTGTGAGTACCAATCCTCAGGGCAGCTTTTGTATTGATCAGCGAGTAGGGGTTCCATATCTCATTTGTGTCAGTGGCTTGCTGGTCCTTTGGTAGCGGTGTATTGCCACGGTCCTGGCCCTGGGTGCGTGTCTGGGACCCAGGCTCTGACAGGTTTAGGGGCTGTGAGCCCGGCTCACCACTGTCTGTTTGGTTGGAGGAGGAAGACGGCTCCGGGGAAGACGGCTGATCTCTGTTGTGAGCGATGATTCTATCATGGAAAGAGAGCATAGATAGCCGCACGAAGTATTCGGTGCTCGTGGAGTCCTCGCCATATCTCTCCCCACTATCGCCAGAAGGTGGCAGGTCCAGGTCAGGCGGCGGGTCAGCGGTGTATTCCCATGTTATGACTTGTATATGACATTCTTTCCAGAGATTACCATACGAAATTACGGACGAGTACGGAATTCGTCGAGGGTCAATGCACTTAATCTATAGGCGAAGATTCATGTGATTGTGCCCCCGAATGTTCTCTCCATCAGTACTTTGTATATCGCCGAAGTGCGAGACTAGTTGTCGGATGAAAAACGGATGCCAAAACTCCTCTGGGAAGTTTGTGATTTTGATTCTGACCCGAAAAGTTTTGTCTTGCCTTCTTGCATCCCAAGTGGTGTTCCATTTGAGCAGCCGCCAGCCATTATGGGCGCCCCAGATGTTACCTTGCTCAATGACTGTGATTTGACTAATTGTGTGCGGGAGCCGGATGCGAAAGCTCGTTGGGCTGCATCTCCAGTAAGGATAGTCGCTGGTGTCACCCCCGAAGTGCTCTGTGAGAAAGTGCTGCACCTGGCGGATAGAGCCTCCCTCCCTTCTAGTCCGACCGTCAGCAACAATTTTAATGGATCCTTGGAGGTCCTCCAGTATCTGATGATGGATATCATTCTCTTGAAAGAAAACACAGCTTCGGCTCTTTTGTGTAGTACAGTAAGGGATTTGTCGCACCATTTGGCGATTTTGTGGGTCAATTCGGTGAAGATAAGAGATAGGTGCAGGTGTTGGGATAGGATTGGATAGAAAGTAACAAGTATTTTCAAAGGAACATAGAGTTTAATGCGGTTTTGGTAAGAAAGGAAATCAGGGAGAGCGTTGGGAGTTAATGTTTGCTGTCGTGCCAACCTGGGGTTAAGTGTTGGAGTTGAGGAATTTAATGGAGACTTGAATGTCTGAGTTTGATGGTTGGGAGGTTAGGTTACACCAGAAATCGCCAATGGAATCGCCAATGGAATCGCCATACCAGCCCGATGTACGTAAAGGCAGGAGTTAATTGAAAGGGCAATGCCTTGAAAGCAATAGTAGGTGAAGTACCATAGCCTCACTCTTCATATAGATGAAATATACCACCGAAGGATCTAGCTATATATTACCTAATAATTAATCAAACACATAAATAAACAGGGAATTATATTGCCATGAAGTCCCTTGCATAAATTGTGCGAGGCTATATGATGGATGCCCGGGCCTAAGCCTAGCTAGAGAAACCAATATCTCACTCACACTCAGCTTATAAGAAAAGAGTAAAGTAAGAAAGGAAAGTAGGTTACTAGCTTTTTGCCATGGCGAAATTAGTTCTACAGTCGTACTGCTTTTCTTTGTGTTTCCTTTTTCTTCTCCTTTGTGAGGAGAAGCCTATTGCAGCGCTCAGTCGAGATGACTTCCCGTCGGATTTTATATTCGGTGCCGGTACCTCTGCTTTTCAGGTCTCTCTCTCTCTCTCTCTCTCTCTCTAATTGGATTTCATTGGCACAGAGCCACAAAGTTCCACAACAAAATTCATACCAAAATTAACAAAAAAAAGAAAACAAACAGAAACGATGCTGGTACGAAGATTTTCTTTATCATTTTTTGTTCTGAAAAAGCTTTGATTGAGGGAATCAGGGACCGTCCGATGGACATTGGAGAAAAAAAAGGTCTAATTTCTGGTTAGAGCCGTTTGATCAGCATTAAGATTCGTGCCAAAGCTTTAACATCCATGCAAAATCAAGTACCCACGAATCTTAATTAAAGCTTAATTGAGGGATTAGGTGTGATAAAATTGAGTGGTGAGTGGTGAGGCTTGTGTTATATTATTTATTACTTATTAGAAGATATGAATTTAAAGGTGGAAGGAGCAGCAGCAGAGGATGGAAGGAAACCAAGCATTTGGGACCCCTTTTGCCATGCTGGTTAGTTATTTTATTCAGGCCTGGTTTCCATTTGGGACCATTGTCCACACAAATTGACCCAGTGCAATTAAAAACTGTTGAAATGAAACTTGTAAATTAGGTACAGGCTACATTTATTTTGATTCAAGTTTTTGTTTAGCCATCCATAAAAATAATTTTAAAATAGATGGGTAAGAGAAGTATAAAAAAACTATCTCAATTGAAATTAAGATCAACTTTTTTTATTGCCAGGAAAAATGCCCGACCACAGCAATTTTGATGTAGCAGCTGACCAATACCACAAATACAAGGCAAGTTTAAGATTGTGCCTCTTGAAGTATTTTTAAATGTATGCATCAACTAACCTGAAAAAATGACACAAACAGATCTGATTTAATGTTCTTTTCTTTTTTTGTTATTGTTTCATGTAATTATATAGGAAGATGTAAAGTTGATGCATGAGATGGGCCTCGATGCTTATCGGTTTTCAATTGCATGGCCTCGACTTATTCCAGGTAGAAATGATATAAATGAAATAATACTAACCTGTAAAAAGGATCATTTCGTAGCAATATGAGCTGAAATAATCACAAAATTTAGCAATCTCACTGTGTTGTAATTTTAATATCAAGATTTTTTGTCTGGTGCAGATGGGAGAGGCGAGATTAATCCCAAGGGATTGCAGTACTACAATAATTTAATTAACGAGCTCTTGAGTTATGGTGCGTATATCACAATATCTAATTGTGCTTGGACAAAATTTTAAGATGCTTTTCCTGACCAAATAACCGATTTTGAGAAGTGTTGACGAACTTTGGTTGCATTTTACAGGGATACAGCCTCATGTCACATTGTACCATTTTGATCTACCACTAGCTCTTGAAGAAGAGTATAACGGGCTATTAAGCACCAAGTTCATGTACACTTCCCGTTTATCCTCTAATATACTTTGTTTATTTTTAGTAAAAGAACATATACATAGCATAGGGTATATAGATTTATTGTTTATTTTTCAAAATTTGTTCTACCCCTGGACCTTACCGGGTCTACCCCTGCATATCGGCACACCTAACACAGACCCAAATCATCCAAAAGCCTACTGAAGCTGATATTTAACACAGACCTAAATTAATCTGAGTGGTATTTTACCTACTTCTATACCAGCATGACAGGTCAGAATAATAATTTAGTTCTTTGATTTGACAAATTTCAGAGATGACTTCACTGCATATGCGGATGTATGCTTCACGGAATTCGGCGACAGAGTGAAGAACTGGATTACTCTCAACGAACCTAATATTGAACCACTAGGTGGGTATGATTCAGGGATGATCCCACCTGAGCGATGCTCCTATCCTTTTGGTTCAATTAACTGTACAGCCGGAAACTCCACGATCGAGCCGTACATCGTTGCTCACAATTTATTGCTTGCCCATGCATCAGCTGTCTCCCTCTACAGAGAGAAATACCAGGTTCTTTCTCTTACAACCATGATTTCAAAATAAAAAAGAAACGGAAAGGAAGAAGAAAAAAAGCAAAAATGAGCTCACCAGATTACCCAATTTCTTTATTGCCAGTAGCACGGCGAACTTTTTAATGTCCTTTTTTTTCCTTTTGCATTTTCGAGTGACATACATATTGAATTTTAGGCAGAACAAGGAGGTAAAATAGGCATTACATTACTGGCAATGTGGTGCAAGCCAGCCACAGAAAATATAGAAGACATAGCTGCAGCAAGAAGGATGGTTGATTTTCATATTGGATGGTTAGTTTGAAAACTTTCTTATTTTGTCTCCATTTTTAACTAATCTGTACAGCTAGTTTTGTAATGAGTTATTCTGATTGTCATCTACGCAACTTCATTTAGGCTAATGGATCCATTGGTGTATGGGAACTACCCGACGGTTATGAGAAAGAACGTTGGATCCCGTTTGCCGGTTTTCACAGATGAAGATTCTAGAAGAATCAAGGGGTCATATGATTTCATTGGTCTCAACCATTATGCGACTTTTTATGTTCAAGCAGACACAAGCCAGTTGGAGAACCAGTTGCGCGACTACATTCTCGATGTGGCTGTGAAAATACCAGGTAAGTCAACTAAGTCAAGACTGGTATTTGGCTATCTGAAGAATTTAGGAAAGAAATAGAATGAAATTGTATTTTATTGATTCCATCTTTAGTACACATAGATTATGTATTTATAGTCACATTATACAAGTATTCCAATCTTATAACAAACCAATTAGTCTAATCAACTATTGTTAAGAATTCTAACAAATCTTGCTTGCTTCAGTTGACTTGGTCAACACTGTGATTCAACTTATGATCAAAACATAAGTTCAGGAAAAAGAACTGTAAATACTATTCATGTGATCAAGTAATGACACAACTACAAGATTGTGTAAAACATATTATTATGTTTTTCGTACTTGGTCTTAGTCAAAGGACTGCCTTGTGCAAAAATCTGCAAATTTGCATAAATTAGTTATAAATAATTTAAATTTAAGTCATTTGTGACACTATTATTTTCCCTTTTGTTGCAGAACACTTTTCTGGGAGCATAGATAAGGTATGTTTAAACTTATTGAATGCAAGCACACTCTTCCCATTCTTAGTTTTGTAAGTTTATAATTGCAGAGTTTTGGATTATATTGTTATGAATCTGATAGGAAACAGAAAATATCATTAAAATGTTTTGTCAAACACTATGTGCATACATTGAGATAAATAAAAAAGAAGGGTACTTGTTGGGAAAAAAACCCAACAGAGTTCATATCTGGTGCAGAATGCATTTTACTATGGTACTTGTGCGGCATTCCTACACAAACCCATAGAGGAATTGAATAAAGAGGAAACCAAAAATCATAAACAAAAGAAGGAAACAAAAGCTGTACCTGTTGTATCAGTTGAATAAACAAAAGCTGTTCCTTTACATATAGCACTTGTCTGTCTTATTTACAAACGCTTTCACTTGATTTATTTATTTATTGAGAGCTAAAATTTATCTGTTATGTAAATTTTGAACAAAACAGGTTCTTTTGCAAAAAAATATGGAAGGATTCCCACCAACCCCATGGGGCCTTACAGAATTATTGGACCACGTCAAAGAATACTATGGAAATCCCTTGATTCTGATACATGAAAATGGTAACCTAAGATTTTCTTGATTTTCTGCATAATTTTAGGTTCAATTATTTTGATTTGGTGTTCTGACCCCAACAAGCTCTGGATCTTCTAACAAGTGAATTTTAAAGAAGCAAAATGCAACATATTTCTACACCATAAAAGTGAAAGATACTTGGTCATGTTTTGCTTTATTTCTTTCGTTTTGTTAGTTGAGGTATCATGGCTTAGATCTTCTCCATGTCCCATTCTATAAAACAAAATTGCATGAGATAATTATTTAAGGCTCACTTCACAATCGCAGGAGATCGTGAAACAGTTGATCCAACAACCCCAGAAATGCTGTATGAGGATGATTTCAGGATAAATTACCTAGAGCAATATTTAGAAGCGTTGCAGCTTTCCATAAGGTAATTATATCTATGATAAGTTGATCATCATTTCCTACTTGCCTTTGTTGTTGACTATTGACTACACCACCACCAATTTCAGTAATTAGATAATTGTTGTGCAGTTTGAGATCATTAATTTATTTTTGCCTGATTTAATAAATCTTAGGAATTAGACAAATAATTTGCTAAACGGAGAAAAAAAGAATCTCATATTTTGGTACATTCCTTTTCAATTATTTTGACCCAAATTTCTTTGCTCTTTCAGGAATGGCTCAAACACGCAGGGTTATTTTGTATGGTCTTTAATGGATACCTGGGAATTTATGGGTGGCTATACCAACCGGTTCGGCCTTTTTGGTGTTGATTTCAGTGACGAGGAAAGGCCCAGGTACCAGAGAAGTTCAGCCCGTTGGTACGCCAAATTTTTGGGAAGTAAAATTAATGCGAACCGTGACAATGCTTTTGATGAATTCATGAAGGCATCCTTGTAAATTAAGTAGGTGTACATGGTAAATTCTGTGAGCTTTTTATAGTTTTGCGCTTTGTATTCTAGTGATCATATAATACAAATAATCTGCCTTCCACAATATATAGTTTGTTTTGTAATATATACGGAGAGAAAGACACCGGAGAGTGTTTAGAGAAGAAGTCAAATTATTGAATGCAATTCACATTGGGAATATTATACAAAAATTCAGGGTTTGGTTTACTCGAGTGCAAGTTCACCAACAATATCACATGGATCAGGCTTACCAGTAAACATTCTTATCTTAGCTACACCTGCTGTAACATGGTAATCTATTCTTCATTTTATAACTTATATACTCTTTTGTAAAGCTGACCACCATCTTTTGTAAAATTTATTTTTTCTTTGTTTTGTATCCATCATCAATGGAATTTGAAGACATAACCACCATCTTTATTTCAAACAAAATAAATAAATAAATAATCTGCCTTCTGAAATTAGAGCACTCTCAAGTCTTACGAAAAAAATAAATGATGAACTAAGAACGCTACAGGGTAAAAGCATGTCCGGTTGTCATAGGATTATGCAGGATGAGATTTCACGGATGCGGGAACTCATAAATTAATATACGGGTTTTCAAACACATGAGTATGCACTGGTATGTGATGCAACATATTATGAGAATAGTTATGGAAAATTGTGATTTAAAAAATAAATTCATGAGAAAGAGAGTCAAAGGAGAAATTTAGATAACAAGTAAATACCAAGAAAATTACATGAATATAAGTTGTTTATTTACAAGAAATTCTGTTCTGTTTTAAACAGCATTAGAGCTTGAATCCTGAATTTAATTTTTTCTTTTCTTTTACCTCCAAGAACAGTTGAATCTCTTTTTGTTTTATTGACTTGAAAAGATAATAAACTCCTCATTTTTAATTTATTCAAAATTCGGAATAAATATCGTACTTTATTTTTTATTTTTGTATCGTACTTATATTACAGATTTACAGTACTTATTTTTATAAACTCCTCATTTTTTTGTTTCAGTACTTTATTTTTTGAAATTCTGACTTCAGCCAAGTATATTTTTATCTATAACATCGAGTATCTTTTTACATCCAAAGCATCGTTATTAGAAGCACTCGATCTTAGCATTTTACCACCCAAGAAATTGGCATACCAGTGAGCTGATTTTCTTGCGTACCGGGTTTTCTCCTTGTCATTGAAATCGACACCATAAAGGCCATACCGGTTGGTATAACCAGAAAGAAATTCAAAGCAATCCATTAAAAACCATGCAAAATAACCTTGCGTGTTTAAGCCATTCCTGAAAAAAATTACAAAAAAAATTAGGTTAATAAAAAAGGGTCAAAATAAGAACCATCCTTTGGAAGTTCGTGAGTTCGAAATCCGAATATTTGTATGGATATTAAAATTTGAAAGACTAAATAGAGTTAAAAAAGAAGGGTCAAAATGGCATCGGCCGCATTGGAGCCTCCAGCCAGCCCTCATTTTTTTTTTTTTTTTTTGAGTTTTCATTCCGCTCAATTAAAGAGCATGACCATTAGACCAAACAGCACAAAACAAACTCCTGCTAACCAAAGATCATGACCATGATACCAAGTACCACTTGTGTATAGATGTAAGCTAGCTCCTCTGGTGATTGCATGATTGCATATATAGACCAGCTTTACTTAGTAACTCCGAATAAATAAAAATATAGCAAATTGTGAAATTCAGATGTTATATATAAAATTTGGATAATTTTAATTTTTCCAAAATATGCTATAAAAAAATAATACTAATATGTTCGTCCAATTTAGCAGGTTTTTATTTCATATGCAGCATCGCTGTTAACATGGATGTTTATACTTTTTACCAGAGATATTTATACTATTAATAATATAGCAGGTTCTTATAGCAATGTAAGTGAATAATAAAAAAGTTTTTTAAGAAACTTTGGCTGGTGTTTATACTTTATACTTATGCATCAGGTATTTATACACTTATAGCAAATGTTGATACTATTAGTCTATTACAACATGTTTTTGTTGGATATTAATCTAACATTGGACTAATATGTAAAAATAAATTTGTATTGTATACTGTCAATTTTATGCTCAATTAAAAGTGGTCATATGCGTTATATAATTTATGAGCATTAATGTGTCATATAGGGTGTGGACCTTTAATGTGTAGAACTTAAGAGGTAATATTCAATTTTATGATGGGTTAAATTGAATAATTACCACACATTAGCCAGCCAAGGGTCTCTTGGGCTGTATATTATGATTTGGTCCCCAGAATACAAGGCCAATTCTAAATTCATTTCTCTTATCCCATTAGAGAGAACTATGAGAGACTTTGGAGAAAGCAGAAACAAATGGAATTCTCTAAAGAGCCTTGATATTCTGGAAGATCCGAATCGGTGACGGCGCTCTTACACACAAGGCAGTCAAGGATTAAGGTACGCTTCCTGCGGTGATCGACAATGGTTTTCGTCGGATTCCAACAAGTGGTATCAGAGCCGCTCTGTGTTTGAAACAAGTTTTCTGTATTTTTTCGATACAGTTCTGGTATAAGATTGAATTTATAATTATTGACGATTTTAGATTTATTAATTTGGTTAATTATGCCCTTGAAATTCGATCCAGAACCTTGAAATCGCCATTTCTGATCTGAGTTTCGCGCATGGACCGCGTGTGAACCAGGTTTAACCAGAAATAAATCAATTTCCCGACCATTCAGTTCTGTAGACCGGCCCAAAACGCTTGCTCATCGCGTTGGTTGCGTGAGCCGCGCATACACCGCGTTCCATCATCGCGCGTGAAAAGTTTCGTGCCCTGCTCGATATTTAGTGGCTCAGCACGCGTCATTTCATGATACACCGCGCATGGACCAACCAATACTTCTCTGCAGCGCGAAACAGCGCGTCCATTGCGGTAGACCAGCCCAGTTCATTGTTTTCACCGTAGACCGCGGAACACCGCGCTGAAAGCTTTCAGTCCAAATTATTTATTTATTTAGTTGGTTGGTAAACCGCGCAAAGACCGATCAAATGAGTTACTTAAAAATGAAATTGTTTAATATTATTTTTCTTGTCCTGAGTTTTGCGCAGAGACCAAATTTAATTAAGCCTTAATTTAATTTAAGTAATTTCGGTATTTCATTTTTTGGATAATTCGGTTAAGCCTCTTGATTTAGTTCTTAAGTATAGTTTAATGTAGAGTAAAATGATTATGATTAATCTAAATTCACATGAAAATAGAGAATCAAAATAAGAAAATTTATATTTGATTCTTAATAAAGTTGAGATGAATTTAGATTTTGAATTATATCATGATAAAATATACATTTATGAGTGGAACAGAGAATTACTCAGCGAAAGAAAATGAATTTAGATACATCTTTATTGGTAATAAGATGTAAAAATCTAAGTACGCTGTGAATTGAGATACCACTACATATGTATATTTTCAGTATAGCATAAGAATTAAGTTAATTACGGTTGAACTAAATCCACATGGCAATCGAGAATCAAAAGAGGAAAAATATATATTTGATTCTTAATAAATTAAGGATGGATTTAGATTTATGTTTAAACTGTAATTTAGATTTTGGATATAATTTTAAGTTCGAATAAAAGGTATTAAGGTTATATATTTTAAAATAGATTGGTTTCAATCGCACCTCGCCAAAGTGAGCTCTCCTTTTGAAATTAATTTATTTTAAAATATAAAAAGTTTTATTGTGTGCATATAATGAGTGTAAATATTCGTCGGCCCAAAGGAAGACCAATATTTATTAAAGTTGCATGTGCACCTTGTGGTAATAAGTGTAGTGATAATTGTTTGGTTTTTTACGTGTGATCAATTTAATCGGCCCAAAGGAAGGTTAATTGTTCGACATGTTACTTAATTATCAGTGCTTGATTACTACGTCAAGATATCATAAGAAGTTAATATTTTAGTCCAAAGACAACTTATTAATGGAACCGATATCTTGAGGTAATGGGGTTTACCTTTATTTGAATTTATTATTATATATGGATATTTAATGAGTATGTAGTGTTTGTTTATTGTTCTAATTTTAGTTAATATCAATTTTAGCATCAAATTTAACGGAATGAAAGAACTTATTGTTAGTTCTAATAATTATGTATCTTGACATTGCGTTAAGGATTGATTCTCTAATACTTACAGTTATGAGTACCTCTAATTTAAGAGGGAGAAAGAAAAATAGGAGAAGTCAAATCGCATGTGTTATATGATCATAATAAAAGGATATTCTAGAAGCATTTAGGGGCACTTTTACGAATAATTTGGTTAAGGCTTATGAATTCCTTTCGACTATTTAAAATAGATTTGTTAAGAACGAATAGTTTCAAGTTAATACGATATTGACAAATCAATTTTTCAGTAAGGTATAAAGTCAAAGGAATACAGATAAGAAATAAGAGTATGGTAGCTGCATATACAACACCTCAGTAGGAACAACAAAAGAAATCAGTTAAACCGGATGGTAGTAGTTGTTTCTTTTGAATTGTTGAAAAGTATAAAGGATTAAGCAATTAAGTACTTGTCATGCTTTGCGTGTCAAGAAAAGTATGCTTATTAATATGGTTTGTTTTGAGGTTAATTTAACTTTAATACTTAGACACACATGGTGGATAGATTCTAGTGTAATAACTCACATCAGTGTGTCTATGCAAGGTTGTTTGAGTAGCCGAAGCCTAATGATAGTAAAAGATATATCTTTGTTGGCAACAATGAGAATGTTAAAGTTGAGACAATTAGAAAGTTAGATTATTATTTGAATCTCAATGAAACATTTAAGCTTTGTCTATTAGACGTAACTTAATTTCTATTTTTGCTATGTACAAGTATGGATTTACTTGTTATTCTAGAAATAGACATGATTCAAAGTCGGTTGGATCTAAGTCTTTTTTGGTTATAATAATCTAAATTCCAAAGACATAATTGCTTAATATAATGAGTCATTGCATTTAAGTACTTGAATTGTTAATAAAAGTAAAGCAATGAGAATTTTAATTGCATTATGGCACAAGCGTTTCAGTTATATCTCCCGATGGAGATAAAGACTTGTGTCAGAATGGAATTCTCGAGCATTTGGATAACACATATTTTGATATTTGTGTTGATTGTATTAAGATAAAACGAACCAATTGGAGGAGATTTATAGCCAACAAGTCTCAGGATGTCTTAGAAATAATAAAATCCAGATATTTGTGGACCATTTTCTTACGGATGTTAGAAAAATGTACACTATTTTATTATGTTTATAGACAAATATTTTAGTTATGGCTATATTTATCACATTTACGAGAAAGCATAGTTTTTAGATGTGTTCAAAATTATAAGACTGACATTGAGAATGAACTCAACATAAGGATTTTAAGTGTCAGCTTTGACTGTCGTGTTCTATACAATAGTAGATATGACGGTTCAGGTGAACATTATATTTTTTTTATTTACTTTGGAAATAAGGACTTAAGATTGCAGCTTATATTCTTAATTTAAACATTACAATTTTATAATCCCACAACAAGGTCGATTTTTTTTTGGAAGAAAACATGCAAAGTTCTTTGAAGATGTTGAGTTTGCGGGGGGAAATTCTATTCAAGATTTTATCTTCGATGAGAAATATGTAAATATTCCCACAGGTGTTATTGACATTATTTAGGATTTCGATCCTAGTTTTGTTCAAGACACAATAATCGATGATAATACGAAGAGCAAACTTCAACACCTCAAAAACACGTGTCATTAAGGATATCCACTAGGTAAAGTGGGTAGATGTCATGATATGGAGATGAAGTTCATGAAAGGCTAAGATATTTGTGATATTGTTTATTTGCCATAAGGTACAAACGTCAATGGTTTTAATGGATATAGTCGCATATGGCTTCACATAGAAAAAATGACATTGGATATAAAAAGACTTTCTCTTCGGTTACTTTGAAAGTCTTTCATGATAATAATGACATTAAAGGTGTATTTTATATCTTGAGTTACATTAGATGGGTGTTAAGATGTCATTTCTCAATAGTATTGATGATATGATTTATATGGTGTGACCATAAAATTTTGAGTCATAAGATCTAAAGCATATGCTTTGCAAATTCAGAAAATCCATCTATGGACTCAATCAAGTATATTATCGACAATGGTATTCAAAATTCATCAAGTGATCATCTCGTTTGGTTTTGAGATGAATTTAGTCGATGAATGCATATACCATAACTTATGTGGGATTAATGTTACTTTCTTGGTTTTATATGTCAGTGACATATTGCTTGCCACTAACAATATAGGTTTGTTGCTTGACATCAAGAGATTTCTATTTAGGAATTTTTGAGATGAATGCTCTTGATGATGAATCTTTTGTGTTAGGTATAAAAATACATAAAGAGCAATCTCGATGTATTCTCAGGTTGTCACAAAAGAACTATACCGTATAAGTTTACAAGATGACATGCATTAAAATAAACCAAGAAATATCTCTATATATAAAGGAGATGAGTTTAGTCTCAATCAGTGCTCTAAGAATAATTTTAAGAATAAATTAATACAGAAGATTTCCTATGTTTCGGTAGTAGGAAGTCTGAAGTATACTCAGGTTTGTACGTGTCTAGATAGTGCGTACATAATTAGAATGCTAAATTGATATTAAAGTAATTCAAAAGCAAACCATAAGATAGCAGCCAAAAGGGTCTTGCGTTATTTTTATGGAAAATAAAAACTACATACTCACATATCGAATATCAGAAAAGTTTGAGATCATTTGGTATACTGATTTCGATTTTGGTAGATACCAATAAAGCATGTTATAACATGTGTATGAGGTATCTAATTGGTGAATATAACTGTGAAATTTTGTCACATGGCTGCACGAAGTGGATAAGAATTAAATACCACTTAAGTTATTTTGTGACAATAACCCGACAGTTTTATATTCCAATAATAGAAACTTGACAAGGTCAAAGAATATAGATCAAGTTCTTAGTTGTAAATGAAAGAGTTCAGAATGGACAGTTGTCTATCGAGCATAATGGCACAAACTCCGTGATTGCAGCTGCATATTAAAGGATTGTCACCCAAAAGGTTTCATGAGCATGCTGCTCGTATGGGTGTCATGTCAAATTAAATATCTTCAATTTTTGAGGATATTCAGATTTTAGTGGGAGTTTGTAATTATGCTTGTATGACATATGCAGTTTTTAGTTTTTAAAGTTTAAGAATATTTCTGCAGAAATAAAGTTTCAGTTTATTCACATTCTGACTCTATTAAGGTTGATCTCATTTAAGGGTGGACCAGTTGGAAATAGTCACGTTATGATCACATTACGTGAAATTTTCATGCTACACATCCACATCATGATTCATGTCATTTGGTTATGTCAATATATGTGACCATTGTTGGTTGAGTTACGAATAAATGTGGCAAAAACTGCTTTGATCCTATATTAATATAATTGATGGACGGAATTGTTCGGGACACATTTCGGTAATGACAGAAAAGTTGAGCTCACTACGGTTATTAACAATACAAAATTATAAGGTTTCACATATAGTCCAAGTGGGAGATTGTTGGATATTAATCTAACATTGGACTAATATGTAAAAATAAATTTGTATTGTATACTGTCAATTTTATGCTCAATTAAAAGTGGTCATATGCGTTATATAATTTATGAGCATTAATGTGTCATATAGGGTGTGGACCTTTAATGTGTAGAACTTAAGAGGTAATATTCAATTTTATGATGGGTTAAATTGAATAATTACCACATTAGACAGTCAAGGATCTCTTGGGCTGTATATTATGATTTGGTCCCCAGAATACAAGGCCAATCCTAGATTCATTTCTCTTATCCCATTAGAGAGAACTATGAGAGACTTTGGAGAAAGCAGAAACAAAGGAAATTCTCTAAAGAGCCTTGATATTCTGGAAGATCCGAATCGGTGACGGCGCTCTCACACACAAGACAGTCAAGGATTAAGGTACGCTTCCGCTATTCAGTTTTATATTCAACACAGATGGTCCTGCGGTGATCGACAATAGTTTTTGTCGGTTCCTACATGTTCTATCCTAATGAAAATTGACAACAAGAAAGTAGTTTTGTTAAGAAACTTAGATTGGTGTTAATATTTTTGAACCATGTGTTTCTATTATTAATTAGGGTCCGCCTAGCTCTCCCCCGTGAACAATCCCCCGTTTCATCCCCCGTCAAAAGTAGTTAGTTAGTTAGTTAGAATTTATAACTGTCAGTGTATTTTAGGAATTTGCAGAAGTATTCATATGTAGCACAACTAGTATTCATCCATCTATATGAAGGTATTCACATTTGCAATAGAAACATATTTGGATATATTACAACAATAAAGTAGGGGACAAACAACACGTGTGGGGAACTGCACAACTGTCAGAGCATTAATTATGTGGGGGACCGCACAACTGTCAGAGCATTAATTTCTAACTACCTTCAGCTCATTTTAAAAATTTGCAAAAAAAATATTCATCTGTAACACAACTAGCATTCATCCATCTATATAAATGTATTCATCCTTGCAATAGAAGCATATTTGGACACATCAATCACCCATCTTTTACACGTTTTTAGAGGTGGGTTTTTTTTTCTCCGTTCAATCTAACTAATATTTCTGACGATCTGTGAGGAATTTTTCAAATCTAAAACCACGAATGTCTTCTAAATAATTTTCTCTTTCAAATGAGATCCATGATGACATACTTTTGAGTTGTCCGTTGCACAAGTATTCACACCTCATCATGCAAGTATTCATCCCGCATTAAGCAAGTATTCATCCTCATCGTGTAAGTGTAAATAGTTAATGTACCAAGAGTATTACATGTTTTTAGAGGTGGGTTTTTTTTTCTCCGTTCAATCTAACCAATATTTCTGACGATCTGTGAGGAATTTTGCAAATCTAAAACCACGAATGTCTTCTAAATAATTTTTTCTTTCAAATGAGATCCATGATGACATACTTTTGAGTTGTCCGTTGCACAAGTATTCACACCTCGTCATGCAAGTATTCATCCCGCATTAAGTAATTATTCATCCTCATCAAGTAGTTGTAAATAGTTAATGTGCATACCAAACAAATAAAAAATATTCATCCATAAAATATCAAGTATTCATACATATAAGTTAAAGTATTTATGCCTAAGATATTAAGTATTCATCCATAAACGTTGAAGTATTCATCTCTAAAAGGTAGTTAGAATTTTGAAAGAGGAAAGAAATAAATAGAGAAAAAGTAGTTAGTTAGAAAAGGTAGTTAGAATTTTGAAAGTTAGTTAGAAAAGGTAGTTAGTTAGTTGGGGGATGAAATGAGGGATGGATAGATGGGGGAACATATAATTACCCTATTAATTATGACAGGTGCGTAGATAATAGAAAGCTATTTTGTTAAAAAAACTGAAACTGGTACTGTTTAATTATAATCTTGTGCTTCTACTATTAAAGCATGTTTAGTATTATTAATTTATTATACTATTACAACAAGGAATTATAATACTAGGACGTGTTGTCACAGTAGACAAGAAGAGGGGAGGGGCGGAAAAAAATGTATTAGATGTCGAAAGAAGTGAAGGAGAGTAAACTAGAGACGAGGGAAGTACAGAAGCATGATGATGGGCTGTCGAGTAGACAATCAGAGGGCACGGAGGGGTAAAGGAAATGGAAAGGATGTTTAGTGAAAGGAGAGCAAACTGAAGGCCAGAGAAGCGTGTAATGGAAAAAAGGAAGACGGCACAGGAGTGAATGAATGCCAAAAAAGAAAAGGCACTGGTAAAAAACACATAGTAGTTACCTTATGGAAAGATGCAATGCTTCAAGGTATTGCTTGAGGTAACTTATTCTAAAATCATCATCGTAAGTTCTTTTACAACTTGCCGAATTGACTATCTCAGGAGCTCCTGTAATCATCAAGCAATTAATTAATTAGCTATAAATAACCAACGTCAGAGGAAAATGTTAAACCAGATCATATATATGTTGTTTTAGAATATGGTATATGTTTCAGTCATAGCCCAGTAGATTGGCCCAAAAACAATTTGGGTTGTCAATCCACCAACTACGAGCCCAAATGAATGAACCATACATCTGTTTCGGTCCACGTGTATATGAAAATAAATTGCCAAGTTGAAAAAATGACGAGATCATGGTTGGCCGTGTCTGGATTTCTAACTTTTTTTTTTTTTTTGTGATTTGATGGATTCCTAATTTTCTATTGCATGCTTGAAAAAAAATAAAGTATCAGCCATCTTCAATTGTCAAAAGGGATCCAGAGTTCCAGACCCATGCATGCTTGCTCCCCCTCCCCTGCTTCCTCCATCAAACCGATCGAGGGGCAATAGCGAAAGGTCCTTTATATTGATCACGTAGCTAGGTTAATTAATAAAGAATCATCTCCCTTTTACACCAAAAAAATGCTAGACAAACAATTCTTGCAGCAATTAATTGTCCCGACAGATTTAGCCAAGGATTTGGGTTTTGTCCAACGGATTTAGCAAAAGGATTTTGGATTTTGGATTTTGGATTTAGCAATATGGTGTATGTTTCAGTCACAGCCCGGCCCAAAAATGTGCAGGTCAATTTGGGTTGTCAGGCCGAAACCATTCATTTAAGACGCAATGAATGAATTGGTGCATGGATCACAATTGTCAATTGGGGGGGGGGGGGGGTTTCGATAGATTTCTTTGAGCTTCTCCAATAATTTTGAACAAAAACCTGTTTGAACAATTTGTCTGTCAAGTCATGGATTCGTCATGTCGTTCTCTTTGGGACTGTAGTATAGAGACTAAGCATATATGGACACTTCAATTCTAATTTTTAAACCGAGTGGACTATCTATTAAAATATTAACATAAAGAAAATATTACTTGTACATATAAAATTTGATGCTCAGGAGCTCGTTATATTCATCCTGGAGTGCTGAATTCCTATTTATGTGAGAGGAGGCAACCTACCGTGTCTATTTACCATAATTTATGTTACGTATATTGAATGCATTCAATATACGTAACATAAAACATGAATCTTTTTTATGCATTGCCAATAATATCCATTATTTTTACCACATCCCAATTTATTTATAATAATTATCTGACATTTTACAGTGGATGATGTTAGAGATACACTCTCTGCACCTTGTCAGATATAATGAACTCAAACTCCATATCTTTAGGTGGCTCTGCTGTCAATTTAACCCCAAAAGTATTTCTCTGTCTTCGTCTAACAAACCTGTAAATTCCATAAGGAAAAACGGGTGAGAAATAATTTATTTTTCAGTGTTGATTGCCACTCAGTTTATTGGATTCGAAAGAAATTAATATTCAGAATAAAATCTCCGCACAAGAAACTAACAATTCATTATATAATACTAGGACCAACTGCCCTGTACTCTAACCTAGCCTTGGAGGAAATGAAAATTTATTTTTTTCACTTAACTTTTATTGTTTGATTTTATGTGAGCCCCCCAACATGGAATGTTCAAAGGGCAAAATATTTTAGATTTGACTTCCATTAAACATGAAATAAGAATCAAAGTTTTCAAATCATCTCGAGTGATAGGCACTGTATATCTTAGACAACCGTTCTAGCTTGGTTGTTATTTTTTAGATATTATTTTACCGTGTTAAAAATAAATAAGCATTCACTAAAATAGAAGTGTAATTTTGTGCTCATTTGATGATCCAGGAAATGCTGAGGCAGTCGACCCTGCAAACCCAAAGATTACCTATGACGATGATTTTAGGATAGAATTTATAAAACAATATTTAGAAGCACTAAGTTTTTCAATAAGGTAACTCCTGAGCTCAGACTCTTTCATAGCAGTGAAAAGTTATTATCGGTTGAAATAAATCCTTGAATAAATAATTGGAAATATTTGCTGGTAAGTACCAACTACAGAGATGAGGTCAACAATAACTATTATCATTAATTATCATCATCATCATTAACTACCCCCAACACTTTCTATCGTTAATCTTTTGGACCTTGGCATACAACTAAATATAGAAGGGGATTTCATTTATATCCCTCAAAAACCTCTAAGAATTATAATATCATATTTACCCTTCTAAATTTCAAAAACTCACAAATTTACTCAATTATTGATTTTTTCTATTAAAATCATTTTAAATTTGTATAGCACCCATCTTATCCTTATTTAAAAATAAAAATAAAAATATGTAATTTGTTTAAGAGAAATATTGTAGTATTTTAATGAGTCGGTTTTGAGAGCAAATGGTCTTGCTTGTGACACATGCAAGCATATGTCTAAATGCAATTGTGTATGCGTCACAAGTAGAGAAATAAATCATTTGTCCTCAGAGACTGATCAGTTAGAAGATGAAACATTTTTCTTACACAACTATATATGTTTATTTTTTAATAAATGATAAAATGGGTACTTTATAAATTTAAAATGAGTTTTTATAGAAAAGTAGATAAATTGGTTAAATTTTTGAAGGGTAAATATGATCTTATGAATTCTAGAGGGGAGTTGAGGGGTAAATAGAAAGATATATACTTTTTTTTTTTTTTGGCAATACTGAAATATACCCTGCCTTGCATAAATGCGTAGTCAACAAATAATGAAGATAAACAATTTGCTAATGGTTGACTAAATTGTTTGTCTCATTGTTGATTTGTACAGGAATGGATCAAACACGCAAGGCTATTTTGTGTGGTCTTTTATTGATACGTTTGAATTTCAGTTTGGCTACACAGCCCGGTTCGGGCTGTATGGGGTTGATTTCACGTCTGAGGCGAAGACACGGTACCAGAGAAAATCAGCCCAATGGTACGCCCAGCTTTTGGGTGGCAACAGACTTGGGAAAAATACATCTGAGCAAGATGTATATGATGAGTAAAAGAAAGTTTTCCTTTCCCATAAAGCATTAAAGCATTAAAGCATCCATCCTTGTATATGTATAACAGTATAAGATAATAAGAATACTGTAATTAACTGTATTAATTCCACGGATACGGGTAGGGGTAGAAGTAGCAAGAAAGAGAGATGTTGTTTGAGGAACTCTATGAAGTGTGAAGTGAGACAACGGGAGGGATAGGTCATAGGACTATAGGATGAGTGTGACAGCATAGCATAGGTCGTTCGCTGACGTCGCCTCCATTCACTAATGAATGCGGGAGAGAGAAAAAGAGGGTCGGCAGACTGGCACCACGTCACGGCAGGGGAAAAAGAAGGCAGCGTATGATCTTTCACGTGCTTGGTTCCTGACATGGGGCCCACATCTATCTCAATGACTATATTTCTTATTTTTTTATATGTAAAAGAATATTTGTTATAAAATTTTGATGTTCATTTATATTATCTTGACTTCTTATATATTTTAATTGATATGTAATTTTATCTTATATTAAACTTTTTTTGTAATTATATATGTTGCCTACCCATAACAAAATTCCTAGCTTAGATATCAAGTGCGTATCCTCTCAAATATCTCAACTTTATCTTGCATAAGGACATGAGTAAAGGTTAGGGGTGTTCACTGGTCGGTTCGGTTTCAACCGAATTGAATTAGGCAAACCAAAGTAATAATTCGGTTTTTATAATAGAACCGAACCGAACCACAATTTTATTTCGGTTTGTTCGGTTCAAACCAAAATATATTAATTTTTTATTTAAAGCAATTGATTTATAATAAACCGAAGTATATTAAGAAATAAACCGGGATATTAAGAAATAAACCAGGGTATTAAGAAATAAATCGGGATATTAAAAAATAAACCAAAGTATTTAAATCAATTGATTAAGAAATAAACTGGGGTATTAAGAAATAAACCGGGACGGTCCAGACCAAATTCATAATATATAAAAGTTCGGTCGGTTCGGTTATTTCGATTTTGATTTTCAAACCGAACCGAAATTATAATTCGGTTTTAAAAAACAAACCGAACCGAACCATTAAACAGAAAAAAACCGACCAGTTTGATTCAAACTAATTCGGTTCGGTTCAAAACCAACTAAACCGGACCCAATGAACACCCCTAGCATAGGTAATTTCTCAAATCAACTATTTTTGAGGAAGGTGGGCATGAATGGGCTAATCTGTGCGGTCATTTTGAGAAAAAATGAGGAGTCATATCTCCATTTATATATTGACTGAATTTGAGTTATAGTGCGGTCTTTTAGTGACACGTTTGAATTTGAGTTGGCTACACTATCTGTTTCGGGCTCTATGGGCCGGCTTGACTTAACATGTGAGGCGAAGACATGGTACCAATGAAAATCTGCCCATTGGTACGTCAAGCTTTTGGGTGGTAACATACTTTGCATCAGAGTAAGACGTTTGTGATGAGTCACAGCTTTCTTCTCCACAAATATCTTTATAAATAATTAAAAATAGCTAGAATTTGAACCAAAAGTGCGTCGAATAATTATTAATAAAAATAAAAAATTCAACAAAAATATTAATACATTAGCTCATACAAAATATGATTTATTCATTTCCGAAAGACGGTAACAAATACAATATTAGAAAATGAAATCCAAAAAAAAAAAAAAATTATTCTGGACGGAATAGAATATCCCGTTCTTCCAATAAATCAAGGTTTCATAAGACCGGATCTTCTGCAATATTTTTTTATTTTTCCAATTAATAAAAAAGTCGGTATAAAAATCTCTCTACAAATTACAAATTAACTTTCCAAAAAGTTAAATTCGTTTGATATAGTGACCTCCAGGATGTCGTCGTGTCGTTGTCGAGACCCGGGAGTTCCGTATATATTTCTTCTGCCGTGAAAACAATGATAGATAGTTTGTGCACAAAAAGAAAATGATAGTCTGATAGATACACATACATATCTCTGAAAGTAATAAATAACACATGAACAGAATTTGTTGTCATAGAATACAAGGACGAGGACCCCAGCCGACCTGACAGAGAACCAATTAAGCTTGTTGTGTAATTTTAATTGGCTAAGATTCTATAACAAAAAAAACGAACAGAGAACCAAACTCAAACTAGTGGCGTCATTGTATACGCGCGGGGGCATTTTATTAGCGACAAAAGAAGAATCAACCTTCTAGAAGCACAAAAGCTTTAAAAAATGTACCTATTTCTAGACATTCGTAGATTTTGAACGTTGCAATTTGACTGGAGATAGAAAAAAACAGGGCATCTGACTCACACTCAGCTTATAAGAAAAGAGTAAAGTAAGAAAGGAAAGTAGGTTACTAGCTTTTTGCCATGGCGAAATTAGTTCTACAGTCGTACTTCTTTTCTTTGTGTTTCCTTTTTCTTCTCCTTTGTGAGGAGAAGCCTATTGCAGCCCTCAGTCGAGATGACTTCCCGTCGGATTTTATATTCGGTGCCGGTACCTCTGCTTTTCAGGTCTCTCTCTCTCTCTCTCTCTCTCTAATTGGATTTCATTGGCACAGAGCCACAAAGTTCCACAACAAAATTCATACCCAAATTAACAAAAAAAAGAAAACAAACAGAAATGATGCTGGTACGAAGATTTTCTTTATCATTTTTTGTTCTGAAAAAGCTTTGATTGAGGGAATCAGGGACCGTCCGATGGACATCGGAGAAAAAAAAAGGTCTAATTGCTGGTTAGAGCCGTTTGATCAGCATTAAGATTCGTGCCAAAGCTTTAACATCCATGCAAAATCAAGTACACACGAATCTTAATTAAAGCTTAATTGAGTGATTAGGTGTGATAAAATTGAGTGGTGAGTGGTGAGGCTTGTGTTATATTATTTATTTATTAGAAGATATGAATTTAAAGGTGGAAGGAGCAGCAGCAGAGGATGGAAGGAAACCAAGCATTTGGGACCCCTTTTGCCATGCTGGTTAGTTATTTTATTCAGGCCTGGTTTCCATTTGCAACCATTGTCCACACAAATTGACCCAGTGCAATTAAAAACTGTTGAAATGAAAACTTGTAAATTAGGTACAGGCTACATTTATTTTGATTCAAGTTGATTTGTTTAGCCATCCATAAAATAATTTAAAAATAGATGGGTAAGAGAAGTATAAAAAAAATATCTCAATTAAATTAAGATCAACTTTTTTTATTGCCAGGAAAAATGCCCGACCACAGCAATTTTGATGTAGCAGCTGACCAATACCACAAATACAAGGCAAGTTTAAGATTGTGCCTCTTGAAGTATTTTTAAATGTATGCATCAATTAACCTGAAAAAATGACACAAACAGATCTGATTTGATGTTCTTTTCTTTTTTTGTTATTGTTTTATGTAATTATATAGGAAGATGTAAAGTTGATGCATGAGATGGGCCTCGATGCTTATCGGTTTTCAATTGCATGGCCTCGACTTATTCCAGGTAGAAATGATATAAATGAAATAATACTAATCTGTAAAAAGGATCATTTTGTAGCAATATGAGCTGAAATAATTACCAAATTTAGCAATCTCACTGTGTTGTAATTTTAATATCATTTTAAGTGCTAATTTCAAGATTTTTTGTCTGGTGCAGATGGGAGAGGCGAGATTAATCCCAAGGGATTGCAATACTACAATAATTTAATTAACGAGCTCTTGAGTTATGGTGCGTATATCACAATATCTAATTATGCTTGGATAAAATTTTAAGATGCTTTTCCTGACCAAATAACTGATGTTGAGGAATCTTGACAAACTTTGGTTGCATTTTACAGGGATACAGCCTCATGTCACATTGTACCATTTTGATCTACCACTAGCTCTTGAAGAAGAATATAACGGGCTATTAAGCACCAAGTTCATGTACACTTCCCGTTTATCCTCTAATATACTTTGTTTACTTTTAGTAAAAGAACATATTCATAGCATAGGGTATATAGATTTATTGTCTAGGGATGAAACAATATGACCAGAACCCATCCGAACACAACTTCATGTCTTTTTCTATCCGCAATACATCCATTCAATAGAAATCAGATGCTGGTCAATAGAAGTCTGACAGTTTAAAATTGTAACAACAACAATGATGAAGCAGAAATTATAGTGGTGTCAATTAAGGATAAATGTAAGAATTTTAAATGAATTTGTAAATTTATAAAATGTTAAGGGCCTTTTTATAAAATTCCAGTGGCAGTCGGGGACAATAACTGTCCCTTATCTCCACCACTGCATGGTATGGCCCACTTTGATTGTGGGATTGCCCGATGGTTTCATCTGGTATTACCTTTTTCTGCAATATATAAGGCATACGCCATGTGTCAGGGGCTGACTAGGGATTGGGCCAGGGGTAGGCAAGAAAATGAATTGGGCGGGAAAAGAAACGAGTTGGCAAAAAAATGAATTGGTCCGAAAATAAAATAAATTCGGCTGAAGAGTAGAATTTGTTCTAGCAATATCCCAAAAATACATGGGCCAAAATTATTTTTCAAAATTCAGGGATAGGCAACTGCCTACCCCTGAACCTTACCGGGTCCACCCCTGCATATCGGCACACCTAACACATTACCCAAATCAACCAAAAGCCTACTGACACTGATATATGCTCTACCTTAAATTGAACCCAACTTAAACCTGAGTGGTACTTTATTTACTTCTCAACCAGCATGACAGGTCAGGATAATAATTTAGTTCTTTGATTTGACAAATTTCAGAGATGACTTCACTGCATATGCAGATGTATGCTTCAGAGAATTCGGCGACAGAGTGAAAAACTGGATTACTGTCAACGAGCCTAATGTCGAACCACTTGGTGGGTATGATTCAGGGACTTTCCCACCTGAGCGATGCTCCTATCCTTTTGGTTCCGCTAACTGTACAGCCGGCAACTCCACAATCGAGCCGTACATTGTGACTCACAATTTGTTGCTTGGCCATGCATCAGTTGTCTCCCTTTATAGAGAGAAGTACCAGGTTCTTTCTCTTATAAACCAGTATTTCAAAATAAAAATGAAAGGGAAAGGAAGAACAAAAAAAAAAAGCAAAATTAGCTGAACAGAATACTCAATTTATTTTTTGCTTTTGCATTTTTAAGTGACACGCATATTGAATTGTAGGCAGAGCAAGGGGGCAAAATAGGTATTACGATACTGGCAATGTGGTTCAAGTCAGCCACGGAAAATCCAGAAGACATAGCTGCAGCAAGGAGGATGGTTGATTTTCATATTGGATGGTTAGTTTAAAAGTTTTCTTCTTTCATCTCCAATTTTCACTAATCTTTACAACTAGTTTTATAAATCCGACTGTCATCTACATACCTTCATTTAGGCTAATGGATCCATTGGTGTTTGGGGACTACCCGACCGTTATGAGAAAAATCGTAGGATCCCGCTTGCCGGTTTTCACAGATGAAGATTCTAGAAGAATCAAGGGGTCATATGATTTCATTGGTCTCAACCATTATGCTACCATTTCTGTTCAAGCTGACACAATCCAGTTGGAGAACCAGCTTCGCGACTACATGCATGACGTGGCTGTAAAAATACCAGGTAAGTCAACTAAGTCAAGACTGATATTTGGCTATCTGAAGAATTTAGGAAAGAAATAGAATGAATTGTATTTTATTGATTCCATCTTTAGTACACATACATAATGTATTTATAGTCACATTATACAATTATACCAATCTTATAACAAACTAATTAGTCTAATCAACTATTGTTAAGAATTCTAACAAATCTTGCTTGCTTCAGTTGACATGGTCAACACTGTGATTCAACTTATGATCAGAACATGGTCAGTTCAGGAAAAAGAACTGTAAATACTAATTGTCTGATGAAGTATTGACCCAACTACAAGATTACATAAAACATATTATTATGTTTTTTGTATTTTGTCTTTGTCAAGGACTAGTGCAACAATCTGCAAATTCGTATCAACTAGTTATAAATAATTTAAAATTAAGTCATTAATTTGTGACACTATTTTTTTCCTTTTGTTGCAGCACATTTTTATGGAAGCTTAGATAAGGTATGTCTAAACCTATTAAATGCAAGCACATTTTTCCCGTTCTTAGTTTTGATGTTCATAATTGTGGAGTTTTGGATTATAGATTGTTATGAATCTGATAAGCAACAGAAAATAACATTAAAATATTTTGTCATACACTTTGTGTACATACATTGAGATATTTAAAAAAGAAGGGTACTTGTTGGGAAAAAAAACCCAACACAGGTCACATCTGGTACCGAATGCATTTACTATGGTACTTATGCGACATTCCTACACAAACCCGTAGAAGAATTGAATATAGAACAAACCAAAAAACATAAACAAAAGAAGAAACAAAAGCTGTAACTGTTGTATCAGTTGAATAAACAGAAGCTGTTCCTTTACATGTAGTACTTGTCTGTCTTATTTACCTGTTTTCAAACGCTTTCACTTGATTTATTTATTTATTGAGAGCTAAAATTTATCTGTCATGAAACTTTTTGAATAAAACAGGCTCTCTTGCAAAAATATACGGATGATTTCTTCCCGGCAACCCCATGGGGTCTTTCAGAATTATTGGACCATGTCAAAGAATACTATGGAAATCCTCTGACTCTGATACATGAAAATGGTAACCTCAGATTTTTCTTTACTTTCTGAATAATTTTAGGTTCAATTATTGGGTTTGGTGTTCTGACCCCAACAACCTCTTGATCTTGTAACTAGTGAATTTTCAAGAAGCAAAATGCAACATATTTCTACAACATTAAAGTGAAAGATAGTTGGTCATGTTTTGATTTATTTCTTTGGTTTTGTTAGTTGAGGTAGGTATCATGGTTTTTAGATCTTTTCCATTTACCATTCTATAGAAAGTACATTAATTGTATAAGATAATTATTTAAGCCTCACTTGACAACCGCAGGAGATCCTGAAGTTGTTGACCCAACAACCACAGCAATGGTATATGAGGATGATTTCAGAATAAATTACCTAGAGCAATATCTAGAAGCATTGCAGCTTTCCATAAGGTAATTAATTATATCTATGATAAGTTGATCATCATTTCTTACTTGCCTTTGTTGTTGACTATTGACTACACCACCACGAATTTCAGTAATTAGATAATTGTTGTACTGTTTGAGATCATTAATTTATTTTTTCCTGATTTAATAAATCTTAGGAATTAGACAAATAATTTGCTAACTGGAGAAAAAAAGAATCTCATATTTTGGTACATTCCTTTTCAATTATTTTGACCCAAATTTCTTTGCTCTTTCAGGAATGGCTCAAACACGCAGGGTTATTTTGTATGGTCTTTAATGGATACCTGGGAAGTTATGGCTGGCTATACCAACCGGTTCGGCCTTTTTGGTGTTGATTTCAGTGACGAGGAAAGGCCCAGGTACCAGAGAAGTTCAGCCCGTTGGTACGCCAAATTTTTGGGAAGTAAAATTAATGCGAACCGTGACAATGCTTTTGATGAATTCATGAAATCATCCTTGTAAATTAAGTAGGTGTACATGGTAAATTCTGTGAGCATTTTATAGTTTTGCGCTTTGTTTTCTAGTGATCATATAATACAAATAATGTGCCTTCCACAATATATAGTTTGTTTTGTAATATATACGGAGAGAAAGACACCGGAGAGTGTTTAGAGAAGAAGTCAAATTATCGAATGCAATTCACATTGGGAATGTTATACAAAAATTCAGGGTTTGGTTTACTCGAGTGCAAGTTCACCAACAATATCACATGGATCAAACTTACCAGTAAACATTCTTATCTTAACTACACCTGCTGTAACATGGTAATCTTTTCTTCATTTTAAAACTTATATACTCTTTTGTAAAGCTGACCACCATCTTTTGTAAAATTTATTCTCTCTTTGTTTTGTATCCATCATCAATGGAATTTGAAGACATAACCACCATCTTTATTTCAAACAAAATAAATAAATAATCTGCCTTCTGAAATTAGAACACTCAGTCTTACGAAGAAAATAAATGATGAACTAAGAATGCTACAGGGTAAAAGCATGTCCGGTTGTCATAGGATCATGCAGGATGAGATTTCATGGATGCGACCACATGTATAAATTTAGGATCTTGAACATAATATTTAGCATTAACATAGACCAAACATAATATTTAGGATCTTGAACAATGTAATTGTCACAAACATAAAATTACCTGATGCGGAAGATGCAGCCATATACTTCAACTTGGTGTATAAACGGTTTCTCTCCCTTGACCCTCTTTCTCTTAATGTTACAAACCTTTGAGATGGAAATATTTGTGTGTAACCTCTAATGGGTAGGGATAGGACCTATTTATACTTGTTTAGCTTTAATCTGGTACGTCCATCAAATACCAAATGGATGGATTAGATTTAGTGTGCTATTAATAGTGGAAAACCAAAAGAATTGAAACTCTCATTTTGATGACACTTACGGGTTTTCGAACACATGAGTATGCACTGGTATGTGATGCAATATACTATGAGAATAGTTATGGAAAATCATGATTTTAAAAAAGAAATTCATGAGAAAGAGAGTCAAAGGAGAAAATTATATAACAAGTAAATACCAAGAAAATTACATGAATATAAGTTGTTTATTTACAAGAAATTCTGTTCTGTTTTAAACCGCATTAGAGCTTGAATCCTGAATTTAATTTTTTCTTTTCTTTTACCTCCAAGAACAGTTGAATCTCTTTTTGTTTTATTGACTTGAAAAGATAATGAACTCCTCATTTTTAATTTATTTGAAATTCAGAATAAATATCGTACTTTATTTTTTATTTTTGTATCGTACTTATATTACAGATTTACAGTACTTATTTTTATAAACTCCTCATTTTTTTGTTTCAGTACTTTATTTTTTGAAATTCTGACTTCAGCCAAGTATATTTTTATCTATAACATCGAGTATCTTTTTACATCCAAAGCATCGTTATTAGAAGCACTCGATCTTAGCATTTTACCACCCAAGAAATTGGCATACTAGTGAGCTGATTTTCTTGCGTACCGGGTTTTCTCCTTGTCATTGAAATCGACACCATAAAGGCCATACCGGTTGGTATAACCAGAAAGAAATTCAAAGCAATCCATTAAAGACCATGCAAAATAACCTTGCGTGTTTGAGCCATTCCTGAAAAAAAATACAAAAAAATTAGGTTAATAAAAAAGGGTCAAAATAAGAACCATCCTTTGATGTAGTGGTAAAAGATAATGTAATGTTCTCCATGTGGAAGGTCGTGAGTTTGAAATCCGAATATCTTTATGGATATTAAAATTTGAAAGACTAAATAGAGTTAAAAAAGAAGGGTCAAAATGGCATCGGCCGCATTGGAGCCTCCAGCCAGCCCTCATTTTTTTTTTTTTTGAGTTTTCATTCCGCTCAATTAAAGACCATGACCATTAGACCAAACAGCACAAAACAAACTCATGCTAACCAAAGATCATGACCATGATACCAAGTACCACTTGTGTATATAGATGTAAGCTCCTCTGGTGATTGCGTGATTGCATATATAGACCAGCTTTACTTAGTAACTCCGAATAAAAAAAATATAGCAAATTGTGAAATTCAGATGTTATATATAAAATTTGGATAATTTTAATTTTTTCGAAACATGCTATAAAAAAATAATACTAATATGTTCGTCCAATTTAGCAGGTTTTTATTTCATATGCAGCATCGCTGTTAACATGGATGTTTATACTTTTTACCAGAGATATTTATACTATTAATTATAGCAATGTAAGTGAATAATAAAAAAGTTTGTTAAGAAACTTAATTTGGCTGGTGTTTATACTTTATACTTATGCATCAGGTATTTATACACTTATAGCAAATGTTGATACTATTAGTCTATTACAACATGTTTTATACTAATGAAAATTGACAACAAGCTAGAAAGTAGTTTTGTTAAGAAACTTAGATTGGTGTTAATATTTTTGAACCATGTGTTTCTATTATTAATAATGACAGGTGCGTAGATAATAAAAAGCTATTTTGTTAAAAAAACTGAAACTGGTACTGTTTATACTTTTGAATCTTGTGCTTGTACTATTAAAGCATGTTTAGTATTATTAATTTATTATACTATTACAACAAGGAATTATAATACTAGGACATGTGTTGTCACAGTAGACAAGAAGAGGGGAGGGGCGGAAAAAAATGTATTAGATGTCGAAAGAAGTGAAGGAGAGTAAAGTAGAGACGAGGGAAGTACAGAAGCATGAGCACAAGAAAAGGATGATATGATGGTAATAGAGTATCTCCAGCAGCTCAAGAAAAGTCAAACCATATTGATGCAGTCAAAGATAGTTAGGATGCTGGTAGATATTAGAGTTTGTTAGAACTATGATTAGTTGATGGTTAAAACTCTAGTTAGAGTCTAAATCTTAGTTAAGATGAGCTGTAACAATTCCCTTTGTATACTGCTACTGTACTTGTACAAATCAATTAAGAGAATCAATAAAATTCTTCTATTCTCTATCTTTCTTCCTTCTCTGTTCTTGTATTATGGTATCAGAGCAACATGGATTCTAATCCTGGTTCTTCCCCAATCAATTCTACCGCTACTCTCTCTACAGCTACTCTTTTACCTTCCGATCGGCTAGTGGTTCTCAACCTTCCTATTTCCACTAAGCTCTCTCGAAGCAAATACTTGGCATGGAAGTGTCAAATTGAGCTAGCACTCCATGGTCATGGCTTGTACAAATACCTCATCGATGATCCTCCTGCCAAGAACCTCACTGCCAATGGAGTTCAATCCAGTAATCCCGCCTATTTCCACTGGTATCAATAAGATCAGCTACTCCTTACCTGGATTCGATCTTCCCTGTCTGAGACGATCCTCAATCAAACTGTATCTTGCACCACCTCATCTCAGCTTTGGCGACTTTTGCAACAATCGTTTTCTGCTTCTTCTCGGGCCAGACTCACTGAGCTTCGGCGGTCTCTACAGACTACAACAAAAGGCGGCTCCAGTTGCTTAGAATTTTGTCAGAGGATGCGAGCTCTCGCTGATGAGTTGGCCTTCATCGGTTCTCCTATCTCCGATGATGATCTCGTTATTCAAATCCTCACCGGTCTTGGCTTCGATTACAACGCTGTAGTGGCTGCCGCTAATGCCAAGGAACACCTCACCTTTGCCGAGCTTCAATCCATGCTCCTCAGCCATGAATCCCTTCTTTTTTCTCAAATCGGAGGCTCATCTTCTTCCGTTCCTTCACTCTCGGCACCTGCCGCTCTCTTCACCCTTCCCAAATCGGGCCCGTATGGATTTCATCCAAGATCTGCTAAAGGAAACCAAAACTACACTGGATCTAATTCTTACCACCCACCTTTATTACCTTCACCCAGGCCGACGGTTCCTAATAGGCCCATTTCATCCTCCAGCAGGCCTTCTTTCTCTCGGCTCCACAAGGTCCTAATTTGGACCGAAATACAGTCTGCTAAATATGTGCCAAACGTGGCCATAATGCATTAATTTGTTGGTATAGGACATATTTGGCCAATTATCCAGACCAGGTCCAGCAGCCCATTCAGGCGCATTTCACTCAGCCCGGTTTTCAGGCTAATAATGCTCAAACCGAGTCCTCCTCTCCAGGTCCCGATTGGTACCTCGATTCGGGCGCTACTCACCATGTCACAAATGATCTGAATAACCTTTCCTCTTACTTGCCCTACGAGGGATTGGACTCGCTACATATTGGAGATGGTCATGGTATGAAAATTTGCCATATTGGCTCTTGAAATTTATCCTTCTCTACATTCCATTTTCGTTTGCAAGATGTCTTACATGTTCTATCTTTTACCAAGAATCTTTTGAGCTTGTCTAAAATATTACTTGACAATTCAATTTTGATTGAATTTTCTTCTTCCTTTTGTGTGATTAAGGATCGGCACACTTTGAGGGAGCTTCTTTAAGTCAAGCTCATTAGTGGTCTTTATCTTCTTCCCTCTCAAATAAAGGCATCTCCTCATGCTCTTTTTGGTGCACGAGTCTCCGCTCATGTATGGCATCTTAGATTTGGCCACCCCTTATCCGACACTACCTAAAAACTTTTAGATTTACATGCTTTGCCTTGTACTAATAAAAAGCTGGATGTATGCCATGCGTGTTGTTTAGCTAAGGCACACCGTTTACCCTTCTCTCATAGTTCTTCATGTACTTCTTTTTCTCTTGAAATAATACATTAGGATTTATGGGGTCCTAACCCAATTTTGTCTCACAATAGATTTCGCTATTATGTTACTTTCATTGATGATTTTTCCCGATAGGATGGTGGTACGAAGTTTAAACCAATCACTCGTGTTTTTCCCGAGATCCTGCACCAAACATCTTGCCCTCACACACCACAACAAAACGGTGTGTCCGAGCGAAAATATCGACATATTGTGGAGCTTGCCCTTGCCTCGATGGCTCATTCTCACATTCCCGATCAATTTTGGGATGATGTGTTCTCAAGTATGGTCTATTTGATCAATCGCCAACCCTCATCCAATAATTCTAATTCCCCCTTCTTTATCCTCTTCCAAAAACAACCCGATTATTCTCTCTTACGGGTTCTTGGGTGTTTGTGTTTCCCTTATACTCGGCCATACAATGAACGCAAACTTCAACCTCGCTCCAAGCCATGTGTGTTTATTGGCTACCCCCTTGCTCAAAAAGGTTATAAGTGCTTAAATATTGAAACTAACCGAATTTATGTGTCGAGACACGTAATTTTTGATGAATTGCAGTTTCCATTCAAGGAGGTTCATGCAGACAATAATTCGGCCTTGGCAGTTTCTTCTCAATTTTCATCTACCTTACACCTGCTGCCCCTGTACAAGCCGTCATTGCTTCAGCAAACTGGTTCGGCCACATCTAATCCTCCTTTGCCAACCGGATCCATGCCTCCTCACCCATCGGACCAACCTCCAGGTTCTTCCACCGCTGGATCTCGATCCCCTGGTGCAGGAAATTTTTCGGGTCCATCAGAGGGAGTAGCGGATCCCATCTCCTCTCTAGATCCAGCCGCAACTTCTATTCGGCCTTCAAATCCTATTGGGCCTTCTCCTTTTTCGGGTCCAACTGGGGTTGTAGCCGATCCTTGCAAGACTTTGAAAGTCTATTCCAGAGTTGCGCGCCAAGTCCCTTCCAGGCTCAACCGAGAGTAGCCCTCTGTACTTCAAACTCCCGTTTCTTCTTCGATTGAACCTGTACAACCTGCTTCTCATCAAATGATTACCCGAACTCGTGATAATACTCGCAAACCAAAGCAATTTCCCGATCACATAGCACTTGTCACTGAAACCTATGACCAAATTGAGCTACAACATACAACTAAGCCAAGGCACATTCTCATTGGATTGAGGCGATGAACAAAGAGCACACGGCTCTTCTAGCCAACAACACATGGGAACTGGTCCCTTTTTCTCCCAACTACAATATTGTGGGTTGTAAATGGGTTTACAAGATCAAACGCCAGGCGGATGGTTCTTTGGAACGATACAAGACTAGACTCGTTGCGAAAGGTGATCAGAGTCAAAATAACGATGATTTACGTAGGGTTTTGGCTTAGGTTTTACATATTTTCTCACACTTATGTTTGTTTTATTAGAGAAAAAGGCTACTGTCATCCTTTTTATGTTTTATTGCAGAATACAGGTTTTGGGACTATTTCACATCAAATGGAGCTAGAATCGGGTCAATCGGATCAGCGACGCTCATCGACTAAGTCTCTGTTACGGTTCGTATTGCCTAATACGGACCAAGCCTAGCACAGACCAGAAGATAGCTCTGGAAGCATTAAACCCTAACCGTTAAGGTCCTAATACAGACCGTATTGCCCAATACAGTCCGTATCCGAAGGCATCTCTTGGGGAATAACTGCCGACAACTGTTTCCAGATCAGTTTTTTAGCCTCTACTCAACCTCTACACGTCCCTCCACTCCTATATAAGGCCCCTGGGCAGAAGAAACAATCATCTTTGTAATTAGGGTTAGATTTGATTAAAGAAAGAAGAGAGGAGTGCTTGTAACAATGCCGTTCCGCGGCTAAGTTCATTTTCTTAGGGCTAGGCAGTAAACCTTGTTACTCTTGATGTTTTGATATATATATTTCTGTTGATTATGGTTTCTTGTTGTTGTACTAAAATGCTTTTGTGATTTACTATCTCTTCATCTAATTTCAATGATCTAGTTTGAGTCCGTTAGGGTAGTGACAGTGCTTTAATGGCAAGAGAAACTATTTGTATGAATTAGCCTCGTTGAGATCTATTAGGTTTATGTGAAGAAAACCTTAGCGGGGAAACCATAAACCAGACCAACAAAATGCGTACCAAATTCTATCACTTGCGTAAAGTAAATCGCAGTGATCTGTGTAGTAATTTGGGGTATTTGAGAGATCAGACATTTGCGTAAGGAAAATCGCAGTGTCCTATGTAGAATCTCGGTGAAAGATCTGTCATTCTTGCGTAACATAAATCGCAGTGACCTATGTGGTGTCTTTCATTAAACAACAACAGGAAATCAGACGCAACAGGAATATATTGTCAAGGCGGATTGAGTGGCAATGGTGTGCCGAAACCCTAGGAATTCTCATCTCTATCTTTATTTTAATTACTTTTAATTGCTTCCTAATTTACATTGATCACAACAACATCCCTCAATTTACAGATTTCATCTAGCCTTTCGAAAGATTGTGATTCAATCGCTCAAAGCTTTGAACCAATATTCCCTGTGAATCGACCTCGAATATACTACTCAATAGGATTGTGCGCTTGCAGTCCGAACTGATAGCATTTACGAGTTTATAAATATTAAAAGAAACATTGCTCTCTTTTGAGTGATCAAGCTTTTTGGCGCCGTTGCCGGGGAATAACGGTTCATTGTGCAAGGCCTCGCAAGACGTCCTTGCTTTGACCATTGAATCCAATTAATTAGAAACGCCTAGATTTCTTTTTATTTTCTGCATTTTTATTTTTCTTTTATTTTCAATTTCGTTTTTTTTTTTTATTTTCCTTTTATTTTCAGTTTTTAGTTTAATTTTCAGATTTTCTTTTCTTTTTAGGACACTGCACGCTGGCCGAATCATCCGTACGAAGATCCGAGAGGATTGCTAGTAGGAGAGGACAATTCGCTTCCACATCACCGATAAGAACCAATCATAGTTCTTCATCGAGTAATTCTGAAAGCGAAGAGGACTCAGATTCGATCAACATGGATGTTCCACCGATCAACAATGAAAGACAAAACAATGGTGATAATGAAGTTCACGATGCAGCAAGACCCAAACTTCTACGAGACTATTGCGTACCGCGCGCGAATGATCCTAATTCTAGTATAAACCCGCCAACTGTTACGAACCGTAATTTTGAGATCAAACCTGCTCTCATAAATATGGTTTCGCAACAGCAATTTGGAGGATTTCCACATGAAGATCCACATCTTCATTTGTCAATTTTCCTAGGAATATGCGAGACGATAAAGATCAACGGAGTTACCGATGAAGCAATCAGGCTAAGGCTATTTCAATTCTCATTAAAAGATAAAGCAAGAGCATGGTTGTTTTCCTTACCGGCCAATTCCATTCAAACTTGGGACCAATTGTTTAATGTGTTTATTGCAAAATATTTTCCACCATCCAAAACTTCGAGGTTTAGAAATGCAATTACTAACTTTGAACAAAGGGATGGTGAAACACTGTGTGAGGCATGGGATAGATACAAGGATATGTTAAGGTGTTGTCCACATCATGGTCTAGAAAGATGGCTGATTGTCCAAACTTTTTATAATGGTCTAAACCCTACCGATAGGTTGTCTATTGATGCTTCCGCAGGAGGAGCAATCATGAACAAGGAACCTGACGAGGCTTACAACCTAATTGAAGAGATTGCAATCAACCAACACTACTGGATCCCTGAGCGAAAGAAGCCAAGTCCAACACCTGGCATGCACCGAGTAGATGATATATCCATGCTGAGCGCAAAGATTGATGCTTTACAAATGGCACTCAACAAGCAAACCAAGCAGCGAACGGTAGCAGCAGTCAATGCCGCAACAGCATGTGGCTATTGTGGAGGAGCGCATGAGATGACCGAATGTATGAATGTGACAGAAACTGAGGAAGAAATAGAGCAAGCAAACGCGATCGATAACAGCTTTCGACCTCAGCCCGCCTACAATACATACCATCCGAACAACCGAAACCATCCAAATCTCTCATACGCAAACAATCAAAGGCCTGCTGCACCCCAACAGAACTATCAACCACAGCCCAATTATCAACCGAGATACAACAATCCTCAACCGAATTACCAACCAAGGCAATACAATCAACCACAGCAACCTGACATCACATCATTAATGGAGAGATTCCTAGAGAAGCAAGACAAGGCTAACGCCGAAATCGCACAAAAGATCGAATCCTTAACAAACCGCAACAAAGACTTAGAAGACAATGTCTCTAAGATGGCAAAAGAACTCTCGAGTATTACACGTGGGAAAGGCAAATTTCTGGGCCAACCGGAAGAAAACCCGAGAGAGACTTGCAAATGCATAACATTAAGGAGCGGTACAGCTTACAAGGGACCTCCCATGCCCGATCAAACTTCCGATGCATGCAGAACCATCGCATTCTGAAGAGTACGAGCCGCAACCACCGGAGCCGCCCGTATTCGAACTACAGACATATCTTATTAAGGAGCAGAATGACACCGTAGGTGGAGACGAGCGACAACCCAAACCTGAATATATTGCACCACCACCCTACAAACCACCTCTGCCATTCCCTCCAAGGCCTGCTAAGCATAAGATAGAGCCGTAATTTGCGAGATTCATGGAGACACTCAAGCAACTACAAGTCACAATCCCCTTCACTGAGGCAATTGCAAGCATACCCTCGTATACTAAATTTCTGAAGGAGATTCTTTCAAACCGCAGTAAACTCCAAGAACTCTCAACAGTTCCGCTCAATCTGGAATGCAGTGCGCCCGTGCAAAGCAAATTACCGACAAAGTTGAAAGATCCGGGAAGCTTCTCGATACCATGCACCATTGGCACAACCAATTTTAAGAGAGCTTTATGTGATCTAGGAGCAAGTGTGAGTCTGATGCCTAATGTAGTATTTGACAAATTGGAATGTGGAGACCTATCACCAACACGGATCTCGTTGCAACTAGCTGACCGATCAATTCGATATCCTGAAGGAATGTTGCTCGATATCCCAATCAAAGTCGGTAAATTCTGGATACCAGCAGATTTTGTAGTAGTTGACATGGAAGAAGATGAGCAGATTCTGATCATCCTTGGAAGGCCATTCCTCGCCACATGTGGGGCAATGATCGATATTAGAAATGGGAAGATTTCATTCAATGTTGGCGAGAACAAGATGATCTTCAACATGAATGAAACCAAAGTCCCACCTGACATAAATCTTGCTTACAATTTTGAAACAGTGGATGAGTATGGCAATGATGAATTGCGAATGGATGAATTTGAAGACATCGAAGAAATGATGCACGAAGCAGAAATGGAGAGGCTGCTCATTGGACAAGATAACGGTCAGGTCCATCCAACCTCCGTGACAACACAAACCGATGATCTGAATAGGAGCCCCAATATCGCAAACGACAGGAATTATTCTCTCTTAGCCCTTGCATTAATCAAAAACCTACGCGAAGAACCCGATGCAATTTCTCAAAGACTGGACGAGGTAGAAGTAGTGCTTGGTGTGAGCCTGGCATTCGATCCCGGACCTCAATCACCATCCGACTTCTTCGAGAAGGGCAGCAATGATGAGACCACAAATGACGCTAAAGGCAAACCACCCGACAAGCAACCCGCATGCATTGACGGGAGGATATCTGGAAGAAACTGATGCGACAAAGTCAAGCTAACGACTTAAAACAAGCGCTTCTTGGGAGGCAACCCAAGGCCACTTTTATATTTTCTTACAAATTTTTATTTTTAGGTTAATTAGGACTTTAACTGGGGAACGAATCACATCCACTCATTTTTATGACCAGGTGAACATGCTAGAGGAGGGGCTCGGTTAAAAACATTGGAAAAGTCAAGAAAATATTCTCTGTTACTGACCGTATCAGCCAATACGGACTAGGACGGTAAATACGGAGCAAGGAGTTGGATGAACAAGGAAAACAGTGGAGAATACGGCCCGTATCAGCCAATGCGGACCGTATTCAGAGGAAGAGTTGAGAAACAGTTCAGGATTCAAATTTTGGATCGGATACGGACCGTATCAGCCAATACGGTCCGTAATCAAACCCGATCTGTTAAAATTAAACCCGTTAACGAAGAGGCGTGAAGTTGGGTAACCGTTCAAAATAGAAGTTTTTCTATTTTTGAGCCTCTCTCCCTCTCTCCCGTTTCTCTTCTCCTCTTCCCTTCCTTCTCTACTTCTCTTCCTCCTTCCTCTCCTCCTTCTCCCCTTTCTTGCAAAAACCCGAGCCAACCTCGCAATACACCGCCGGCCGCCAAGGGAGACCAACTTCACTCACGTCGACCTCCAATACGGGCCGTATCCGACCCGTATCCGCCGTGAGCACCATTAATCTCCACCACTTCGGTTCTTCCCCCTTTTTCTCTCTTATTTTTCAATTTTATTTCAATTTCTTAAAATTAGTCTTTTATTTCTTTTTGCAATTTAGTTTTAGAGTAGTTTTCTATTTTAGATCTAGTTAAAAACCAAAAATCACGAAAAACACAAAAAAATTAGGTTTCCCAGTTTTACCAGAACCAGTATCAGTCCGATACGGTCCGTATCTGTCAATACGGTCCGTATTAAGTCCTGTACTTGGCCAAATTTCTCCAGCACACGGGTCCGTAACAGAACCGTATCAACCCAATACGGCCCGTAACAGTGACCAATAAATTCTCAAAATGGCCCCGAAAACACGAGGTCTTCTCAAAGCTTTGACAGGTCCAGGCAAGAAGAAGAGGGGGGAGTCTTCTTCTCAAAACCCACCACCAGAATCACCTGAACAAAGCCCCGAACGGGAAGAGCTGCCGGAATCTCCTCCTCAAAACGAACCACAACCAATGGAGGGGCAACAACATAACCCCTTCGACATAAAATTCACCTACAGAGCACACGCCAAGGTCTTCGAGAAACTGGAAGACAACAAAATCATCAACCACAAGGCCATCCATATCGAAACCCTTCAAGAGCTCGGCCTCCTCGCCCAATTCAAAACCCTCGCCAAAAAGGTTCACATCTGGGACTTTCTCAACAAACTGGTAGATGTCCCGACCTATGACGACCTCACCCGCGAGTTCATTGCCACCTTCTCCTCCGAAAATGACGTAATCAAGTTTCAACTGATGAATATGGAGCAGGAGATGTCCATGTGCGACTTCTGCGACATCTTTGGCTTTAAAGATGAAGGCGTACATGCATACAATGACGACCGGAATTTCTGGAAGTTGATCACCAATGACCGCATCAGTGATCCGAGAGTCGCCAGCCACATTGTCCATCCGGTGCTCCGTTACATGCAAGCGGCTCTTAGTAATTCTCTCTTTGCTCGAGGAGAGACCTGTGCGAAAGTCACCTTCCCCGAGCTGTACTTTATCAAATGTATGCTCATCACACCGGAAGAGCCTCCACACATTGGTCACTTCCTTTGCAACCACATCCACTCAATTGGAACAAACAAAAGGGGCAAAGGAAACATCTCCATTGGTGCCATCGCAACAATCCTCGCTCGGCAACTCAGACTCGAGGTGGATTTCCTGAAAGAAGGCACTGGCATGAGATTCTTAGATATCGAGTGCCTCACCGCGATGAGAATGATTAGCGGAAGACCTCCCGAGCCATACTTGTATCACATCGAAAGCAGAAGGGTTCAAATGCCTTGCAAGCCGCTACCTCTCAAAAACCAGCAAAAGTGGAGGCAAGTGGACCCTGCGGCAGACAAGCCGCCCCAGAAAGCGATGATGAGGTTGATTTTGAGGCCCTAGAGGCCGAAGCTGAGGAAGAGGACAGGGCCGAAACCGCAGCAGCCGCTGCATACATGAAAGAAATGGCGGAAAATGAGCAAAGGGCTCGGCAAGAGGCGCTTGCAGCAGAAGCAGCGCGATAGGGGGCGGGACCATCTGATGCCTCTCAAAGTGGGTTTAACCGAGTTCTCCAAGCCGTCCAAAGGGTCAACGCAAACATGGAGAGGTTCTCCATCGACACCAGGACCACTTATGCCCAGCTTGACCAGCAGTGCGACGAGACACGCCACTCAGTAGGCCAGGTTCGTCAGGGCATGGACGAGCTACGAGGGTACGCTGCCAACAACAGGCGGGAGGCACAGCAGGCCCGCTACATGTCACAGCAGTACTACCAGCATGCCCTCACCACCGGTTTGCCATACCAGCCACCACCCTATGGACTCTTCGACCCATCATTCTACGAGGAGATCCAGCGACCACCACCACCTCCACCACCTCAGGATTGAGGTGCAGTGAGTTGTATCTTTTCCCGGTCTTTTTACTTTACTACTTCCTTTATTTTTATCTCTCGAGCATTGAGGACAATGCTCAATTTTATTCGGGGGGTAGGAGGTAAATTGACCATGTATCTTTAAATTTTTTGCATTTTAAATTCTTAGGTGCTAGTAGTTTTACTCAATTTTTGACTAGGGTTGGAGGCTTTACCGAAAATCCTAGAATGATTAGATTGAGCTTTTTAGCTAGCTTGCATTTTTATTTTTCCTTAGGAGTAGTTTAATCAAATAGGAATTGTTTTAAATTGAATTAGGCTAAGGTTTAGACAATTGACCATAATACAAAAATTCGGAATTGTTAAAATAATTAGTGATCTCAAAATGAACAATGAATTGCTAACCATGAGAGTTGATAAAAAATCGCAAACCCTAGAATTTTTATTTATTGAGTAATTTATTTTTGCAAAGTCTCTTAAGTTTGATAGTGTTTTAGAATACCCATTTATTATAGATAGACCCCTAGCGAAATTATGCAATAATTCCTTGTATGAATGAATACTTGGAATTGTGTGTAATCATGGTGCTTGTGACACAAAAATATTTTATTTTACTTTTCAGAAAAATAGAAAAATCCAAAAAAATATAGAAAAATATAGAAAAAGAAAAAAATAGAATAAAAGATGGAGGATAAAAAGAGTACGGGTGCCTACGCAAGACTGGTTACCAATAGGCTCGAGAAAACCTCCCAAATTTTAAATTTTGTACATATTTAATTTTTCAAAAATAGTCACAAGTACCAACACACTTAGTTGTCATACTTTGCTCCAATCAATTAGGAAGGAAAATCAAAATTTATATCATTAGAATTCCTATTGATTGGAAGGGATCTATTTATAATCGAAGGGGAAATTAATACTCTCAATTTTAAGGATATTTGTGAAGTAGATTGTTCGATAATAATTTTTCTAGGGTAAGCATAATGAGGTCAATCATGGGGTGAATAAATTGTTCAAGGGAGAGATCATGAATATTTTAAAATTCTAAATTTTTATTGTCATGCCAATTGTACCAAACCTAAGCCCTAATTTAATTTTTAAACAAGTCCTTGAGATTGTATGGTTTAACCTAGACCGGATCTTTGACCAGCTGGGATGTCGTTGCTTGAGGACAAGCAACAATTCAAGTTGGGAGGCTTGATCAGAGTCAAAATAACGATGATTTACGTAGGATTTTGGCTTAGGTTTTGCATATTTTCTCACACTTATGTTTGTTTTATTAGAGAAAAAGGCTACTGTCACCCTTCTTTATGTTTTATTGCAGAATACAGGTTTTGGGACTATTTCACATCAAATGGAGCTAGAATCGGGTCAATCGGATCAGCGACGCTCATCGACTAAGTCTCTGTTACGGTCCGTATTGCCTAATACGGACCAGGCCTAGCACAGACCAGAAGATAGCGCTGGAAGCATTAAACCCTAACCGTCAAGGTCCTAATACGGACCGTATTGCCCAATACGGTCCGTATCCGAAGGCATCTCTTGGGGAATAACTGCCGACAGCTGTTTCCAGATCAGTTTCTTAGCCTCTACTCAACCTCTACACGTCTCTCCACTCCTATATAAGGCCCTTGGGCAGAAAAAACAATCATCTTTGTAATTAGAGTTAGATTTGATTAAAGAGAGAAGAGAGGAGTGCTTGTAACAATGCCGTTCCGCGACTAAGTTCATTTTCTTAGGGCTAGGCAGTAAACCTTGTTACTCTTGATGTTCTGATATATATATTTCTGTTGATTATGGTTTCTTGTTGTTGTACTAAAATGCTTTTGTGATTTACAATCTCTTCATCTAATTTCAATGATCTAGTTTGAGTCCGTTAGGGTAGTGACAGTGCTTTAATGGCAAGAGAAACTATTTGTATGAATTAGCCTCGTTGAGATCTATTAGGTTTATGTGAAGAAAACCTTAGCGGGGAAATCATAAACCAGACCAACAAAACGCGTATCAAATTCTATCACTTGCGTAAAGTAAATCGCAGTGATCTGTGTAGTAATTTGGGGTATTTGAGAAATCAGACATTTGCGTAAGGAAAATCGCAGTGTCCTATGTAGAATCTCAGTGAAAGATCTATCATTCTTGCATAACATAAATCACAGTGACCTATGTGGTGTCTTTCATTAAACAACAACAGGAAATCAGACGCAACAGGAATATATTGTCAAGGCGGATTGAGTGGCAATGGTGTGCCGAAACCCTAGGAATTCTCATCTCTGTCTTTATTTTAATTACTTTTAATTGCTTCCTAATTTACATTGATCACAACAACATCCCTCAATTTACAGATTTCATCTAGCCTTTCGAAAGATTGTGATTCAATCGCTCAAAGCATTGAACCAATATTCCCTGTGGATCGACCAAGAATATACTACTCGATAGGATTGTGCGCTTGCAGTCCGAACCGATAGCATTTACGAGTTTATAAATATTAAAAGAAACATTGCTCTCTTTTGAGTGATCAAAAGGGTTTCATCAAGAGGAATGCATCAATTTTCTCGAAACCTTTAGCCCCGTGGTGCGCCCTACTACTATTAGGCTAGGTCTTACCTTTTCTCTTACCAATAGTTGGCCAATTCAACAACTTGACGTGCAAAACGCTTTCCTCCATGGTTCACTTCAAGAAACCGTCTACATGTCTCAACCACCCGGCTTTGTTGACCCTTCCAAACCCAACCATGTTTGTCGGCTTTCCAAGGCTATTTATGGTCTTAAACAAAGCCCTCGAGCTTGGTTTCATGCGTTGAGTACGGCCCTTCTCTCCCAAGGTTTCAAGGCCTCAAGCTATGATCCCTCTCTTTTCATTCTTTCTTCTCATGGCAAATCTCTTTTTGTGCTCATTTATGTCGATGACATTATTGTCACTGGCTTCAGTTTTGACCTTGTTCAAGCTTTAATTCGGTCTCTCCAACATCAATTTGCCAATAAAGATCTTGGCCGCATTCACTTCTTTCTTGGAATTGAGATCAAACCGACTTCCAATGGCCTTCACCTCTCTCAATCCAAATACATCCTTGATGTCTTAACTCGGGCTAATATGCATCAATCCAATTCCTTGCCTTCTCCCATGGTGCCTCACACTTCTCTTTCTCGCTTTGGAGGAGATCCGTTCGATAATCCTCACCTATACCGATCTATTGTGGGTGCTTTACAATACGTAACCTTAACACGTCCCGACATCTCCTTTGCAGTGAATCGTGTGTCTCAATTCATGCAA
Organism: Carex littledalei; assembly: GCA_011114355.1. Classification (NCBI taxonomy): domain Eukaryota; kingdom Viridiplantae; phylum Streptophyta; class Magnoliopsida; order Poales; family Cyperaceae; genus Carex; species Carex littledalei. The sequence goes on along the minus strand of CM022086.1, from coordinate 14,680,431 downwards.
AACCCTACCACTCTTCATTGGGCAGCCGTGAAACGAATCTTTCGCTACCTCAAAGGCACCTTGTCTCATGGGCTCTCTCTTACACCGGCCTCCTTTCTTGTTCTCAACGCTTATTGCGATGCGGATTGGGCCGGGTGATCAGAGTCAAAATAATGATGATTTACGTAGGGTTTTGGCTTAGGTTTTGCATATTTTCTCACACTTATGTTTAATTAATTAGAGAAAAAGGCTACTGTCACCATTCTTTATGTTTTATTGCAGAAAACAGGTTTTGGGACTATTTTACACCAAATGGAGCTAGAATCAGGTCAATCGGATCAGCGACGCTTATCGACGAAGTCTCTGTTACGGTCCGTATTGCCTAATACGGACCAGGCCTAGCACAGACCAGAAGATAGTGCTGGAAGCATTAAACCCTAACCGTCAAGGTCCTAATACGGACCGTATCACCTGATACGGTCCGTAACCGAAGGCGCCTCTTGGAGAATAACTGCCGACAGCTGTTTCCAGATCAGTTTCTTAGCCCCTACTCAATCTCCAGACGTCCCTCCACTCCTATATAAGGCCCCTGGGCAGAAGAAGAAGTTATCTTTGTAATTAGGGTTAGATTTGATTAAAGAGAGAAGAGAGGAGTGCTTGTAACCATGCCGTTCCGCGGCTAAGTTCCTTTTCTTAGGGCTAGGCAGTAAACCTTGTTACTCTTGATGTTTTGATATATATATTTCTGTTGATTATGGTTTCTTGTTGTTGAATCTAAATGCTTTTGTGATTTACTATCTCTTCATCTAACTTCAATGATCTAGTTTGAGTCTGTTAGGGTAGTGACAGTACTTTAATGGTAAGAGAAACTATTTGTATGAATTAGCCTCGTTGAGATCTATTAGGTTTATGTGAAGAAAACCTTAGCGGGGAAACCATAAACTAGACCAACAAAACGCGAACCAAATTATATCACTTGCGTAAGGAAAATCGCAGTGATCCGTGTAGTAATTTGGGGTTTTTAGAGATCAGTCATTTGCGTAAGGAAACTCGCAGTGTCCTATGTAGAATCTCGATGAAATATCTATTATTCTTGCGTAACATAAATTGCAGTGACCTATGTGGTGTCTTTCATAAAACAACAACAGGAAATCAGACGCAATAAGAATATTTTGTCAAAGCGGATTGAGTAGCAATGGTGTGCCAAAACCCTAGGAATTCTCATCTCTATCTTTATTTTAATTACTTTTAATTGCTTCCTAATTTACATTGATCACAACAACATCTCTCAATTTTCAGATTTCGTCTAGCCTTTCGAAAGATTGTGGTTCGATCGCTCAAAGCACTGAACCAATATTCCCTGTGGATTGACCTCGATTATACTACTCGATAGTGCGCTTGCAGTCCGAACCAATAGCATTTCCGAGTTTATAAATATTAAAAGAAACATTACTCTCTTTTGAGTGATCAAGCTTTTTTGGCGCCGTTGCCGGGAAATAACAGTTCATTGTGCAAGGCCTCGCGAGACGCCCTTGCTTTGACCATTGAATCCAATTAACTAGAAACGCCTAGATTTCTTTTTATTTTCTGCATTTTTATTTTTCTTTTATTTTCAATTTCGTTTTTATTTTTATTTTATTTTTATTTTTAGTTTTTAGTTTAATTTTCAGATTTTCTTTTCTTTTTAGGACACTGCACGCTGGCCAAATCATCCGTACGAAGATCCGAGAGGATTGCTAGTAGGAGAGGACAATTCGCTTCCACATCACCGATAAGAACCAATCATAGTTCTTCATCGAGTAATTCTGAAAGCGAAGAAGACTCAGATTCGATCAACATGAATATCCCACCGAACGAACCGATCAATGGAAGACAAAACAATGGTGATAATGGAGTTCACGATGCAGCAAGACCCAAACTTCTACGAGACTATTACGTACCGCGCGCGAATGATCCTAATTCTAGCATAAACCCACCAACTGTTACGAACCGTAATTTTGAGATCAAACCTGCTCTCATAAATATGGTTTCGCAACAGCAATTTGGAGGATTTCCAAATGAAGATCCACATATTCACTTGTCAATTTTCCTTGGGATATGCGAGACGATAAAGATCAATGGAGTTACCGATGAAGCAATCAGGCTAAGGCTATTTCAATTCTCATTAAAAGATAAAGCAAGAGCATGGTTGTTTTCCTTACCGGCCAATTCCATTCAAACTTGGGACCAATTGTTTAATGTGTTTATTGCAAAATATTTTCCACCATCCAAAACTTCGAGGTTTAGAAATGCAATTACTAACTTTGAACAAAGGGATGGTGAAACATTGTGTGAGGCATGGGATAGATATAAGGATATGTTAAGGTGTTGTCCACATCATGGTCTAGAAAGATGGCTGATTGTCCAAACTTTTTATAATGGTCTAAACCCTACCGATAGGTTGTCTATTGATGCTTCTGCAGGAGGAGCAATCATGAACAAGGAACCTGACGAGGCTTACAACCTAATTGAAGAGATTGCAATCAACCAACACTACTGGATCCCCGAGCGAAAGAAGCAAACACCAACACCTGGCATGCACCGAGTAGATGATATCTCCATGCTGAGCGCAAAGATCAATGCTTTACAAATGACACTCAACAAGCAAACTAGCAGCGAACAGTAGCAGTAGTCAATGCCGCAACAGCATGTGGCTATTGTGGAGGAGCGCATGAGATGACCGAATGTATGAATGTGACGGAAACTGAGGAAGAAATGGAGCAAGCAAACGCAATCGACAATAGCTTTCGACCTCAGCCCGCCTACAATACATACCATCCGAACAACTGAAACCATCCAAATCTCTCATACGCAAACAATCAAAGGCCTGCTGCACCCCAACAGAACTATCAACCACAACCCAATTATCAACCATGGCAATACAATCAACCACAGCAACCTGACATCACATCATTAATGGAGAGATTCCTAGAGAAGCAAGATAAGGCTAACGCCGAAATCGCGCAAAAGATCGAATCCTTAACAAACCGCAACAAAGACTTAGAAGACAATGTCTCTAAGATGACAAAAGAACTCTCGAGTATTACACGTGGAAAAGGCAAATTTCCGGGCCAACCGGAAGAAAATCCGAGAGAGACTTGCAAATGCATAACATTAAGGAGCGGTACAGCTTATAAGGGACCTCCCATGCCCGATCAAACTTCCGATGAGATGCATGCAGAGCCATCGCATTCCGAAGAATACGAGCCGCAACCTCCGGAGCTGCCCGTATTCGAACTGCAGGCAACCTCCGGAGTTTAATGCCTAAGGTAGTATTTGATAAATTGGAATGTGGAGACCTATCACCAAGACGATCTCATTGCAACTAGCTGACCGATCAATTCGATATCCTAAAGGAATGTTGCTTGATATTTCAATCAAAGTCAATAAATTCTGGATACCAGCAGATTTTGTGGTAGTTGATATGGAAGAAGATGAGCAGATTCCGATCATCCTTGGAAGGCCATTCCTCGCCACATGTGGGGCAATGATTGATGTTAGGAATGGGAAAATCTCACTCAATGTTGGCGAAAACAAGATGATCTTCAACATGAATGAGACCAAAGTCCCACCTGACATAAATCTTGTCTACAATTTGGAAACAGCGGATGAGTATGGCAATGATGAATTGCGACTGGATGAATTTGAAGACATCGAAGAAATGGTGCACGAAGCAGAAATGGAGAGACTGTTCATCGTACAAGAAAACGGTCAGATCCATCCAACCTCCGTGACAACACAAACCGATGATCTGAACAAAAGCCCTAATATCGCAAACAACAGGAATTATTCTCTCTTAGCCCTTGCATTAATCAAAAACCTACGCGAAGAACTCGATGCAATTTCTCAAAGACTGGACGAGGTTGAAGTAGTACTCGGTGTGAGTCTGGCGTTCGACCCCGGACCTCAAACACCAACCGACTTCTTCGAGAAGGGCAATGATGATGAGACCACAGAAGACACTGAAGGCGAACCACCCGACAAGCAACCCTCTTGCATTGTCGGGAGGACATCTGGAAGAAACTAACGACACACCGAGTCAAGCTAACGACTTTAAATAAGCGCTTCTTGGGAGGCAACCCAAGGCCACTTTTATATTTTTCTTATAATTAATTATTTTTAGTTTAATTAGGACTTTAACAAAGAAACAACTCATACCCACCTTTTTCCTATGATCAGGTAAGCATATTGGAGGAAAGGCTTGATTAAAGACATCTCGGAAGATGGAAAAATACTCTCTGGTACGGCCTGTATTGGCTGATACGGACCATACCAGTGGATACGAGGGTAATAGAGTAAGAAGACAGGAAACAAGTGGTGAATACGGTCCGTATTGGCTGATACGGCCCGTATTCAAAGGAATTAAAACTTAGCGGTTATTGGGTCTGAGCATAACGGATTGGATACGGACCGTATTGGCTGATACGGTCCGTAATAAAGGCCAATTCGGGAGATGCGAACCCGTTAAGAAGAGACGTTTGAAATCCCGCACGAATCACGTCTCATAACCGTTAATCCCTATTTCGTTTTAATCCCTAAACCTCTTCCTCTTTCCTTCCCTCTACTCTCTTCCCCTTCTCCTCTTCCCTTTTTGCCCAAAACCGAGCCTCCCTTCCTTGCCGCCGATCTCCATCGCCGATACAACCAACACCTCAACTCATTGAAACCGCCACCGCACTCCTTCTCCGCGCCTCTGCCCTAATACGGACCGTACCAGGTCCGTATCCGACGGCCCCTCGATTCTTCTTCTCCAAATTCGGTTTTTCTAAAACCCCTATTCAATTTCAAAGTTTAAATTCATTTTTTCATTTGTTTAATTTAATCTCTGTTACATTAATTTAAGTAATTAGGTTTTGTTTCATAAAATCAACAAAAATCACAAAAATAGTAGTTTCTGTCAATTTTTCCAATTTTTACCAGCACAATACGACCCGTATTGTCCCAATATGGTCTGTAATCGTTTACCAGAACCAGACTTGCCAGTTTTCCAGAAATACCTTTCGATACGGTCCGTATTACCCTGATACGGTCCGTATCCAGTCCGGTACTTGGTCAAATTCACCAACTAACCAGTCTGTAACCAGACCGTATTGACCAATACGGTCCGTATAGAGACCCTAATTTCAAACAAATGGCCCCAAAAATAAAAAAGATTTTAGGGGCAATAACAAGGAGTGCAAAGAGAGCCCTCTAGTCGATCCTCCCGGTCCTCCGGCTCGCAACCACAATCCTCCAACCATTCATCCTCTCAATCCGACACCCAACACTCGAACAGAGACACATCAGAGGAGTATGCCTCGGAGGAGTTCAACCCTCGGGATTTTGGTCTTGAGGAAGAAGACTCCGATGAATCAATGGAGGAAGCAACCGAGTACCAACCCGTCTTCTCGCATCCACAATTCAGAGACAGTTACGAGAAGATGAAAACAAGGGAGGTCATATACCACAAGTCTATCGACACAGAGACACTCGAGCGACTAGGCCTCCTTGTGCAAACCGAACAACTTGCAAACCGCATCCACATCTGGCAATTCCTCAAACTGATCAAAGGAGTTAAAATTTACAAGGTACTCACGAGGGAGTTCCTTGCGACCTTCAGATACAATGAGGACTCCATTACTTTCCAGATGATTGGCGAGCATTACACAGTCTCCATGGATGATTTATGCGCCATCTTCGACCTCACCAACGATGGCACTTCTGATTCTCCTGACTGCCGAGAGTTCTGGTACAGCATCACAGAAGATAACCAAAACACAACTCGACCGGCAAGCAGAATCATCCATCCCCAAGTCCGCCTCTTGCAAGTAACCCTTGCCAATTCCATTTTCGCAAGAGACGAGAGTTCATCCAAGGTAACACTACTCGAGCTCTATCTCCTCAAATGCATGATCGAGCCAACACCGGTGCGACCTCACCTCAGCCATCTCCTTTGCAACAAATCCGTGAGGTCTCCTGTGCCAAGAAAAATGGTGGAAAGATCTCCATCGGATTCGTGGCCACAATCTTGGCCAATCATCTCGCTCTGCAGATTGATCATCTCAAGGAGGCAAGCGGGCTCACACAGATTGACATGTCATGCCTCCAAGCCATGAAATTTGTCACCGGCCACTACCCAGGTCCCTACTTCTACAATTCACCGAAGGAAATCCTCCAATTCCCTTTCTGACATCTCAATCTCCGTAGCAGGGCATCCTGGAAAATGACAAGCCACGCGAGCCCGACTTATGAGCCTCCTCAGGATTACATTGATGTAATTGAGAGCCAAGCCGCATATAAAAATCAGGCTAATGTAGATCGGCAGCAGAGAGGAGAAGAGGAGCCCCTTTTTGATGCATATAGGGAGGCAGGGACATCGGCAGCTAGAGCCGGATCTTCAGGGGCGGCACCATCTGATGCCCCTACAGATGATTATGATCAGTTCATCCAAATGGTAAATTGGATGGACTCGAACCTCAAAGAGCTCACCTTGACAACGGGCGAGACTACCCGGCAAATAGAGCATAATAGCTCAACACTTCACCAAAAGGTTGGTGAAATCCGAAACAGCATGGAGGAGATCCGGAGGAGTGTCGACGAGAGCAGGCGCGAGACCCAGCAGACGCGCTACATGGCACAGCAGTATTATCAGTATGCTCTCGACTCCGGATTCGAGTACCAGCCACCACCATACGGACTCTTCGACCCGTCATTCTACGAGGAGATCCAGCGACCACCACCACCTCAGGATTGAGGTGCAGTGAGTTGTATCTTTCCCCGGTCTTTTTACTTTATTACTTCCTTTATTTTTATCTCTCGAGCATTGGGGACAATGCTCAATTTTATTCGGGGGGTAGGAAGGTAAATTGACCATGTATCTTTAAAATTAAAATTTTTTGCATTTTAAATTCTTAGGCGCTAGTAGTTTTACTCAATTTTTGACTAGGGTTGGAGGCTTTACCAAAAATCATAGAATGATTAGATTGAACTTTTTAGCTAGCTTGCATTTTTATTTTAGGAGTAGGTTAATCAAATAGGAATTGTTTCAAATTGAAGTTTGGCTAGGGTTTAGACAATTGGCCATGATACCAAAATTTGGAATTTTTAAAATTATTAGTGATCTCAAAATGAACAATTAATTGCTAACCATGAGTGTTGACCAAAAATCGCAAACCCTAGAATTTTATTTATTGAGTAATGTACTTTTACAAAGTCTTTTAAGCTTGATAGTGTTTTAGAATACCCATTTATTATAGATAGACCCCTAGCGAAACTATGCAATAATTCATTGTATGAATGAATACTTGGAATTGTGTGTAATCATGGTGCTTGTGACACAAAAATATTTTATTTTTCAGAAAAATACAAAAATACAAAAAAAAAATCAGAAATGAGAAAAATCCAAAAAAATAGAAAAATTCAGAAAAAGAAAAAAATAGAATAAAAGATGGAGGATAAAAAGAGTACGGGTGCCTACGCAAGACTGGTTACCAATAGGCTCGATAAAACCTCCCAAATTTTAATTTTTGTACATATTCAATTTTTCAAAAAATAGTCACAAGTACCAACACACTTAGTTGTCATACTTTGCTCCAATCAATTGGGAAGGAAAATCAAAATTTATATCATTAGAATTCCTATTGATTGGAAGGGATCTATTTATAATCGAAGGGGAAATTAATACTCTCAAATTTAAGGATATTTGTGAAATAAATTGCTCGGTAATAATTTTTCTAGGGTATGCATAATGAGGTCAATCATGGGGTGAATAAATTGTTCAAGGGAGAGGTCATGAATATTTTAGAATTCTAAATTTTTATTGTCATGTCAATTGTACCAAACCCGAGTTCTAATTTAATTTTAAACAAGTCCTTGAGATTGTATGGTTTAACCTAGACCGGACCTTTGACCAGCTGGGATGTCGTTGCTTGAGGACAAGCAACAATTCAAGTTGGGAGGCGTGATCAGAGTCAAAATAATGATGATTTACGTAGGGTTTTGGCTTAGGTTTTGCATATTTTCTCACACTTATGTTTAATTAATTAGAGAAAAATGCTACTGTCACTCTTCTTTATGTTTTATTGCAGAAAATAGGTTTTGGGACTATTTTACACCAAATAGAGCTAGAATCAGGTCAATCGATCAGCGACGCTTATCGACGAAGTCTCTGTTACGGTCCGTATTGCCTAATACGGACCAGGCCTAGCACAGACCAGAAGATAGCGCTGGAAGCATTAAACCCTAACCGCCAAGGTCCTAATACGGACCGTATCACCGGATACGGTCCGTAACCGAAGGCGCCTCTTGGGGAATAACTGTCGACAGCTGTTTCCAGATCAGTTTCTTAGCCCCTACTCAATCTCCAGACGTCCCTCCACTCCTATATAAGGCCCCTGGGCAGAAGAAGAAGTTATATTTGTAATTAGGGTTAGATTTGATTAAAGAGAGAAGAGATGAGTGCTTGTAACTATGCCGTTTCGCGGCTAAGTTTCTTTTCTTAGGGCTAGGCAGTAAACCTTGTTACTCTTGATGTTTTGATATATATATTTCTGTTGATTATGGTTTCTTGTTGTTGAATCTAAATGCTTTTGTGATTTACTATCTCTTCATCTAACTTCAATGATCTAGTTTGAGTCCGTTAGGGTAGTGACAGTACTTTAATGGTAAGAGAAACTATTTGTATGAATTAGCCTCGTTGAGATCTATTAGGTTTATGTGAAGAAAACCTTAGCGGAGAAACCATAAACCAGAACAACAAAACGCGAACCAAATTCTATCACTTCCGTAAGGAAAATTGCAGTGATCCGTGTAGTAATTTGTGTTGGGTTTTTGACTGTTCAAACCCGAGTTTTGACTGTTCAAACCCGTTGATTAACTTTTAGGCTCAAGCTGCGGAAAGACCGTAGAACAAAAATTTCTACGTCTAACTCAAGCCAAGGATTAAAAGATGGTATCGTTCTTTTAATCCTTTAAGGATCTATTCCCGTAATTGATTTCTAAAACTTAAATCTATTTACCAAGTAAATAAATTTATATAATATTTATACCTTGTTTTCAAATTACAATTGGAATGCAGACCGAGCGAGAAGACCGGATCTGAGCAATGACTTCTTTCGGAGCAATGACTTCTCTCGGAGCACCAAACATATGGTGCCTCTATAGGTTATCCACCAGGACTAACCAGAGAGCGGTTTAATTCTTTTGCCAGAAATATCGTAAACCGCGGTATTGCGCAAAAACACTATTCACGGGAAAAAGACGAAATAGCAGAATTCCCGACCGGCAGTTATTCTGATTTTACTAATAAGCAAAACAAAAATACCGCGACTTTCGGGAAAACACTATTCACCAAAATCCTACAAACACTATTCAACAACTCGAAAGATAATACGTATCAGATACGTATAACTTTCGTTTAAACCGCAACACTATTTGGGAGAGAAAATATTATAACCGAATCGAATCAAGTCGAATCTGATTTCTATTTTTCTCTATCCCTACCCCTCTATTTATAGGGTTAGGGAGGTACTTGTAAGCTGCTTGCAGCAGAGGTGCTTGCAAGGAGGTGCTTGCAAGCTGCTTGCAGCGGAGGTGCTTTGTGGATATGATTGATGACATGTCATGTGGATAGGATCAGTGACGTGTCATGCAGATAAGGACGAATCTGAAAAGACCAGAATGCCCTCGCCCCGAACACAATTAATATTCGTATAATTATTCTGAATAATTACATTTCTTGCGGTTGTTGATTTCGGTAATTTATACAACGTGTCCTGCACGTTTATAAATTAACCGGTTAACTTTTATACAACGTGTCATACACGTTTATAAATTAACTATGTTTTTGCTTGTTATTTTTACATGACATTTATAATATAATTATATCAAGTATAATTAATTATAAACCATATTATTATTGATCATAATCAATTTATAATCAATCAATAAGATTCTCCGATTAACTCCTATAGGTGTGACCCGATAGGATCTGTGTTATGTTGGTAAATAGAATTAAAACTGTTTTAACTTCTATAATCATGAGAGGCATCTGGCAAAACGCATCATGACCATCCAATTAGACAGATGATGTTGTACAGTACAATATCACGATCCAGTAAACTATTTTACTCGTGTTAATTCTTTTGTCTCATAGCTGTCAGATTAATTTCAAGGTAGGTTTGTGTCATCCTTGCAAATTAATATTTTCTTGATCTTGAGCAGATTATCAAATATGATTACTCTTGTATTCATATTGCTAGCAGATATTCTTACTCTATCAAGGGGCCCAGTGACACTATAACTCGTATAATAAATACGAGGGACAATAGTACTTTTGGTAGACCATCACTACCTCAGCTAAGTTATGTATACCGAAGAGCTACCGTTATAGCTACTTTTTACAGATAGCGTTAGGTAACAATCACACATACACATCTCTTAGTTAGGAAAGATGAATACCTCATACTGTAGAACTTAACACTGAATGAAAGCATTAATGACACGAACACAATTCCGTATAATGTTTCATTCGGGGTCTGTCAAATACCATGTTCCTGGAACATGTATCTATGTGATTAAAATGACAACTCTGTGTCTATGGTCAGTAAAACTTAACCATCATTTAATCCACATACTAACCTTTAATTGGTTAATTAGTGTTCTTTGCTAATTACCTCGGTCAGTGACTATTAAGAGTATTTATCATCTATATTATGAAGTTCTACTCATTTCGAATCCGAATGCCGAAATGATCCATAATTCGATAAAACTCAAAGAACAAAATGATAATTTTATTAATCATTCAATTCATGAACAAAGCTTTATGATAATTTTATTGTATTATTGACTTCTAGATTATTACTTACTAACAATTTGGGGTTTTTAGAGATCAGTCATTTGCGTAAGGAAACTCGCAGTGTCCTATGTAGAATCTCGATGAAAGATCTGTCATTCTTGCGTAACATAAATCGCAATGACCTATGTGGTGTCTTTCATAAAACAACAACAGAAAATCAGACGCAACAGGAATATTTTGTCAAAGCGGATTGAGTAGCAATGGTGTGCCGAAACTCTAGGAATTCTCATCTCTATCTTTATTTTAATTACTTTTAATTGCTTCCTAATTTACATTGATCACAACAACATATCTCAATTTTCAGATTTTGTCTAGCCTTTCGAAAGATTGTGATTCGATCGCTCAAAGCACTGAACCAATATTTCCTGTGGATCGACCTCGATTATACTACTCGATAGAATTGTGCGCTTGCAGTCCGAACCGATAGCATTTTCGAGTTTATAAATATTAAAAGAAACATTGCTCTCTTTTGAGTGATCACCGGGTCGGTTGACGATCGCAAGTCAACTTTCAGGTTTTGCATATTTCTTGGGGACAATCTCATCTCTTGGAGCTCCAAGAAACAACCAACGGTGGCTCGCTCGAGCACGGAGGCCGAGTACAAATCCCTAGCAATTGCAAGTTCCGAGCTTATGTGGTTGTAATTTCTCTTAACCGAATTACACATCTCTCTTTCTTCTTCTCCCATTTTATGGTGTAATAACATCGGTGCAACCTACTTGGCCTCTAATCCGATTATTCATGCTCGAACAAAACATGTTGAAATCGATTACCATTTTGTACGAGAAAAGGTTGCTAACAAATCTCTACATATTCGGTTTCTATCCTCCCATGATCAATTGGCCGACATCTTTACCAAGCCGCTAGCCTCTCCTCGTTTTCTTCTTCTCTCCTCCAAGCTCACCCTATGTTCCCCCGGTTTCGCTTGTGGGGGGGCTAATAGAGTATCTCCAGCAGCTCAAGAAAAGTCAAACCATATTGATGCAGTCAAAGATAGTTAGGATGCTGTTAGATATTAGAGTTTGTTAGAACTATGATTAGTTGATGGTTAGAACTCTAGTTAGAGTCTAAACCTTAGTTAAGATGAGCTGTAACAATTCCCTTTATATACTGCTAATGTACTTGTACAAAGACAATCAAGAATAATCAATAAAATTCTTCTATTCTCTATCCTTTCTATCTCTCTGTTCTAATTTCAGATGGGCTGTCGAGTAGACAAACAGAGGGCACGGAGGGGTAAAGGAAATGGAAAGGATAGATGTTTAGTGAAAGGAGAGCAAACTGAAGGCCAGAGAAGCGTGTAATGTAAGTTTAGACCTGAAAAAAAGGAAGATGGCGCAGGAGTACTGAATGAATGCCAAAAAAGAAAAGGCACTGGTAAAAAACACACGAGTGATCGATGGATCAGTTGTAATAGTATAACTAATTATCGTAATAATATAAATATTACTGGGTTAAAAATTAAGTATAAACACTTCGTGTTAGTACGTACGTATGTGTTTTAGTGCGTGTGGGGGCACGGATTGAGGCATGATGAATGAATGATACATTTTCCTTTTTGGGACTCAAAAAGTATAAATAGTAAAATAATTAGGGAGATGAATATATTAATTGCATAGACGGGAGACAGACGGAAGACGAAGAGAAATTAATATTTTCTCTAAAGAAGAATTGGTTCCGCCATTGAAATGATTGAATATATAGCAATATAATATTGTTACTATAGTAGTTACCTTATGGAAAGATGCAATTAATGCTTCAAGGTATTGCTTGAGGTAACTTGTTCTAAAATCATCATCGTAAGTTCTTTTACAACTTGCCCAATTGACTATCTCAGGAGCTCCTGTAATCATCAAGTAATTAATTAGCTATAAATAACCAACGTCACAGGAAAATGTTAAACCAGATCATATATGTTGTTTTAGAATATGGTGTATGTTTCAGTCACAGCCCAGTAGATTGCCCCAAAAACAATCTGGGTTGTCAATCCACCAACCACGAGCCCAAATGATGAACCAGACATCTGTTTTGGTGCACGTGTATATGGAAATAAATTGCAATGTTGAATAGATATTTGTTAAGGAAGCTGAGCAGAGTACCATTTTCATGGATAACAATTGGTGGATTTCCATAGATTTCTTTGAGGTACTCCAATAATTTTGAAAGTCCCGATGGGTTAGGCTGATTATCTTCGTTTACTTTCTGAAAAAAGTAGTACACCAGTAAGTAAACTAAATTCAATAAAGGCCTTTATCAAATTTTGTCAGCTCACACCACTAACTGTTACTGTTTACTTTTCTTTTAAAAAATTAAAAATCTTCTTCATTTGGTTTGCCAAAAAGGAAAATGTTTTGTTTGCAATTTACCGATTTTTTGTTCTGTTCCTGCCTAAAGGCTGTAAGCATAGATAACATACAGTAAATCTATTATGTACCGGGTAACTTTTGTGGGCCACAGTCATAAATTGAGCAATTTATGAAACTCCAACATGGTAGGAAAAAAAATAAGGTTTATGTTTCCGTTTGGACAGAAAGATACCTTGTGTAATCTTCCAAATGCTGCAAAGGAAAAGGAATTATGAATAATTTACCATTAATTGTCAGTTCTATCTAGTTAGCATAAATTGGTGTTTATTTTTGTATTAATTGATACCCAAAATGTACTGGCAGTATTGTGCAATTCTCAACTAAGACGAGTCTATCTACATGATCTCAATTTTACTAAAAGAATATATTCAATCAAAGAGAAATTGGCTTTTATTTCTTACATGGCATTTTCACAGCTGTATCACTCATGTAGTCGCGAACTTGATTTTCTAACTGCCTCATGTCATCTTGTACAGGAATGGAACCATAATGGTTGACACCAATGAAATCAAAGGACCCCTTAACTCTTCTAGAATCCTGATCGATTAAGACCGGTAACCGAGATCCTACATTTTTCTTAATAACAGCCGGGTAGGTCCCATAAACCAAGGGATGAATGAACCTAATAATGAATAAGTATATACTGGAACTTTAGTACTTCAAAGCAGTACAACTTATCGCATAAAAACATAAAACAAGATAAAAAATAACAAACCATCCAATATGAAAATCAATCATCCTTCTCGCCGCAGCTACATCCTCTGGATTTTGTGTGGCAGGGTCAAACCATAAAGCCAGTAATGTGATGCCTATTTTACCTTGTTGCTCCACCTATAATAATGGTGCATGTCAATTTATGCTACATAACAAAACAAAATTTAATGCGTTGCCTTTAGGAGTTGGGAATTCTTTGTCAAATACTGAAATGATAAATTTTCCTATTTTTTTGTCCTCTTCTTTTTGTTTCTATCTGCTTTATTTTATGTTGCTCACTTTTTTCTTTCTTTCTTTTTGGGAGGGGGTTGGGGACGGTTGTGTCGTAATCCAGATAGTAAAAGAAAAACCTGGTACTTTTCTCTGTATAGTGAGACAGCTGAAGCATGAGCAAGCAATAAATTGTGCGCAACAATATATGGCTCAGTCGTGGAGTTCCCTTCAGTACAGTTTACGGCACCAAAGGGATAGGAGCACCGTTGAGGTGGTAAGTTTCCCCTGTCATAGCCCCCAAGAGGTTCCACATTGGGCTCATTTAATGTAATCCAGTGCTTCACTCTGTCCCCAAATTCCCTGAAGCATGCGTCTGCATATCCTTTGAAGTCATCTCTGACATATGCCAAATTGAACAAGCAGTTGTAAATTTTCTGGCATGTTGAGATGCTGGTACCCCAGCATTATCTGTGCTCAAAGGGCCTGGTTAACCCTGGTTTGAAAGGCTAATTGGATTTGGCTCAGAAAATGTGAAATGTCTGTCAAGTGATGGAGGTGTCATTTCGTTCTCTCCGGGACTCTAGTTGAGACTAAGCGTGAACACTTCAATTCTAAGTTTTTAACTAATTAATGGACTATTATAATTATAACATGTAATAGCAAAATATTAAATGTACATAAAATTCGTGCTCAGCAGCCCATTGTATTCATCTTGGAGTGCTTGCGGTAGATCAAAGTGGTACAATGTGACGTGAGGCTGAATTCCTATTTATTGAAAGCACACAACAATTTGTCAGAAAATAACTTCTTGACCGATATATATATATATATATATATATATATATATATATATATATATACCTATTTTGAGGCATAAAGTCATACCGTAACTCAAAAGCTCGTTTATCAAATTATTATAGTACTGCAATCCCTTGGGGTTAACCTCTCCTCTTCCATCTGCACCAAGTAGAATCAATAAATTACCACTAACTTTCAACTTACTCTGTTCAAAAGAAAAATAAAGGAACTCAGAAGGTACAACACATGGTTTAGAAATCCGAAATTTTTAAATATACTCTCGTCCAAAAAAGATAACCAAAAAACCATTGAATCCTGAAAATTCGAAATTTAGCACGTCCGCAATGTCAAATGGCGGACACATTTTTGATGTCCTCCATTTCAAAGGGCGGACAACCAAAAACCTCAAAAATTCGGATAACAACGCTGTAATGAATATTTTTTGTTTATTAATTTTCAAAAATAGATAAAGCAACTTACAATTTGAATGTACTAGAAAGAACATCAAACAAAATAGATAAAATGTTAAAGAGAATTAAAGAGCGTTGTACCTTCAGTTAAAATGACATTTTATCAAACAAAATAGAAAGGTACAATCGCCAAGGTCCTCTGTTTGATTTAACAGTGACATAAATGAAATATAAGGTGAGATTCTCTTCAGTTAATGTTAAGTCCTCTGTTTGATTGTACCTTTCTATTATGTCATTTTATGTCCTCTGTTTGATTTAACATTTTATCTATTTGTTTGACGCTCTTTAATTCTGCCTGAAAAATATTTCAGAATTAAAGAGCGTTGTACCTTCAGTTAATGTTAAGTCTTATCGACATATAAGAAAATTATTGGCATCTGATAAAGAGCCAAACAATTCTTAAATTGCACTAAATCTGATTTAAAATTAATCTAAATTAGATTTACATTTTGATTAATTTAATGGTTTAGGATGGCTCTGTAGTTTATGTATACCTGGAATAAGTCGAGGCCATGCAATAGAAAATCTATAAGCGTCGAGGCCCATTTCGTACATCAGCTTTGCATCTTCCTATAAATTAAATAAAATTTTAAAAATAAAACAATAATAAAAAAAATTAATTCTGATTTTTTAAAAATTTACTTTATACAGAAAATGTGCATCAAGAGCCACAAAATTTAACTTGCCTTATATTTATGGTACTGGTCTGCTGCTACCTCTCCGCTGCTGTGGTCAGCCATATTTCCTGTTAATGTCAATAGTGTGAATTCATTTTTGATACATATTTATGCTTTATATCCAGATCTTGTATTAGTTTAGAAAAACATATATAGAAAAGAAACTTACATACAAAGAGAAAAAAAAAATGAATTTATACTTTTCGCACCCCTGTAGTTCTTAAAATTTTAATGGGTCAGGATAAACAATAAATATTCAGCATATAAGTGACTAAACATTTTCACAAAATACGCAACTATCGTAATCAAATTATGGAGACAAAAAGGTTTGGTTATTTTCTAAAATCACGATCTGGATAATTGGGTACAAATGCCTCTATTTTTTATACCTCCATCATGCCTCTATTTTTTAAACATTTATAACTTCAAGTTTAAAACTCAAAATCAAAATAAAATTGTTAGATTTGATCTACATCATTTTCTCTATGCACATAAAAAAATTGCAACATTTCGATTTTATTTTGATTGGTATCAATATATAGTTTGCAAAAATACACTGATATGGATAAATTCTGAGCGTTGATTTTTCACTTATTGATTCCTATAAAAATATAACCGGAAAGTGATGATTTTTTTTGTGCGTGTAGCAAAATAATATAGATCACATCTAATGATTTTATTTTGACATATAAGTTAAAAATATTATTAGAAAATTGAAAAATAGAAGCATGATCGAAACAAGAAAATAAAGGCTTCCTCTTATTTATTTAAAATACTCAACTTGAGCAACAAACCAAAATTCAGAAATTAATTGGAGCAATACTGTATAGGACATAGCTTAACACTGAAACTCGTATGAAATTTCGCTCAATTGAGATAACAAAGGAGATATAAATTTAATTTGACATAAAGAACAGACCTAAAAAAACATAATAAAAAAAAAAAAAAGAGTTAACCAGCATGACAGTAGGGGTCCCAAATGCTGGGCTCTCTTCCATCCTCTGCTGCTGCTCCTTCCACCTTTGAATTTTTTACCAGAAATATAATTAAGAATGTTCACAATCTAATTTTATTTCATCGCATGCTCTTAGCTGATCTTTTAAAAGGAATAATTGTATAACCAAAAAGACAAAAGAAAGATTGAAAAAAATGAATAGAATGATTATACAGCCATCAGCAAAAACTAACATCCTTTAATTCGCCTCAATGTAACCTTTTTTTTTTATTGTTTTTATTATAGTTTTCTCTTATAACACAGCAATCCTAATTTGTTCATTTGTGTTCCTAATGTAATTATTATTCTATCTTTCAATCAACAGTTATTATCATATCCTTCCTTCAATGACTGTGACTGTCACTGTCAGATAGAGGGAAAGAGTCGAAGAGAACCTGATAAGCAGAAGCCCCGGCACCGAAAATAAAGCCCGGAGCGAAGTCGCCGCGACTAAGTGCCACCGTAGCCTTATCCTCACAGAGGATAAGAAAAACAGAGGAAAGAAGTAACAAAAATGATGAGAAGAAAATTAGCTGAGCCATGCCAAATTGCCAACCAACCTAGCCTTGTCGTTGTGCTTGTAAAATAAATTTCCTTTTTTTCTTGCTTTATATTTTTAGTCTTAGTCTTCCTTTGCTTTTTTGAATAGTAGCACCTCTTTGATGTGTACACGTGTATATTGACGCAATCGCCAAGGTCCTCTGTTTGATTTAACAATGACATAAAATGAAATATAAGGTGAGATTCTCTTCACATTAAATTAACTTAATTATCTTGTTTATCTTTTCATACAAAATACATAAATGAAATTAATAACTTAATTATCTTGTTTCTCCTTTAATTGAATCAGAAAGTAATAGTCATTGATGGGTTGTACCTCCTTGCTTGTTTTATTGGTTTGGATTGAAATTGTTAGATTTCAGATTGATTGAATATTTGATTCCTGATTTAAAGCTCCACCTTAAGTTGCACCTGTCGGTACCAATTGCTTAGACCAGCCAATACCTGTGTATTGCTACCTTTTTATCTTATGGGTTAATATCTTTCTTATGTTTGCGGGTTTTGATTGGTTAAGGATTTAATGTTCTGAGCGCTGGTACCCGTCCGTACCAGTTTCTTTTGTGTTCTGGTACGCTGAAAAAATGGGTGTAGGGACATGTTTGTAAGGAAAAGAAGAAAAGGGAGGTACAATCTGCTATATTTACATGAAATTGCTAATATTTTTATTAGAGGGACTGCAATGCATAATAATGAAATATATTAGATATGATTCTGAACAGATTATAATGGTGTTCAAAATGAATTGAACAAGTAATAATTAAATTAAACAGATAAAAGAAAATAAATAGAAAGATGTGAAAACTGGGATGTATATACAAATTCCGTATGAATTAGATCAAGAATTCAAGATATGTAAATTGCAAATCTGAGTGTAACTGGATATAGGAAATTTACATATGGGATTATACGTTGGTTATAAGATTTAATTAGAAAAAATGGTTTTATTTAATATGTATATATATATTGATTCACCTATGTTATGTTAACATAGGTGTAGACCCTATCGAGTAGGAATTAGAAGGATTCTCTGGAGTTCTGAACCTAGTGGGTCTCTTCCGTACTCTACGTAATCAGGTGTGGGGTTATTGGATTAGTTTGAAATTCATTACTAGAAATTAAATCGTAACTCGTTGTGCATTTTGAATATTTGATTGACTGCATTGATTGAACTGTTAATCTGTTGCATCATATTCATAGCCAATACAATTGAAACTGAATTACAGGTAAGTCTATTGACTGCCATGTTGATATTGTTTATCGATTGGTTGATTCTTATTGCAAATGATTGATTGAGACCACAGTGATTGAATTGATTGAATATGAAATACTGTAATCCTTGAACCTCCATATAGTGGAGAAAAATGATTAATATATCGTAAAGTCTAGCTAGCTACTAACTTTATTCCAGGACCCTTATGCGCATATGGGGAATGGCTCCAACTGAACCCAGTACCGGTTGGGTAGGAGATATTGAATAAATGTGAGTTGTGACCGTAAGACTAATGGACTGTGATAACTGTCTTATCATTGATTTTCTTTCCGATAATGACAGCATTGTAATATTGATTACGTATTGTTTACCGTTAACAAGTTGTCAGGATAGTTAGAACAGTTTAAGCCAGACACAACAGATACATGTTATGTGAAAAGGCAGACATGGGTTGTTGGATGGCGTCTGCACGGCAAGTGGATGGTACCTGTTCGTGTTACCAGATTAGAAATTGTAAAGTTAGGAAATCAAACATTACCAGACTTTATGGCTTAAAAGATTTAGACCCAAACCAGAATAATTCTGAGAGTTATGATTTATTTATGTAGTTTTTGTTGTTTAATTGAATATTGTTATTGAGCATTTGCATTTGTCATTATATAATGATATGTTGGTTTCTCGTGCAGAGATTTCATTCTGAATATGGATTTCCTTTGAATCTAATAATCTGAGTGGCAATCAGTACTAAGAAATAATTTATTATTTTTCACCCGTTTCTCCTTGTGAGATTTATAGGTTTGTTAGACGAAGACAAAGAACCACTTTTAGGGTTAAATTGACAACAGAGCCACCTAAAGGTATGAGATTTGGATTTATTATATCTGACAAGGTGCAGATAGTGTATCTCTAACATCATTCACTGTAAAATGTTAGATAATTATTATAAATAAATTGGAATGTGGCAAAAATAATAGATATTATTGCAATGCATAAAAAAGATCTATGCCTTATGTTACGTATATTAAATGGTAAATAGATGCGGTAGGTTGCCTTCTCTCACATAAATAGGAATTCAGCGCTCCAGAATGAATATAATGAGCTCCTGAGCATCAAATTTTACATGTACAAGTAATATTTTGCTTTATGTTAATATTTCAATAGATAGTCCATTTGGTTTAAAACTTAGAAGTGAAGTGTCCATGCTTAGTCTCTATACTACAGTCCCAAAGAGAACGACATGACGCATCCATGACTTGACAGACAAATTGTTGAGAAAGTAAAGGAAGATAATCAGCCAAACAGGTTTTTGTTCAAAATTATTGGAGAAGCTCAAAGAAATCTATCGAAACCCCCCAATTGACAATTGTGATCCATGCACCAAAACAGATGTATATATGCTTCATTCATTGCGTCTTAAATTAATGGTTTCGGCCCGACAACCCAAATTGACCTGCACATTTTTGGGCCGAGCTGTGACTGAAACATAAACCCTATTGCTAAATCCAAAATCCTTTTGCTAAATCCGTTGGACAAAACCCAAATCCTTGGCTAAATCTGTCGGGACAATTAATTGCTGCAAGAATTGTTTGTCTAGCATTTTTTTGGTGTAAAAGGGAGATGATTCTTTATTAATTAACCTAGCTACGTGATCGATATAAAGGACCTTTCGCTATTGCCCCTCGATCGGTTTGATGGAGGAAGCAGGGGAGGGGGAGCACTCTGGAACTCTGGATCCCTTTTGACAATTGAAGATGGCTGATACTTTATTTTTTTTCATTGTTTTAGCTCGCTCTCTAATCTCTATTATGTAATATATGTAGCGTCTGATGGAACTAGCTTGTAGGTTTTTCTAGCTTCTTCTTATCTTGCCTTCGTTAGTCTCTGTTAGCGATTAGCAGGGAGCTAGAAACTTTGTGTTTTTCTATATGCTTATTTGTTAATAAAAATTCCAATAACCATGTATATATTTGAATGGATTTGCATAAATATATATTGAAGCAGTTAAGTTGGAACCGAATTTGATGTGATGTCTCCTCCGGTTCCATTTGACAAGAGCTGGAATATATAGTTGTCCACACAAGACAAGATTGTCCATTGTCCGCTCACATAATATACATGATGGCAATAGAAAATTAGGAATCCATCAAATCACAAAAAAAAAAAAAAAAAAAGTTAGAAATCCAGACACGGCCAACCATGATCTCGTCATTTTTTCAACTTTGGCAATTTATTTTCATATACACGTGGACCGAAACAGATGTATGGTTCATTCATTTGGGCTCGTAGTTGGTGGATTGACAACCCAAATTGTTTTTGGGCCAATCTACTGGGCTATGACTGAAACATATACCATATTCTAAAACAAACATATATATGATCTGGTTTAACATTTTCCTCTGACATTGGTTATTTATACCTTACTCGATGATTACAGGAGCTCCTGAGTTGGTCAATTCGGCAAGTTCTAAAAGAACTTACGATGATGATTTTAGGATAACTTACCTCAAGCAATACCTTCAAGCATTGCATCTTTCCATAAGGTAACTTCTATAGTAACAATATTATATTGCTATATATTCAATCATTTCAATGGCGGAACCAATTCTTCTTTAGAGAAAATATTAATTTCTCTTCGTCTTCCGTCTGTCTCCCGTCTATGCAATTAATATATTCATCTCCCTAATTATTTTACTATTTATACTTTGAGTCCCAAAAAGGAAAATGTATCATTCATTCATCATGCCTCAATCCGTGCCCCCACACGCACTAAAGCACATACGTACTAACATAAGTGTTTATACTTTTTAACCAAATATTTATATTATTACGATAATTAGTTATACTATTACAACTGATCCATCACTCATGTGTTTTTTACCAGTGCCTTTTCTTTTTTGGCATTCATTCACTCCTGCGCCGTCTTCCTTTTTTCGGGTCTAAACTTACATTACACGTTTCTCTGGCCTTCAGTTTGCTCTCCTTTCCATTTCCTTTACCCCTTCGTGCCCTCTGATTGTCTACTCGACAGCCCATCATATCATCCTTTTCTTGTGCTCATGCTTCTGTACTTCCCTCGTCTCTACTTTACTCTCCTTCACTTCTTTCGACATCTAATACATTTTTTTCCGCCCCTCCCCTCTTCTTGTCTACTGTGACCACGTCCTAGTATTATAATTCCTTGTTGTAATAGTATAATAAATTAATAATACTAAACATGCTTTAATAGTACAAGCACAAGATTCAAAAGTATAAACAGTACCAGTTTCAGTTTTTTTAACAAAATAGCTTTTTATTATCTACGCACCTGTCATTATTAATAATAGAAACACATGGTTCAAAAATATTAACACCAATCTAAGTTTCTTGACAAAACTACTTTCTTGTTGTCAATTTAATAGACTAATAGAATCAACATTTGCTATAAGTGTATAAATACCTGATGCATAAGTATAAAGTATAAACACCAGCCAAATTAAGTTTCTTAACAAACTTTTTTATTATTCACTTACATTGCTAGAAGAACCTGCTATAATTAATAGTATAAATATCTCTGGTAAAAAGTATAAACATCCATGTTAACAGCGATGCTGCATATGAAATAAAAACCTGCTAAATTGGACGAACATATTAGTATTATTTTTTTATAGCATGTTTCGAAAAAATTAAAATTATCCAAATTTTATATATAACATCTGAATTTCACAATTTGCTATATTTTTTTTATTCAGCTGGTCTATATATGCAATCACGCAATCACCAGAGGAGCTTACATCTATATACACAAGTGGTACTTGGTATCATGGTCATGATCTTTGGTTAGCATGAGTTTGTTTTGTGCTGTTTGGTCTAATGGTCATGGTCTTTAATTGAGCGGAATGCAAACTCAAAAAAAAAAAAAAAATGAGGGCTGGCTGGAGGCTCCAATGCGGCTGATGCCATTTTGACCCTTCTTTTTTAACTCTATTTAGTCTTTCAAATTTTAATATTCATAAAGATATTCGGATTTCAAACTCACGACCTTCCACATAGAGAACATTACATTATCTTTTACCACTACATCAAATGATGGTTCTTATTTTGACCCTTTTTTATTAACCTAATTTTTTTGTATTTTTTTTCAAGAATGGCTCAAACACACAAGGTTATTTTGCATGGTCTTTAATGGATTGCTTTGAATTTCTTTCTGGTTATACCAACCGGTATGGCCTTTATGGTGTCGATTTCAATGACAAGGAGAAAACCCGGTACGCAAGAAAATCAGCCGACATTTTTATTAATATCCAAAGTTTAATACAAATTATTAATTATGCCCAGAATCGGACCCAATATCGAAAAATGCCAAAGCCGGCCAGAAAATGGCCGGCTTACTCTTTTTTTTTTTTTTTAAACCCGCATCACCCTATATATACTCCATTTTTCTCTCTCCTCCTCACAACTCTCTCATCTCACAACCGGATTTGAGCTCTTCTTTGAGGTAATTTTTTTTTTATCTAATTTAATTTTTAATTTATTTATTTGAGAGTTTAGGATTTAGGGTTTAGGTGTTAGAATTTAGATTATATTGTTGTAATTTAGTGTAATTAGCTAAGTTGACCAATATTTATTGTATTTTGGTCATTTTGACCATAATTAGGCTGATTAAGCGTAATTTTACCGAAATTAGCACAGTTGACCAATTTTTAGGGTATTTTGGCATTTTTTACCATAATTAGGCTAATTAAGCGTAATTTTACCGAAATTAGCACATTTGACCAATATTTAGGGTATTTTGGTCATTTTGACCATAATTATGCTGATTAAGCGTAATTTTACCGAAATTAGCACAGTTGACCAATATTTAGGGTATTTTGGCATTTTTTACCATAATTAGGCTAATTAAGCGTAATTTTACCGAAATTAGCACAGTTGACCAATATTTAGGGTATTTTGGCATTTTTTACCATAATTAGGCTCATTAAGCGTAATTTTACCGAAATTAGCACATTTGACCAATATTTAGGGTATTTTGGTCATTTTGACCATAATTAGGCTGATTAAGCGTAATTTTACCGAAATTAGCACAGTTGACCAATATTTAGGGTATTTTGGTCATTTTGACCATCAAATTAGGCTAATTAAGCGTAATTTTACCGAAATTAGCACAGTTGACCAATATTTAGGGTATTTTGGCCTTTTTTACCATAATTAGGCTCATTAAGCGTAATTTAGTGTAATTAGCACAGTTGACCAATATTTATGGTATTTTGGCCTTTTTGTTACCATAATTAGGCTAATTAAGCGTAATTTCACCGAAATTATGTTATTTTAAACATCAGGATGCCTATAGCACGGTCTACCCAGATGCCAGTAGTGGATGAGCCGATCAGTACCAGCAGCACGGAGCACATCAGTCCTCTCCTGTGGATTCCCCACAGCGAGCACCGAGTCTCACTGGCTTCTCGTGAGGTACGTTCTTTTTCTTATATTTTCTTTAAATTTTGTTGGGTTTAAATTTTATTATGTTATCACTATGCGGATTACCTTTTTCAACGCAGGACACGGATCTTCTAGATGTGAAGTTGCGGTGCGTTCACATGCGGTACTACGATGTGATGGAGCCGTACCTCGTCAACCTGGGTCTCTACCAGGTTGTGGACATCGTGCGGACAGAGAAAAGCATCATCAATGCATCTCTCATCGCTGGACTGGTGGAGCGATGGCGTCCCGAGACGCACACGTTTCACATGCCATTCGGAGAGATGACAGTGACTCTCCAGGATGTGAGTGCTCTTTGGGGTTTGCCTATCCGTGGCACACCTGTCGGCGGCGTCTCTGACAGCACTAGATTCGTAGGTGATGTCGAGGAGTTGTTGGGAGCTGAGCCTTCCTATATCATTGGGGATCATGGGAGGTCGAAGTTTCATTTGCGGATGACGAGGTTACGGCAGCACTTCAGCGCGGGTCTCTCGGCAGATTCCACCGAGTTGGAGATTCAGAGGTAAATTTTATAACTTGTTTCTACTAATCAATTTATAATACGATGATTCTATTAGAATTTTTATATGTTTTGTATTACAGATATACACGGGGCTACGTGATGGACCTTTTTGGTTCTGTCATGTTTCCTGATTCTAGCGGTGACCAGATGCCGATGATGTATCTCCCGTTGCTGATGGACTTGGAGCGGCCGTCGCCGTACAACTGGGATGGGGCTGTCCTGCCGTATCTGTACCCCCACCTGTGCCGTAGTAGTGAGGTAAGTCACCAACTCTTATTTTAGTGTAAATTATTTAATCAATCAATCCATCAAAATACACTGACGTGTAATGTTCTTGAAAATGCAGCCGCAGGCGAAGCAGATGTATGGGCCGGTACTCCTGCTTCAGCACTGGTCGTGGTCACGACTACCGGTGGGCCGTCCTATCCCCAATGAGGCGCCGGATTGGGGAGAGCCAGATGTGTTTAGATGCCCGGCATACGCCAAGAAGTGGCACGGTTTCCACCACTACTTGGATCGGACCCACGGTGCTACCGTTGGGATCAGGCCAGTCCGGTCAGAGCTTCAGAGTTTGCCTGCAGCTCTTGTTGAGTGGACGCCGTACGATCAGTTGTATGAGGAGTACCTCTTGCCGGGCAGTGTGGGTGACGAGCAGGAGCGGGCGATGTGGTTCTACCGAGGTCCACTCATACACTTCTGGATAGTGGAGCACCGCTATCCAGATCGGGTACTCCGCCAGTTTGGACGAGCAGCGTTGATTCTCGCAGACCCATCTTTGCCGATGTCCACGCACAGAGACCTGCACAAGTTAGTCGTAGTCTATTGTATTTATTGTCAAATAAATCATATTACTTGATAGCTTTGTATTGAAACTAACGTCTTCCTTACAGGATAAACCACCGAGGGCGACTGGATAAGGACTGGAGCACCCATTTCGATGCATACTACGGGATGGCCCAGGATCCTCAGTATCTGGACTTCTATCACGAGCCAGATGTGATTCAGCAGACCTAGGGGGATCCCCAGTTGAGGTACGATGCTTGGTACACGCAGGTCTGAATGGCGAGTGTCAAAACCGATGATGGTTACCATCCCAACGGCCGTGCATGGGCTCGCCAGGTAAAGCACCTAAAACCACATAGTTTTGGTCTAACTTAGTAGTTCATCAAGGTTTGATCTGACATGCCAAATTTTTTTCAGCTTCTGGCCGCGATCAAGGAGTGCGGGCATGGGATCACCATGCTGGGAAAGAAGAACTGGAGACGGCTTGGGTACCGCACCCTCAAGAAGAATGCAAATGTGGTTGAGGATGCCAGGTACGGTGGAAAGATCATCGGTATGCTGCGAGACGCCGGAGAGAACATCAACTGGCGTGAGATAAATCCGACGGAGCCCGACCCGAGCCCGGTTCTGCTAGATGATATGCCATCTTCCCCCGATTCACATCCAGAGTGGGACTACCATCGTTGGGTATTGTCCAACATTGGGTGGACGGCATGGTACGATGAGCATGGACGTCCGGTGCAGACTCAGGTATGTCATACTTCAGTATCTGTCAGGTTTTAATAAGTTTCTTCATTCAGATCAAATTTAATAATTTATGTGTATGATTGCAGGGTCCGGCAGAGATGCCGCCACAGCCACCACCTGCGGAGACCGATACTTCTGAGTACGAGTCCCTCTCATGCAGTCTCCATGAGTTCGGGGTATACAAGGAGAGTTTCATGTCGGCACCGGCATGGCCCCGATATGGCACAGAGATGCTGCATGATGGAGAGGTTAGTGGTAGCGGGTCTCATACTCAGCCTGCCTTTGGGACTGGGTTTGCCGCATCTATCTTCGCTACACCTCCGCCAGTACCGACAGTCTCCACGGGCGATGCCAGATGGGATACCGCCGAGCAGATACTCAGGTCTGCCGATGCCCCAGATGAGCCCGAGAGAGACGGAGCCTGGCCGCGCTGGCGCCGGGCGAACGCCGGAGTACCGCCTCAGCGATGGTCCCCCTCTCCGTTTTAGTTGTATTTTTACTAGTTTTGTACTATTTATATTTGATATACTATTTATGTTTGGTATATTTGGATTATCCTATATTTCGGTTCTTGTGTATGTGTGCTTTTATGGTACTATTTTTATATTTTACAGATAAAATAAATTATCATGATAATGCTAAACAGAAAATATTACAACATTAAAATAGTAGTACAACATAAAAAATAAACTGAAAAATATTTAAAACAATTGCATAAGTGCTTTAAATAGCAAAAATAAGCTCATCAAGATTAAACCGACATTTTTATTAATATCCAAAGTTTAATACAAAATTATTAATATCCAAACTCATCAATGAATAATCGGGTTTAATAAATTTTTAATACATTATTAATATCCAAACTCATCAATTATTAAT
Source organism: Carex littledalei (assembly GCA_011114355.1). Classification (NCBI taxonomy): domain Eukaryota; kingdom Viridiplantae; phylum Streptophyta; class Magnoliopsida; order Poales; family Cyperaceae; genus Carex; species Carex littledalei. The sequence continues at coordinate 14,653,190 of CM022086.1, read as the reverse complement.
ATCCATTTTTATTAATATCCAAAGTTTAATACAAAATTACGGGTTAAAAAAAAAAAAGAGTAAGCCAGCAAGAAAATGGCCGGCTTAGGGGGGGAGTAAGCCGGCCATTTTCTGGCCGGCTTGGGCATTTTTCGATATTGGATCCGATTCTGGGTATAATTAATAATTTGTATTAAACTTTGGATATTAATAAAAATGTCGGGAAAATCAGCTCATATGCCAATTTCATGGGTGGTAAAATGCTAAGATTGAGTGCTTCTAATAACGATGCTTTGGATTTAAAAAGATACTCGATGTTATAAAGAAAAATATACTTGGCTGAAGTCAGAATTTCAAAAAATAAAGTACTGAAATAAAAAAATGAGGAGTTTATAAAAATAAGTACTGTAAATCTGTAATAAGTACGATACAAAAATAAAAAATAAAGTACGATTCCGAATTTTGAATAAATTAAAAATGAGGAGTTTATTATCTTTTCAAGTCAATAAAACAAAAAGAGATTCAACTGTTCTTGGAGGTAAAATAAAAGAAAAAATTAAATTCAGGATTCAAGCTCTAATGCGGTTTAAAGCAGAACAGAATTTCTTGTAAATAAACAACCTGTATTCATGTAATTTTCTTGGTATTTCCTTGTTATCTAATTTTCTCCTTTGACTCTCTTTCTCATGAATTTCTTTTTTAAAATCACGATTTTGCATAACAATTCTCATAGTATATTGCATCACATACCAGTGCATACTCATGTGTTTGAAAACCTGTATATTAATTTATGAGTTCCCGCATCCGTGAAATCTCATCCTGCATAATCCTATGACAACCGGACATGCTTTTACCCTGTACGTTCTTAGTTCATCATTTATTTTTCTTTGTAAGACTTGAGAGTGATCTAATTTCAGAAGGCAGATTATTTATTTATTTATTTTGTTTGAAATAAAGATGGTGGTTATGTCTTCAAATTCCATTGATGATGGATACAAAACAAAGAGAATAAATTTTACAAAAGATGGTGGTCAGCTTTACAAAAGAGTATATAAGTTTTAAAATGAAGAAAAGATTACCATGTTACAGCAGGTGTAGTTAAGATAAGAATGTTTACTGGTAAGCTTGATCCATGTGATATTGTTGGTGAACTTGCACTCGAGTAAACCAAACCCTGAATTTTTGTATAATATTCCCAATGTGAATTGCATTCAATAATTTGACTTCTTCTCTAAACACTCTCCGGTGTCTTTCTGTTAAAAATATAGAACATTGATCTCATATTGTATCATCATCATCGATCAAGAATAGAGGGCTAGGATTAAGTCAAGAATAGGGGGACTAAACAGTAAAGTACCAAACGGTACTGTGAACAGTAAATAGGTAGGGTACCAACGGTAATATTAATGAACCGTTGGTACCATAGTATAAATAGAGAATAGGGAATTGTAAAATATAATAGTTTTTTTGCTCAATAAAAGCAGCTCCTCAGAATTCATAAAATCAACATAGTATCAGAGCACTTCTGATCAATAATCCGATAACCCGATAACCATAATTACCAGTAAAACTGGTAACTTCATAAACCGAAACAGAAATTCACCAATCAAGCAACGTCAAAATGGATCAATGGGGGCAGCAAATCAGTGAAGCTACCAACCCATCGAAATTGACTCCAACATTGCTAAACGGTTTGAATTATCTGTCATGGGCCAAATCAGTAACCATTTCTTTAAGTGGCCGAGATAAAATAGATTTCATCACAGGAGATCATGCAAAACTGAAACCGGCAAATCCAGAACAACCATCAGACGCCGAAAAAATCCAAATCCGAAAATGGCAAAAAGAGGATCATACAGTAATGGCTCTCCTATACGGGTCCATGGAGCAACAAATCACAGACTTGTTTCTCCAAAGTTGTGATACATCCAAAGAACTGTGGGATGAGCTTAATTCCTTTTACGGGCAACAAAAAAATCACTCCCATGTCTATCGGCTTCAACTTGAAATCCAACAAGAAAAAAAGGGATCTCGAACCCATTTAGAATATCTTGCCTCTCTCAAAAAGAAACACGATGAACTCGATGTTTATCGCCCATTCACAACAGACCCGAAAGAGCTCAAAAAAAGAAAAGAAGAAGATCGGATTTTCTCGTACCTTGCGGGTCTAGATGCAAATTACGAAGGTATCCGGTCACAAATCATTCGAGCACTCGATCTTCCCTCTTTCTCCGAAGTGGTAAACCAAATACAACGTGAAGACTCGCTGCGAGAGGCTATGGGGGGTCCTCAAGCCAGTCACGGCGAGGGACACGAGCCCCACGGCCATGCCTCACATTTTCTCCAAAATCACCGAAACCCTACCTTCCAAAAGACTCAAAATTGACCAAATCAAAGAAGTGAGACGTGCTCTCACTGCAAAAAAGAGGGTCATAAGACCGAAAAATTCTATTTCCTTCATCCTAACCTTCGGCCAAAGTGGTGGAGAGATGAACCGAAGAGAGGAGGCGGAGAAAGAGAAGGAAAGAAGAAGGGGGTGGCTATGTTGTGCAGACCATAGAAACAAAAAAAAGGGAATCCAACCGGTTTGGGTGAACCGGGTATAATTTCTGGCGGGTCAGGCGCTAGCGGGTCAGGCGGGTCAGCAGATCAAATGCAACAAATTCTGCAGCAACTAACCATGCTGCTGTCTCAAAACAGTTCTGGTTCTTCATGTGGTATTATATCTAACTCAAAGAATTTTAATTTGTTCAACCAAATAATTGTTGATAGTGGTGCAACCGACCATATGTTTGGAAATACAAAATTCCTTGAGAACTTGAAATCATCTGAAATTGACCGATATGTGACCGTAGCAAATGGTATGAAAGAGAAAATTCATGGGGTAGGAGAAATTACCTTGAACAACAAAAAAATTAACAATGTTTTATTTTTAAAAACATTTCCTATAAATCTAATTTCAGTAAAAAAGCTAACGCAAGAATTTAATTGTAAAATAATTTTCTCACATGAAAATGTAATCTTTCAGGACCGGGTAACCGGGGACAAGATTGGTGAGGGTGTGCTTAAAAATGGACATTATATTTTGGATATAGAAAATTCAAGAGTTTGTGCTTCGACAAGTTCGATTAATTACGATAGGTGGCACAAGAGACTTGGGCATCCCTCCAACAAGATTTTAAATAGCATTTTAAATTTTCCAAATTCTAGTTGTATTAATTGTGATATATGCAAATTAGCTAAGCAAACGAGACTTCCCTTCTCACTTTCCACTAGTAGAAGTGAAGCCCCTTTTGACTTAGTCCACTCCGATGTATGGGGTCCAGCCCCAATTAATTCTTATAATGGATTTAAATATTTTGTGATATTTATTGATGATTTTTCTAAAGCTATATGGTTGTATTTACTTAAATCAAAAGACGAGGTATTCATGTGTTTTAGAGAATTTCTATGTCTTGTAGAAACTCAATTCAACACTAAACTTAAAAATTTTCGATCGGATAATGGAACGGAATTTGTAAACAAAAATTTTACCAATCTTTTTAAAGAAAAATGAATTATACACCAAACAACTTGTATAAACACTCCCGAACAAAATGGAGTATCGGAAAGAAAAAATAGACATTTATTAGAAATGACACGTGCGTTATTATTTCAAAATAATGTTCCAAAAATATATTGGTCGGATGTCATCCTTTGTGCTACACATTTAATTAATAGACTACCTAGTATTACGTTAAAAAATAAGAGTCCAACCGAAATTCTTTATCAACAAAGAAAGAATCTTGATCATTTAAGGGTTTTTAGGTGCGTATATTTTGTTCATATTAAAAGAAAAGATAAATTTGATTTTATGTCAAAAAAGACTATTTTTTTAGGATACTCACCATACAAAAAAGGTTACAAGTGTTATGACCATATTACAAAAAAAGTATTTATATCTAGAGATGTAATTTTTAATGAAGATGAACCATATTTTGAAAAGGGGGTAGATGATAAACCTTTAGAAAATAATTTAATTCGGCCAATGTTACCTCTCTTAGATGACTTAGATTTTATACAAAATGAGGATTATGAAATCGAATCCAATGATAATGACGAAGAAATAAATAATAACAATAATAACGATAATGATAATGATAATGAGAAAGACGATAATACTATAGATAGAAGGTCCATAAGAGTGCGTCAACCATCCACTAAACTCAAGGATTTTATAACTTATACGGTACAATACCCTATACAAGATTTTGTATCGTATGCAAATATTTCACCCGATTATCATGCATTTCTTATTTCTATCCAAAAAGAGGTAGAACCAAATACCTACCAAGAGGCAATAACCAAACCGGTATGGTGCAAGGCCATGGAAGATGAACTAATGGCCTTAGAAAAAAATGATACTTGGAAAATTGTACACTACCAAAAAATAAAAAAACCGTAGAGTGTAAATGGGTATACAAAATAAAATACAACAGCGATGGTACTGTAGAACGGTACAAAGCTAGATTGGTGGCCAAAGGGTATACTCAAACCTATGGTATAGATCATAATGAAACCTTTGCGCCGGTAGCAAAAATGAATATCGTGAGAAATCTATTTTGTATTGCAGTGAATAATAATTGGAAATTGTACCAAATGGATGTCAAAAATGATTTTTTTCAAGAAATACTTGAAGAAAATGTGTATATGAATCTACCACCCATCCATAAATTGGAAAATAATTCTAATCTAGTATGTAGGTTAAATAAATAAATCTATGGATTGAAGCAATTTCCGCGCATGGTATGGCAAACTTAGCTCATATTTAAATTTTTGTAATTTTAAAACTCATAGTGCCGACCACTCTTTATTTACCAAAAAAGAAGGAAAAAATATAACTCTTGTGTTAGTATATGTAGATGACCTAATAATTACCGAAAATAATTTAGAAGAAATTAGAAAAATCAAATCTCAATTAAAAGAAAATTTTGACAATAAAGATTTAAGATATTTAAAATATTTTCTAGGAATAGAAGTAGCTTCTTCAAATAAAGGCCTATTACTTTCACAAAGAAAATATACCTTGGATTTGTTAAAAGAAACAGGCAAATTAGGTTGTAAACCGATCTCCACACCAATAGATAACAAATATAAATTAAATACCGATGATGATGAACCTTTGGAAGACAAACCAATTTCAAAGACTTGTAGAAAAATTAATTTATCTTACCGTAACACATCTGGATATTTCATTTGCCGTAAGCCAAATTAGTAAATTTATGTATTCGCCAAGAACACTCCATTTATAAGCCGTTAATAGAATTTTAAAATATTTAAAAAGAAATTCCGAAAAAAGCATAAAAATAATGAACAATAATTCTAATGAAATATGTGGCTATTTCGATGTAGATTGGACCAGAAGCTTTGATAGGAAATCTACAATCGGCTTTTGCACATTTATAGGCGGAAATCTAGTCACATGAAAAAACAAGAAATAAAATGTCGTGACACGATCAAGCGCAGAAACGAAATATCGAGCTATGACATCTACCGCAAGTGAACTAATATGAATTAAACAACTACTTAGAGACATGAGCATCGAATTTGATCAACCTATGAAGATGTATTGTGATAATAATTCCGCTCGACATATCGCGTCAAATCCGGTGTTTCACGAAAGAACCAAGCACATAGAAGTGGATTGTCACTTTATTAGAGAGAAGGTCCAAGCCAAAAAAATATAAACACCATTCGTGAGGAGCAAAGATCAATTAGCGGATATTTTTACTTAAGAGTTGGATCCGACACAATTTGAAACGATCACTAGCAAGCTAGGATTGCACGATATATATCTTCCTAGCTTGAGAGGGAGTGTTAAAAATATATAACATTGATCTCAGATTGTATCATCATCATCGATCAAGAATAGAGGGCCAGGATTAAGTCAAGAGTAGGGGGAATAAACAGTAAAGTACCAAACGGTACTGTAAACAGTAAATAGGTAAGGTACCAACAGTAATATTAAATGAACCGTTGGTACCATAGTATAAATAGAGAATAGGAAATTGTAAAACATAACAGTTTTTTGCTCAATAAATTCATCCCTCAGAGTTCATAAAATCAACACTTTCTCTCCGTATATATTACAAAACAAACTATATATTGTGGAAGGCAGATTATTTGTATTATATGATCACTAGAAAACAAAGCGCAAAACTATAAAAAGCTGACAGAATTTACCATGTACACCTACTTAATTTACAAGGATGATTTCATGAATTCATCAAAAGCATTGTCACGGTTCGCATTAATTTTACTTCCCAAAAATTTGGCGTACCAACGGGCTGAACTTCTCTGGTACCTGGGCCTTTCCTCGTCACTGAAATCAACACCAAAAAGGCCGTACCGGAGGGTATAGCCAGCCAGAAATTCCCAGGTATCCATTAAAGACCATACAAAATAACCCTGCGTGTTTGAGCCATTCCTGAAAGAGCAAAGAAATTTGGGTCAAAATAATTGAAAAGGAATGTACCAAAATATGAGATTCTTTTTTTCTCCGGTTAGCAAATTATTTGTCTAATTCCTAAGATTTATTAAATCAGGCAAAAATAAATTAATGATCTCAAACAGCACAACAATTATCTAATTACTGAAATTGGTGGTGGTGTGGTCAATAGTCAACAACAAAGGCAAGTAGGAAATGATGATCAACTTATGATAGATATAATTAATTACCTTATGGAAAGCTGCAATGCTTCTAGATATTGCTCTAGGTAATTTATTCTGAAATCATCCTCATATACCATTGCTGTGGTTGTTGGATCAACAACTTCAGCCTCTCCTGCGGTTGTCAAGTGAGGCTTAAATAATTATCTTATACAATTAATCTACTTTCCATAGAATGGTAAATGGAAAAGATCTAAAAACCATGATACCTACCACAACTAACAAAACCAAAGAAATAAAGCAAAACATGATCAACTATCTTTCACTTTAATGTTGCAGAAATATGTTGCATTTTGCTTCTTGAAAATTCACTAGTAACAAGATCAAGAGGTTGTTGGGGTCAGAACACCAAACCCAATAATTGAGCCTAAAATTATTCAGAAAGTAAAAAAAAATCTGAGGTTACCATTTTCATGTATCAGAGTCAGAGGATTTCCATAGTATTCTTTGACATGGTCCAATAATTCTGAAAGACCCCATGGGGTTGCCGGGATGAAATCATCCGTATATTTTAGCAAGAGAGCCTGTTTTATTCAAAAAGTTTCATGACAGATAAATTTTAGCTCTCAATAAATAAATAAATCAAGTGAAAGCGTTTGAAAACAGGTAAATAAGACAGACAAGTACTATATGTAAAGGAACAGCTTTTGTTTATTCAACTGATACAGCAGGTCCAGCTTTTGTTTCTTCTTTTGTTCATGTTTTTTGGTTTGTTCTATATTCAATTCTTCTACAGGTTTGTGTAGGAATGTCGCATAAGTACTATAGTAAAATGCATTCGGTACCAGATGTGACCTGTGTTGGGTTTTTTTCCCAACAAGTACCCTTCTTTTTTAAATATCTCAATGTATGTACACAAAGTGTATGACAAAATATTTTAATGTTATTTTCTGTTGCTTATCAGATTCATAACAATCTATAATCCAAAACTCCGCAATTATGAACATCAAAACTAAGAACGGGAAAGAATGTGCTTGCATTTAATAGGTTTAGACATACCTTATCTAAGCTTCCAGAAAAATGTGCTGCAACAAAAGGAAAAAAAATAGTGTCCACAAATTAATGACTTAATTTTAAATTATTTATAACTAGTTGATACGAATTTGCAGATTGTTGCACTAGTCCTTGACGAAGACCAAATACGAAAAACATAATAAAATGTTTTATGCAATCTTGTAGTTGGGTCAATACTTCATCAGACAATTAGTATTTACAGTTCTTTTTCCTGAACTGACCATGTTCTGATCATAAGTTGAATCACAGTGTTGACCAAGTCAACTGAAGCAAGCAAGATTTGTTAGAATTCTTAACAATAGTTGATTAGACTAATTAGTTTGTTATAAGATTGGTATACTTGTATAATGTGACTATAAATACATTATGTATGTGTACTAAAGATGGAATCAATAAAATACAATTTCATTCTATTTCTTTCCAAAATTCTTCAGATAGCAAATACCAGTCTTGACTTAGTTGACTTACCTGGTATTTTTATAGCCACGTCACGCATGTAGTCGCGAAGCTGGTGCTCCAACTGGATTGTGTCAGCTTGAACATAAATGGTAGCATAATGGTTGAGACCAATGAAATCATATGACCCCTTGATTCTTCTAGAATCTTCATCTGTGAAAACCGGCAAGCGGGATCCTACGATTTTTCTCATAACGGTCGGGTAGTCCCCAAACACCAATGGATCCATTAGCCTAAATGAAGGTATGTAGATGACAGTCGGATTTATAAAACTAGTTGTAAAGATTAGTGAAAATTGGAGATGAAAGAAGAAAACTTTTAAACTAACCATCCAATATGAAAATCAACAATCCTCCTTGCTGCAGCTATGTCTTCTGGATTTTCCGTGGCTGACTTGAACCACATTGCCAGTATCGTAATACCTATTTTGCCCCCTTGCTCTGCCTATAATTAAATATGCATGTCACTTAAAAATGCAAAAGCAAAAAATAAATTGAGTATTCTGTTCAGCTAATTTTGCTTTTTTTTGTTCTTCCTTTCCCTTTCATTTTTGTTTTGAAATACTGGTTTATAAGAGAAAGAACCTGGTACTTCTCTCTATAAAGGGAGACAACTGATGCATGGCCAAGCAACAAATTGTGAGTCACGATGTACGGCTCGATTGTGGAGTTGCCGGCAGTACAGTTAGCGGAACCAAAAGGAAAGGAGCATCGCTCAGGTGGGAAATTCCCTGCATCATACCCACCAAGTGGTTCGACATTAGGCTCGTTGAGAGTAATCCAGTTTTTCACTCTGTCGCCGAATTCTCTGAAGCATACATCTGCATATGCAGTGAAGTCATCTCTGAAATTTGTCAAATCAAAGAACTAAATTATTATCCTGACCTGTCATGCTGGTTGAGAAGTAAATATGTACCACTCAAGTTTAAGTTGGGTTAAATTTAAGGTAAAGCATATATCAGTGTCAATAGGCTTTTGGTTGATTTGGGTAATGTGTTAGGTGTGCCGATATGCAGGGGTGGAGCCGGTAAGGTTCAGGGGTAGGCAGTTGCCTATCCCTGAATTTTGAAAAATAATTTTGGTCCATGTATATTTGGGATATTGCTAGAACAAATTTGTCTACTCTTCAGCCGAATTTATTTTCTTTCCAGACCAACTCATTTTTCTGCCAACTCGTTTCTTTTCCCGCCCAACTCATTTTCTTGCCTACCCCTGGCCCAATTCCTGAGTCAGCCCCTGACACATGGCGTATGCCTTATATATTGCAGAAGAAGGTAATACCAGATGAAACCATCGGGCAATCCCACAATCAAAGTGGGCCATACCATGCAGTGGTGGAGATAAGGGACAGTTATTGTCCCCGACTGCCACTGGAATTTTATAAAAAAGGCCCTTAATATTTTATAAATTTACAAATTCATTTAAAATTCTTACATTTCTCCTTAATTGACACCACTATAATTTCTGCTTCATCATTGTTGTTGTTACAATTTTAAACTGTCAGACATCTATTGACCAGCATCTGATTTCTATTGAATGGATGTATTGCAGATAGAAAAAGACATGAAGTTGTGTTCGGATGGGTTCTGGTCGTAATTTTTTCATCCCTAGACAATAAATCTATATACCCTATGCTATGTATATGTTCTTTTACTAAAAATAAACAAAGTATATTAGAGGATAAACAGGAAGTGTACATGAACTTGGTGCTTAATAGCCCGTTATACTCTTCTTCAAGAGCTAGTGGTAGATCAAAATGGTATAATGTGACATGAGGCTGTATCCCTGTAAAATGCAACCAAAGTTTGTCAACACTTCTCAAAATCGGTTATTTGGTCAGGAAAAGCATCTTAAAATTTTGTCCGAGCATAATTAGATATTGTGATATACGCACCATAACTCAAGAGCTCGTTAATTAAATTATTGTAGTACTTCAATCCCTTGGGATTAATCTCGCCTCTCCCATCTGCACCAGACAAAAAACTCTTGAAATTAGCACTTAAAATGCTATTAAAATTACAACACAGTGAGATTGCTAAATTTTGTGATTATTTCAGCCATATTGCTACGAAATGATCCTTTTTACAGATTAGTATTATTTCATTTATATCATTTCTACCTGGAATAAGTCGAGGCCATGCAATTGAAAACCGGTAAGCATCGAGGCCCATCTCATGCATCAACTTTACATCTTCCTATATAATTACATGAAACAATAACAAAAAAAGAAAAGAACATTAAATCAGATCTGTTTGTGTCATTTTTTCAGGTTTGTTGATGCATACATTTAAAAATACTTCAAGAGGCACAATCTTAAACTTGCCTTGTATTTGTGGTATTGGTCAGCTGCTACATCAGCATTGCTGTGGTCGGCCATTTTTCCTGGCAATAAAAAAAGTTGATCTTAATTTCAATTGAGATAGTTTTTTATACTTCTCTTACCCGTCTATTTTAAAATTATTTTATGGATGGCTAAACAAATCAACTTGAATCGAAATAAATGTAGCCTGTACCTAATTTACAAGTTTTCATTTCAACAGTTTTTTAATTGCACTGGGTCAATTTGTGTGGACAATGGTCGCAAATGGAAACCAGGCATAAATAAAATAACTAACCAGCATGGCAAAAGGGGTCCCAAATGCTTGGTTTCCTTCCATCCTCTGCTGCTGCTCCTTCCACCTTTAAATTCATATCTTCTAATAAATAAATAATATAACACAAGCCTCACCACTCACCACTCAATTTTATCACACCTAATCCCTCAATTAACCTTTAATTAAGATCCGTGTGTACTTGATTTTGCATGGATGTTAAAGCTTTGGCACGAATCTTAATGCTGATCAAACGGCTCTAACCAGAAATTAAACCTTTTTTTTCTCCAATGTCCATCGGACGGTCCCTGATTCCCTCAATCAAAGCTTTTTCAGAACAAAAAATGATAAAGAAAATCTTTGTACCAGCATCATTTCTGTTTGTTTCTGTTTTTTGTTAATTTTGGTATGAATTTTGTTGTGGAACTTTGTGGCTCTGTGCCAATGAAATCCAATTAGAGAGAGAGAGAGAGAGAGACCTGAAAAGCAGAGGTACCGGCACCGAATATGAAATCCGACGGGAAGTCATCTCGACTGAGCGCTGCAATAGGCTTCTCCTCACAAAGGAGAAGAAAAAGGAAACACAAAGAAAAGCAGTACGACTGTAGAACTAATTTCGCCATGGCAAAAAGCTACTTTCCTTTCTTACTTTACTCTTTTCTTATACTCAGCCTGAGTGTGAGTGAGATGATCTGTTGTTTTCTATCTCCAGTAATTGCAACGTTCAAAATCTACGAATGTCTAGAAATAGGTACATTTTTTAAAGCTTTTGTGCTTCTAGAAGGTTGATTCTTCTTTTGTCGCTAATAAAATGCCCCCGCGCGTATACAATGACGCCACTAGTTTGAGTTTGGTTCTCTGTTCGTTTTTTTTGTTATAAAATCTGCGCCACTTAAAATTACACAACAAGCTTAATTGGTTCTCTGTCAGGTCGGCTGGGGTCCTCGTCCATGTATTCTATGACAACAAATTCTGTTCATGTGTTATTTATTACTTTCAGAGATATGTATGTAATGTGTATCTATCAGACTATCAGTTTCTTTTTCTTTTTCTTTTTCTTTTTCTTTTTTCTTTTTGTGCCCAAACTATCTTTCGTTGTTTTCACGGTAAAAGAAGTAAATACGGAACTTCCGCGTCTCGACAACGACACGACGACATCCTGGAGGTCACTATATGACTATATCAAAAGAATATAACTTTTTGGAAAGTTAATTTGTAATTTGTACAGAGATTTTTATACCGATTTTTTTATTTTAATTGGAAAAATAAAAAAATATTGCAAAAGGAGAAGAAAACTGTGAGTCATCACAAACGTCTTACTCTCCGAAATTTTTATTAACATAAAAAAGAATAAAATAATATCGACATAAAATAACAAATTTTGCATTATTTTGAAATGTAACAAAGACATTACGGTTACGAACCGTAACGGCCAGCTTAACCACGTAACTAGGCTTAACAACCCAGCTTACGGGCTGGCCGTTCCGAATAATGACGGCCAGCGATAGAAGAAAAAAAAAAGTCGGGCCGTTCCGAAGAATAACGGTCAGATGCGGAAAAAAAAAATGAGGTTGTTCCGAACGATGACGGCCTGTCGGAGAACAGAAAAAAAAAATATTGGGTCGTTAGGAACCACGACGGACTGTCGGCAATACAGGGAAAGCAGCGTGGTCGTTATTCTTCGTAACGGGCAGAATTCCAAACGTGGTTCCCGGGTCCCAGCAGAAAAAAATTAAAAATTTGGACGTTGTAAACCTTAATGTCCAAACGGTGTATAACTCGCTTAGTCTGTACAACACTCTCTCTCTCTCAGAGACAGAGGCTCAGTCTCTGCAACTCTCCCCTCTAGTTTAAAAAAAAAATTACGCCTTGTCCTACACCTCTTCTCTTAAGAATAAAGAAATCATCAATATAAAAATAAATCTCAATTATATGTCATGTATTTACGTTTATGATTTATATTAGATGAATATCAAAATTGTTTGATCATTAGTTAAAATAATATTGGTAATTTTAATGTTAATTTGTAATGTTAGTAATGTCTTCAATTATATGTCATGTATTAGTAATGTTAATGGTAATTTGTAAAAATATTAGTAAAAATATTAGTAATGTTAGTAATGTTAATTTGTAAAAATATTGTAAATTTGTAATGTTAATTTGTAAATAATATTAGTAATGTTAGTAAAAATATTAGTAATGTTAATTTGTAAAAATATTAGTAATGCTAATGTGTAAAAAATATTAGTAGTGTTAATGTGTAAAAAATATTAGTAATGTTAATTTTAATTTTAATGTTAATGTGTAAAATATTAGTAATGTTAATGTTAATGTTAATTTATAAAAATATTGTAAAAATATTAGTAATGTTAATGTTAATATTAAAAAAAATAATGTTAATATTAAATAATTTGAAATATATAAATAAATAAAGAAGTTCACATTTGCATGCTTAATTAAATTTTGTTTTTGAAAAAATATTGTAAAAATTTATTAGTTTAGATTTTTAATAACTATTGTGTAGGGTAGTTAATTAATATTTATTGTTCATTAGTGCCAATATTTTTTAAATTCATTTTTTTGGACGAGAATGATGGGCAGTAACAATCGAGGTAAGAAAGAGAGCAACCGAGATCGTGGCGTAGCGAGAGGAGAATCAATTAGTGATCGAGGTAAAAATGAGAAAAAAAAATACAAGTGTCAGTATGTCGTGATTTTCTTAATTGTGTAACATGTAAGATGGAGGAATGGAGTAGACGGCATGGTCGGTATGAAATTTCAGACGATGACTCCGTAACCTTCAGACGTACTTAGGAGGTATGAAATTTCAGCGGGGAATCAGCAATGTTAATCTGGCCGTTACGGTTCGTAACGTCTTTGTTACATTTCAAAATAATGCGAAATTGTTATTATATGTCGATATTATTTTATTTTATTTTCTATTAATAAAAATTTCGGTCTTACTCTGATGCAAAGTATGTTACCACCCAAAAGGCTTTTGACGTACCAATGGACAGATTTTCATTGGTACCGTGTCTTCGCCTAAGATGTTAAGTCAACCCGGTCCATAGAGTCCAAAACGGGTAGTGTAGCCAACTCAAATTCAAACGTGTCACTAAAAGACCGCACTGTAACTCAATTTCAGTCAATATATAAATGGAGATATGACTCCTCATTTTTTTCTCAAAATGACTGCACAGATAAGCCCATTCATGCCCACCTACCTCAAAAATGGTTGATTTGAGAAATTACCTTTGCTAGAGGTGTTCATTGGGTCCGGTTTAGTCGATTTTGAACCGAACCGAATTAGTTTGAACCAAACTGTTTAGTTTTTTTTTTCTGTTTAATGGTTCGGTTCGGTTTGCTTTTTAAAACCGAATTATAATTTCGGTTCGGTTTGGAAATTTTCAAAATCGAACTAACCGAACCGACCGAACTTTTATATATTATGAATTTGGTCTGGACCGCCCGGTTTATTTCTTAATCAATTGCTTTAAATACTTCAGTTTATTTTTTAATATCCCGATTTATTTCTTAATATTCCGGTTTATTTCTTAATACCCCGATTTATTTCTTAATATACTTTGGTTTATTATAAATCAATTGCTTTAAATAAAAAAATTAATATATTTTGGTTTGAACCGAACAAACGAAAATAAAACTTTGGTTCGGTTCGGTTGAGTTGCAATGCTAAGTCGGTTCGGTTCGGTTCTATTTTAGAAACTAAATTATTACTTTGGTTTGCCTAGATGAACACCCCTAACCTTTACTCATGTCCTTATGCAAGATAAAGTTGAGATATCTAAGAGGATACGCACTTGATAAGTCGATAGAGCCTGCCCCTGGATCCAGTGGCGAAGCTAGAAATTTTGTTATGGGTAGGCGAACATATATAGTTGCAAAAAAAAATTAACATAATATAAAATTACATCATCAATTAAAATAAATAAGAAGTCGAGATAATATAAATGAACTTCAAAATTTTATAACAAATATTCTTTTACATATAAAAAAAACAAGAAATATATTCATTAAGGTAGGTGTGGGCCCCCATGTCAGGAACCAAGCACGTGAAAGATCATACGCTGCCTTCTTTTTCCCCTGCCGTGACGTGGTGCCGAGGCTGCCGACCCTCTTTTTCTCTCTCCCGCATTCATGAAGGTAGGCGACGTCAGCGAACGACCTATGCTATGCCTATGCTGTCACACTAGCTCATCCTATTGGCTATATTCCTATGACCTATCCCTCCCGTTGTCTCACTTCACACTTCACAGAGATCCTCAAACAACATCTCTCTTTCCATCTTGCTACTTCTACCCCTACCCGTATCCGTGGAATTAATACAGTTAATTACAGTATTCTTATTATCTTATACTGTTATACATATACAAGGATGTTTTAATGCTTTAATGCTTTATGGGAAAGGAAAACTTTCTTTTACTCATCATATACATCTTGCTCAGATGTATTTTTCCCAAGTCTGTTGCCACCCAAAAGCTGGGCGTACCATTGGGCTGATTTTCTCTGGTACCGTGTCTTCGCCTCAGACGTGAAATCAACCCCATACAGCCCGAACCGGGCTGTGTAGCCGAACTGAAATTCAAACGTATCAATAAAAGACCACACAAAATAGCCTTGCGTGTTTGATCCATTCCTGTACAAATCAACAATGAGACCAAAAATTTAGTCAACCATTAGCAAATTGTTTATCTTCATCATTTGTTGACTCCGCATTTATGCATGGCAGGGTATATTTCAGTATATATCTTTCTATTTTACCCCTCAACTCCCTCTAAAATTCATAAGACAATATTTACCCTTCAAAAATTTACCCAATTTATAGATTTTTCTATAAAAACTCATTTTAAATTTATAAAGTACCCATTTTATCATTTATTAAAAAATAAACATATGTAGTCGTGTAAGAAAAATGTTTCATCTTCTAACTGATCAGTCTCCGAGGACAAATGGTTTATTTCTCTACTTGTGATGCATACGCAATTGCATTTAGACATATGCTTGTATGTGTCACAAGCAAGACAATGAACCATTTGCTCTCAAAACCGACTTATTAAAATACTACAATATTTCTCTTAAACAAATTACATATTTTTATTTTTATTTTTAAATAAGGATAAGATGGGTACCATACAAATTTAAAATGATTTTAATAGAAATATCAATAATTGAGTAAATTTGTGAGTTTTTGAAATTTAGAAGGGTAAATATGATATTATAATTCTTAGAGGTTTTTGAGGGATATAAATGAAATCCCCTTCTATATTTAGTTGTATGCCAAGGTCCAAAAGATTAACGATAGAAAGTATTGGGGGTAGTTAATGATGATGATGATAATTAATGATAATAGTTATTGTTGACCTCATCTCTGTAGTTGGTACTTACCAGCAAATATTTCCAATTATTTATTCAAGGATTTATATCAACCGATAATAACTTTTCACTGCTATGAAGGAGTCTGAGCTCAGGAGTTACCTTATTGAAAGACTTACTGCTTCTAAATATTGTTTTATGAATTCTATCCTAAAATCATCGTCATAGGTAATCTTTGGGTTTGCAGGGTCGACTGCCTCAGCATTTCCTGGATCATCAAATGAGAACAAAATTACACTTTTATTTTAGTGAATGCTTATTTATTTTTAACACGGTAAAATAATATCTAAAAAATAACAACCAAGCTAGAACGGTTGTCTAAGACATATAGTGCCTATCACTCGAGATGATTTGAAAACTTTGATTCTTATTTCATGTTTAATGGAAGTCAAATCTAAAATATTTTGCCCTTTGAACATTCCATGTTGTGGGGCTCACATAAAATCAAACAATGAAAGTTAAGTGAAAAAAATAAATTTTCATTTCCTCCAGGCTAGGTTAGAGTACAGGGCAGTTGGTGCAGGTACCGAGATCACATAATTTTATCCTCTGTATAAGCTTAATTTTAATGTTAAAGCATGGAACTGTTTTTTTTTTTTCAATTTAATTTGCAAATTACTCCAGCCTAGAGGTCACTGGTCAGGGGGTGAAACTAAAAAATACCATATGGTGGGACACTAAACTCGCATAAACTATAATTATTTTGACAAAAAGCTTATTATGAAACTTTTTTATATAAAAAAAAAAGTAGTGACAGTAAGCACATTTTTGGATTGAGAGGTGACAAACCAAAAGTTGAGAAAATGTAGGAGAGTACCATTTTCATGAATCATAACTGGGGGATTCCCATAGTATACTTTGATGTGCTCCAACATTTTCTGAAGAGCCCACGGTTCTGCCGGTATTCCTTCAGTAACTTTACGCAGAGGACCCTGTTCATTTTAAAGTAATAGACAAAAACTTTAGAAATTTACCTGTGTTGCTATTTGTTTATGTAACAAGAACTTGTATCAGATACCAATATCAATTAACATGCACTCAAAATGGCCAAATACCAACTCTTGAACTCAAACACCAACTTCCAAAAAAAATTTATTATTAATAGAATGTTTAGATTGAGACATACCTTCTGTGGTCTTGCAAAAGGATCATCTACAGAAAGGAGAGTATTAGTATTAAGCCATTATCCGAACCAATTGCACACAGTAAAAGTAATTTCACACAAAAGACGTCAGTGGAAAAAGATCACGTCATTGAACTCTGTTAACAGGCTTCTGTACCAATAATTTTTGTTGTTGGTATAATAACGAAAGTCCACATCTTTAGAAAGATGAAAAATATTTGTTGTTTAGTACTGCAATCACTGAGTGGCATGTGTAATATATTGTTTTATTTCTTCCTTAGAAATGCTAGAGTTGAGGCATTACATCAATGAAATAAATATTGTAAAAAGTTTTGTTCAATGTAATATTTCGACCTTGTTGCAGTACCAAACAATGCTTATTGTACCGACTTACTTGCATATTTTACGGCTGCATCAAGCATGTAGTCGCGAACTTGGTTCTCAAGCTGGCTTGTATCGGCTTCCACATAAATAACAACATAATGATTGAATCCAACAAAATCAAAAGACCCTTTTACCCTCCTAGAATCCTCTTCAGAAAATGATGGCAACCTAGATCCAACATTTTTTCGCATTACAGGTGGATAGGTCCCATATACCAGAGGATGAAGCAACCTAGTTAAAAAAAATTGTCATGTTACAATCGACAAATAAATGAAGTTTTGCAGAAAATACAAATAAATATGCGACAAAAAATGAAATTAGATATAGAAAGTTCTTTTGACAAACCATCCTATGTGAAAATCAACCATCCTTCGGGCAGCAGCTATGTCATCTGGGTTTTCTGTGGCAGGCTCGTACCACCAACCCAGTAGTGTAATTCCTATTTTACCCCCTTGCTTTTCCTACATTGAAATAAAAATTCAAAAACATTCCGTATCACATTGACCATTTTGCAAATTTGCATGTTTGAGACAGCAAAATTGGAAAGAGTAACAACACAAATTGAAAAACATCTAAGAGTGAGACTATGGTACGTACTACAGATCAATGTGATCTCCATATGAATATGTACTTGCATGCTAAATTTAATTTTTTTTAGAATTTTTTAGATAGGTAGAAAATCACTACTATTGAATGGTCTAGAATATTTAGATCATGTGATTTTCTACCTATCTAAAAAAATAGTAAAAAATTCAAAAAAAATGTAAAAAATTTGATCTACAAATACATTTTATATTGAGATCATGTTGAACGGTTTGGATCGATTGTTTGGACTTTGAAAATGGAGATATTGATCCATAGTATGGACCATTATGCGCTATGCATAGTACCATAGCCTCACTGAACTATTCCTAAATTCCTGATACCAAGAGAAAAAGGCCATTGCAAACCTGGTACTTCTCTTTATAGAGGTTGGCAGCCGATGCATGCGCAAGCAACAAATGGTGAGCGACAATATACGGCTCAACTGTAGAGTTGCCGCCGGTACAGTTAATACCAAACGGATAGGAGCAGCGCCGAGGTGGGAGGAACCCCCCATCGTACCCCCCTATTGGTTCTATATTAGGCTCATTGACAGTAACCCAATTCTTCACTCTGTCACCAAATGCCTTGAAACACACATCGGCATATGCAGTGAAGTCATCTCTAGTATTTGTAAAATTATAGGATTGTAAGTTCATTTGATACCACTCTGGTTACAAGGTTGGTTCCTATTAGATATTATTTTGGGTTACCAGATGATCTTAAGATGTGATTTGTGATCGAATTGGTTTGAGGTTTTAATTAGATAGTTAATTCAGATTTGCCTGTTTTGTGTGCTAATAGATAGTTTTTTCTATTATTTTTTGTTTTGCTATAATGAAATACTAAAGGCTGAAAAAGACAGGAAAAGTTCATACATAAATTTGGGGCTTAATAGCCCGTTATATTCTTCTTGAAGAGCCAGCGGGAGATCAAAGTGGTATAGTGTAACATGCGGCTGTATCCCTACAACAAGTCAAAGAGGTTGAAACATTGTATTTCAGAAAAATAAAAAAATTTAGAAAATGAACATGAATTTCGGCCAATAGTCTATAACAGTCGCTTCTCATCCTTGACACAATCCCATGGTTGAGTATACTTCTCCTTTTTTCACATAATATTGCTTTTCTTAGATTGTGTTTTCTATCTTCGTCCTTATCTTTATGGAATAGCTTATATAGCTTATTATTCTGGAGAAATAAAAGAAACAAATAGAGAACGAATCCTTCTATGTGGTTCTATAATTGAAGTTCTTGGTTCCAAATATCATACCATAACTGAGGAGCTCATCTATAAAACTGTTATAGTACTCCATTCCCTTTGCATTAACCTCTCCTCTCCCATCTGCATTGCATTACAATTTATAAACAAGTCAGCAATAATCTTGAATAATCAACTTTATAGAAATTTAATTACATTAGCTCCAACAGCACCGTCTATCATCTGGTAAGGTATGTGTACTAGAAATTAAATTCTTCAAAAAAAAAAAAATCATGGGCACGATAATATAAAATTTACCAGGAATAAGTCTTGGCCAAGCAATAGAAAATCTATATGCATCAAGGCCTGTTTCATGCATTAGCTTTATATCTTCCTGCCAATAAAAATAGGAAATTTGGTTATTATTATTATAACCACATACATCATGTAAACTTGTGTGCTTCAAAAGCCAGAATATTTTAAGCTTGCCTTATATTTATGGTACTGGTCAGCTGCCACATCTCCATCACTGTGGTCAATTTCAAACCCTGTGAGTAAAATTAGTTCTCAATTTCAATTTGGGAGAACAACAGTAGCTAAAATAAGATAAGTCCTGCAATGCGGCATTTCAATAGTACTTCCCAAAATATATATTCTCACTTATCATATGAATAATTGGTTTCATTAAAAAAAACAAAGGATCATATAATATTTGATGGGCAAACAAGAGGGGGATGGCATAAACGAGGATAATAATAAATAAATAAATAAATACCAGCATGACAGAAGGGGTCGAAAATGCTAGGCTTCCTGCCATCCTCTGCTGCCGCTCCTTCTACCTTCAATTCCCAACAAACAAACAAACAAACATCACTAATTCGAACTAATTTCTTTCTGTGAATGCCACAGCATTAATTAATCATCTACTCTAGACTGAGTTTTAGGAGAAGAAAAGAGAAAAGAGAAAAGAAAGAGACACCTGGTAAGCAGAAGCTCCGGCGCCAAAGATAAAACCTGGCGGGAAGTGGTCTCGACTGAGCGCCGCCACCGAAACAGAGTAAAGAGATAGAGCGCAGAGGAGAGAGAAATGGAAGCTCTTCTCCATAGCAACAATCAAACCGCTCTCTTCTTCTTTGCTTATTTTTTTGGCCCCCCCTTTGGAAATTGGAAGTGAAATCGACTGGGAACTGTGAGAATGAAATGACGCTCAGCGCACTACTCTCTGTTGTGTTTTGATTTGTTATGACTGTTTAGACTGCACCGTACCTGAAACGAGTCAAATGATCACCGTGATGCCCAAAAACAATATAAGGAATCAAGGATTGTTATAGTTAGGAATGTCCATAGGAGTGTCTATCATATTTTTTAATCTCTTATCTGACTCGTATCGTATTCCATAAATGAATATGAATAAGAGTTTTTTTATCATGAGTAGAACTGGGTGTTCTTAAGCTCATCTGGGAGTTTGATGAGATCAAGTTCAGAATTTATCGGATTGGAATTTAAATTATTGAAACTGATCTACTTCACGAGTGATCAATTTACATGCAATTTTTTTTAAAATTTTAAATTAATTTAGTATAAAGTCAAGTGGTTAAAAAATATTCAAAAAATGTGCAAAAAAATGAATGCATTAAAATAAATTTGTAAGCCTTCTAATTTTGACCGCTTGACCTTATACTAAAATAATTTGAAAATTTAAAAGCTTTGCATGTAATTTCATCACTCGTGATAGATCGGTTTTAACAATTTAGATTTATCATTTGAAAACAATATGATAGGTTTTGCAGTTAAACTCACTAATCACCTTGGTGAGCTTAAGAACACTCTAGTTCTACTCATAATATAATTATAATAATTACAATTATATATACCGGGTACGGAGTTAGACTTTCGAGTTATAAAGGATTAAACGTAAATAGGTATCAATTATAGAAAATTTTCTTGTTATGAATGAGATTAATTTCACATTGCATGTAGTATTTTACCGACATTTTTATTAATATCCAAAGTTTAATACAAATTAATAAATATACCCAGAACCGGACCAATTATCGATATATACCCAAACCGGACATTTTCTGGCCGGCTATGTTCCTTCCCTAAGCCGGCCAGAAAATGGCCGGCTATGTACCTTTTTTTTTTTTTTTTTTTTTTTTAGAGAGAGACTATGAAGATCAAAATATTGAAATCTAACTCTGAAATACGATAAATTTTTGTTTAAATTATTTGTTATATTACTTCTTTGAGAAGGGATCAAATTACAACAACCATTTTTTTCATTTTCAAAGTCCAAATCGTCGATCCAAACCGTTCAACATGATTATCTAAATAAAATGTGCTTGCAGATCAAATTTTATATTTTTTTGAATTTTTTTACTATTTATTAAGTATTTTACAAAAAATAGTCATATTCAGACCATTGAATTTTGTACCCATCTTAATAAATAGTAAAAAAATTCAAAAAAATGTAAAATTTGATCTGCAAGCACATTTTATTTAGATAATCATGTTGAACGGTTTGGATCGACGATTTGGACTTTGAAAATGAAAAAAATAGCTGTTGTAACTTGATCCCTCATTTACTTCTTTTGATGTATAATTAGCATATTTATACTAAAATACGCTAGAATACTTGAAATTATGTTGAATTACACTATATTACAATAAATTATGTTCAATTATACTAAATTACGTTAAATTACAATAACTTCGCTAATTATGCTGAAATACAGTAAAAAAAACACTAAACTACACAAAATTACGCTATAGTAGACTGATTTTGCTCATCTTTCATGAATAATAAAAAATAGTAAAAAAATTCCAAAAATAGTAAAAATTAGTAATCTGCAAGTTCATTATGTAACTAATTTACTGAGCTACTTGGATTGAATGATAGACATGAAAATCTTAATCGGAAACTTCAACTCAAGTTTTGAGGCTCTTCCCTTAGTTTTTTGACGATTCCGACTGTCGGATCAAGCTGGAAAGTAAGTTAGCTTGGTTTTGGGGCTGTGGAGCTCATGTCAAAATTTCAGCCCGATCCGACGGACGGATCAAAAGTTATGCCCTTTTTTGTGAAGCATGCGCAGGACTTGATTAAACATCATGAGTAAAGCATAGAACATATCAATTGCAATCATAGGAAATATTCAGTTATTGATTGGTTGCTCTGATACCAAATGTTATCTCATTTTCTTTTTCTTTGAGATCTCATGATTAATTATGAACAATTCAATTAATAGCCCAAAGATCACCAATACCGAATATTTCACAAACAAAACTTAATATGATCTATTGTTTAAGATATCTTAAATATCTTAAATCAATTACTTTAAAACAATAAACATTTTAAATTGATAATATATTTTGTAAACGTTCAATTTAAATTGATAATATAAATCTAAATCTAAATTAAATAAAAATTCAAATCTAAATTTAGATGCAAATTAAATTAAATCTAAATTTAGATGCAAATTAAATTAAATCTAAATTAAAATTTAAATATAAATCTAAATTAAAATTTTCCGAAAAGTGCTCATTTGCTGAAATCGGACACTCGAGCGCCGTTTTATGACCGTTTGAAGTTTCATCGTCGTTTTTTCTCCTTTTCAGTGAAGATATCGTCCCTATTCATATTGTATTTTAGCGTAATTTACCGTATTTAACGTAATTTAATGTAATTTAACGTAATTTAACATAATTTAGTGTTATTCAACATAATTTCAATTAATTTATCGTATTTTAGTATAAATATGCTAATTATACATCAAAGAAGTAATATAACAAATAATTTAAACAAAAATTTATCGTATTTCAGAGTTAGATTTCAATATTTTGATCTTCATAGTCTCTCTCTCTAAAAAAAAAAAAAAAAAAAAAAAAAAAAAAAAAAGAGGTACATAGCCGGCCATTTTCTGGCCGGCTTAGGGAAGGAACATAGCCGGCCAGAAAATGGCCGGTTTGGGTATATATCGATAATTGGTCCAGTTCTGGGTATATTTATTAATTTGTATTAAACTTTGGATATTAATAAAAATGTCGGAGTATTTTACTCTAAACTATATAGAAAATAAAATACTAGTACCAAAATTTTGAAAAAAATAAAATAAAAGTCAATTGCCTCCATTTCTTTAAAGTGGGTCTGCCACTAATATATATAATGTATATTCATATTGAGATGAGGTACGGTATGTTGTATATAGTTGTATTCATTTATTTTATTTTTTTTCATTTGCTTTTGCTTTGGAAAATACTTCATTAGAAGCACAATTATGGGTTACAACACGTTATTTGTCACAGAAAATCTCTTATATGGTTGGTGGCAGCCTGGCAGGTCTAGAAGACCGTACAGGTGTTGGTTTAAGAATTATATATAATTAAAATAAAATGTGTGATCTGCAAGCTTGACCAAAAAGTAAAATAATTTTAATTATATGTTGCTCAGCACAGCAGTCGGCAACTTGTATGACTTTTATTCATTTTTTCTTCTCTTTTTTGTTTTTTTTGCTGTGTAGACGTGTAGTAGTACTCTCTCTGCTAAAACGGGGCTACTTACAATATTTTATCTCGGCTGTGTAGACGTGTAGTCCTCTCCCTGCAACAAGTTTTCTTTCAAAATTCAACTTGATCCAGCTCGGCTTATACCGACTCTCATTGCAACAAGAAAATACAAATTTTTTTCGTTAAAACAAAAAAGATGAAATTATTTTTTATTCGTGTCGATCTATGCACGACTCAAAGCACCAAATCAACAAAAATATTCAGTTCATGTGCGGCTCACGACACAAACGAGTTGTTAATCAACTAACCCGGCTCGTAATTACCTCAGCTAAAATAAAGCTCGGCTCGGCTCATTTGGACTCAAGCCGAATCCAAACTTTGTCTAACACAGCTCGTGTACAACTATCACAAACACATTACATACATACATTCAATTTTTTTTTTAATAAAATCTTAATATAATTCAGCTATTAAATGTTTTTATTTTTGAATTTTTATAATAAAAAATTATGCTACTATTATTAAATATTGCTTCCATGGTAAAAAATGATTCAACCAGAATAGTTATAATAGCTCTTTTATCATTTGTGTTATTAGAATAGTCAAATCTTATTTTTTTTCTTGTAAAAATAAGATATTCTAATAAAACAAATAAGTTGAATTTCCTATTCTAGCTATTCAAACTCAATTAAACATGGAAAAAAGCTATTCCGAATAATTTAACTCCGAATATATATAATTTATTCTCAACCCAACCAAATATACCCTCGACAATTTCCCCCATTCCAAAAAAAGAAAATAATTTCACCACATCCCTATTCTAGCTATTCAAAATCAACTAAACACAGAAAAAACTATTCCGATTAACTCCAAATATTTTTTATTCTCAACCCAACCACATATACCGTCGACAATTTCGCCCATTCCACTGCACTGCACTAAACCCGTGGTTTAGGATTTAGAGTACACCCCCACATCTTTTTAGAAAGTCATTCTTCCATTTAGATTTCGCTTAATTGCTAAATTACAAAATAGAGAAGCATACACAGCACAAAAGGAAATATTATATACTTTAATTCAAAGCTTGTGCTTGTGCTTGTGCTTGTAGATTTTTTTTTAATATAATTAAGTTGCAAGGAATTCTCCTAACTGAATTTATATAGTACATTTTTCATACTTCAATTCAAAGCATAAAAATAATTCAAAATTGACCTCAAACTTGTAAAATGATTCTCACCACCATATTTTTTAAAACGATGTATAGATTCAACATAGAATTATGATATATAAAATGCAAATTTGTATTGTTGACCTCCACCAAATAAAATACTCATATGAGCTGAATTGGATTGCATTGATTGGTACTAGACGGTAGAAAGCAAATTCAAGATCAAGTTAAAATAGTGTTCCATTTGTAGATGTGGATTGTGGAGAAATCCCCTTTGGAATAATTGGAGGAGAGAAACATGGACCACGACTAGCTAAAAACAAAAGCAAAAGAAAATGGAATGCAAGCTTTTTTGTTTTATTAAATAGCTGCATAATTCAAAAGTGCCTTTTTAATTGATCTGTCTTTTTCTGAATTATAAGTGTCTGTACGACTCTCTTTTTTATGTTGTTTTAGCACATTCCGTTCAGATTTTTACTGAATTATAAGTGTCTGTACGACTTTTATTTTATTCTATTTTTATATGTAGGATGTATGATAATTCCTAAATAGAAAAAATTGTTTTAATAAAATTTATTTCAAAACATTAACTCTTATCCGCTCATCCATTCTAGAAATTGAGATTTATGATAATTTAGTTTAATTTGTGAAAGTTAGAAAAATTAAAATTTAATTGTATGAGTGCAGTGTATTTGAAATGAACAAATTATTTCTATTCAAATTTCAATCTGAACGTCGATGCTGTGGAAATTAATACCAAAGAGAAGGAAGGTGAAATTTTGATAGACACTGAAAGTCGGGCTGAAATTAATGTTGACCGTGGGTTGCTGCTACTGCTAGTCGTGCTACATAGGTGCTGGGGCCTGGGAGAAGAAAGGCCCAAAAAGGCCCAGATTGTATTACTATGAGAGAGAGTATATAAACATCTGCATCACGAGAAAGGCTTGGGTCCGATATCCATCGGACTCAAATTTGGGTTCGATGAGTTTCGGGACCGTCCGATCCACTTTAAGATTCTTGAGCACGAATTTTAAAACAGAGACGAAAGTTGCGGAGGCGAATCCTAAAGCAGATCGGACGGTGAGAGAACTCGTCGAACTCACTTTGGGTCCGATGCCCATCGGACCCAAATTTCTCCCCTGCATCACTGCATGGCTAATCCTGTTGACCACTTTTGTCAACGGTACCATCATCATATATAAACTTTGTAATACCACTTTTGGGTGAGTTTGGATCACTCAATTACAAAAATAAAAATAGAGTTATTCAAAGTTAGTTTCATTATTTTGAAATCTTGGTGATCTAAATATAAATTAGTAAATTTGAGTTAGCTCAAGAATAGCTCTATTTTACTGACTCATAGAAATAGAAATAATGAGTTAGCAAGAATAAAGCTAGTGGGTTAATGATATTAATAAAATATTTGATTCCTCTTAATTTAATTAAAGTTAGTATAAATATTAAATTAGTATTAAATAAAATATTAAATTACTATTGAATAAATATAATATTAGATTAAATTAATATTAAATAAAATATTAGTTTAAATATTATATGTAATATAATATTAGTTTAAAATATATATTAGTATTAAATAAATATAATATCAAATTAGATTAATATTAAATAAAATGTTAGATTAAATATTATATTATAGTCATTTAAATATTAAATGTAATATAATATTAGTTTAAATTAAATTAGTATTAAATAAATATAATATCATATTAGGTTAGTATTAAAATATTAGATTAAATATTATATAATATTAGTTTAAATATTAAAAGTAATATAATATTAGTTTAAATTGTAAATGTACTATAATATTAGTTTAAATATTAGATTAGCATTTAATATAATATTAGATTAGATTAGTATTAAATAAAATATTAGTTTAAATATTAAAGGTAATATAATATTGATTTAAATATTAGATTAGTATTAAATAAATATAATATCAAATTAGATTAATATTAATTAAAATGTTAGATTAAATATAATACAATATTATTTAAAAAAAATAATGTAATATAATATTAGTGTAAATGTTAAGTATTGAATGTAATATAATATTAGTTTAAATATTAGATTAGTATTAAATAAATATAATATCAGATTAGATTAGATTAATATTAAATAAAATATTATATTAAATATAAATAATATTATTTTAAATATTAAATATAATATACTATTACTTTAAATATTATATTAGTATTAAATAATATAATATCATATTAGATTATATTAGTATTAAATAAAATATTAGATTAGTATTAAAAAATATTAGCTTATATGTGATATAAGAGGAGGGATCGGATGACACCTCTTTTTGGTGACATCCGAAGTTACCACATTCATTTTTTTCATTTTCAAAGTCCAAATCGTCGATCCAAACCGTTCAACATGATCTCCACAATAAAATGTACTTGCAGATCAAATTTTACATTTTTTTGAATTTTTTTAATATTTATTAAGTATTTTACAAAAAAACAGCCATACTTAGACCATTGAATTTTGTACCCATCTTAATAAATAGTAAAAAAATTCAAAAAAATATAAAATTTGATCTGCAAGTACATTTATTTAGATAATCATGTTGAACGGTTTGGATCGACGATTTAGACTTTGAAAATGAAAAAAATGAATGTGGTAACTCGGATGTCACCAAAAAGAGGTGTCATCCGATCCCTCCTCGTGATATAATATTAGTTAGCGAGATATTAGCTTATATGTGATAGTAAAAAATATTTGCATCCATGGGGACATTCTCATAGTCAGCTGTTTTCTCTTACCAGGAAGAGACCACGCTCTCCAACTCCTCCTCCGATCAACTCTATCTCAAGCTTTCAACCAATTCACCTTCATGCCAGACACCTCACTGGGCCATCAATCCTTCCAGCTGCTCCAACTGCTCTAGCTCCCTCCTTAGTTCCTTCTCAGCCAGTTTCCACTACCTCCCAGCCATAGACTATACTATCCCCTACTGATGTAATACCCAATACAATTGTTCATCCTATTCTGCTAGACTATCAGCCTGAGCTCCCAGTACTGATAGAATCTCCTCTCCCGCACCTTGATCCTCTCCCTAATGCCCCTCCTACCCTAGATGCCCCTACATATGTTCATGTGCAAACACCTAAACCAGATGTTATCCCTGCCTTTGTGATCGTTCCAGCACCTGAAGCGCTGCTTGCCCCTGCTGAGAATCCACCTGCTCCGATACCAGCAGCTATTCTTGAAGCAGCAGTTGTCCCTGTTGCAGTCCCTGATCTTCTCCCAGTAGCAGCTACTGTAGCAGTTCCTACCGAGCCTATTAGACCAGCACCTGTGCAGGATCGGGGTAAAAGTCTTGCTCAACCAACTATCTCTGAAGAAGCTAGGCACAACCTCCGCCTCAAGGTCAAGGAAGGCGCGGGCAAGAAAAGAGGAGGCAAATCAGGTGTCAGTTCTAGTAATGTTATTATCTCATCTTTACCTTATATCCACTTATCTGATTCAGAGCTTATTCAATTATACGATATTAGTGGATTTCATTTAGGCTCCTCTGAGAATGAGAAATTAGATGTGGTTACACGATTAAGAGTTCTCTCTCATTCTAGATTTCAATCTTTCTTTTCTGATGTCCTTTCTTCCAAGTCCTCTATACCTTATACTAAACCTGTGGATTTACGACCTCTTCTGTTTGATAATTCCCTAGAAGATCCTCAGGTTGTTAATGGTTAATTTCTTTAAGTTGGAATGCTAGAGGTTTAGGATCTTCTACTAAGCGTATGGCACTTAAAGACTTACTTTTTTACATCATATTAATATTGTGGGGATCCAGGAAACAAAAAAAGAACTGTTTCAAACCATAACATTAAATGCCCTCAGCTCCACTATCTCATACTGGATCCCCAAGCCTTCAGGGGGGCTTCAGGTGGTTTGTTATTAGGTATCAATGAATTCAAATTTTGGATATTAAATACTTGGACCATGGACTTTACCATTACTGTTCACATAAAAAACAAATCAGAGAATTTTGAATGGCTCATTATAATAGTATATGGTCCTGTTTTATCTAATTTACGTAGTGCCTTCTTTGCTGAACTTCGTTCTATACCCTCCCTAGGTCCCACTGCTTGGCTTTTGTTTGGTGACTTTAATTTAATTAGGAATATATCAGAGAAGCAAGGCCCTTCTTATAATTCATCCTTAGTAATATATTTAATGAATTAATTTCATATCTCAATTTACTTGAATGTCCCATCTTTGATAGGAAATTTTCTTAGGAAAGATCCTTAACTTCCCCTTCCAAAGCTTTACTAGATAGATTCTTGTGCACCTATGATTGGCTGGCTCATTATGCCAACTCTATTGTTACATCTTTACCTAGAATATACTCTTATAACAATCCAATTATCTTACATACAGATTCTATCTCTACTAGTTCTAGATATACTATTAGATTTGAGAAATTCTAGATTTCTCAAGAAGGTTTTTCTGAATTAATTGTTTCCTAATGGTTAGCATTCCCATTAGCATCTGATCTAGGCAATTCATGGAAGTTTAAACTCCAATTCTTAAGACAAAAACTAAGATGATGGAATGCTAACCTACAAGGTAAAAGGAAAAGACAAAAGACTAATCTCATAGAACAAATTGAATATTTTGAAGTGCTCCAGGATTCTGGTTCACTCACTTCTTCTAATCTTACTCATTGAAGAGAATGCGAATCCCCTCTATATAAAATTTATCAAGATGAGGAATCACATTGGCAACAAAGAGCTAGGCTTAAATGGTTCCTAGAAGGTGATCTTAATACTAGATTTTTTCACTTGACAATCACAATTATGAGAAAGAAGAACACCATTTTATCTTTGGAAATAGATGGTATTCTTGTATTTGATCCTGACGTATTACAAACCCACATTACATCTTATTTTAAGGAGCTGTTAGGTACTTTTGAAGATAGATTTCTTTCTTTAAAACCTGATCTTTGGCCTCCCTCAAAGATGTTGTCATCCTTGCAACAATCTCTTCTTGAACAAAGTTTTTCTGTAAATGAGATTAAGTCTACTGTTTTCTCTTGCAACCTATCTAAAACCCCTGGTCCTGATGGCATTTCTTTCTTATTTTACCAAACTTATTGGGAATTAGTCCAATCTGATCTCAATCTTCTATTTCAATCTTTTTACAATAGACAATTAGATAGTTCTAAACTCAATTTAGCTTCTATCAGTCTCATATCAAAGAAGTCAGATGCCTCCACAATTAAGAATTTAGGCCCATTAGTTTGATCAATTGTAGTTTTAAGTTAATTACAAAACTTTTAACTAACAGATTATCTCAGGTAATGGACCCTTTAATAGATAACTCTTAAGCAGCTTTTATCAAAGGTAGATTAATAGGGGACAATATTGTTTGTGCCCATGAGGTGTTACACCAAGTAAGACTTAGTAAACAACAAGGAATTCTTCTCAAACTTGATTTTGAGAAAGCATTTGATAAGGTTAATTGGGATTTTTGTTAGAAGTTCTAGCTGCTAGGGACTTTGGTACCCTTTTTATTAGTTGGATTAAAGATATTCTAGTTAGTGGTAGGACCTGTATCTCCTTTAATGGATCCTAGGGGGCTTACTTTCCCTGTAAAAAAGGACTTAGGCAATGTGACCCTATGTCACCTCTTCTTTTTGATCTAGTAGCTGATGCATAAAATAAAATTCTAAATAGAGTCCAATCAGCAGGGCTTATACCTGGATTAGGTAGTATTAATAATTCTTCCAAGATTCTCAATCTGCATTTTGCAAATGACACCTTACTATTCCTTGAAGCCAACCCTTTGGTGGTTGAAAACCTCAAATTTTTGTTACTTGGCTTTGAATCTCTTTCAAGGTTAAAAATTAATTTCCATAAAAGTGCTTTAATCCCCCTCAATATATCCAATAAGGTGGCAGGTGCATTAGCAAGCCAATTAGGTCGTCAGTTGTCTTCTTTACCAATTACTTATCTAGGGGTTCCATTACATTGGAAGAAACTTACCATAGCAAACTGGGAACCAGTGGTATCTAAAATAGAAAATAAACTTCAAACTTGGAAAGGTACATTACTTTCCTCAGGTGGTAAAGTCACTTTGCTTAACTCTGTTCTCTCAGCCATTCCTCTTTATTGGCTTTCAATTTACAGACTCCTTGTTAATATAAGACAAAAGATTGATAGAATTAGGAAGAAATTCCTTTGGTCTGGTTCTGATTCTTCTAGGAAGAAATACCATCCAGTGGCATGGGATCAAGTGTGTCTTGCCAAAAATCAGGGAGGTCTAGGTGTTCTTAACTTAGAGAGAATGAATATTATTAGCAAAATGGTGGTACAGGTTTAAAGATCCTACTTCTTCTGGCAAATGGAAAGACATCTTAATAGTCAAATATAGTTTCTCAGGTTTAGACTTCTCTAATTGTTCTTCTTTTTTGTCAGGTATTTTATCAATTCGATACATAGTTGAGTTAGGTATTAACAGAATTGTTGGACATGGCCATCATACTTCTTTTTGGTTAGATAGATGACATGGTGAATGTGCTTTATAATGCCTATACCCCCAACTTATTTAGGATTATTTCAGATCATTTAATTTCAGTGTTTCGAGCTATTACTCCATCATCCATCTCAATTCATTTTAATAGGCAATTAACTGGTATTCTCTTAACTAAGTGGCATAACCTAATCTTTTCACTTTTTTACCCTTCTGTGTTTACTGATATCACCACCCCCGATAAGATATATTAGAGATCGCTTTCTTCTGGCCAAATTACAGTTCACTCCTTGTACCAATGGTTAAAATTTGGGAGAATTAAAGAAAAATCTTATACTACTGTTTGGAAAACAAAAATCCCCCTTAATATTAAGATCTTCAAGTGGTTGGTTAGAGAGGGTAAAATTTTAACCAAAGATAATTTGGCTAAGAGGGGCTGGAATGGAAATCAAACCTGTCATTTCTGTGATTCTATAGAAACAATTGACCACATTTTTGTAACCTGTCCTGTAATCTCATCTCTTTGGACTTGGATAGCTAACCATAATAATTTTGTTTTGAACTGTGATATCATAACTGATTTGTGGCTTTTAGATACTTGGATCCTCTAAAGGATTGTCTTTTAATAGAATTAATTAGAGCAGCTACTATTTGAATTATTTGGTTAGCTAGAAATAAAGTATGTTTTAATAATGCCGTGATACCCTCTGTAGCTTCATTAGGATCTCAAATTATTTCTTTAACTTCTTATTGGTGCAAATCTAATTCAGATGAATTTTTTTAAAATTAATTTTAGTTTTACGTATGGATGTCACAAATTTGTCTTAGGCATGCAATATTATAATCCTATCGGAGACAGATACATTGGAAGAGGAAAACAACAGCTGGGATTCAGAGGAAGAACCATGTCTTGGTATAGAGGGGTCAGACCTTTCTGATTTCCTCAGAGACAAAGCAGAATATGATACAATTGATGCTGCCTACTTCCCTTCTTCTGACCCCACTGCCCATACCAGTTCATCCAATGCTAGTTCCTCTGCAGCTCCTTAGTTCTTTCTAATGAGTTACTTATGTACTTACTGTTTTGTATGATATATGTCTAGCAGACTTTAGCTCTTATGCCTAGATGGTTTAGATATCCCCTAGTTGCTTCACAACTTGAGGGATTTTTGTTAATTGGTTGCTGATTGTACTTGTCTTAGGCACATTTTGTAAGAACTTATCCGTTTATAACGAAACAAGTGGTATTATACCACTTTTATAAAAAAAAAAATTATTTAAATATTAGATTAGTTTAATTATTATTATTTGTTTTCATCGTTATTTCAAATATACAATTCAAACGATATTTTTACTAACTCAAATAGTCTAAAGTTAGCTTTCTTCTCAATACATTCAGATTAGCACTATTTTCGACCACTAATTCAAAAATCACTAATCCTTACGCGAACGAAACAGCAGAAAGTAGTGGGTCCCACACTTTTATCACATTCAATTCTTTACTGCGTGAATGAACGATTGAAGAAAAGCGGGTCGTTCACTCATCCATCAGAGTAGTGGTTTGACACTGCCCGTGCCCGGTCCGCCCGTGCCCGGTGCGCGGGGTACCCGTACCCGTGCCCGGGTATAGATGGGTAAACGGGTACGCGGGTACGGGCTTGAAATGGGCAGGGTGGCCTGTTTTGGTGCCAAACCCGGGTGTACCCGTACCCGCCAAACCCGTGCCCGCTGCCCGTCTGCCCGCACCCGCCACGGGTGTACCCGCACCCGCGTACCCGTGCCCGCTGCCCGCCGAAACTTTAATTCAAAAATTTTCCCCCCACTGGCCAATATTAACAGAGCATTTTTGGCTACAGACAGCGCACTGAGTACAGCTTTTCATGTGAATATTGCGCTGCATGAAGCTAAAACTGCTCTGTTAATTTGCGCTGGATGTGAAAATGTGAATATTGCGCAAGTTGTACAGTTTTTTTCAATTACTTAATATGGACCGTTATTTTTAACTTGGCACGAATCTCAAAGCACAATAATACTTGCGCCAGCTCCAGGCCCCCACTGGCCACTGCCGTAGCCGTACACATAGGTCTGGTCCTCTGCATCTATTGGTTGCTTTGGTTTTAATGTAAAGATTCCCTTCAATTTACGATGTATGAATTGAAGTGTTGAACAAGCCAACAAGGCAACATTTCAACAAGGTCCTCTCCATTATTGTAAAAGATTCCCTTCACTTTACGGTTTGGGATTAACTCTCACGGCTTTGAGATTCGGCTGAACGCAGAGAGCTGTATTATTGGTACACTGCCCCACAGTGCCCCCCACTGTTCCGAATTTTGACTGAAATCACCCAATTTCACACCCAGCCAGGCCCCCACAGTTCCGAATTTCCCCATAAATTAACCCCCAAACCCACTCTCCCTCACTCACTAAATTTCTCACTCTCCCTCACTCACTAAATTTCTGATTTTCTCTTCTCATACTCTCTCTCACTCATACTCTCTAATTCTCTATCATTTTTTTTTATTTTTCAGAAATTAATTTAATTATTAGAAAAAAAAAATATAGTTGGAAATTTATTTTATTCCGCAAAGGCGCGAGATACGGTTGAGCAAGATTATTTCATCCCGCAAAGGCGCAAGTTTTCATCTCGCAAAGGTTAGATTAATTTTTTTGCATTTATTAAATAAGTTAGATTTATTGTTAATTTTATGATAAATAGGTTAGATAAATTTTTAAATAGCTTAAACATGTTAGATTTTTTGTTAGTTTTATTATAAATAGGTTAGATTAATTTTTAAAGTAGCTTACATATGTTAGATTTATTGTTAGTTTTATTATAAATAGGTTAGACTAATTTTTAAAGTAGCTTAAATATGTTAGATTTATTGTTAGTAGAATTGGTTTGATTTATTTCAAAATATATTAGATTTACTTTTGAATAGGTTAGATTTATTCTTGAAATAGGTTAGATTTATTTATAAATAGCTTAGATTTATTTTCAAAATAGCTTAAATAGGTTAGATTTAATTTTTAATTCAGTTTTTATTTTTAAGTAAGTTAAATTTTATTTTAAATAGGTTTTATTTGTGCTAAATAGGTTATATTCATTTTAAAATTAGTTATATTTGTTTTTAAAATGGTTTTTGAATAGGTAGTTTATTTTAAAATTGGTTAGATTTATTTTTAAAATATGTGAGATTTAGTTTTGAAATATGTGAGATTTTATTTGTAAGTAAGTTAGATTTAAATAAGTTCTATTTATTTTTAGAATAGGTTAGATTTATTTGAAAATATGTTAGCTTTATTTTTGAATAGGTTAGATTAATTTTTGAAATATGTTTAGGTTTATCTATAAATATGTTGGATTTTTTTAGTTTGTTAGATTTTTCAAATAGGTTATTTTTTAATATGTTGGATTTATAAATATGTTGGATCTATAAATATGTTGGATCTATACATATGTTGGATTTCTTTTTTAATATGTTATATTTTATTTTTTAAATTTTGAATATGTTAGATTTATTTTAATATAGGTTAGATTTTATTTTTTAATTTCGGATTAATTTTTAAATATGTTAGATAAATAAGTTAGATTTTAATATGTTAGATTTATATTTTTTGAATCTATAAATATGTTAGATTTTTGAATATGTTAGATTTATTTTTTTTAAAATAAGTTAGAACAAATTGTATTTTTTTTTTTAAAATAGATTTTTGAATAAGTTAATGGAGCAAGGTGAGGCAGAGAAGAAATGGAGCAAGGAAGAGCTGGTTGGCAACAAAACAAATAAGCACTGTAAGTTTGTTGTTTCTCTCGGTCAAGAGACATCAGATGCCATAGAACAGAATGATGTTGAGGCCACAGTCAAGAATGCGCCCGAGGAAAGCAAGATGTTAGAGCGAACTGACTCTGATGAGAGGTCTCAGGAGTCGGACAAAGCGGTCGAGCAAGATCCTGAGGCAGAAAACTCTGATGAAGTAGAGGATGATGTCAAAGTGTGTGATATCTGTGGAGATGTAGGTCAAGAAGATTTGCTTGTTTTTTGCACAAGATGCAGTGATGGAGCTGAACATACTTATTGTATGCGAGTTATGATGAAGAAACCTCCAGAAGGTGAGTGGCTATGTGAAGAATGCCAGATTGATGTGCAAGCTGGAAAACAAAAGGAGAAACAAATAAGTTAGATTTAGATTTAAATTAGATTTGGATTTAAATTAGATTTGGATTTAAATTAGATTTAATTTAGATTTAAATTAGATTTGGATTCAATTTAAATTAGATTTACATTTATATTCAATTTAGATTTAATTTAATTTGCATCTAAATTTAGATTTGAATTTTTATTTAATTTAATTTTTATTTAATTTAGATTTAGATTTAGATTATCAATTTAAATTGAACGTTTACAAAAAAAGAGGTCATGTGTGACACATCTCATATGACGGTACCAGGCTGACCATGCTAGGTTTGATTCAACTGCACTTATTATGCTTATATGTATCAAATAAGTTAACGGGAAAAATAAACAAATAAATTGTCACCCTGCGTCAAAAACATTTAGGTATCACCCTGCGTCAAAAATAAACAAATAAATTGTTTGTCTTCAAATTAATTATAAAATAAAACTAACTTTTTTTTAAACATCTTCCTTAAACATGTCATATAAATACATACTTTGTAATATATATTTATAATGAGTTTTAATAAAAAATAAAAAAATAATTTGTCATTAAGTTTTTTCAAAAAATAGAAGAATAAGTATGATATTTGAATTTAAAATAATAAATATAATATTATGAATTTTAGATACAAATATGATCCAGACATCCAATACCCGCCTATTTTGAATCCACTGGTGTAAGAAACAAATAGTTTTTT
This sequence comes from Carex littledalei, assembly GCA_011114355.1. Taxonomy (NCBI): domain Eukaryota; kingdom Viridiplantae; phylum Streptophyta; class Magnoliopsida; order Poales; family Cyperaceae; genus Carex; species Carex littledalei. The sequence goes on along the minus strand of CM022086.1, from coordinate 14,616,709 downwards.
TTTTCACTAAAGCAATTATGCACATTACATTTTTCTTTTTTTGCACACATTACATATTTTTGACATGTTATTCCAAAAAAATATTATGACATGGAAGTAGCATCCATAGATCATTTGATTTTTGCTTTGATTTATTTTTCACACGCACACAACATCATCTGAAATAAAACACAATTTAAGTACTTAAAATACTTTAAACGAGATCTAATTTTTAATATAATATAAAAGATTATTACTCGTGTAAAGAAATATTATTTCGTACGACACGTAATAATATTCGTACGACACGGTAAACACGTAATAATATTCGTACGACACGGTAAAAAAAAAATAAAACAAATCAGAAAACAGCAAAAAAAAAAAAAAAAAAAAATACCCGTGCCCGTCCTGCCCGTGCCCGCTGTACCCTTGCCCGTTGTACCCGTCTACCCGCAACGGGCACGGGTTTGAGACGGGCAGGGCGGAGTTTTTAAAAAAAAAACCCGCCTACCCGTGCCCGTTGTACCCGCCAACCCCTTGTACCCGTACCCGTTCTGCCCGCTGCCCGGGACGGGTACGGGTCTGCCCTGCCCGAGGTACCCGTTAGCAGAAGTCTACATCAGAGTATCAGACCTCTATTATTGACTTGCTACGCTTGGAACTACAGTGTTCAGTCTATTAAAGATCCTAATAAGATAATATTCAGAATAAGTTCCGATATTTTTATTAAAACCCAAAAAAAAAAACAAATTATCAAATCTGCTCCTACCCCAACTTTATTTTTATTTCTACCCTAACCGCCCATGGGCTGGGCGGTCCACTTTTTCCACCTGACCGCCCAGCAGCTGGGCGGTCCGCTAGTGTTTTTTTTATTTTTTTATTTTTTTTTATTTTTTTTTTTAAGAGAGACAATATGAATATCAAGATGCTGAATTCTTAACGCTAAAAATTCGATTTTTTTTGTAAATATTAGTTAGATTACTTCTTTTAAGCATATTTATACTAAAATACGCTAAATTACTTGGAATTATGTTAAATTACGTTGAGTTACACTATATTAAGTTAAATTACACTAAATTACGCTAAAATACGGTAAATTACAATAAATTACATATGAATAGGGACGATATCTTCACTAAAAAGGCGAAAAACGACGACGAAACTTCAAATGGTCATAAAACGGTGCTCGAGTGTCCGATTTCAGCAAATGACCACTTTTCGGAAAGCTTGCGAAAATGCGCATGCGTCCGTGCCTACGATGCCGGATTCCAAAATTCAGAATCGCCAAAAAACAAAGGGAAGAGCCTCAAAACTTGAGTTGAAGTTTCCGATTAAGATTTTCATTTCTATTATTCAATCCAAGTAGCTCAGTAAATTAGTTACATAATGAAATTGTAGAATACCAATTTTTACTATTTTCGGAATTTTTTTACTATTTTTTATGATTCGTGAAAGATGGCACAGAATCGGTCTATTTTAGCGTAATTTTGTGTAGTTTAGCATAATTTACTGTATTTCAGCATAATTAGCGAAGTTATTGTTATTTAGTGTAATTTAAAGTAATTTAGTGTAACTCAACGTAATTTAACATAATTTCAAGTAATTTAGAATACCTTTCCTATGTTCCTATGTTCAAGTAATTTACACTAAATTTAACATAAAGTACTCCGAAATACACTAAATTGTAAATTACTTGAACATAGGAACATAGGAAATGTATTCTAAATTACTTGAAATTACTCGAGTGCCGTTTTATGACCGTTTGAAGTTTCGTCGTCGTTTTTCGCCTTTTTAGTGAAGATATATCGTCCCTATTCATATGTAATTTATTGTAATTTACCGTATTTTAGCGTAATTTAGTGTAATTTAACTTAATATAGTGTAACTCAACGTAATTTAACATAATTCCAAGTAATTTAGCGTATTTTAGTATAAATATGCTTAAAAGAAGTAATCTAACTAATATTTACAAAAAAAAATTGAATTTTTAGCGTTAAGAATTCAGCATCTTGATATTCATATTGTCTCTCTATAAAAAAAAAAAAAAAAAAAAAAAAAAACCACTAGTGGACCGCCCAGCTGCTGGGCGGTCAGGTGGGAAAAGTGGACCGCCCAGCCCACGGGCGGTTAGGGTAGAAATAAAAATAAAGTTGGGGTGGGAGCAGATTTGATAATTTGTTTTTTTTTTTGGGTTTTAATAAAAATATCGGGAATAAGTTCATAGAAAATTGGAGCGAAAGGGCATTCATATCACCTAAGGTAACAGAACATTTTCTTTTAGATCATGACCGTCCGATCAGAATCCGCACGAATATTAAAGAGACCCGTGCAACCCACCTCGGACCGAATTGGCTCGGATTCTGATCAGACGGTTCATATATAAAGAGAAATATTGTATTACCTCAGAGTAAATTTACTCGCGAAAAGGGTGGTCGAAAATGAAATTGATAAAAGAATATAGTAATTGGAAATTTGAAGAGAAGATAACACAAATCACAAATGGCATCTATATCTTCGTCGTTGCTTCGGTTCTCTCATCTCGACCCTCATTTTCTCTCCCACACCGTTAGGTTCTCTCTCAGGCCCCACCTCTCACCTTCAAGGGCGGTGCCGCCCGACTCATCCTCCGCCTCCGGCGACTCTTCTCCAGCTCCCTCGTCCCTTGATGAATTGACTTACATTAGCAAGAAAAATAAGAAAAAAAAGAATAAAGGAAAAACTGTGACTCGCAGAGACCCGATACAGATACAGATTGGTGAAACGAAAGAGAAGGAGAAGGAGGAAGAGAAGAGCGCGAGCGAAGGCGCGTTTTTGTTGGCGTGGCTGGGGTTAGGGGTTGTGATTTTGGTGGAAGGTGTCGCTTTGGCTGCCTCAGGTGAGAATTGTATCTGACTTCTAATAGCTTTAAAAAATTGCATTTAATGGTATAGAAGAGACCAGTACCAATCTACATTGTAATACTTTGATTTCATTTTGGTCCAATTTTGGGTTTTAGTATGAGTGAGGCTGTGAGTCTATATATGGTAATATGAAACCCATGCTATGGATCCATATCTCTATTTTCAAATATCAAAGAGTCGATCCGAACCATTAAATGTGATCTTCATATGAATATGTACTTGGAGACTGAATTTTTAATTTTTTACAACTCTGTTACTAATTTTTTAGATAAGTAGAATGTAAAATTCGGTCTTCAAGTACATCTTCACACGGAGATCATGTTTAACGGTTCAAATTGACTGATTGAGCTTTGAAAGTAGAGATATGGGTCCATTGCACGGGTCGATCCGTAGTATGCATATTACCATAGCCTCACTCTTTTAGTATTGCCATTGGAAGTGTAAACTAGCTTCTACCTGGTGGTTTGACAAAACTCGTCCGGTCCAGGACTGGACCCGAACCGGCCCGAGCCCGTGGCAACCCGTGGACCGGACCGTCCAAACGGGTGGGCCGGGTTAAGCAAGGCGCGGAACCGGGTTTTTGGACCCAACCCGTGATGACCCGACCCGTTTGAACCCTCGGTCCCGGACCGGACCCAACCCGTGCCAACCCCCCAAAACCCCTCCAAACCCGCCCGGGACCCAAGCCAACCCGCTCCAACCCCGCCAACCCGCCCGAATTCAATTTTTTTTTTAAAAATGGCTCCCAATTTCCCCCCAAAAAACAGAAAAAAAAAAAAAAACCGGACCGGACCGACCCGTGGACCCGTGGAACCGGGGGGTTGAGCACGGGTTTGGGTTGACCGAACCAAACCCAACCCGTGGAACCTGACCCGTGCCAACCCGGGTCCGTGTCAACCCGTGGACCGGACCGGACCGCTCCGTTTTCAAACCCCTACTTCTACCACACAAAAGTTTTGGTGAATTTAATGTCATGAGATGAGGTGCTGTCTTATTTATTATTTCTAGGTCCATTGTATTAGTATCTTAAGTTGGTATATAAACTGATAACATGAGATATAAAGAAAGTTGTAATGCTACGTAAGCATCAGATACTTGAAAAGGAAATTCTCTCAACCTGATTCTTTCCTATAAATTTACAATTACTCTTCTGTACGCACAGAATATTTCATTCTCCAAATTGTCCTTGGCGTAAAACTAGTTAGAATTCGTTGTTTTGTTTTTAGTAAATTCAGGTTTATTAGTTGAACTTTACCAAAATGAAAAGTTGGGTCACTCTATTAGTTCAACTGGCATTTCCTAAAGTGTAAACTACTGACTTTTGCAGTGCCTGATTAAATTGTTCTTACTATGCTTTCTGATTGATATTTATTCTTTCTTGCAAAAACAGTTTGGTGCCATTATGCCGCACCTTACTTGATTTTTTGATATATGTAATCATATAATGTCGGTTCATGAATACATCTGCAGGTTTTCTGCCAGAGGAGTGGGATAATTTTTTCGTCAAGTTTCTTTACCCTTCCTTCACACCGACTGTATTTTTGTTTCTCGGTTTATCGGTTGCTTATGGTGTTATCAAGTACCTTGAGGCTGAGAAAATGAAGAAAAGTTAAGAGAGAGCAGTGGAGAGTTTGCTCTGTGAATTTGTGAAGATATGTGAGATATTTCACATTGTAGTTATCTAGTTCAGGTTTGTGATTAGCATACTGGCATTTTTGTGTACATGTTTGGTACTGAAAATTGTACCTGTTTTTGTATTAAATTAATTATATGGGCTCAAATGGTGCTCTGTTTGGTATTTTTCTAGTACACTGAGCTCAACTATGCCTTTGGTAATTACTGCCCTTTGATTTATCTGAGAAATAACCAAACAGGGGATCTTATATATAGGTTTGCATATTGCATGCCAGCATCTGTGGTGAGTTTGAAGAGAGCAAAATAGTCGTTATTTTTCTTGTACAGATATGGTTTTGAGTTCATTTGAGTAAAAACTTGCCCTTCTATTGCAATTAAATTCATTTGATCCGACATGTGCAATTAAAATATATTAAAGTGAAAGAAAGAAACATGTGTTTAAATTCCGTTGCTCTTCTAGTTATATTACTAGGATTCTTAATTAAGGCCCTAATAATTTGGGTGGCCTTAAGTCCGAAGGCTTTCGAAATGGGCCAAACAAATGACTTGAATAAAGAATACCTTCATGCTGTATTACTTTATCATCAAGGCCCAAGTATAAATACTTTCGGCCCACAAAATTTTCTCTTTTCTTTGTCTTCCAACTATTTTTATTTTTTTAATAAGATATTCACGGTCAAATTTTAATATTTATATATAAGATTTTTATTCGAGTTTTAAAAATGCGATTTCTTTTTTCAAACTAAATTTTTTAAATCTTAATATGTAATATTGTGATGAAGCTCAAATGCTCAATTCAAATAAATATATTATTTTCCACGTCCATGCAGATCATTTTCCATTTACCCTTTGCAATTGGTGCTGGAGCCTGGAGCTTCTCTCAACGTAATAAAAGACATTCAACTTATGAAGGCAAGTGCAATAATTCCAAATTAAAATATGTATATTGCAGAGTAATGAAACAATAATTTTTATAATTAATTGAAATATTCCTTGCAATTACAATAATCCAAAATAATGGGATCGACTAACAGTCCCCCCATTCTGTCCCCTAAACGTCCCCTGATTAACTGATGTGTAAAGTACGATGGGAACCACTAACTACATTAACTACTTGAGGGACCGCTTATGATTGAAAAAATTTACAACTGGTGCGCGTATGTATGGATACTTATGCGTTGCAAGTATTATCATATAATATATTAAGTATTCATACTTAAGACATCAAGTATTAAAAAAAAAAAAACTGGACATCAACTTTCTTTTCTCTCTAATTACACACTCATCTTTTACACGTTTTTAGAAGTGGATTTTTTTTCTCCGTTTAATCTCGTTAATATTTCTGACGATCTGTGAGGAATTTTGCGAATCTAAAACTACGGACATCTTATACGTAATTTTCTCTTTCAAATGAGATCCATGATGAAGTACTTTCGGATTTTTCGTCGTTCAAGTATTCATAACTCGTCATGTAAGTATTCATATCTCGTCGAGAAAGTATATCATATATCGTCGTGTAAGTATTCATACCTCGTCGAACAAATATTTATACCTAAGATACCAAATATTTCTAAAAAAATTGAACATATAAACTTTTTTTTATTTCTCTTATCACACACTCATCTTTTACACGTTTTTAGAGGTGGAATTTTTTTTCCATTCAATCTCGCCTATATTTCTAACAATCTGTGAGAAATTTTGCGAATCTAAAACATCAAGTATTCATACCTATGATATCAAGTATTCATATATAATACATCAAGTATTCATACCTAAGATATCAAGTATTTAAAAAAAAAAAACTGGACACATCACTTACTCATATTTTACACATTTTTAGAGGTGGTTTTTTTTTCTCCGTTCAATCTAACCAATATTTCTGACGATCTATGAGGAATTTTGCAAATCTAAAACCACGAACGTCTTCTACACAATTTTCTCTTTCAAATGAGATCCATGATGACATACTTTCGAGTTGTCTGTCGCACAAGTATTCATACCTAATCGATCAAGTATTCATACCTAATCGAGCAAGTATTCATAATAGTGGTCCCGCCAGTGGGTATTGACAGTTAGACGGGGACCACTAACTGTTGGTTAAAGTCGTTAATTAATGATTAACACAGTTAGTTATCATCGGGGGACGTTTAGAGGACCAAACAGCGGGGGACAATATAATTACTCCAAAATAATATCCATATAAAAAATAAATAGTTGAATACCATTGGACAAGTTGGGTTTGAGTTTAGTGGTCCTGATATTAAATCCCAATTTCAAAATAAGTACGTCTGTAGCTATATATATATATATATATATATATAGCTATAATTTAATTACATTTCAATAAATTTAATTCTATAAGATATTATTTCATTTTTTTTTGCCGAATCCTCAACAATAACCTAATCACCTACCCAAAAATTAATCTAAATATTTAAAAACATCACAAAAGAGAGATGGTTTACATTTTTGTCTTTGAAAAAAACAGTGGTGAGTTGGAACATAGTGGTTTTGAGATTTAATATATATACCTAGGCTCCAATTAGGTATAAATTAAAATAAGCTTTTGATTGTACAGACTTGTTTAAATTGCTTATAGAAAAAGTTATTTCTTTTGTCTTTCTTTATCATAATTCTAATTTTTAATGTAAGTATATATCAAATCAGCAAATAAAATGACAATATGGCTAATTTAATAAAGGGTAACAAACAAATTTTGTTATGTAGGAATCTAGTGGTGGGTGAAATATTGATATCCAAAAAGTTTATGGCCCTTTCTGTGCTCTCTCTCTCTTCTTTTCTCTCCAAACCAATATCCCTAACCGGCAATCATGGGGTCAGCTCCCCTATCCCCCAACACTCACCACTGCTTTCTCTCTCCGGTTGGCGAACATGGGGTTTCCCTTCGCGCGCGGCTCCTTCGCGATCTCCACAACACCATCTTTCTGTGTTCAATTATGGATGAAGACCTCCCTCCTAGTTATCACCTGGTCACGCTTCTAATGGCGAGATATGGAGGCATAACTGGCCTCTCACTGACTACAATGAAGGCTACCTTTTTAAATCTCCTAACTGGCTTCTACCTAATGAATCGATTTTTGACTTGGAATATTGGGAAATGTACCACGGCCTAACCATGTTGTCATGGCGTTTCACCTCCTCTCCTCCTTATCAGGGCCAACTATCCCGCCAAACCATTGTCATTCGAGGTTTTCCCCTTTGACCTCTGGCACGAAGATTACTTCAGACAAGCAACCGATTCCATGGATTTCTTGGTGAGCATTGCTCCGGAGTGTTTGGATGCCCGCACCAAATCGTACGCTCGCATCACTATTGACTGCTATGACATTGGTTTTATCCCAATGTGACTTTACGTAGGCCACGATGGTCTATAGACACGTTGTTCTATCCAACTGGTGGGTGGAGACATTCACCAAGTCCCTCAGCACGGAATACCACCGCCGGATGATGAATTTGGGAACGGGGTCCAGGGCGGTCCACCAAATGACCCCCAGGAAAATCAGCATGATTGGGAGAGGGGGTTCCCCTAGTTTATACATTTTTGTACCGGAGTCCTAGGGCATCGGCGGTTAGGGCAAATGGACATGGTTTAAATGGTGGTGTTGTCTCTAGGGTTTCGGACTGGAGTGCACAAAGGATCCTGAGGCCACAGAAAACCCACGCAGGCCTAAGCACGTTGTTCGCTGGTTAGCGCAACGCAAGTTTCGGTACGCTTGAGGGCGTACCTTTTAAAACCGCGTTTACACTTCACGAGTAAGGGTTGCAAGTGCACAACCCCTATCGAGTAGTATAATCGGGTATCGATCCACAGGGACGGGCAATTACTAGGTTAGAATCTACCTAACTCAATTAAAAACTAGAAGTGAGAAAGATTTGGTTTGGTATTTAATTTCCTAAAGGGTCAAATCGAACAATTCAAACAATTCAAGTAGATGTAATAAAATGCTAGAAGAAATGTAAATTGTGTTTTGATTATGGATAAAAGGCGTTTCCAGGGTTTCAGACTTCATCTCTGATCTGCCTCTAGTGGTACGGCCCGTACCAAGTTGGTACGGCTAGGCCGTACTTCACTTGGTAAGGCAAGGCCGCACCACCCTGGTAAGACCCGTACTGGCTTCCCAGAACAGAGCTTACCAGTTCGAGTTGATGCATTTCCTTGCTGGTACCTTGTGCTAAACTCTTTAGAAAGGTTCAATTGACCATACCTAAGGTTCCTAAGCCTCAACCATCGTTTGTTGGATCAAGATCTAGGTTGGAATGCAATTGATTGCCTTTTAGGGATTTCTACACCTCAACTCTCGTGTGTTGGTACAGATCTACCCTAGCTGGTTGATTGGAGACCTAAGGCACCCTCTAATCTGTCGATTAGAGGAGAATTCAACCTCTCGGCTTCAATTCGAACAAGTCTACCCTAAACAATTGATTTGGTTGAGAGATTGAGATGATCACATGACCTTGATAGGTTCGATCTAAACCTAGAGGTTCATCATACACAATCACAGCAATCAAAGCAAAAGATATCAAAGAAATCACAATCAATCAATCAAAAGAGTTCATACAAGATACAAGTCAAAGAAAGTCAAAACAAATCAAGAATCCATCTCTAAACCCTAGAAACTAAAATAACTACTCACAGCACATGATCTGATCTAAAAATACAATAAAAGGGATAGAGATAGCCATGGATCGAAGGGATCGAGAGGAGGAAGCTAGATCCGTCGAGTTTCGCCTCTTCCTCTTCCTTCCTTCTTGCTCTCAGCTCCTTAGCTCTCTTTCTCTCTCTTACTGTGCTCTCAAATAGATCTGGAATGGAATCCTCTCCGAAATTGGAGAGTTCCCCGCTTTAAATAGCCTCTGCCAAAATTTGAATCTGTCAGGCCGCCTTTATGTACGGCCCGTACCAAAGTGGTACGGCCTGGCCGTACCAGGCGTGGTGAGACTGTAGATCTTCTCGCTAGCTTTCCAAAAAGTGGTCATACGCTCAAAACAGAGTTACGAGTCAAAAGTTATGACTGTTTTAAGTTCGGTGCTGAAATTTCTGGATCTGATGCGACCCGCGTGAGATCTGACGCAGGTCGCGTGGGGGAAGTCAGAACTCTGCCTGCTTTGCTTGTTTTCGCCTATTTCCTGCAAATCAACCACTAAACTGCAGCAGTACCATATTCTATTGATTTTCAATGTAAACTATGCAATTTAGTGGTCGAAAACATAAGGTCTGGTCTGAAAATAGGTCGAAATAATAGATGAAATATGGACATATCACACGTCTTCCAACATAGGACAAATATCTGACCCTGGCCCTGGCGGTACGCACCTCCCAACATGACTCACCCCATATTCAACCAAAAACAGGAAATATCGCTCCGCGTGACTGGGAGGAGGCCCCAGAAGAAACAAAAATTCAAAGTTTTCATATCAGTATGACGCCAAAACCACCCAGAACTCCTATACGATACATGCACAAAATAATGGTAAACCCACCCCACATAAATCATCAATCTGTTCCATTGTGGGACCTATCCCTTTCTATCCCTATATAAACCCCACATTTCTCACCGTCAAAACAATGAAACTCAAGTCCTACTCTCATCCCCTACCCTTAAACCCTAAACCATTAACCTTAAGCTCCAAAAAACAATCTCAAACCTGGTTCACATCCATTCATCCCCTACCCTTAAATTAAATTTATACGATGTGTCATACACGTTATAAATTTAATATGGTTTAAGCTTGTCATCTCTATGATATTTATTTTTATTATTAATTATAACACTTTATAATTAATCATAAAATTCTCTGATTACGTTCCTAATTGGTGTGACCCGATAGGATCTGTGTTATGTTGACAATAGAATTAAAACTCATTTTAATTTTATAAATCAAAAGCGGCATCTGGCAGAATGCATTATGACTACCCAATTGACACAGATGATATTGTACAGTACAATATCATGATCCAGTAAACAATTTACTCGTGTTTATTCTTCTGTCACATAGTATCAAAATAGTTTCAAGGTAGGTTTATGTCATTCTTGCAAACTTAATCTTTTCTAGATCTTAAGTAGATTATCAAATATGATTAACTCTTTAATCATATCGCGCACTGATAATCCTACTTTATCAAGAGGCCTAGTGATACCATCACTCGTATTAAATACGAGGGACAATAGTAGTCTTGGTGAACATCTCCTCTTCGCGCAAGTTATGCATACTAAAATGTCATTTGTATAGCTACTTTTTAAGGATAGCGTTGAACAACACTCACGAATACACACTTCTCATGTAAGAAAGATGAATACCTCATACTTTATAACCTAACACTGAATGAAACATTCATGACACGAACACAATCCATTTAACGTTTCATTTAGGGTATGTCAAATACCATGTTCTCTAACATGTATCTATGTGATTAAAATGACAACTCTTTGTCTATGTTTTGTAAAACTTAACCATCATTTAATCCACACACTAATTAGAGACTATTAAGAGTATTTATCATCTATATTACGGAGTTCTACAATTTCAAGTCCTTAACCCAAAATGTACCATAATTTGATAAAACCCAAGGAACAAAATGATATCTTTATTAATCATCTAATTCATGAACAAAACAAAATAAAATATAATTATCATATGATTGACTTCTAAATTATTACACTAACAATAATATCCAGGTCTCAAGGGGCTTTCTTAAAGGGTAGAGATATATCTCAGAACGTAATCTTACTTCGTGAGGTACTTCACTCCTTCAATTAAAAATCATACAAAAGAGAATTTTGTCTCAAAGTTGACCTTTCAAAAGCTTTTGATAGAATGGATTGGAGTTTTCCTAGAAACTGTCTTGCCCATTTACGGTTTTTCGGCCAAGTTAACGGGTTGGGTTATGGTTTGTGTATGGTCTGCACAATTCACGATCATTATTAACGGAAAATGAGATGGTTTCCTCTCGCCACAGTGCGGACGGCGCCAAGGCTGCTCTCTTTCCCCTTATTTGTTTATATTGGGGATGGACATTATGTATTGTAGTTTGCAAGGGCAAATCCAAAGAGAAAAACTGACGGGGGTTCGGCTTGCTCCAACAACGGAACAGCTAACTGATTGTCTATACGCTGATGATCTCCTGATTTTTGGTGAAGCATTAGTACGTTAGGCGTCTACTATCCTTCAGTCACTGCAGAATTTCATGAGGGTTTTGGGACAACAGGTGGGTCCCGCAAAAAGTTCCATTTGGTTCAGCGGTGCATCCATATTAAGGGACATGTGCAATGTGTCTCAAATCCTTGGTGTTCCTCTAGATGCGGATCCGGGTAAATACTTAGGGGCTCCAATCAACACAACAAGGGAATCTTTTGATATCCTAATCTCAAAGGTATCAGGGAGGCTCAATGCGTGGAAAGGTAGGTTGCTCTCTCTGCTGCCAGAACAATACTGATAAAGAGTGTGCTACTGTCACTCCTTGTTTATTATATGGCAACATCTAAAATACCAAGTGGGGTACTGAAAGAAATCAACGCTCTAATCCGCTAATTTTTCTGGGATAAAATGGACCAGGACAAATATCTTTTGTATGTTGCATGGGAAAAAGTGGTGGCACCGTTAAGTCTTGGAGGACTCAATTTCTGAGATCTAGAGGCAATGAATGAGGCTCTGCTAATGGAAGCATTATGGAATTCTGTTATGGCGGCAATCAAAAAGGGTTTATGCGTGTTTCGCATTCTGGAGGGCCATAATGCGCTTACGCGACAAGCTGCTACCTCACCTGTCCTGGGAAATTGGAGATGGGAAAACATGCACCTTTTCCAGCCCTTGTGCTAAGGAATGCTCAATTACAGGCCGTCTACGGTGTCTCAGCAAAAAGCCACAATTAGCGAGTTTGTACATGAGAATTCGGACTGCTGGAAGGCCGAAGAGATGCTCCCGTTGCTCGGTGCCTCTCGAACGTTCTCAATAATTTCATCAGTGCAGCCACCTCAATCAACATCGTCTCAGGACAGGCTAATCTTCTTACCAGCATCGGATGGCAGGTACTCGGTCAAGAAAGGATACCAGATGTTGAAAGGGGCCCCCTTATCGGGTACTGCTAATCCGGATCCGATATGGGACCAGGTTTGGAACAAGGGATCTCTATTACCCCGAATTAGGATCTCTATGTGCAACTTCATTTGTAATTTTAGGAATGTATTGATAACTTTATAAACGAATGATTTCTTTTAATGAAATTGTTTAAAAAAAATCATATTAGCTAATGAATAGAAAAATTAATTTTTGAATGCATAATATTTTTTACTTTTTTTAACGTTAAAATAATTAAAATTAATTGCATGAGTATAGTATTTTTAAATGAATTTCTATTATCTATTTTAATTTTATTCCAATTTTAGGAATATCGATGCTCTTACATTTGTTTTGAAATGACCGCTGATAATTCTTGTTGATGGGAGAAACAAATTATACACTTCAATTTTTTATCTCATCATAACATGTGCAATAAAATAACAGAGATTACTTCAACTTTTTGTCACCTCATCAATTAATGTGCTATGGCTTCAAGATCCATTTTTTTTTTAATGAATTACATTGTTTTTCGTTTTCCAAAAGTTCGATAAAATTATGTCTTTTTTTTTCCGTAATTTTGATTAAATGAGTATTTGGACAGCTAAATAAAAATAAAAATATTTTAAATTATTTTCAGCTGTTTAAATTAATTCAGTATGAACTTCCAATGAAAAAAAAGTTTTGAGAGAAAACCACCTCTTAATAATTATAACATTTTAGTATAATAAATTGTGTAACGGGTGTATATCGTCATCACAGTTCACAGATGAAATAACCCGGGACATAGTTTACACATAGAAAATGTCACAGAAGAGTAGTTGTAAAAATATTTGTTTTTAAAGTTTGAAAATTGCAAAAAAGGACAAAAGAGTAGTTGTATAGTGCGCCAAGGGACGGTCGTTGGTCGCTTGAGTAGCAAGAATTCATTAATTTTTTAATTAAAATTTAATCTATGGAAACAATTTTTTAACTCAAAAGTCTCCTTTCTTCTTCCTAATTTACCCTTTATCAAATTTTTATAATATTTCTACCATAATGGACGGTCTAAAATATGATTTCCATCACACGCCATGTCTCCATTTTTGTTTCTTATTTGATTTAAATAGTAGAAAGAAATCTCAATGCTTATCTTGACAGCATTTTATAATTGTTCTCTCTATTTTTTTATTATTTTGCTTTTATATTGCTAAATAATATATTTAAAAGGAATCTTTTAGCTGTTTAGCTTTAACTTTCATAATTGCCCTTCCTATTCTACTAAAATATTGCTTCAATTTTTTGTCTTACATTTTTGTAATATAATAACTCATCTTCAATTATGTGATATCTTTTTAATTATTTTAATTATTGAATTTCTTTCTCATAATAACTTGTTATTGTTGAATTAAGTTTTTTTTTTCGTTGAAAATATCTAGATGAACAAATTTATTTCTTTTTTTATTTCCTGAATTTTCTTTCAATCCACATAAATCTTTATCCTCTAATTTGGAATTATATTTTGATTAATTTTTTTTCCTTTAACGCTAAACGAACGGTCAAGATGCTACACAAGCCAAGAGATTCCATTACGTTGGTAGAAGCAAGTTGAAAAAAAATATTGGCAATAAGTCTTAAACTAAAGATTAAATGTAAGAGCGATAACCAATTTTTATTATCATAAACTATTTATTTTTTTCCTACTTCATGTAGAGTCATCCGAATGAATAATTTACAGAATAATTAATGTGTTTCGTGTTTTCAATAAATGCCTCGGCATTGGTAGGCTATATTTTAAAATGTAAGATATATTTTTCGGACTAATGTTCAAATATCTTTTTTTTTTATGTCTTTATTATGATTCTATTTTTAAAATTTTAACGACTTATGTTTTAAGACTCAAATTTAAAAAATACAATTGATAGATATCATATGTATGAATTTCTCTATGCATATGTGCCGTGATTTTTATTAATATCCATTATTAATTATAAAATAATAAAAATGCCTACCTTAGCTGGGTTTTTTTTTAAATATCCAGACCGGCCATTTGGGACTTTTTTTTTTTGAAATATTTGATAGATTACTTCTTTTGATGTATAATTAGCATAATTATATTAAAATACGCTAAATTACTTGAAATTATGTTAAATTACGCTAAATTAAGCTAATTTAACTTAAAATAATGCTAAATTATGCTAATTACGCTAATTATACTGAAATACGCTAAATTACGCTAAACTACGCTAAATTAGGCCGATTTTGTGCCATCTTTCATAAATCATAAAAAATAGTAAAAAAATTCTAAAAATAGTAAAAATTGGTATTCTACAGTTCATTATATAACCAATTTATTGAGCTACTTAGATCGAATAATAGAAATGAATATCTTAATCGGAAACTTCAACTCAAGTTTTGAGGCTCTTCCCTTTGTTTTTTTGGCAATTTTGAATTTTGAAAAACGGCGAAGCTTTCCAAAAAGTGGTCATTTTCGGACACTCAAGCGTCATTTTATGACTGTTTGAAGTTTCGTCGTCGTTTTTCGCCTTCTCAGTGAATATATCTATCGTCTCTCTTAGTGTGATTTAGCATAATTTAGCGTATTTTAGCATATTTTAATGTAATTTAATATATTTCAAGTAAATTAGCATATTTTAGTATAATTATGCTAATTATACATCAAAAGAAGTAATATACCAAATATTTAAAAAAAAATTCCCAACCGGCTATTTAATGGCTGGTCCTCAATTTTATTTTCAACCGGCCATTTAATGGCCAGTCTGGGCATTTTTAAAAATACCCAGCTAAGCTGGGTATAATTAATATTTTGTAATTAATTTTGGATATTAATAAAAATCACGGGCATATGTGTATGTGTGTGACTATAGCATTTTGATTTTGTATTAATCGGTAACAAGAGTTTGTAAAAATACACGGACACGAATATTTTTTAAACATTGATTTTTTAATTTGTTGATTCAAGTATAAAAAAATTCCGAAATGTGATAAATTTTGAAGTGCATATAGAGAAATATATAAATTATAACTAACATTTTTTGTTTACATATGACTTTAAATATTTATTAGAAAGTTAAAAGGTTGAGGTATGATGAAAGTACACAAAAATAAAAAATAAAACCATTTGAATTCTCTTATTCTTTTTAAGTCGCCAAACATTTTAGGGGGAATTTCATGTATACCCTTCAAAAACTTAGAAATTATTTTTTTTCCCATATAAAATTCATAATATCAAAATGTACTTATTTATTGTCTTTTCCATTAAAACTCATTTTAAATTTATGTAATACTCATTTTACCTTTCATTAAAAATATATAAACTAGTAGCATGTTTCAGAAAAAATATCAGTCTTCTAATTGATCGGTTTCTAAGGACAAATGGGTCATTTCACTACTTCTACGTTTACACAAGCATATACCTAAATGTCACTGTGTAATAATCAGAAGTAGAGGAATGACCAATTTGCCATTGAAAACCGTTCAATTAGAAGACTAATATTTTTCTAAAACATGTTATATATTATTTTATTTTTTAATAAAGGGTAGAATGGATATTTCACA
Organism: Carex littledalei; assembly: GCA_011114355.1. NCBI lineage: Eukaryota > Viridiplantae > Streptophyta > Magnoliopsida > Poales > Cyperaceae > Carex > Carex littledalei. The sequence goes on along the minus strand of CM022086.1, from coordinate 14,600,561 downwards.
AATTTAAAATGAGTTTTAATAGAAAAGATATTAAAATGGGTAAATTTGTGAGTTTTTGAATTTTAGAAGGATAAATATGATATTATAAATTTTAGAGGCAGAAATACATTATTTCCAAGTTTTTGAAGGGTATACGTAGGGGCGGACGCATGATTTCTATCAAGGAGGGGCAAGAATCAGGTTCAAATAGCTTATCGGGTTTGAACTCATTAACAAGTTGAGTACTAAATAAAAAGCAATCAACATAATAAAACAAATAAAAACAACAAAATAATATCGTTTTACATATTAAAAAATAATAAAGTTGGCCCGTATCCGTAAATTTCTATAAAATTTCTATAAAAATAATAAAATTTCTCATTAATAGTACTTTTCAACTGGCCTGGTGGGCTTTCCAGTTCCAGAGAGAAGCAAAACAATTAAAGTTTTTAAAATTGAGATAGAGAGCCTGAATAAATAAATATTATATAATTTTATTCTTTGAGAGAGATTAATGGTATTTCAACATTAAAGTTTTTAAAAGATAAAACTGTAAATTTTCAATTTATCGAGGAAGGGGGAATTAGCACCTCTTTTCTACCTACTTATGTAGAGAGAGAGAGAGGGGAGGGATCTAGTTACCACAATTTTGAGTTACAACAAAGTTACCACAACTATTTTCTACATTTTCAAATTCCAAATCGTCGATCCAAACCGTTCAACATGATATCCACAATAAAATGTGCTTCTAGATCAAATTTTATATTTTTATGATTTTTTTACTATTTATTAAGATGGATACAAAATTCTATGGTCTGAATTTGACTAGTTTTTGTAAAATACTTAATAAATAGTAAAAAAATTCAAAAAAAAATGCAAAATTTGATCTGGAAGCACATTTTATTGTGGAGATTATGTTGAACAGTTTGGATCGACGATTTGAAATTTGAAAATATAAAAAATAGCTGTGGTAACTTTGTTGTAACTCAAAATTGTGGTAACTAAATCCCTCCTCATATATACATATGTTGGCTAATATCAAAACATTTGTTCCTAGGTCGTGGAACAAACGTTTCGGTTTTTACTTTTTTAAAGTCCAAACAGTCGATCCAAACCGTTCAACATTCAATCTATATTAAAATGTGCTTGGAGACCAAATTTTATATTTTTTGGAACTTTTACTATTTATTAAGTTAGTTTTAAAATCGTTATTTTTAATGATCAAGAAATTTTTCAGTGTTTATTAAAATTAGCAATTTTAAAATTGGCTTAATAAATAATAAAAAATTCCAAAAAATGTAAAATTTGGTCTCCAAGCACATTTTAATATAGAGAGATCACATCTAACGTTTGGATCAATCGTTTGGGCTTTGAAAATTGAAAAATCAATTAGTTGCACCACGGCTCCGGAACAAACGTTTTGATATTAGCCAACATCTCTCTCTATATGTAGAGGTTGGCTAATATACCAACGTTGGTATAGATCAGTTCGTTATACCAAGTGGGTTTTTGTAATTTCAAAGTTCAAATAATCGATTTGAAATGCTCAACTTGTTCTCCATATTATAATGTGCGTGGAGATCAAATTTTATATTTTTTTTGTAAATTTTTTACTATTTTTTTTGGATTTTTGAAAATCACTGTTTAATATGGTAAAAAAAGAAATAAAAAATCTGAAAACTAGGATTTCCAAAAATCCGAAAAAAATAGTAAATTTTTTCCAAAAATATAAAAGTTGATCTCCAAGCACATTTTAATATGGAGAAAACGTTAAACACCTCAAATTGATTATTTGAACTTCGAAATCACAAAACTTAATTGATCTAACGAACTGTTGTATACCAATGTTGATATATTAGCCAAACTTTGTATATATATGTATGTATATATCTATATCTATATATATATATATATATATATATATATACATACATATATATATATATATATGTATGTATATTTATATCTATATATATATATATAGAGAATGGCTAATATACAAACGTTTGTTCCTGGACTCGAGAACAAACGATTTAGTTCTCTAATTTTCGAAGTCCAAACAGTCAATCCAAACCGTTAGATATTCAATCTATATTAAAATGTGCTTGGAGACCAAATTTTACATTTTTTGGAATTTTTTTACTATTTATTAAGCTGGTTTGAAAACCGCTGTTTTTCAATGCTGCAGAAATTTAATAAAAACAGCAGTTTTCAAACCATCTTAATAAATAGCAAAAAAATTCCAAAAAATGTAAAATTTGGTCTCCAAGCACATTTTAATATAGATTGAATATCTAACGGTTTGGATCGACTGTTTGGACTTTGAAAATCGGAGAACCGAATCGTTTGTTCCTGAGTCCAGGAACAAACGTTTGTATATTAGCCATTCTCTATATATATATATATATATATATATATATATATATAGGCTGGCTACTATGCTTCCATAAGCATATGCCCATATATGCTTATAACTCATTTTTGCGTTTCCAATGTTCAAATGGTCGATCCGAACCATTCATCTTGTTCTCCATATTAATATGTGCTTGGAGACCAAATTTTACATTTTTCTGAATTTTTTTACTATTTATTAAGCCACTTTGAAAATTGCTGATCCGGGTGAACAGTAAAAACAGTGCAACAAAATTCTGGATCATATGATCAGCAATTTTCAAAGTGGCTTAATAAATAGTAAAAAAATTCAGAAAAATGTAAAATTTGGTCTCCAAGCACATTTCAATATAGAGAACATGTTGAGCGGTTCGGATCGGTTGTTTGGATTTTCAAAATGAAAATATAGTGCCATGAAGTAAAAACTTGATTTTACTCCACGTCTCACCATAGCTCATCTATATATATATATATATATATATGACTTATGTGTTGTATGAAATCAAAATAATATTGTCAATAAAAAAAAAAATAAGATAGCCTGCGGACAATATTTGCCAAAAAAAAAAAATTTCTTAACTTACGGACGCCAAGTTAGAATTTTAATTCTGTTAAATGTTACCTACGTTAATTTATAAAACTCCACATCTATCTCTATATCATTTTGTATAGATCTGCGCACAATTAAATAATCAACAAAATGTTATGAAAATATTTCATTTTTTTAATATAGTGGACTAGTCAATGGTCGGAAAAAATGGCTCTGTTTAATATTACATTATTGAATTTTTTATTATTTTCATCATTAAAAGCAATTATAAATTAATGCCCTCTACCAACCGCAATTAGCACCGTTCTAATTTTTCTATTAAGACATTAATATATTAAAAGCTATGTCTACTTACCATTTGCTTAGTCATTTACCACCCACCTAAGACAATTAATGAAAACAAATAAATAAATGATACAAATAAATAATGATAAAAGGCAACCCAACTCATCAATTACCTCACTTCCTTCCTTGTATATTCCATCTCTGCTTATAAAAATATAATGAATAAATAAATAGTGACATAAATATTATTAATTCTCAACTTTACTAAATAAATATTTAGTGGCCTATCATCCTATTCAGAATTTGTACTAAAATATTTAAGAACCCTCAATAATTTCTCATTCCTGTTTCTTTACTCAATTATCTTTCCACCAACAAAAATTAGGAAAGAAAAACATTACAGTTTTCTCCTTTTCTCTGTTCTCTCTCTCCCTCCCTCCCTCGCCTTCTCTCAAGTGATTCAATTTTCTTCATCTCTGTGACTCTGTCAATTTTAATCTCTCTCCACTCCACTCCAGGCTCCCTCCCAGCTTAGCGCTCTCTCTCTCTCTCTTCTTCTCTTTTCTCTTTTTGTCTTTCATGGCGGATACAAACAGCACCACCGCAGAACCCACCACCACCACACCTCCAAACCCATCAACAAACGACCATGCTGACGTGTCCTCTGCGGGTCCCGCTCCGGTGAGCAATAATCATTCGTCCGACTCACAAGTAGATCCTAACACTGCCATCACAACTACTACCACCACCATGGCAGTGGGAGCGGGCACCACTGCCGCTGCATCCCTAGTCCCTTCCTTGTTCAAGAAGAAAAAGAGGGGGAGACCGAGGAAGTACGGACCCGATGGGAGGCCACGTCAGCCGGCACCGCTACGAGCCACCCCCATCTCGGCTGCTGAGGCGGCGGAGCCTTACACTCCGGCGGCGGCAGTAGGGGCCGCCATGAGGCGGGCAGGGTCGGGCGCCCGACCCGTTGTCGGGTTCGTCAGCAAACCCTCTTCTCAACAGCAGTTCGGGTTTGGATCTGCCGCACCCGTTAACAACTCACCAGGTAGGGTACACTCCATTTTGAAAAAATGTAATTTTGCAAATCTGACCTTACTTTTGACGGTATTTGCAAAATCCACCTTTACTATTAAATAAATGTTGAGGGTTGTGATGTCATTTGTGGTAATATATGATATAGGTGTAGGTGAAATGGTGTCATGTGCTGCTGGTGCAAATTTTACACCGCATGTAATTAGTGTTGCTCCTGGTGAGGTATGTCTTGTCATTTTTTCATAATTATATACATACATACATACATACATACAAGAAATGAAACACAACTTTAAACAACCTTCAATATGATTGCGTGTTCTTTTTAATTTAGGATGTGACTATGAAAATAATATCATTTTCGCAACAAGGACCAAAGGCCATTTGCGTCTTATCTGCCAATGGTATAATTTCGAATGTCACGCTCCGCCAGCCAGATTCACTAGGGGGTACGCTCACTTATGAGGTTTGTACCAAATTCTCATTTTTTTTAACATGTGGATTCACATTTTTTAATCCTCAATTTGATGTCAAAAAGGATTCATGTTGGACAACTGGTAATATGATGTCAAAAAGTAATAAATAATTTTCACCAATTACAATTATTTTATTTCGATTTTTACATATAAGAACTGGATTTTGATGTACAGGGCCGGTTTGAGCTTCTCTCTTTGTCGGGTTCATTTATGCCAACCGAAAATTGTGGTACAAGAAGTAGGTCGGGCGGTATGAGTGTGTCTTTGGCAAGTCCTGATGGCCGTGTAGTAGGTGGGGGAGTTGCCGGGCTTCTAGTTGCCGCAAGTCCAGTTCAGGTAATAAATATACTCCATATACATGCAAATGGTTATAATATCTCCTCAGTTTTCCAAAGTTTCATGCAAATTAATATTTACTTTTAAACCTTCCTGTGTGTTAAAATTTCAAGCAAAGGTATGGCATGGTTTTGTTATTCAAGTTTGTTTCACCTTTTGCTTTAACAATGCAAAGTTGGTAAAATATAGTAGGGTTATTAGCTTTTATGTGAAAATCTTTCATAGTAGAAATGATCTTTTGCTATATACGGGGATTTTGTGTCATATCGCAAGAAGTATTTGCGTAATTATATTTATATTTTTTAAATTTTTAATAGAGTTGCTTACTAACTCTTATAACATTCGAGTCAATTGATGCATTAAAAAAAGGTTTGCTTAAGTATACAAAAAAATCATGACATTTCATTTGCATATATTATATTTTGTTAATGCACAACACCATGACATAATCATTTAGATTGAATAAGTATAAAATATCGTCTGTAACAGGTCGTAGTAGGAAGCTGGATGCCGGGTTTACAAATAGAACAAAAGACAAAGAAACCTAGAGCTGTTGTAGTTGAAGCTACACCGGTGTCGGCCGCACCTACAATTCCATTCACAATTACCTCTGGAGATGCGGATGAATCATATGTAAGTGAACATGGTCGCAACTCAAGTGCACCCAAAGTTACCATCACATCATCTGCATCTGCTGCTTTTAGAGTGGAGAACATGTAGAGAGGATAATATTTATTTATAAATAAATAACATGTAACCCCCTTTTTCCATTATCACGAGTTAGAAATTGATATTTTTTTATGTTGTAGAGAGTAGTAGATGGCCTTGCATTTTGATGCTACTAGTTTCTCCTTTCTCTTGTTGTATTTTAGTCTTTTTTTTTAGATATTTATATTAGAAGGGCTGAAGGCATCCCTTTGATATATCATCTCTTTGTTACTTATTCAGCATTAGAGCCTTGAGAAGAGTATTTTAGTATAACATATTGGGATTCCTTGTGTTTTCGCTGTGAATGAATTATAGAAGCTTTGGAAAGCGGAATTTTTACAAGCACTTCAGCAACCATTGACTCATATTTAACTTGAGAAATTAATATATTAATTCAATCCATATAATTGACCCATAAAACATTTCTAACAACATATCTTCTTTCTCTTCACCTCCTCCTAACTTGATGGCCAATAAGAGGAATTCATATCAAGTAAGGTACCTGACCACGTCACGTTAGATTCGAGCCACTCGACATGGTCAGTTTGCACGAATCTAAATGTGGTCTCTATATTTCAAATAGATCTAAAATTATAAAAACTTCAAATTTTATAATTTCAACATATCGTGCTGTACTCATAATTTTAGAATTTAATGTTAACTTTAAAAGTTAATTTACATGAAAGTAAATTGAAAAAGTCAAATTATAAAAATATAAAAATTGATTTATTAAAATTTTCTATCACCGAGATGAATAATTATAAAGATCGCAAAAAATTAAATTAGAAAAAATATAACCTCCTAGGTATTTATGGTGTATATTCGAGGAGGAGAAGGAGAGAGGAAAGAGAGTAATAAAAGTAAATGTGGGCCCACAAGAATAATTTTTAATAAATTTAAAAGAAAAATATATTGTTTAATATTTGTAAGTTAAGATATTTTATAAATTTTTTCTATAGCAAATACTATAGAAGGGAGAAATGATAGGCTTAGAAAGCGAATTTACATATGTATGCTATAAAACTTGACGATTTCACTAAAATCGGTGACAATAATAAATGTCACTTTAATAAAAAAAAGAGAAAAAAAGTAAAAATAATTTGATCCCATCCTAAAATTACAATTTAATATATAATTTTTATAACTATTTTACAAATATGATAAAGATGCTCTACCTAGCGAGGATTTCTCCTCTAAAATTTTAAAAAATACCTTCATAAAAAAATAAATCAAAAGACCACTAATTTCTCAAATTTCATAATTACCGGGGCCACAATTTCACATTGCGGACCCATCCTTAATAAAAAAGAGATATATTTTAATAAAAAAATAGAAAAATAATTACACTCCATCCTAAAATTACAATTTAATATATATATATTATTTATAATTATTTTACAAATATGATAAAGATGCTCTACCTAGTTGCTAGGATAAAGATTTCTCCATCTCTCTAGACATGTCAAGATGGATTTAAGTTTGCTTCGTCTGTTCTCTATTGTTAGCCAATTGGCTGCCACATGTAACCTTTCTATTGGTTAAGAATGAACAATACACGTCATTAAATGGAAAAGCCAATTCCGCTTCCAACCAAAACAAGAAAACAATTTTTAATAAAAATCGTACGTAATGAACTAATAATAACTTAAACAAAATAATTTTTATAATGTTTTGTTACATAAAGATTGTTTCCTTAAGATGCATCTATATGGCAGCAATTAAAAACTTAATCCATACCATCTTTTTCGACAAATTTTGTTTAATATAAGAATCGTTGAATTTATTTTCTTATGTTACCAATTAAAATAATCCGGGATATTTTTCTTTTCAAACTGTGTAAATTGCCGAGAAGCTTCGCGAGAGTTTCCAAGAAATACAGAGAGCCTTTCGGCGGCGGATCTTCTCCGATTGGAGTTCAACGCAAATCTTCAAAATAGACAAAAACTCCTAATGTCGGTTTAATCTGAACCCTCAATTCAATTGATCCTGACTTGATTCTCAAGTCAAGACTCAAGAATAGAATAGACTTGTGGCGTAGGAAATTTCATACATCCTTAATTGCAGATAAACAGAAAGATTTCCTATATAAACTCGTGATGTCTTGGGATTTCCGTATTCCGTAATAAGAAAATAAGAAAATATTCAATCGTCTCTTTCCTGTGACTCGCATTTACATCTCTCTCAGAAGAAAAAAGAAAAGCGAAAACCTAACCCTAGAGAAAAATCGAAACAATGGCGTTTTTCTCCTCTCAGGGCTTTTCATTCGGCTCCACCTATAACTATGATACGATCAAGAACATGGGCCACATATCTCCGATGGTGCAGAGCCATCTCAAACTGGTACTTTACTTGCTCGATTTCTAATGCTTCGTCGATTTAATTGACCAGTAATTTGTATTAATTGACCAGTGTACCTCCAGATTAGTCTTTAGACCTCAATTTCACCAGGTTTGTGGAGTTAATTCACTATTAGGTTTTCTGTTAGATGCCTGGGATCTTATAGGATAGGAGCATATATAGTTTGAGGAATTGAACAATTTCATTCATTCAGTCTAAAGTTTATTCCGTTCTTTTTCACTTTAGTTCCTGTGTACTAAAATGATAATGGCTGGTTTGATCATAGTTGATGCCCTACAAATATTAATAAAAACTCTAGTTCACATTCCTCATTCCTGGATGTCTAATTTTTTCTGAAAGAATAGTAATAAGAGGAGGGTTTAATTGCCTCCATTTTTGTAACTATAGTACTCTCCAACATACCACCATTTTTTAACTATAATAACTCAAAATTTAAAAGTCAATTATGACAAGATAATTGTATAATGTTTGCTCTTTTTTCATTGGCAAAAGGAACATGTAAAAATCCACTAAACTTCTTTTGGACATTAATTTTTCTTGTTTTTGTTCCTGTCAACATTAAGCCCAAGTACTTAAATTTTCTATATATGTGTAGAGTTGTATAGATGACATATAGCTGCTTTATTTTGTTATTGAGATTTTCAATTTTTGCTAGTAAGGAAAAATGGTGGGATGAAAAATGAAGGCATTTGAATTCGCTAGTAATAAGCAGGTTTATAATTGATAGTGAAAGCTTTTTTTTGTACTATTGGAGGTTATATCCATAAAATTGTTTAATTTAGGTTCTTGTAATAGATATATCACACTTCGTATATAGTACTCGGGATATCCCGAGTTCTCAGAGCTGAGCATGCATAATTAATCAACAGATTGAAAATCATTGAGAACAATGTTTGTTTTCAGGAGCACTACAAAAGATTTATTGTTTCAAAATGCTGTTCTGCTTTTTTGATGCATTAGTGAATTAATTTGATCTTTATTTATAACAAACTGAAGAATATGATATTAATTAGAATAAAATGTTTATTTCAGGTGTACTTGACACTGTGCTGTGCATTGGCATCGTCGGCTGTGGGCGCTTATTTACACGTTATGTTAAATATTGGGGGTTTGTTGACGTTTATTGGTGGCATTTTGTCCATTGGATGGCTCTTCTCTGTACCCATTTTTGAAGAGGTACATATTTTGAACATAATAATTTGTAACTGAATAGTGGGTATAGACCTATCTTTACATTAGTTATTATATTCTTTAATTTGATTAATTTGATTGTGTGTTAAGTCTTTGACTTTGTTTTCATTGAACAGAGGAAAAGGTTCGGTATATTGATGGGCGGTGCACTCTTACAAGGTGCAACTATTGGGCCTATTGTCAAGACAGTAGTTGACTTTGATCCAAGGTATAAATAATTTTCATTGAATGATATTTAAATATAGGTATTTGAAAAGGTGTTCGTAAATGATATTTTCTTTCTAGTTTTACTTTGTTATATTCCATGGTTTGTTGGGTGCTAATTTAATTCATTTTATAAAAACTTGTAGCATACTGGTGTCTGCATTTGTGGGGACCGCACTTGCATTTGGATGTTTCTCTGCAGCTGCGATGGTTGCGAGACGTAGGGAATTTCTTTACTTGGGCGGGATTCTCTCCTCTGGATTTTCCCTCCTCCTCCTGTTCCAGTTTGGTTCTTCCCTGTTCGGTTTCTCTGCCACTTCTTTCAAAATTGAGGTAGTTATTCAATTTCAACCCTTGTCTCTTTTCCCTGGAAAGTTCAGTTTTCTAACCAGTGGAGAAACTGTCTGCAGCCAATTAACAGGATTTATATGGATCAAAGTAGTTACTGTATTTTAGAATGAATATTTTATTTGTTTGTTAATTCACTTGTGGTTTATTTTTGGGGCACAGTTGTACTATGGACTGGTGCTATTCATGGGTTACATTATATTTGACACACAAGATATTATCGAGAGGGCCCACAATGGAGATCTAGATTACATCAAGCATGCTCTCACCCTCTTTACCGACTTCATTGCTGTGCTTGTTCGCATCCTCATCATTATGGTAAGACTCTTACAATTCATCTGTTCCTTGCATGGAATTGCATTTATTTGTGATGAATATATCTATAAATGTGTATGGATTTGCAACTTTCATATACATAATAGCATGTGTTTCAGTAGTGGTTGTGTATGATTTCTCTCTCTCATATAGAGAAATATGCTGATGTGAAATCTTTTTTTTTGGGGGTTAATATTCAGGTAAAAAATTCATCTGAGAAGGAGGATAAGAAGAAGAAGAGGAGATCTTAAATATCCTCACTGCCTGGAAATGCAGCTAGGGAAGTATGGAAATTGTTGAAAATATATTCGAGTGTTACTTTTTGTAAATCTCACTAAACAATCTTAATCTTGTCTCGAGTGGAAGTAACATTGTTTTTTACTCAATATGAACTGACCTGGAGCTTTTCTTTGTGATTATGTAATGAGTTTGTAAAGCATCGGACTTGCCTTGTGAAATACATGCGGTGTCCAATGTTTTTCATAAAGCATTAATAATATGTTGGTTTGGTAATCCATCAGACGTGATTTTGACTGCTCACTAAAATGCATCATATACTAAATATTTTACTAAAACAAGCCCGACACCAATCAATGTCTGTATTCTGATGCACGCTCTGACTACCGAAATGAATATGTAACAATCAAAGTGCGGGGCCAAATTTTCATTATGTAAGAGATGCCAAGTTATAAATTGTTCGCAATAATTTCAAAATTTATGAATTGTTCGTACGAATTTCAATGCATATAGGATGGTTTAGGTTCTATTTTGAATAAAAATGTTCAAAATCCTTTGAACAAAATCTAAATACTTCCTCGCCAACTTCACAGCCAACCTCTGACTATGCATTCGAGAATCCCAAATTGGTTTGCAATTAGCAGCATAACAGTTTTAAATGGTTGTGATCGGGAGATACGGACCCTCCATCTCGGCTTCTGATATCCAATTGTACCAATAATTGGAGAACTGAAATTCGGGTACGATATTGACAGAGCTATTTTAGTTTTATGCAGTTTATCAGTTATATAATTTTGCATTAAACCTCTATTAGTCGTTGCGCTGTGTGAAGTCAAAATAGCTCTTTCAGTATCTTTACCCAGAATTATGCTCCGATTTATGAGATCTTTGGCAACATAAATTAGTTAAACAGAAGGACACCACTACACCAGTGGATATATCTCTAGTAAAGTCTACCTACCTAATTATTTTATGATAGATAATACATTCCTATAGTACATAATAACAGTCTCTTGCTTCACTTCAGATGAGAAGCAACACTTCTCCTAACACCCCCCTCTTTTTCTCTCTCTATAGGCGATAATGGCAAATGTTTCCAAATTTGCCCCCAAATTAGCATCCATCCTTTCCTCTCTCCTTGAAAGAACTACCAAGAAATATGATGCGACTATACAAACCGAAAGCGAGACTTCCCTTTTTCATGGGCAGAGCAAACCTGACATAACAATCCGTGCATACGTAGAGCGCATTTTCCGGTACACAGACTGCAGCCCTTGTTGCTACTTAATTGCATATATTTATCTCGACCGGCTCGTGCAGCATTGCCCGGAGTCTGTGATCGATTCATTTAGCGTGCACTGACTTCTCATTACGAGCGTCATGGTTGCTGCCAAGTTTATCGATGACTTGTGAGTATAGCTGGATTTTTCTCTAATTCTTCTCTAATTCTTCCACCATTTCTCATGGGTAAAGATTTCAACATAGCAGTTTTGATTTCATGCAGCTCACAGACTATGAAATCAAAACAGTGTTGCATATGGTTCTTGCGCTATGGAAGCCAAAAATGCTCTGTTAAAATATTTACCCGTTTCTCATCCTCTTTTGTTGACATGTAGAGGATTTAGTCTTTTGCTTCTATCTATTGATCTTTCCTCTTGTCTCTTCAGCATATATCAGTTGAACACATATTGCTTTAATATTTGTACGGATCAAGTGAACACGAAACTTGATGCGAATCAAATGGCTCTGACTGGATATACTATCTAGCTATGACCTGTTACACGAACTGTCATTTTGTGTGGTTAAAATAGCATCTGGATTCCATTCAACTAATGTGATTGAAACCTCATAACAAACTAGATTCCTTCATCATGCAAAGAAGTAGTGCCATGGTGTCACACACCCACATAAACTATAACATTATTAATATTAATTGAGAACTATAGAACAATTATCAAATTTGCACCCAGTCACATGCAACTATGCAAGCATTATTCCTTGCAAATGCGGGTCCAACATTAACATGGGTGTTTTATTTTCTTTTTCTTAAGAAGAACTAAATAAATAGCCTTTAATCTAGCTAGTTGTTTTCTTCCTATAAGAAGATACACTCCAAAAGGGAAATGGAACTTAGCCGCAGCTGTCTATTTTTATCTGAAATTTTTATAACACAACTTCTGTTTATTCAACTTAAAAAGAAAAAAAAAAAGTGATAAGGATTCATGATGCATGTTCTGTTCTGTTTTTGTCAACCTAGGCATCATCGTCATTTTTGTTGCTAGAAAATATTACAAAAATCAAATTTCAATAAAAAAATATGTAATTTTTTTTATAGGTAATTGATTTAATTGCTACAATAATTTATCATATTATAACCAGTTCATTTTATTAAATGATAATGTTATGATCACAAATAAGCACCACATCAATTAAGTCTCTTATCTTAAACATACCCAAACATTTTGTGAAAATTCATATGCAATTGGAGAAAAAAGATGAGACCAATTAAGAGTACATGAATATCTTTCAGATCCTCATAAACTACAATTCAAGACATAGTTCACTCGTGCGGTTAAGTATTTTCCAATGCTACTATTTTCAATACATTTTTTTTTGTATCATTCTCCGTGTATTGTATTTATTAAATTTTTTATCTTTAATTATAATGAGCTATCTTCAATTGCATACTCAACCTATGCTGCCCTAATTTCTGATTTAAAATTACTATAAGAGTATTATCTAAACAAGAAGCAATCTTTGAGGTGCATAACATCAATAGTTAGACAGTGAAATTAATGATGAATTCCACAGTATTGATCCTTCTTAATTCATTAAGAATTGACTTCCGTATTGGGATTTCTTTTTTCTTTTTTTGTTTCCAAAGCATGTCGTGACATTTCCTATTCTAATTTTTGAGATGTAACACAATTTCTAATTTAGAAAGATTTATGATAAAAAGAAATTACTTTTTAACTATTTTTATTGGCAACTAGTTTTTAGTCTAGTGATAAAAGATAGGGTTTGTCTATAGTACAGTAAAATTATATTGGCTATAGTACAGCAAAATCAAACTAAATCACAATCGTTAATTTCATCTATTGAATGGTTCAGATTAGACAGACTTATATTTAGCTCTCGTCATCTTATCTCACGTTAAATTAAACGGAAATGTTTTTTCGGAAGGGTAAAATAGTCCGTCTTTTTACCCTCCGTCTACGTCTACTCCTCTCCTCCGCTTCTCTCTCGTCCAGACGCGATTCCCTACCCTTCTCTCTCTCTCCTTCGCTCACGCGCCGCCACTCTCCGCACCCCGCCTTGGCCAAGTCTCCACCTCTCCTCTCTACCCGCGCGCGTGAGAAGCTCTCCACCCCTGCCAGATGATCTCCTCTTGGAGTGCCTCTCCCGTCTCCCCACCTCCTCCCTTCCTTCCCTGCCTAAATAATTCTTACAAGTTTTTGTTTGTAAAGGATCCTCAAGAGGAGGTCACGAAGCAGTTGGATTTTCTCCAGGTTTGATATTACCTTTTTATTTAGTTAACATGTGTGTGTATTTAGGCACGCCAAATGCAACTTTAAATTGAACTACTTTGGAGAAAGAACCACACTCAGCAATTAAGCTACATTACAATTAATTTTGTAATTAAGCTAAATGCACGTTACAATTGTGCAATTAAGCTACCTTGAAATTTAACTTCAAATTAAAGCAGGATGCTAGCAATTATTTTGACCAAATTTTAATTTTAACATGGTTTTCTCTTGCTAGGGTCGGGATATGCATGGTCGCATATACATAAGTGATCAAGGAATTAATGCACAGGTACAATCATTTGTTTGTTGGTTTGGATTGTAAATTTTGCTTTCATCTGATAGCATTTACATGACTCTGTAATTAAAGGCATACTTAAATCCTTTTTTCGTTTTGTTTTAAGCTATACTTGTTAAAACTTAAAAACATCATTCAGAATCTAGTCTGTCTAAAATTAGTTAAATTTATGTGCAGTACAATGGTCCAAGAAATGATGCAATTGCCTATGTGGAACTTTTTAGAAAGGACCCTAGGTTTTTTTATATTCTAGTTCAGAACTCACCGGCATTAAACAGACATGCTTTCCCTCGGTTGAAATTGAGATATAAGCCTACCCTTGTGCAGGTGTCTTATGAGCTGTGCTTTCTTTCTACTTTTTTTGAGTTTATTGACTAATCAACATTTCCAATGATAATTCTAACATCTGTGTATGCTACACGCAAACAATACATAGATAATTTTTTACTCTTTTCCCCTATAACCATTGAATTTTGTGATTTCACTGAAAACCCCCAATAATTTTGCTTTGTTGCAGATATCATTTATATTATACTGCAACTGTTTTGCTCAAGTTAGGGCTATCTGCCTATAGGTAATTATGTGAACTGTTTTATATGATGATATAAAAGAGAAAAACAATATGTTCTTTGTCAGTTTATTAGGCAATTATGTGGATGCAAACTGCTGTAAGAGGTACCATACAAATCCTTGTAAATTTTGTCTAACTTGTAAATTTTGTCTAATTTGGTTGTTATATCTGCATATATTTTACATTTTAAACTTAGATTGTACCGTAGTTTTGAAACTAAAACTAAAGAAGCCTGAAAAATGTGAACTTAGAATATATCCGTTGACTTTGTTTCTGTTCAGCTACATGCATTGAAAAATTAACATTAAAAAATTTAATTTTATGATCACTGCCACCACCCAACCCTGACTTGTTTTCCAGGTAAGGCATTGCTGTTCTTCCTGTTCATGTCTTTCTTATTAGCTTGTTTTGTTGCTTTATGTTTTGAACAATAAGCCAAATTTGAAACAGTAATCTAATTTGGTATTCACTATTTGAAAATGTGCAAAAAGTTATAACTAGAACCATTAATGCAGATTTTGTTATATCATTTGCTGTTTGCACAGTTTTAATTTTATTTTTTCTTGCAGATTGATGGTGTATTACAACTGCCCAGGGGGCCAGACTGCTGGCCGGAAACAGACAGAAAACAGCAATGGCTCGTATTCTACCAGGTTGAGGGATTGACATAAAAGGAGCTGGTATGATCGAGGGCAATGGTGAAGACTAGTGGAACCTTCCTTGCAAGCCCCACAAGGTACATATGCTTGTGCCAATGTACCAATGGATCTTATGGTATCGTTAAACTTTTGAAAATTTGAGGATATTGATGTATATTCTGTCACCTTCCAAATTTTTCAGGGACCAAATGGATCTACATTGTCAGGGCCATGCGATAGTCCTGTGGTGAGTAACAACTCCTTGATTAATTAACCTATTATTTCATCTTTGGTTTTGGTTTACCAGTAGAAATTGTTTACATGATTAGCCAAGAATTAAGGGAACATGATTATATGACTTAAATCAGAACCATTAACCATCATTTTGAGTTAACTGCATTCTAATTTATCAGTTTGAATTGCAACCTGACCCTGAAAGAATTGGTCATATTCTTCATGAGTTGCAACCTTTTTTCATCATATTTTTCTCATGATAGTTTGTCAATCTAGTATATCGACAACAGAACGACTGATACAATTGGTCATATTTACATGTGTCGCAATCGCAGTTGAACTTGGATTTTTGCATGCTTTGTTTTCCACTGTATAGTATACTATGGTAATCAAATTTAGCAACTTTGCTACTTTTACTATTCGTTGATTTTTTTTTTCCCCAAAAAAAAGAGAAAACAGAACAGGGATTTCAAATTCTATTCTGATAGATTGGAGAGTTTACTAGTGCTCTGTAGTAACAATGTTAAGTACCAATTTATTGTAGCTGGTTAATTTTAATTTCTCAATAAGAACTATTGGCTTGTGAACAATAATGAACTGGATATTTACATCCTGCCATTTAACAGGCAACTTTGTATCTTAATCTTGAAGTGATGCCTGTTTTTTCTTATTCCATTGTTTGGAGAGAGGGTTGTGGAAGGGATGGAAGGGGAGGGAAAAAACACTTCATGACTAGTTTGTTTAGCTGGATAATTGATATCAGGTTAGGGTCCCTTAACTTTCCAAAGCTTGTATTCTTGTAGCCACTAAATTGGGGTGTAACAGAAAGAAACAAGACACTTTTTAAAACAAGAGGATGGAAAATATGGTAACCTTCCTTCTAATTCCATTCCATTACCTTCTCCTCTAAATATGTATCAGCAATGAAACTATTCTTTCTTGCTTGGGTAAACATTGCCCATTTTCTGATAAATATGGAAAAGCCGCTCTAACTTTAGCACTAACTTTTTTTGTTTATTATAAACAGATCAGAGAGTACCATAAAAGAAACCCTTCTGCTTTGAATAATGAACAATATAAATTGCTTCTAGGAGATGAAATAATGGTCATTTTTTACAACACTACTTTGAATAATGAACAATATTAGATTTATCCCCTAAACTCGAAACCCCTAAAGTACCCCAATGTTTCAGTTTCAATTTGGACCGTCCGATCTTCTATAACACAGTATTAAAGGGCTCCGTGCGTTCCATCACGGACCAGATTGGTCCTAATTTCTGATCGGACGGTTCGGAACAAAAAAAGATTGAGTTACTTTAGAGAAATGGACTCAATCCCTGTAGAGAAAAAGAGCCAACAGATGTGATCACACGGATCGCTGACGTGTCTATACTTTTTCGAAAAATCGCGCCTAACTGGGCTATCGTTTCGTTTTACCGCCCTGTCCCGAAATTTCAACTCTGCCTTACTTCGACTCAGAGAGAATATATTTCGCTACTTCCGAGTCAGAGAGAAGAATAAAAAAAATCTCTTCCTTCGTCAATCGTCAGAGACCCTTCGACTCAGAGAGAGAATCGCGTCGCCAGCTCTTGCTAAGAATTGCACCAGATAAGCAGGCTCACGCCCTTCAGACGATAAAAGGTGAAATTTCTAACATGCCCTTTATTTCACGGCCCTTTAGACGATAAAGGTGAAATTGAGAAATGTAGAAAGGGGCAGGGGCGATGCCCTTTAGAAATTGAGAATATAAACAAAGGTGAAATTGAGAAATTACAGTATCAGGCTGATGCTTTAGAAATCATGTCATGTAGAAATCCTTTGCCTTCTCAATTTCACACCTTTCTTGCACAGCCCATGCCATGTAGAAAACCCATTATTTTTTAATTGTTGAATTGTTCGCTTAGTTCTAAATGTCGCTCAAGTTGGTTGTTGGCTTAGTTTGAATTGCTTGATTTGTTTGAGAGGTTGCTTGAATTACTTATTAACTGTTATCTTATAAAAATATTGGTTACTCTCGATGTTTTATGTGATTAGTAGATTTAGCAATTATTAAACTTTAAGAAAGATGCAATGCATATGCATAAATATACTGCCTATCTGTGAACTGAAATCTTAGGCTTAACAATTTCGCATCTGAGTTGGTTGATGTCATAATAATTTTGGGAGGGGATGTAAAGTAGCATTGTTACAATCTGTTTAGTTGAACTTACAATTTCGTATCTGTGCCTTCTAGACTCAAATCTAAAAAGCAATGGTAAGGCAGCAAGCGGTCTTATTTTTTTTTTGTAAAACTGGAACTGGTACAATGCCTAAAAACAGTACTGGTAGAGTCCGATTAGTCTTGCGTTGTAAGTTAAACTGGTACCGATACAGTCCGTTTAGTCTTGTTAGCATTTTGTACTCTAGCTCGTGAGATTCTATAGGAAATAGTACATACCAGTTTGGTAATATTGCCCTTCTATTCAACCTTGCTGTGAGTTGCCTCTAGCTCCATCCTTGTGAAGAAGGTTTGGTTGCTGCTACTTGGATCCTGTTATTGTTCCATTGCCATAACCTTTATTCAATTTGTGAAGCATCTGGTTGCTCTGAGTTGAAAATTTCGAAGACAATACCATCCAATCTTTTAAATGTCATGTTGTGTTAACCTTAATCCTCAAGTATTCTGTCAGGCATTTATGTGTCATGTTGAGTTCAAAAATTTACCACCACCACCCCTCTAAAAAAATATATATATTGATGGGCATGAATAACATTTAGATTGGAAGAATCAAATTTGAATAATGGAGCTATACAATTGAAGGCATGAATAGCAGCAGATGCAATTTCTAAATCTCAACCCTTGTCTTATTTGTTATACTTTTTTTTTTACTGATAACAAAAAATTGAATTCAAATGTGGATAAAAAAGTATTTAATTAACTATCAGTAAATTTAATTTAAGTTTCGATTTATTTCACTATTCTCTTATATTAGCATTCTTATTCTTCGAGAAAGGTAACCGAGCAAAATTGAATGTTCCTTTATTTGTTAAATTTGTAGGTGAGAAAGAAAAGAAAATCTTCAAATGTTTCTTACTAGGTCTAGAGGCATCCAAGATCCAATGAAGACACAAGCTAACAATTGACACATCATATTAATAACTATTTTCTTTTTGTACCGGATCTTTGTTGCATCCACTTTTGTAATAGTAATGCCTTTATTAGATTAATGGTTTTCTTATGTTTGAAACTATGCTATTGTTTTTGATGCAGTCTTCAAAAAAATGTGAAATATGATATCTACTGTCCTTTAATTTCTTGTGAAAAACATTGGCGCCGGAAGGCTATGCAGAGTCATTTTTCTATGCTATATATACTGATGTTTCCTTTTGAAACACATGATAATTGAGGCTATACAAAGTCATTTTTCTATGCTATATATACTGATGTTTCCTTTGAAGCACATGATAATTGCTTTATCAGTGTATTCTGAATATCTGTCTTTTTTCTTTATGAGTAATGTTGTCTCGCATGCATGGGAGTAGGGGTGATGTTTTGGGGCCTTATAGAGATATCATAGATATACCAACTCATTTTTTTTTTTGGCATGATATTAGATTCGAATCGAGTTATTATTTGAAATCATTGGTACTTAAAAATACAGAATCATCACATCATCAAATTATTACTAGAGATCACGGTTCAAAGTAATTAAAAATTCATAATCATATAAATTCTCTTCAGAGATCATGTTCTCAATTTTTGAATAATTATTATTTTCATTGGAATGGTTTTTTTTTTTAATAAAAATATGTTTTTGTTTTCTTATAATATGTCCCGTTGCATCGCACGGGCACGATACTAGTTACCTGTAAATAACCCAAAACAATAAGCAGGGCATCCATCCCTTAAGTAGAGATCCAACATATATTTTATTGCATTTTTGTTAGCCTATTACCCAAGTACTGGTTGTCCAGTTCCTAGTCATCTCGTCTGACAAGCTTGTTAGTGCAATAATAGATGCAAGTCTGCATAACTTAATGGCATATATTCCCATCATATGAATTGCATCGAGCTAACAACTCAGCTTCTTCAGGAGACAGCTGGAGTTTGCCAGTTGTCAGGTAGTGCCTTGATTGACGAGATCTGCATTTCAGTAAATAGGTACTGTAAGGGCAAACATATTACAAGTACAAATGCACAACGAACAAGTAAACACAGTCATACATATACACATGTAAACCCATGGACTGTGTGGATAATGCTAGTCTATCTGATACTGGCACACATTGGTACCTAAAGTATTACCGTCTTTGCCAGCACTGTGCCCGTCATGTTATTTAAGAGAATGACGAAGGTTTAAATATAAATGAAAATATTATCAGAAGGAATATAGTCAAAAGTCTCATCATGTCGAAAAGGTTGTCAAATGGTTGCACATCATTTAAGATCCAAAGCACCATACTATATCAAATATAAGGGAGTGGGATAAAAAAGAAGCATTTCAGTTAGGGGAAGGTATGCCATGCAGCTTGCAAATGGTTTGTCTGGCAGCAAAAATTATCCCTGTAAGTAAACTTAGAGGCAGATAAATGTTTTAACAAATAAAAAGATGATAACAAAAAGTTTACTTTCGAGATGATCCCCATAATTCATTTTGAGACAGCCGAGAGAACTCCAACTTAGAGATCTGGCTTGTCGAAGAGATATATTCATGAAATGAGGGTCCTGTTACTGATAAAGACAGCATTCGAGGGACTATAGGCAAACCAGCATTGTACAAGGATGACTCTTGCTGTTGCTGCTTACTGGAAAATTCAAAACAAAGGTCAGTCATTTATAGGTACAGTTCTGTGGTCGGGATCAGTTTAATGTGAAGGCCCCTTGTTCACAGGTACGGAAAGTAAAAGTGAATCTGTTTCAAAACTAGGTTTGACCAGTTTGGTAAGGTATAATAGCACTGGATGGATTTCATCCCATGTCAGTTTTAGTTTGATAAATACATTTTAAGAGATCCATCCAAGCACTGAGACCTTTATATTTCTTTTCATTTGTTGAGAAGCATTTTGCAAAAAGGACCTTATTGCTAAATTTATATTATATTGCAAAATCCAACATAATTGTATTTGCAAGTAACAAGGGACATTCCTTAAAATATCATTAATATCATAATGAGAAATTAAGGTTAGTTTATTATTTTGCTTGAGTTAATCAGTTTCAATTGCTGGACACTATCTGAATAATAAAAACAAAAATCATTGGATAAATATCAATTACAGGATAAGCAAATTTCTCGGTGTTATTTGCAAATACCATCTAATCATAGGGGCTGGTTTGCAAAACGTCCAAGAATCCTGCTGAACCTTGAAATAAACCATATAAACCATACCTTATCTGTGCGAGGCTACTGCTGAGCTTGTTTGGAGCTAAACCTCCATGCAAAATTTCTTCACTTGAAAAACTGCTGGTTAAAAGCCTCCCAATTGCAGCACTGTTGCTACTAGATGCTAACATTACCTGTGCCAGACCAGCCCTGTTTTCACAGACCACACACGAACCCATGTAAAAGCCAAGTCCATGCTGAGCATAGATAGATCCCATTTCAAGCTGCATATCATAGCTCGATAAGTCATCTGGTTCATCGCTCGGTGCAAGTGATTGATCCAACATGTCCTGTAAGATATAATTAAATTTAGTTTTCACATGGAAATCATTTTCAACATTCAAACCTAATTTCTAACTTCTAGCTCAAAAATGTCATTTAAAAATGACACAATTGACAGGCTCATTTAATTTGTCTGAATACTTACTTTAAATCAACCAATTCAAGGACACAATTAATTTCCTGATTACACAAACAATTAAGCTAATCAAAGAATTCTACATGAAATTGTTTACAGAAAAATAAAGTTAAGCTAATTACACAATCGGAAAAGCAATTAATTGATACAATTCAGTACAAATGTAGAATGTTAGTGCAAAAACTTACCTAGAGGCGAGAAGAACCAGAGTCTAAGAGTGCAGCCGGGCTGAGGCCAGAAGGAATACCAAAGAAGGAAGGGGGTGTACTAGACTTGAATTTTGGGATAGTCTCTCCATTTCTCTCTTTGAAATTGTCATTTTCAACTTGAGAGCAACTCTGTAAACGATAAGGTGAAGAAGGAGAAAGGCGATCTCAGGTCGGATGATGTCTCCAGTGCCATGGCTGGGGAGGTCGAGAGAAAGAACCGAGCGATTGGTCCGGTCACCTTCGGTCACCTCCTCTTCCCCTCCTCCCAACATCTACCCTTCTTCTTCGCACACCTCTAACGGAGGAAGAGATTTACACCTTGTTTGGATGGAGAGTAGAGGAAGGAAGGAGATGAGAAGAATAAAAGGGAATGGAATGGAATAGAAAGGAAGATTAACATATTTAACTTCTTTGTGTTTGGATGATTAATGAGGAAAAATAAATTTAACTTTCTTTCCGTCTTATTTTTTGTTTGGTTGATTAAAATTTAGAAGGTTAATGAGAAATTCAATGGCTGTTGTAGGTTTGTGACAAAAAACTTGTATGAGAATTATATAAGTAAGATATAGAGTTGGGCATTTGTGTTTTTTGTTCTAAAAATATTTACAACAAAATTTCTTTCCATCCGTTACACTCCAAATCGGGAGGGAAACCGATTCTATTGATTATAATGATACAAGATTAAACCTTTCACCTCCTATACCCTTCACCTCCGACATAATTTTGTCAACCAAACACGATTCGACGGAAAATTTTATTTTCTTTCCATTCCCTCCCTTCCTCTACTCTCCATCCAACAAGGTGTTAAGCGTGTCTTTGTTTCCGTGGAAAAGAGATAACGGAGTTAAGGAGAATGACGGTTCTACCCTAAATAACTTAAAATCTGAAACAAGAAGATTAAAGGTCAGATTTTAATTAAAATTAATTACTGTACTATAGCCAAAATCAATTTACTGTACTATAGACAAACCCTAAAAGATAACATCCACTGTGTGAGAGGTCGTGGGTTCGAAATCTGAAATAGAGAGTCCTTTATGGATATTAAAGTGGAAGTTGGTAAGCTAGACTTCTATCTTTCTTATAAAAAAAACTATTTCAATTGGCTTTGGCTCTCTCTTCCATAGTAATAATAGTTTTTTTTTTGAGGAAAAATAAGGGTCTAGCTCATATTCTATTGATAATTGCGGTTACAAAAGTTTTGTAGTTGCAAAATTAAAGAAAATGCAAGATGCTCAAACAGCCTTGAGCTGAAGTAAGGAAAAGTAAAGTAAAGTAAAAGCAAATAAAAAGGAAATAAAACAGAAGGTGAAATAAGAAAGTAAAATAAAACAAATTATGGATGGTTAAAATTCTCCCGATGTTTCATTGCGGGTGTGCAACAATTGCTCCACTTCCTCTATTAACCGTCGTGAGTCTTTGTTGCGTCTTTGAAAATTCATGCACATATTTCTCTCCAAATGACAAACATTGCCACAACTAGAGTTCCATTGCGGCTGTGCAAAAGTTGCTACACTTCCTCTATTAACCGTTTGTGAGTCTTTGTTGTGTCTCTGAAAATGCGTGCACATCTTTCTCTCCAAATGACAAACATTGCCACAACTAGAGTTCCATTGCGGCTGTGCAACAGTTGCTCCACTTCCTCTATTAACCGTTCGTGAGTCTTTGTTGCGTCTCTGAAAATGCGTGCACATCTTTCTCTCCAAATGACAAACATTGCCACAAGTAGAGTTCCTCTTACTTTTTTGGTATAGTCTAACCGCAGAATGGCATCTATTGGTTGTGAACCATAGTAATAATTGTTGACGTGGCCACTAAAAGAAATTAAAAGTTAACTGCACGAGTGTAGAAATTTACAAATTAAAACTACCTTAATTTCTATTTAGTACTTGATAGCTGTCTTTAATTTTTTATTTTATTTTAGTGATGTAGATACTTTAATATGTGCTATGATACAGGCACTACTCCAATGCCTATTACGCACGAGTAGGCGGCATCGAAGTATCTGAGATGAACAGCCTGGAACTGGAGTTCCTGTTTGGGATGCAATTTGAGTTGAATGTATCTCCAAATCAGTTCAATTCCTACTGCACAATGCTAGAAGCAGAGATGTGCATGGAATCAATTTCTTCAATTCCAAAACTACATAGTTCCTCGTTGCAAGAGAAGCATGAAGGAGACAACACAACAGAGATAAGCCTACAATTCAACTGCAAAGACAAGTTAAAATCAGTAACTAGTAATCTTGTACAAAACCCAAAAAAAAAAGCATGAAAAAATGGAAAAAAGTAAAGAATTAATTCCGGAGTTGATTTGGGGAAGATCTGTTGGTCTTGTCTTTATTAATTTCTTTTGTAATGCTAATTTCAATTCTTAGATAATTTCCAACCAAAATTGAATTTCATTTTATATATTTAGAAATTGAAAAACAAATTTGTTAGAAAATAAATTGATTATTTTTTATCTAAAAATAACAAGGATACAGTTACCCCTACTTGAATCGAATCAATGGATCGATCCTCACTAATTTTGTAGAAAAAAGTCATCAATATGTTTTCTGATAAATTGATTTATTATTTGTTTTAAAAATAAATTTTGAATGTTTAGTCACTGTTGTCTTTCACTTAGGTAACTTGGCTAAAATCTTAAATCCCATCTTCCATTATGACATGGAACCAGTGTCATTATTTTGGTTCGGACCGTGGTAATAGTCCCACAGAGAAATCATTTCTCTGGTCAAATTCTCAAACTAGCGATTTTTGACCGAGATTATCTTCTAGAAGATCTCTAGTGCATTTACAACTGATACATGCAAGTATTATACCTATGTGTGCAAGTGTTTAAACATAACATATCAAGTATTTATATCTAACATACAAAGTCTTTATAAAGACTAGACTTTAATTTGAATTTAAATCTTTCATAAATGATCTGTATCAAAAGCAGAAATAGCCAGTGTAAAATGTTAAAAAAATTCATTGATACAAAACTTTTTACCATGCCCAGAAAAATATTAAGTATTTATACGTATCATATCAAATATTTATATATAACATATTAAGCATTTATATCTAACATGTATTTAT
This sequence comes from Carex littledalei, assembly GCA_011114355.1. NCBI lineage: Eukaryota > Viridiplantae > Streptophyta > Magnoliopsida > Poales > Cyperaceae > Carex > Carex littledalei. Next base: position 14,575,810 of record CM022086.1, on the reverse strand, counting down.
ACATATATTTTAAGTCTTATATTCAAACTTTTATGTCTTAATACTTAAGTTTTTAAGTATTTCTACCAAACATATTAAGTTTTTATACATAACATATCAAGAAGAAGAAGAAAAATAAGAGGGGCGAAAAGAACAAAAAAAATACTTCAATATGAATCTCATTTGAAAGAAAAAGTCAATTACAAAACATTTGTAGTTTTAAATTAACAAGATTTCTCACAGATCGTTGAAAATATGGACGAGATTGCACAGAAAAAAAAAGTATCTTTTAAAAACTTGTAAAAGATAAGCAAATGATGAGAGAAAGAAAAAAATAACTTTTCTCTTTGTGATACAAGTGGTTTAATATATAACATATCAATCGTTTATATCTAACATATCGAAGAGAGAAATAAAGAAAGTTTAAAAAAAGTAAATTGAGCTTGGTGGACCGAACAAGGGGACTAGATAATTTCTCAAAAAATATTACTTGTGGTTTGCTTATTAAATTCAACAAAAAATATATAATACTTACTAGGATTTTTTTACTTGTGGCTGGATCCTGATTCCTATCGTGGGATACCTTTCTCGTCAAAATCACGAATGTTTGGTTCTTGCTTTTGGTTGCCGACATTTTTATTAATATTCAAAGTTTAATAGAAATTAATTAATATATCCATATCCACTCATTATAAAAATACCTGTACTAGTCATTTTCTGGCCAGTACCCAAATTTTTTTTTTTAGGATGGAATAGCATAGTTGGCTAGAAGAAAAAGTCGTAGGAAACATATTGAAGTTTGCGCTCGGTTTGGCTAAGATCAAACAAATGTATTTGGTTGGATACGTGTGTTACATCAATTGCATGTATCGGTGCATCATCGATGTTTTTGCAATGAAACATCGATGTTTTATTAGCCGGGTAGTGCTAAAAAAACATCGGTGCGCCGCTGATATTTTATTAGACTTAGCATTGGCAATTAAGCAGGGTAATGCTAAAAAAAATCGGTGCGTCGCTGATATTTTATTAGACTTAGCATTGGCAATTAAGCAGGGTAATGCTAAAAAAATATCGGTGCGTCGCTGATGTTTTTGCAATGAAACATCGATGCACTTCTGCTGTCGTTAGGCCATGCATAAAGCATCGGTACTCAATTTTAGAATGCTGGTTATTGTCAAATTAAATTCACTAGCCGCATGCGAAAACTAAACTTTAGTGTCATACGACACTGTAAAAAAAAACATCGGTACTTCAATTCAAGTTTCGTACGACGTTTTCTTCTAGCCACTATGCTATGTACATTAGTATAAAAAATATATAGCTGTTGGAATAAACGGTGCGCGCCGATAGAGGAGAGAAGCGATTTGATTTCGATTTAGGGCTGGGAAAGAATACGCGTGAGAGAGAGATCGAGAGATGGGAGTTTAATTTACTGGAGATGCGTTTTTACTCATTGCAGCGACATTTTTCGAATCATATCAGATTGATCCACACGGTTTTTAAAGTAGATCTAAGAGATCAAAATGAGAAGTAAAAGGGGTTGTTCAATTCTCAAAGTATGGTAGCCTATTTAATATATACATATAAATGACTCAAACTTTTCTATAAATAAGTATGATATATTAGCATATTAATAAAAAAATTGTATATATAAATGGTTCAAACTTTTCTCCTGTTTCAGACCCCAACATCTTCAGAACCAACCTGCCAAAGTACGAACCAAACGCCTCCTTATTACTATAACGAGATGATTGTTTCTCTTAAAAAAAAATGAGCCGTGCCTTTAAATCTAACGGTTAAAACAGTGGGCAATAGAAAAGTGCACTTATGGGCTGATTCTTAGACACACAGATATACGAACTATACCCTTAACCGTTTGATCCAAGGTCCGACATTTCAATTGTTCGGTTTCCGCTATTTATAAAATAAAAGTTTGTTTTTTTTGTTTTACAATCCTTAAAAAGACATTGCTGCTCTCAAAACAGAAAAATTTACAGGGGAAATGATTAGATTCTCTGTTGGAGCAACATGAGTGTAAAATTATCTTTATTTCTGTCCAAAAATATCTTACACTTGGTATGGTTGTTTGGTTCCTTAAATTTTCTTTTTTTATAACTTCGTAGCCTTCTTTCTTTCATTTTATTTTATCCTCATTATATTTTCCAGTGGCCTTAAATGTGGGAATAAAGAGAGTTACTATTTAGTATCACTTACTAGGAGAGTGGCTAAGATCAAAGTGGTATGACCAAGGCCTTTGGTGCTACTAAGTCGTTTTTGAATTTTCAAAGTCCAAACGGTCGATCTAAACAGTTAGATGTGATCTCTATATTAAAATCTGCTTGGAGACCAAATTTTACATTTTTTGAAATTTTTTTACTATTTTTTAAGCCACTTTGAAAATTGCTGATCACATGGTCCAGAATTTGGTTGCACTGTTTTTACTGTTCACCCGGATTTGCAATTTTCAAAATGGCTTAAAAAATAGTAAAAAAATTTCAAAAAATGTAAAATTTGGTCTCCAAGCAGATTTTAATATAGATTGAACATCTAACGGTTTGAATCGACTATTTGAACTTTAAAATCGCAAAAACTAATTGGTAGCACCAAGACCTTGGTCATACCACTTTGACTTTAGCCACTCTCCACTTACTAGTATATATATATATATATTTTTGCATATTTTCAAATTCAATCGCCCAATAAATAAGGTGGTAAGAAGAAGAATTCTTCATTTAGCACTCACTAGCTGTAAATACTTTAATTATTTTTTAGAAGAGTGTAAATGTCTTTCTTTTTGTATTTCTGCATTGCCACTATTTTAGAACTTAGAAACTTAAAATCTAAATCTCCAATTTAAATTCCAAAATTACATTGTTCCTCATTGCAAATGTGACAAGGTAGCAGTGGCCGTGGTGAAGGTAAAAATTATTTAGTTTCCAACCGAAGTAACATTTACCTGGACCAAGGTTCAAGAGAAATTAAACGGATGTTGGGCTCTCTCTTTTAACGGATCAATATATTGGTCCACTGAGGCAGAGCGCACACTTTTCGTCTCTGTTTCGTAGCCTTCTATGTACCAAGAATATGATAGAGCTCCTTTTCAGATTAGACACCTAAAGGCTAAAGCCATCTCACCTTTTGCAGCTGTATCAGTCTATCAGATGCCGTGAAGAAATATTATATTTATACGATTGGTAGCACGAATCAAATTGTAAACGCCAATGTGGACAGGAAACCTGCCGACATTTTTATTAATATTCAAAGTTAATTACAAATTAATTATTTACTCATGACTCCCGAATTTTTCCAAAAACGTCCAAACCGGCCACAAAATGGCCGGTTTTTTTTTTTTTTTTTTTAAGAGACATTATAAAGAGCAAGATAATGAAATATAATACTGAAAATTCGAATTTTTTGTTTAAATTATTTGTTAGATTACTTCTTTTGATTTATAATTAGCATATTTATACTAAAATACACTAGATTACTTGAAATTATGTTGAATTACACTAAATTACGTTAAATTACGCTAAATTACAATAAATTCGCTAATTATGCTGAAATACGGTAAATTACGCTAAAGTAGACCAATTTTGTGCCATCTTTCATGAATCATAAAAAATAGTAAAAAAATTCAAAAAATAGTAAAAATTGGTATTCTACAAGTTCATTATGTAACTAATTTACTGAGCTACTTAGATTGAATAATAGAAATAAAAATCTTAATTAGAAACTTCAACTCAAGTTTTGAGGCTCTTTCCTTAGTTTTTTGGCAATTATGAATTTTGAAATCCGGCATCGCGGGCACTGATGCATGCGTATTTTCGCAAGCTTTCCGAAAAATGGTCATTTGCTGAAATCGCGCCATTCGAGCGCCGTTTTATGGCCGTTTGAAGTTTCGTCGTCATTTTTCGCCTTTTCAGTGAAGATCATCCCTATTCATATGTAATTTAGCGTAATTTACCGTATTTTAGCGTAATGTAATGTAATTTAGCGTAATTTAACGTAATATATAGTAATTCAACATAATTTCAAGTAATTTAGCGTATTTTAGTATAAATATGCTAATTATACATCAAAAGAAGTAATCTAACAAAAAATTTAAACAAAAAATTCAAATTTTCAGTGTTAGATTTCATTATTTTGTTCTTCATAGTGTCTCTTAAAAAAATAGTTTCTAATTATAAATCACTATGAAGATAAAAGAGAAACAAAAAATAGTTTCTAATTATACATCACTATGAAGACATACAGTAATTTACCAGAATTTATCGTAGTTTAGCGTAATTTAACATAATTTAGCGTAATTTAATGTAATATAGTGTAATTCAACATATTTTCAAGTAATCTAGTGTATTTTAGTATAAATATGCTAATTATAAATCAAAAGAAGTAATATAACAAATAATTTAAACAAAAAATTTGAATTTTCAATGTTAGATTTCATTATCTTGCTTTTCATAGTGTCTCTAAAAAAAAAAAAAAGAGGTGGAAACCGGCCATTTTATGGCCGGTTTGGACATGTTTGGAAAAAGTCGGGAATCATGGGTAAATTAATTAATTTGTAATTAACTTTGGATATTAATAAAAATGTCGGGGAAACCTAGGCCATTTCACATTAACTGTAGCTCCGAAATGGACTCTGTTGTTTTTTTTAGATAAAAGCAGGATTCTGCTTTTCCGATTCCAACCATTCAAAATCGTTGAGATTTGTGCATGAAAAAGTTCATTTATTGAGATACGTGAATGAAAATTTTTGAATGATTGGAATCGGAAAAATATAATCCTGTCAGCAGAGTCGGATCCCAAAATGATGTAATCGGAATCAACTTATATCAATCAGTCTTTGGTCTTCATGTGTGAGAGAGAGAGAGAGAGTACTGAGACAGAGAGAAAGTACTGTTTATATCAGATGCTATTTAGAGAAAGTACTGGTTATGCTAATCTATTTTATAGTTATAATTTTGGATGTTGAGTTACTGTTCACCTACAGTAACCCTTCTATTATTAACCGTTGGATTTGAATTCAACGTTTCTCGGCGTCCATCTCCTTTCAGCGACACGTATCTGTTTTTGTCATCGTCTCTGTATTTCGCTGCTTAAAATTTCAAGTGAATGTCAATTTTCGATCAATTTTATTGTCGTAATTAAATGTGGTCCAAACCATAATGATAGCAACGGCCATAAGGACTTAAATATAGTTTCCAACAACACCCGCACTAGGTCTTCTAGACACAACTCCATTTATTAAGCAATTATAATTTTCTGAAAATAAATAAATTACACTTTGTATGATTGTATCTGCATATACTGTAAATAATATATTAAGAGATTTGCTCATCGCGCCATAAGATTTTGGCTGGGCTCAGGCTTCAATTTCAAAGAAAAAAAAATCTTTTGTGATAATTATTATTTCATTTATAATTTTCTGAAAAAAATAAATTACACTTTGTAAATGCTTAGCTTATAATTATATTGTCTTTCCATTTGATGAGTGATACATGCACTCTTTGCCAGCACCCTATATATGTTTTTATATATATTTTTAAGAGTATTTATATTAGATGACAAAAATATTTATACATTGTGTTACTAGAGTTAAAATTTCGAATGCTAGAGTTTTACTTATTCAACAAAGTCTTTAACTTGATTATTTTATGATCATTTAGAAAAGGAGGAGGTTTCAAATACCTTCATTTTTTGCCTCCATCATGCCTCCACCATTAAATTTTCTAATAATATATATTTTTTTAAATTTATGTGTCAAAATAAAATAATTAGTTGTGATCTATATTATGTTCTTTACATGCACGAAAAAATTATCACTTTTCGATTTTGATTTTATATGAATTAATAAGGTGATAAATCAATGTTTAGAATTTATCCACATCGGTGTATTTTGCAAGCTCTTAAATACTAATCAAAATAAAATCAAAATGTCATGATATTCTACGTATGTATAGAGAAAATGATATAGGTCATAACTAACTGATTTATTAATATTTAAGTTTTAAATTATAAGTTATTGTAGTTATAAAAATTGAGACATGATAGAAGAATAAAAATGAAAACATTTCAACCCTTCTCTTAGGAAAAAAAAGTGATAAACACTTTTTATATGCTATGGGTAAACATTCTAAAGTATACAAGTAATTTCTATGTTAAATACAAACACTACGGGGGTACATAATTATAATGTGCAAGCTTTTCCATTTTATAATAATACATCTACTTCCTCTCTTAAAAAAAAGAGCAAATATTTAACTAGTGTATATAATCTGTATGTAATCATTATTAATTTGTATTTATTTAGTGATAAAATTCAGAATAAACATATTAATAAATAATTAATTCATAAAACAACGTGTCATGTACTTTGTTTTCTTGTCTGTGTCCCATACTCCCATACCACCAAATGTTGTACTCATGCATCTCTCTCTCTCTCTCTCTCACATGGCTACTTTCGCTCAAATCCCCTCCTCTCTTTCCTTCTCCACTAAACCCTTAACCAAATCCTCTCTCTTTCTCATCCCCAAAAGACCCACCCTCCTCTCCTTCCACCCTATCAAATCAGGCATCACCACCTCCACCTCCACTGTTTCCCCTTCATTGGATCAGAAATTGGAGGTAAATGTTGCAACCCATGAGGCGAAATTAGAGGTACCAAAAAGGTTTAATGACCCGAGATGGGTGAAGGGTACTTGGGATTTGGACCAATTTGTAAAGAATGGGAGAACTGATTGGGATGCTGTCATAGATGCTGGTAAGTTGGCAACTTCTTCATGTTCTACCAATTATAATGCCATATTTTGTTCCTTAAAATTCCCTTTTTTCGTTAAAATAAATTTGCGCTTATTTTGGGTTTTATTGAAATACCCGTTTAGCTTGATCTGTTGGTTCTATCTAAAATCTCAATAATGTGCTTGCCTTGGTGAATTTATATTGAGTAAACAGGTTGCATCAATCGGGGAAGGAGCATCACAAAAATATCCCTGGTTACATAAAGTGCTACCCCCTTAAAAATATAAATTATGCATATATGTACCTGTTATTTGTGGAATATGACATTTAAAGCAACAAATAATATTGTATCCCTTTAATCAGAGGCAAGGAGGAGGAAATGGCTAGAGGAATATCCAGAAGCAACAGATACTGATCAGATGGTATTTTTTGACACTTCGATTATACCTTGGTGGGCATGGATTAAAAGATTTCACCTCCCCGAAGCCGAGAGACTAAATGGTTAATTTTTTTTATTTTTCTTGGTGTTTAGTGTTCCCTGGCAAGACTTTAGATGAAATTTGAAGAGGGCTAATTGATTCTTAATCGATTACTTGAGGCCTTTTTTTGTTTAAAAAAACAGTTCCAATACCTCATATACTGCAGCTCAAATTTTGTTACCACTTGATATTTCGCAATAATCTTTTAAATAGTCAATAGAACTATTAGTAGTACGGCCACGTATTAGCATGACATGATTTAATTGCTTGTTTACTATTGTGAAATTATTGTTCTTTACATAGGTCGTGCGGCTATGATTGGTTTCTTCATGACATATTTTGTCGACAGTTTGACCGGGGTCGGGATTGTTGACCAGACCTCGAACTTCTTTTGCAAGACCCTTCTCTTTATATCAGTATTCGGTGTATTGTTTGTTAGAAACAATGAAGATATAGAGAACCTAAAGAAGATTATACAAGAAACAACCTACTATGACAAGCAATGGCAAGCTACTTGGCAAGATGATTCCTCTCCGGATTCCAAGAAGTAGAGAAGAGTGCGATGTCATTTTTCGCACATATGTCGAGGTTTAGCTTTTGTTATGTAGTTTTCTGCTCTGGTTTTATAATAATTCGACTCAAGTGAATCTTTCTTTGTTTTCCTACTTTGAGATTTCTTATATGATATATGTCTGGATATCTATTTTGAGATTGTTGAGTATAGTATCATGAGCCATAATTTTGAATCAAACTTTAGGGATGATGCTTAAAGCATGCAATCATGGAGGAAGTGGTTATTTGTTAATAAATAATTCATCTCTTGTTCAAATCTTGTATCTGTTCATGCAGTTCATTTTTTGAAGAAAAGGCATAAAAACCCATTTTATTACTAAAATTCAGCAACTTACAAAGTCCTAGTAACCACCTTAACTATCAAAAAAAGAAACCACAGGTAGAATTGGTCTCAGTACACAGCACATACATCATCGATAGAACTGTCAGCAAGCAACCGTACCACAGACTGGTACAGGAGTGTGAGATGGCTTCAAGTCTCAGGCCCATCCTTTTAACATCATTGACCTTTTCTACCTGTTACAACACAAACCCAATATCTAAACTAATACCAGTATCAGTAGAAAACACCACATCCAAAACTAATTCCAAGAAACACCCTTGGATCACATCTCTTCAGAAAAACCAACAAAGCTAAGATTGATCCTGCCAACAAAGTAATCTGCATACTGCATGGGCTTAAGGAAAGCTTTTTGCTGAGCTTATGTGAGGCTCAGACCATACTGCGTAACATCGCTGACAGTAAACCATGTGTGTTGTTGGTCCTGTCCAATTCCCATTCAGAACCAAACTGCTCTGACAAGGGAACATGAGACAAACAAGTGCTCCATTGTTTACTATAAAAAAAAAAAATGGCAATAAGGGGCACCTTGCCATCCTTTAGTTTGTTTTTGAAATAGGGATGAAGGTCTTTGCCTTCCAAATCCAATATCTCGGACTCAGTTATTATAACAAATGATTTCTTCTATCCGGATTTCGAACCCATGATCTCCCACATGAGAAGACCAAATGCTAGTTCTTGCCATCCTTTACTTTGTAAAACTGCCTTAGTCAATATTTTATTTTTCCGTAAGAGCCAAATAAAGATTTTGATATTTAGTGGAATTTTTTGTTCCCACCATATCAAGGCATGTTGTGGTTTAAGGATATTAAGTGGAATTTAAATAGATGACAACCTTGTTATCTCTCAGCTAAGTGTACATTGGTTTTGACTTCATGCAACAAACTGATTGTAGAGTCAAAATAAAGAAACAAATGATTTGTGCTAAAAAGAAAAAAGTTGTTAATATCTTTACCACCATGTCGATTATGAGAGAAAAAGTGCTCTAGGTCTGGTAATGCTTCCCAGCACACATCTGATGGATACCCTTCCTAGTGTCTCCTATTAGCCTTACAAATAATAAAACACATTCCAAACACGGCAGATATTATTTTATTGTGAATTGTGTTACTATTTGCAAGAGGCACCGTTGCAATTATTTAGAGTTATTTTTATATTATTATATTCTAAAAGACATTATTATTTGCATGAGGCACCGTTGCAAATATTTTTATGATGCTGTTTATATTATTTTATTATGAAGGCCCTAACTATTTACATGAGTCACCGTTACAAATGATTTAAGTTTATTTTTTATATTATTATATTCCAAAAGCCCTAATTATTTGCAAGCGACACCGTTGCAATTGTTTTTAAGTTCCAGCTTATATTAATTTAATATAAAATGCCTAACTATTAGCAAGAGGCACCATTGCAAATGTTTTAAAGTTGTAGTTTATATTTTATAATTGTAAATGTCATAACTATTTGCATGAGTCACCGTTGTTAATGTTGTTTTAGGTCTGGTTTATATTATTTTATTGTAACAGTCCTAACTAATTGCAAGAGACACCGTTGCAATTGTTGTTTAGTTTCAGTTTATATTTTTTTATTGTAAAAGCCCTAACTATTTGCATGAGGCACCGTTGCTAATGTTTTTAAAGTTTCGGTTTATATTTTTTTTATTGTACAAGTCGTTAGTATTTGCATGAGGTATTGTTGCAAATGTTTGTGACACACTTAGACAGAGAGAGACAAGAACTTAAATTTGATCTCTCCCTTAATTAATTAGTCACCGAATTTTTTTGTTATATTATGAGACAATATCTGTAAAATTGTTCAAGGGGTCCATATCTCTGTGGTAGTGCAGTTGACTGATGATCAAGAGGTCACTGGTTCAAACCTGCCCTTTGGGTGTTTTTTGTTATTATTTTTTATACTTGCTGAAAAATTATTTACCATGTACCACAATAAGATTATAGCCCCATATATTATATTTGATATTCCCTTGAATGCGAAATATTAATATAAATGACAACAATCAAATGGTTTTAATATTGTTTATTTAGAGAAGGGAAATGATACTACATAAATGAATCAAAATCAACAAATCAAAATCAACAAATAGCGGGTTTGTCCAGAAATTTAATGTGTTTTCAATTACTGCATAATTAACCATTAATTCCTTGTGTGATATGTTCAAATTGGATGCCTTAACACAAAAGAAAAAAAAAAACCAAAGGGCCACCAAGGGTATGTGAAGGGGTGGCTGTGCAATTGCCTGGGCAATAAAGGGTTTAGGGTTTAGACTATTTAATTGCTGCACTGTTGGCTGTCTTCTCCCCATAATTTTTTATTCTGCAACAAACACAATATAATTAGCCTATGAGCCTGATCACAGGGGGTTTGAACCAGTGATATATCTGATCCTGTCTTCTCCCCCTGGATATATCTGATTCATTGGCTTTGAATATAAAAATTTCAGTTTGCAACAGGGGGCATGTTTGGCCATTATTATTGCCAACTTGAATACTTGTTCTCTTGTGTTCAACACTGGTTGCTTGTGTTGCTTATTGTTGTTTAGTGTTTGTGCACTTAGTCAGAGGTTGTAATGAGCATAGTTGTCCTTAAGAAACAAATGAAAACCAAGATTGGTTTTGTATAATGTCAATATGGATTGCTCCTAACATTATTCAATTAAGTCCCTAACTAAGCATGTACTAGAGAATTTGTAAAAATGTGACTATTTACCAATTAAAAACCATCTTCCTCAGATTCATAAAAAGTCTCCCCAATAAGCTTCTTGCCTAGCTGGCTCCATGTCATTCTTTTCCTCACCTTGCTCTATCGGGTTGCCGTCATTCGTCATAATTGGTTGTGTGACCTCCATGATATCGTCCACTAGGTCGAACTCGTCTTCTTGAATGACCGTATTATCCCAATCAAAACTTGATCCATCTGAAACCTAGATGTGATTTCCCATCATTTCTTCTTGGTAAAATTCGAGGTTTGCATCGTCTTTCTTGTCACGAAACTGGCCTTTTGGGGATTTTGAACGCAACCCACCATTTTTGTTTTTCACGGTCCAGAGAAGCATAAGGAAGGTAGCTCACTTGGACTTCTTGACATGCCACTACAAATGGCTCATAAGTTTTTAGCCGAGAAGCATGTTTAACCTCGACAATCTCATGTTGGCGGTCGACCTTTACACCATTTGTTATGTCAAACCAATAACACCTAAAGAGAACCACCTTGTTGCCTCCTTCGTATAAGAGCTTAATGACCTCTTGGAGAACTCCATAGTAGTCGTGTGGGGTGCCACCTGATTCCCACTCTCCTTTGATGCGAACACCGCTATTTCTTGATGACTTGTTTTGCCTATGCGTTTTAGTGTGATATCGGTACCCGGTGATTTCGAACCCTTCGTAACAGCTAGTTCATTTCAGTGGTTTGATTGCTGCCTTCCGAACGTATGGGTCGCATTCACGGTCGGTTATTACGAGTGAGATGATCTGTGCATGAGAGATCTCCTTTCTTGAGACTTTGAAGCTAAAGGTTCAGCTCTAGAACCTGAGATACACCTTGCTAATTCTGAGAGAGATTTTATGGTATGCACATTTTTATGGTTTGTTACGTGTTTTTATGGTAAATTGATTCTTTATTAATAATTTATTTTACCAATTCATAGTAATTTTGCACAATAAACATTCTCATTCTTATTTCCTTCATAATCATTTTCCATGTGGTTTAAGTCTGCATACCAATACATATAGGAAACTGGTACCAGTTGGTACCAGTACTCAGAACAACATTTAGTTGCTTCCTTTTCTTATTTCCATTGGTTAAGTTATATTTGATGTGATAAGATTTTTACTTATAAACATTAAAAACATATTCCAGTTAATTTCTGTTATTTATGTTTTTTTTTTCCAGAATTTTTGGTTTGAGTAGAAGAATGAGGTAATTCTTAGAATAACAATCATGTAGTCGATTTAGTAGAGGAATACTAACATACCTTTTCAATTGAACTTCATCCCAATTTTGAAGTTATTATATGACCTGTTCTTAATACTGCAAGTAGGAATTTGAGGTGTTTTTTTTTGTCGATGAATGATCAACATCTGCAACTGTGACAAAAAAGTTGTCTCTATCACTTTCTGAAAATGTTTTATTTTATACTTCAAATCTTAGAAAGCGAGAATTTGGTCTGTTTTTCTGTGGTAAATAAATATTAAATCATTAAGCAAAGTATATTAATAATTATTTAAGAAAAATTGATGTATCATTTACTTTAACTAATACTAAATTCATCTAATCCAGGTCAGTTAGGCTTTTGTTTCACTGTCGAAATCCAAATCTCCTTAAAACAGTGATTTTGTATCTATTTAAAAAAATAGTAAAAAAATTCTAAAAAATATAAAATTTGGTCTCCAAGCATATTTTATTATGAAGATAATGTTGAGCAGTTCGGATCGACTGTTCGGACTTTGAAAACGGAGATAAAGAATGTGAAGCATATTGAAGCACAAAATCATGATGCATTTGAACCCTCCTCTCATATGACATACCTGTAATGTAATTTACTTTTTTTAATAGTTGTCAAATCAGTACACAATATCCCTTAGTTGTTTGGAATTGAATAAAGTTGAGTTTGTTAAGTAACAAATTGAAGTCAAAGCAGAGAAGTGTATCTTCTATCAGAAATAATACATTTACTGCATAAAATTCAGTAATAATAATAATGGACAATAAAGTAGTAATTAAGAGCAATTACGGTACTAAATCTATAAAAGATTTGGACAGTTAATATCTTACCTTGCATTAATGAACGCATGTATATAATAGTTGGAAGAATCTCAATCACCGCTAATTTCACCATGGGATCTAAATTAATTGTAGGTGACCTGTGCTAATGTCATGCCTACTTTGTCTATAATGTTTGGGGGAATGTACAATTTGCTCTGGTTTTTCAAACCTACAAACAAAATACCCCTCTTCATAATTTATTAACAAAATACCCCTCTGGACCCCACATTTCCCTCCCTTTCCCCTCCTTCTCACCTCTCCCCGTTTACTCCCATCTTTTTATTTGAAATGGAGAATTATGCAACAGACCAACAAATATAAAACGCATCTCCTTGTAGCATAATATGTTGTGTTTTATTAAGAAACTAATGTCCTTATGCAACTTTTTTTATTTTAAATGGATAATTATACAACTGACCAACAAATATAAAATGCACCGAGATTGATTCTTAAATTTTTGGTGATTAACTTTCAATGTAAAGATTGGAATAAGATTATTTATTATGACGTTATTAATATTTTCTACTTGACCCATGAAGTCTGTAGCGAATATTATGTTCTTAATATTTTATACTTTATCCATAAAGACCGTAGGCTGTAGCAGATATTTATTAATTTTTTGTTGATGATTAAATTCCATTGAGATTGTTTCATGATGTGTTAATTTGCTCCACATGCATTCTTGGTACCAGTTTGAAATGTGCAGTAGGAAAACTAAAATTAATTGTACCAGAAATGAACAACTAAAATTTGAATAGTTGAATTTAACATAATAACAGTAGTAAAACGGGGAGAGGTGAGGGGGAGGGGAAAGGGAGGGAAATGAGGGGTCCAGAGGGGTATTTTGTTAATAAATTATGGAGATGGGTATTTTGTTTGTTGGTTTGAAAAATAAGGGCAAATTGTACATTTCTCCATAATGTTTACTATCATGAAAAACGTACAAGAGATGAGTATGCCATGTTTACCTTCACAGATCCATGTAAATACTATTATGCTTATTGATATGTCCAGTTTTTGTTAGAAAGATTTGGTATGTTAACTATAAATATTTTATATTATATATATATAAAAATACTTACACACATAGATGCTAATATTTACGTATATTGGTTGCAAATTTGTTGATGATTTTCTAGAAAGTGGTCCTGATAAGATAATTGAAGTTTGGAAAGTTTCTGAAAAATTTTCTTGAGGGATTATTATCAGTTTCCATAGAGATTTTATAAAGTCGCGTCTGCTCTTTAGATTTCATTTTTTTGAATTATAATAATGGACCCATCAAGACCTAAAAGTATAGAATAAATATTTTAGGTGTCAGTGGGCCCAAAATAATACAACTTTTATAGTGTTCTTTGCCGGCCTGCCTTATTTAAATAGAAAGCCCGACTCTGATAGTAAAGCCCACCAAAAAGAGAACTGGATTGTGCCCCACCAATTAGATTTAGATCAACAGATTACAAAAACTAATTAGTAACTACCTCACCTGCGAGCAGTGGATGGGATCCTGATCGGAACCGTCCGATCGGCATCAAGAACGTGAACATCTTCATGATTTGCGCTGATCATACTCACGCGAATCATGATGTTCTTATCGACATACCCTAATTTCTCTCTCTCGATTTTTAGAAACTGAGCATCGGCGGCTACGAAGTACTCTCCTCTCTCTACCGCGCGCTGTGCGTACACACTAGCATTCAATTGCAGTCATTGGATCCTCTCTTCAAAGTATTAGAGTTTCTATATAATCTATATTAACTCCAATCTTATTGTACAATCCTTTCTTGTTTTATCTAACTTATGATTAGGTGGATGCAAATAAAATATAGTTTTCACCAATACCTTATTTACTAGCTTATTTATATAATTTATGATAAGGTCTGAACATCATCGAGTTGTTAGAAAAATCTTGTTTTTCACTATTTTCCTAACAACTCGATTGATGTACAGACCTTTATATATAGAGTGAGGTGAGGATGAATATGAAAAATGTGATAATACAATACGACGGTTGTGATCGTAGTAATGATGAACGAACAAATAAGTGTGAATTGAAATTTGTGACAATGCAAATGACATGAATGATACATATAACTTTAAACGCACACTGAATAAATATATTATGCAAGTCGAGGCAGGATAGATTAGATGTAAACTTCAATTCAACCTATCATTTGGGCAAATAATTGTTAATTATCTTTAGTAATATCAACATGACCTATTAATCGACATGTGCTATGGATTCATATCTTTTAAAATAAAGTTCTAACAGTCAATCTAAATTGTTAAACATAATCTTCATTTTGTATCAAAATGTACTTGTAAACAAAATTTTATATTTATTTGTTTTACTATTTTTTGTATATAAGTATAAAATTGCTCCTTTTGGACGGTCCAAAATTTCCAAATCAATTCATCTTCTACCTATTAAAAAAATAGTATAAAAAAATCTAAAAAAAAAATTTGGTCTGCAAATATATTTTCATATGAAGATTACACTAAACAGTTTAAATAAAAAATTGAAGCAAATAAGATTTAAATCTATGATCTCTTTTGTATGGTGTTCCAATAGAATATGAACTCTTTTGAGCTTTCCTATTTGTGTTCCTTCGGAAGAAACAATTCTTTGGGCGAAATTTATGCATATTAAAATTCAATTTAAAAGCGCAAACAGTTCGTAAAAGCACAAAATTATCAGCTAATGGACACGAAAAGCACAGCTAGATAGTCTACAATTCTACCACAATCTATTTAAATACCACCATAAAAGAAGAAAAAAGAAAAAGAAGAAACACACCCTTATAAATAGCAAAAATTGATCACTCTTCTCCTTCTCCTTCTCCTTCTCCAGTCCACTCCTTCCAATGATTGTCGATGTTGTTCTGGGCCCACACAACAGCGGCACGTGCAGCTTGAGGTGCGCCCGGGAGTTCTTTCTCCCTTATAGCATCTGCCATGTCAACGAAAGGGATAACCATCAAGGTCCCGGGCCCACCATATTCAGTGCGCAAAAAATTGTTCAATATCTGCCATTTTATATAGTAAAATAATAAACATAATTTAATAAAGAAACAAAAATTAATAAAATTAAAGATGAACAGTTATTTTCAAGTGAGCCAATATTGTCTTAATAGAAAATTATTCCCAATGATAGGTTTCCATATTGCCCAATATATGACTGAAATGCATGTAGTCATATAGAATTAAGAAAGATATATCATATTGTAGCGCATGAATTAACGCATTACATAAGAAATAAGAAACATCCAAGAAATGTGAAAATAATTGAAAAACAGATTCAGCTGTTCAGCTTACATGAATGGCAAATTGTCAATATATCAATGCCAAAAAGAAAGCTCTACAACCTTCAAATTTAAAAAAAAAAACCTTCAAAAAGAAAGCTCTACTTTCTAAAATCAAATTAAGAACACCAACTGCCCCAACTATAAGCAGTGTCATATAAAAATAAAAAATTTAAAACACAATATTGCAAATAGGGCTGCACAAAAAATTCGTAGTTCGTAACGATTCGAGTTTGATTCGAAAAAGTTCGTAAAAAGTTCGATTTGAAATTGAGTTCATTCGAAATTAATTCAAACCAAATCAAACTGGACCTAGTTCGTTCGAAATAGATTCGCAAACCAAACTTAGTTCGAAATTAACTCAAACGTGAACCGTTGATTTCCGCTGATAATGAACTTTAATGTTTTATTTAGGATAATATTTGGGTTTGTAATAATTCTAAGACTTTGGGTGATTGTTCTGTACTTCTATTGATATTTAAATTGTACTTTGAATACTTTGGATATTTGAAAACTTTGGTGATGTTGCTCCTGTTGGCTATTTGGAAAACTTTGGATTCTGTGATTGTACTGAACTTTGATTGATTGTACTAAACTTTGGTGTTTGATATAAATTTTGGTATTTGTAAAAAACTTTGATATAAACTTTGGTGTACTATGTAATTAGAATTCAGAATGCTTGAGTTTTTATTGAAGTGCTGTAATTTCGAACTATGGCCCAGCCATAAGTCATAACTCGTAAGTCACAACAAAGTTCGTAAAAGCTCGAAATTGAGTTCGTAAAAAATTCGATTCGAAATTGAGTTCGTTTGAAATTAATTCAAACCAAACTCAAACTGAAGGTAAGTTCGATTCGGTTCGGTTCGTTTGCAGCCCTAATTGCAAATAAATGTAATGCCTAAAAGAAAATTAGGAAAGCCAAACATATATTTTTTTTATGAGTGAGGCTACGGTAATATGCATATTACACATCGATCCGTACTACAGATCCATACCTCTATTTTCAAAGTTCAAACAGTCGATCTGAACCATTAAAAATAATCTCCATATGAAAATGTAATTGGAGACCAAACTTCACATTTTTTAGATTTTTTTTACTATTTTTTTAGATAGGTAGAAAATCACTTGATCAGTTGATCTAAATATCTGGAACATACAAAAGTAGAGATTTTTTACCTATATAAAAAAATAATAAAAAAATTCAAAAAAATGTAAAATATTGGTTTTGCAAGTACATTTTCATATGGACATCATGTTTAACCTTCTGATCGATTGTTTGAACTGTGAAAAATCGAGATATGGATCCGTAGCACAGGTTGATTTGTAATATGCATATTACCATAGACTCGCTCTTTTTTATTACAAACATCCAAGAAATTCAAAACTAATAGAAAAGCAGCACCAATACAAACCAGTTAGAATTTAAGGATCACTCTTCTTAATTGTTCTCAACAAATGTCTTTTTGAGGTGTTCAAACAAATGTGAGCATATATATCTACACTTCCGCTTTTATTTCCCCTATTTTCCCTAAAATTACTTCTATCCAATTCTATGTGGGATTTTCATTAGCATTATTAAATCACCAATTGTAACCAATGAATTTTCAGAAATATGCTTTAAGCAAAACTGAACTAAACCCACAATTCATACAGAAAGAATTTAATTTGCAAACTTATCACATCATAAAAGGTAAAAAAGAAATTGTAAATACTCAAACCTCAGTGCATATATCTACAATCTCTTGAACCGAATCGCCAAAATACTCATTCTTCTTTGTAAGCCTCTGAAGCATATGTTCCCTAAACTTCTCAGTCTCCTACACTCAGATTGTTTGCAATAAAGGTAAAATTAGTTAAAATTCCAACCAAATTAACACAAAAAACAAATTATTTAAACAGAACAACTAACATGATCGGCAAATTCAGGTATTGGGTCGGGAAATTTGTATTCGCACATCCGGCAAACAAGCCGGGATTGTTCAAAGGGGTTAACGGGTCGGGTAAAGCTTGTCTTCATTTGGAATGAAGGAGAGGGGAAAGAATAAGAGAATGATAGAAGAGATTTGGAAATTGATTTGTGGAGAGAAGGATACAGAGTAGAGATGCCAGAGGGAGAGAGAGAATTTCTCAAGGGTAAGAGATTGGTTGACGCCATAGCTCTCTGAGGTTTTAGGTGTAAACCTACTACCCGAAGGAGGAGGGTAGCAGGTTTTTGGAAATGTCGCCGCTGAGATGGAGAAGAAGGGGAAGGAGGTGAGCGGAGGAGGAGAAGGGGAGGAGAAAATCAGCGGAGGTGAGCGGAAGAGAATAAGAAACGGAGAAGCGGCGGAGAAGTCATGAGGATAAGAAACGGAGTTAAGCTGAGCGGAACAGGACTAGAATGATTTCAGATCACAAGCAGGGGTGTTCATCCGTTCAGTTTGGTTTATTCGGTTTTTAAAATAGAACCAAACCGAACCGATTTAGCATTGCAACCGAACCGAATCAAACCAAAGTTTTATTTCGGTTTGTTCAGTTCAAACCAAAATATATTAATTTTTTTATTTAAAGCAATTGATTTATAATAAACCGAAGTATATTAAGAAATAAACCGGATATTAAGAAATAAACTGAAGTATTTAAAGTAATGATTAAAAAATAAATTGGAGTATTAAGAAATAAACCGGGACGGTCCGGACAAAATTCATAATATATAAAAGTTTGATCGGTTTGCTTATTTCGGTTTTGAAAATTTTCAAACCGAACCGAACCGATATTATAATTTGGTTTTAAAAAACAAACCGAACCGAACCATGAAACCGAACAAACCGAACCGTTTGGTCCAAACTAATTAGGTTCGGTTCAAAACCGACTAAACCGGACCCAATGAACACCCCTAATCACAACTAAGCCACAAGCAGCCCACGAGGGGCCGACATTTTTATTAATATCCAAAGTTAATTACAAATTAATAAATATAACCAGAATGCGCCGATTTTTCAAAAAATGTCGAAACCGGCCACAAAATGGTTGGTTTCCTCTTTTTTTTTTTTTAGAGACACAATGAAGAGCAAGATAATGAAATCTAACACTGAAAATTCGAATTTTTTGTTTAAATTATTTGTTAGATTACTTCTTTTGATTTATAATTAGCCTAAGATCTCCATCATCACGTCTGAGGAAAACCATTGATGATCAGTATTTACGTTTCCTCTTAATGATGTCGTCACTCCAAAACTGTAAGTTTTAAATTCAGTTTGCTATTTTATTTTGGATTTACGGATTCTGAATTGCTTGTGTTCTAATTGCAAAACACGTTATGATTTTGTTAAATTTCTATCATTTGGTATCAGAGACATTGTAAATTCATATAAGATGCAATAATTTTTTTTTACGAAAATTATTTTCAGTGATTTGTATTAAGCCATACATATTCAACTTATTTTTATGTATAAATATTTTCTTATAATTTTGGACGAAATTTTTTTTAAGAATAATTTATATTTCCTGATTATGTATGCACAAAAATGTTATTCAATGTATTATTATTGGAGATGCAATGTTGGAGGTCTTTAGTAGCCAAAAGGCATCATGTCATGAATTACATGAGCACTCCTTTTTGCATATATTGGATCCTATACAACTTAGTTTGGATGAATTTTTGGTCCAAGTTGCATCATGACCAAGACTTTTGGCAACATAAGCCCAAAGATGAAAAACTTTTACGAAATTTGGGCCAAAACTTGATCACGTGATTATTAAGTGGTAAGGACATAATTTTGATGCAAACATTGTATTGGATCTTATTGAATGCTATATGTTATATTGATCACATTGGTTGCATATTTCATTTTTGAAAAGTACTAAGTAAAAATCCAAGGTCTATACAATTGAACTATGAAGATAAAAGAGAAACAAAAAATAGTTTATATTTATACATCACTATGAAGACACACAGTAATTTATCGGAATTTACCATATTTTAGCGTAATTTAACAAATTTAGCGTAATTTAATGTAATATAGTGTAATTCAACATAATTTCAAGTAATATAGTGTATTTTAGTATAAATATGCTAATTATAAATCAAAAGAAGTAATCTAACAAATAATTTAAACAAAAAAATTCGAATTTTCAGTATTAGATTTCATTATCTTGCTCTTCATTGTGTCTCTAAAAAAAAAAAAAAACCCGGCCATTTTATGACCGGTTTCTGGGGGAGAGGAAACCGGCCACAATATGGCCGGTTTGGACATTTTTGGAAAAACCAGCGCATTCTGGGTATATTTATTAATTTGTAATTAACTTTGGATATTAATAAAAATGTCGGACGAGGGGAAAGGATAAGAAACGGAGGTTAGCTGGAAGGGAGAAAAGGAGGTTAGCTGAGAAAACAGCACTACCCCTGCCTATGGCCTGTGGGTAGCAATTAAAGCATCTACAATGGTAATTGTTTTTAAATTGTTAATCTGATGTGTCAATTGCTAATATAATTGTTGGGTTGTAGGCTAATTGCTAAAAAAACAAATTTGCTTATAAAGCAAACGATTGCTTTTGGACATGCTAATAATCTCTCTCTTTCCTATTGGCTCTGACTCCTTTGTTATCTTTCCTATTGGCTCTGATCCAATTTCTGGAATGGAGGGGTTAAAAAATTAAAAGAAATTTAATTTTTAAATAGTGTTTTACAGCTATTTTTAATTTTTTTACAGATTGCTGGGTTGGAGATGCTCTAAGCCACAAGCAGCCCACGATGGCATCGCTGCACTCATCCAATGAATTCAGATCCACTGCAATAATATATACCTGAACTGAACGAGTAGTATGAGAACTGAATTGATTTTTCCACCTCTTCAGGTTCTGAGAGTATGAATCACTTAATCCAACAGATCCCTTATCAATTATCAACTACTAATACTATAGGAGCCATAAAAATTTTTTTGAACTCATCCCTTATGAGCCAATTATTATGTCAAGTTAGCAAAAAGAAAACAAAAATAAAATAAATGGTTTATCATATCATGCCGGATATATGTACAAAAATTAAATGAAATTAATTTCATCGCGATCTCATGAGCAATACCGCCAATACACACCATATACAATGAGCTATGAAACAAAAACAAAATCCAATATACATCTATTTCCTCCTATATTATTTCCGTCGGAATTCTTCCGATTTATCCAAACTTAACCCTAAAAAAAAATTCAACACTAGCATCTCTGCGCTGCACACGTACAACAACCAAAAAAACAATGAATTCTCTATTTCCATATGGTACACACCAGTGGTACAAAGAGATCAATATCGGTATAATTAAAGTCTGATGTCTCTGGTAACTCCAGTGGGGCTAGGTATGTTCATGCTAGCAGTACGTAGAAGCTTCCGGAACTCTGACAAGCTTATTTTACCGTCCTTGTCTAAATCAGCATCCTCTAGTAATGGTTCTATTGATCCCTTCAAACCGGTATGCTGCGTAATAAAAAAAAAGTGGAATAAGTTTTTAATATATTCCTTTTGGTTGGGCCAAGACAAGCGTAATTATTGCCACTCGATGCATTTAATAAAGAGTTGAGGCCATGGTACTATGCATAGCGCGGATTGGTCTGTACTATGGATCAATATCTTCATTTCCAAGATTAAATAGTCGATCTGAACTGTTCAACATGATCCCATATGAAAATTTACTTGCAAACTAAATTTTACATATTTTAGAATATTTTTACTATTCTTTTAGATAGGTAGCAAAACACTACTCTTGAATGGTCCAGAATTTTTAGATCAGCTGATTTTCTACCTATCTAAAAACGTAATAAAAAAATTATAAAAAATGTCAAATTTGATGAACAAGTACATTTCATATGGTAATCATGTTGAGCGGTTCAGATCAACTGTTTGGACATTAAAAAATGGAGATATTGATCCATAATATGGACCATTCTATGCTATTCTTTTATACCATAGCCTCAATATTTGGATGCTTTGACTAAATACCATTTACCAACAAGTAGAAAAATAACTAAAAAAATGATGGCTCAAACAATGAAGAAAAAATATATAAAATCCTGATTCAGAGTATTGGTGTGGAAGATACTTTCAGCTTTCTTTAACAAGAATTTCATAAATTAAAAGGAACAGTTTTATGCATAAGATCAAAACAGAGGACTTCTTGCAAACTTTCAAAAGATCTTATGTTTGGTTCAAAGTGAAGAAATGGCACGTACCACTCGAAGTTCATCAGGAGTAATGAAGCCATCTCCATCGATGTCAAATTTGTTAAACGCGGATTGACAGCGTGTGTACCACTTGTCGGTATCCAATTCGGCCATTTGGTGCACATGCAATGTGGCCGCCACAAACTCTGTGAAATCCACCATCCCATCTGTGTTGCTATCTATCTGTTCATGTCCCAAAAGAGCAATTATAGTTAAATTCAAATTATAAGGTTGAGAAAAATCAAATTATTGGGGTTTTTATATACTGTACCGCATTGAGTATCTCAAGGACCCGTGGACCCCGTAATCTCCATGGCACATCTTTTGCCAATGCCTATTGCAACAAAAAATTACAAATTATACTTGATAGGTTGAGTTACACAGAAAAATATTAAGAGTATTAAATTAGTAGGTTTAAAATGCCCATTGTTTAAGTGCCCAATCATGCCTCACATTCTTATCTCCTTTTTTAAAGTCCAAACAGTCAATCCAAACCGCTCAACATGATCTCCGTATTAAAATGTCCTTGGAGAACAAATTTTCTATTTTTTGGAAAAAAATTTCTATTTTTTTTAGATAGGCACAAAATCACTGTTTTGCATAAGATTACGGACCATCCAAAAACAGTGATTGTACCTATCTCAAAGAAATTCCAAAAAATATAAATTTGGTCTCCAAGCACATTTTAATATGAAGATCATATTGAGCAGTTCGGATTGACTTTTTGGACTATGAAACGGATATAAGGATGATAGGCATGATTGGGGCACGAAAACAATGAGTTATTTTAACCCTACTCAAGATAGAAATAAGGGGAAACTTGCACAAACTTTTAACATAACTATATAGAATGAATTACATAAAACGAGAACCTGTCGCATTTCTTCAAGACTGATTACACCATTTTTGTCAACATCTATGGTATCAAATTGGTCTTTCAAATCAGATATCTCCTCTTCGTCCAATGTGCTTGCTAGTGCCTTAACATTTTAACCACAATATTACAATTAGTTTCATAAAAGCAAAAGAAATATATTTTAAGCAAAAGGGCATATTTGAAATATATACCCTCAGTGCAAACTGCTTCATGCGGCTGTACTTGACAAACTCACGCATGTTGGATAAAATTGATATATCCACTGGTATTTCTGTGGCTTCCCCACCTTCTCTAACCCATGGATGAGCTGAAAAAATAAAAAATAAAAATTGATGATCTAATAATTATTCAAATGTGATAAATTAGGAATGTACCAGACGCCTTTCGAATATAAATCCAACCACAATAACTCGTGAATTTCATTTTCTTTGTGTGCATATTTGGGCAAAAACATAAATTTAAACAGCAGTAGTACTTGGTGGGAAAGCAATAGATTGCTTACGTGAGGACCATATGTACTTAGCATGGACCGGTACAGGGTAGCATGACGATTTTTTTTTTCTAATGCATGTGCATGTGTGAAAAAGAAAGTGTGGGTTGTAAGTGATGAGGGAGTGTGTGTGTGTGTGTGTGTGTGTGTGTGTATAGAGAGAGAGAGAGAGAGAGAGAGACACAAGGCTTGTGCAGCGGTAAGGCGAGCACGAGGGTTTTTGACCAACAACTTCTTAACAAAATCTTTAGCACCGGCACTTATGCTTGGCCATGGCTTCCTCCTGAAATCTGGCTTGTTTTTCAATACCTTCAAAAAACAATGATTTATACATATTAACCAATCACATAATGCTAAGTGTGTCTTATGGTGCAAAAATGTGATATAGCAGCAATTTCATGTGTACAACCATATATTATCACAAAACAAATAGGACTATCACATGCTAAATTTCACTTCAAGTTATTTTAATATTCCAAAGGGCCTCTGCTTCATCACCTTTTCTCTTTACATAAAGAAAGCAAAAAGGTGGGAGTCTCTTTTCTTTATTAATTAAGCAAGACTACTGTACAAATGTGGTCCCAAAAGGGGTGCTACCCAGAAAGAAAATGTAGATCTCACAATTGCCAGATAGGTTGTCTTTTGAATTTTCAGTTACTTCACTTATTCTGTAGTTTGCAATGTATTTTTGTATTTCTTTTGTTTTCCCTTATTTGTATCATTAACTTTATGCTCATTTATATTCAATATATTCATAGGTAAGTAATCACTACTGAAATTCAAAAAAGAAAAGATATATCACGCGCACTCTGCATGATAATACAAGAAATTTTAGGTATCTATTAAACAGAATAAAGTGGGACATAGGTGACATATCCCCACTGTTAACAGTGTGCATAAATTATTTCTTAATTTGCAGGATAAATATAGTAATTCTGAGGTTTTGTAAGGGAAAACATGGAAATTATAAAAAAAAAAAAAAAAAAACTTCTCTTCAGCTCATCCTGAGTGAATCCAAACAAGGGGTCTGGTCCACAGAGGGTGCAGTAAGATACTTTTAAAAGATAAACAGAATACGGATCACATAAAGTAACATTTTACAGCTTTATTGGTTTCAAGAAATATAAATAAAACTTTGTTGCTTGCAGGAAATCATGGGAGATTTTTAATGTACCTCTCTGAAAATACCATCCTCGGTTCGGTCCCAAAAGGGGCGCTTGCCACAAAGTAAAATGTATGTTATGACCCCTATGCTCCACACATCAGATTCTGGACCCGATCTCCTCTTTAACACCTCTGGCGCCACATAATAAGCACTCCCAACTATATCATGAAACTTTTTTCCTACACAGATATATATAATTATCTTCTCAAAATGAGTGCTATAGGGTTTCTATGAACTATACTCTTTTAAATGTAGGTTGGGTGCTTTAAACTAGAAGATTAGCAGCAGGACACTACGCTGTACAAGGGTAAAATGATTATCTTAAACCCATGCTGTACAAACATTAATATGATGACCAGGTCTTCAATTATTGATTGTATATTGTGTGTGTGTGAATAGACAGGGTCATTTCTTCTATTACCCTTTCAGTTTCAAGGTCAGGTTTCTTGGGCTATTATTACACTGTACATGGGTAAAATGGTTATTTTAAATAATGCAAATTTCCTAAGGGCTTCCCTCAAAAAAAAAAACAATGCAAATTTAAATATGTTGACCAAGTCTAAAGTCTTCAATAACTGATTGTATATTGTTTAATAAAAAAAAACTGATTGTATATTGTGTTTGCATTTCATTACAAGAAACTTCACGTGTAATCAAATTTTTTTTACAAAAACAAGTAAAATATGAGAAGTGTAATCTAATTTTATTCCTTCTTTGAGCCAATAGATGCGCAAACTACTCTAGGTTATCACATATTTTCTTTATGTTCAGTTGGGGTATGCATGATATAATGATGTTTTTAGGAATAACCGCAACATTTCATGAAGAGAAGTCATTGCCAAATTTTGCTTTGTAATGGAATAAAAAGTGAACCTTATAAGTCGGAAAAGAAAATTACCTGGAGTGATACTATCAGAGAGGCCAAAATCTGTTGCTTTTAATGGAGAATCCTCCGTCGTTGATTTGAAAAGAAAGTTCTATAAATAGGAAGAAATATCATTATCAGGCTATATATTTTTCACCAATCTCCAAAAATATCCCTCTAAAAAAGAATCCCAAAATTTGCATTTTTCTCCAGATTATATTGGAACTACAAAGTTATGGCTTCATTCAATGGCTCTTCTTCTTGCCTAATCATACAAGGGACAAAAAATGGAAAAAATTGAGTGAGGCTATGGTACTATGCATAGTGCGGATTGGTCCGTACTATGGATCAATACTTTCGTTCTCAGAGTCCAAATAGTCAATCTGAACCATTCAACATGATTTCCCTATGAAAATGTACTTGCAGACTAAATTTTACATTTTTTAGAAATATTTTACTATTTTTTAAGATAGGTCGAAAATCACTACTTTTGAATGGTCTAGAATCTTAATATCAAGTGATTTTCTACCTATCTAAAAAAAAGTAAAAAAAAAATATAAAAAATGTAAAATTTGATCTACAAATACATTTTCATATGGAGATCGTATGTTGAACGGTTCAGATCTACTATTTGGATTTTGAGAACGAAAATATTGATCCATAGTACGGACCAATCCGTGCTTTGTATAGTACCGTAGCCTCACTCAAAAAATAATTTAAAAGTTTCAACAGAAACAAACTCGTACCTCGGGCTTGAGATCTCTATGTACAAATCCATGCAAGTGGCACTCCGCCACCACCTTTAGCATTTGTCTAACTATGACTGCTGCATCTTTTTCACTATACCGGCTATTCTTTCTGTTTAAATAGAGTAAGAGAAAGACTTTAGATTTCAGCATGTATGATAAATTGCGAGCCTATGCATACCAGTAAACAAAGAAATCAGAAAATGCTGTTCAGACTGAAATTCAATTGACTGTTATCTCCAGTATCAGTGCTGCACCTGACTGGTACAATATTAAAACGTTGCTTTCTAAGCTAAATGCAATAAAATAAATATCAGAAACAATCGAAAAAGGAACAGTACAGGTAACAAAGCTTACTTGGCTAAGATTTTGTCTAGCAGTTCACCGCCTTCACATAATCTGACAAAATACAAACCAAAACGCACTCCAAAGTTATTTCTAACATTTAAAGAGCTATCAGTAACACCAAATTACTTACAAAACCCTCTCTACTATTATTTGAATATAGTTGTATATTGAAGTGTCACAAAAACTAAATAAATGTTAACATTCTAATATGCAAGTGCCAACCTAACTATAGAAAGTGCTAGTTCTGATGAACTGTCACCCCTATTTAGATTTAAGCATCGACCAAACAAAATAAATGTTTTAAACCAGTCAATCGTGAACAAATGATGATAACCTATACTACAAATATTTACTTAGACACAGATAAAGGTCAACCTTAATTAACCAAAATGACAACTTGGAATCGGCAGGTAATTTCTGAAAGAGCCAGATCATTTTTTGTAAAAAACCAAATAGTCTGATAATGTTAAAAAAAAAAAAAGGATATAGAGTACATACTCCATGACAATATAAACAAAGGAATCGTCCTCAAAAGCATTGAAGAAATGCACTATATTTTCATGCCCTCTGAGAGAGTACAGTATTCTCACTTCTTTCTTTACATCTTCTATAGCCACAGGCTTTGTCATCTGTAATTAATTCATATATTATTAAACAATATATTTAATTAATAAATAAACTCATATAGATGTAACTGAAGTCACTAAATATTGATTTTAATATAACAGGACATTTTAAATAATTACGGATAAAATATATCTGTATAGTATTTTCGGACTGCTAATTTGATGTCTGATATCTTACTTGAGGCTATTAAACAGTGAGATTGATGCTTCTGCATTTAAGAATATAAACTTGAGTATAATCAAAACATCTATTATAATAACACACTATACACGCATATAAACGCATCACCTTCAGTTCGGATATTTTGAACCCTAAAAGGATGTTGTTAGGATACAAGTGGGTTCACTACAATTTGTATTTTTGTTTTATTTTATTTTATAGTTTGCCTTTTTTATCTGAATACTATTAGCAGTATATGGCCATACTATTTAACTCCAAAATATTGATGTTATAGATTAAAACCAATATGGCGAAATCATTGGTTAAAAAGCAGTATTACAGTTTATAATGAATTAGAAAACAAATAAACAAATAATATAGAGATTGGCCAAAACGAAGACCTCATCCAACCTAACAAGTGAAGACCATTTTGCCCCTAACCTTTCACTATATTCTGATAATTCCAGCTTAGGTTTATCCTAAACCATGTATGAACCCTCGATTATTCCTTCTTTTAAGAAATAACTCCCCATTTATCTAAACAAAACAAATTATTACGCCATGAA
The DNA here is from genome assembly GCA_011114355.1 of Carex littledalei. Classification (NCBI taxonomy): domain Eukaryota; kingdom Viridiplantae; phylum Streptophyta; class Magnoliopsida; order Poales; family Cyperaceae; genus Carex; species Carex littledalei. Next base: position 14,547,573 of record CM022086.1, on the reverse strand, counting down.
AATTTACATACAACAAATTAAGTTTTTTTGGTCAGAACATCTTTACAAACAATGAAAAGAAAAGCTTCAAATTGTGCCATTTAACAACAACCGAAACAAGGCTTTATGAGAACCAACTAAAATTTGTCAAACAATATCTAATTTATTCCAATTTTTCGTGCAATTAAGTTATAGAAAGGAAAATCTTATACAATTCTAAATAAAACTTACCTTAGTCTTATCAATTCTCTTTACCGCAACCCGATCACCTGTATTTCTATCAGTGGCACAAAAAGTGTACCCAAACTGGCCATGGCCAAGCAATTTTCCCATAGAATATTTACTCTCAAAATTTCTTTCATACCCAAAATCAGGCTTTGCTCGTAATCTAACTCTAAGTTCCTTCTCTCTGTGGACCACACCTTGTGGCCGTTGGTGTTGCTCCGCTGGCGCCATTCTGCTATCGGAACTCGTTGCACCACCGACTTTAGATGCCGAGAGAGAAAAACACCCACCCATTTAGGTAAAATTGTACGGATTTACGATCAGTTAGTGTCCAATTTATAGTAGATTGTGGTATTTACAGACAATTTTATAAGAAAAAGGGGAAGAAGAGAGAAATTGAGGTGGGAAAAGAGATAGAAATAAGTAAAGACTACAACTTTGTAGGAATTTATATGCAAAAGCAAAGAAAGCGAAGCAATCGAGGAAGGTGGGGGGAAGGGGGAAAGGGAGACAAGGTCAAAGATTTAGGGAGACTACCCCGTGTTGTGGGTCTCTTTCTCGTTTTCCCTTTCTGCTTCCTTCAACCTTCCAATTTTTGGTCTTATTTTTTCTCATTTTCCATGAAATGATTAGAGAGGGAAGGTCCAATTTGATTCGGTTGGATTTGGTTGTTTTTACAGGTAATTAAGTCTAAAATTAGTTGGCACTTAACACGCGCTTTCTGGTTCTGGACTTGGTTGTGTAATGTGAAAGGATCTCAAATTCTGAATCAACGTGAAATTATGAAGAAGAAATAAGGTGCATTTGGAGACCATATCAAATTTAAATGTATTATGTTTACTAATTGAACAAGAAATTAATAAGCTGATTTCTGCTTTTAATCATTTAATGAGACAAGGAGAGGATTTAGTTACTAATTCATCTACGCGACTTGTGCTTTTAAAAGCTCTTTTAAGTTTGGATCCGGACCGTCTGATTGAAATCTGGGCCAATTCATGTCTAAGCAGATTGGACGGTCCGGATCTAAACTCAAAATGGATGCTGTCAGTCAAACCGTTGTGTGAGAAATAAAAGAAAAAGTTTGTAAAGTATTATTGCTAGTGCTAGCAGCAGTTCCACGCCGGTGACGTGTCTATAATAAATAACAATTAACAAGCAACTTAGAATCATATTAGATGATCTAATCATTCATCCTATTCCTACCTCTAGCTGCTACTCTTTTACACTAATTTAATATGCCAAATTTATTATTCTTTTCTTTTCTATATAAAAAGTCTCCCTGCTAAAATTGTCGGTTAACCAGTTTTCCCTCTTCATCAATAATTTTCATTATTTCTCTTTTGTTTAAGAGTTATGTGTGTTTAGTTTACTGAAAAAGGATCGTTAAGTATACTCTCTCACCTTGGCTAACATAAGTACGGTTTTACCGTGCAATATATATAGAGAGAGAGAGGGGTTGGCTTGGCTAATATCAAAGCGTTTGTTCCGGAGTCTTGGTGCAACTAATTGATTTTTCGATTTTCAAAGTTTAAACGGTCGATCTAAACCGTTAGATGTGATCTCCTATATTAAAATGTGCTTGAAGATCAAATTTTATATTTTTTGAAATTTGTTTACTATTTATTAAGTCAGTTTTAAAATCACTGATTTTAATAAATAATGAAAAAAAAATTCTGGAACATTGAAAACAACAATTTGAAAACTAGCTTAATAAATAGTAAAAAAAATTCAAAAAATGTAAAATTTGGTCTCCAAACATATTTTATTATAGATTGAATGTTGAAAGGTTTGGATCCACTGTTTGGACTTTAAAAATATAAATACCGAAGCGTTTGTTCCACGGTCTAGGAACAAACGTTTTGATATTAGCCAACCTCTCTCTATATGTATATATATTTTAAAGCTTTTAAATTGAAATATTTGTAAGTTACGCTAAGAAACATTAATCAGTTTGTTTGTACATCGATCAGCTTGAGGGTAAATATGCACACAACTTCAATTTGAGCTACATATTCATTAACATATCGCTTAAAACAATTATATTATATTTTCTCCAAGTATCATGTAAGATTTTCCTTTACTTATTGTTGGAATTAATGGAAGAACACTTTCATTTTAATATCTGATTGAAACCACCAAAGCGGCTACAAATATGTATATCTCATACAAAAAGTATTGAGTGAGGCTATGCTACTAATAGCGCACTTTAGTCCGTACTATGGATGCATAGTTTCATTTTCGAAATTCAAATAGTTGATCCATTCCGTTCAACATTATCTCCATATGAAAATGTGCTTGGATGTCAAATTTTACATTTTTTAGAATTTTTATTATTTTTTAAATATGTACAAAATCACTTGATCTAAATATTCTAGACCATTTCAAAAATAGTGATTTTCTACCTTATTTAACAAAATGTAAAAAAATATAAAAATATAAAATTTGATCTCCATGTACATTTTTATATGAAGATCATGATCAAATCAAGATTCGGATTAACTATTTAGACTTTGCAAATGAAGATATGAATCCGCAGTACGGACCAAAGTGCACTATGCATAGTACCGTAGACTGATCACTCAAAACTCAAAAGTATTACCTTAGCTAGTTGAGTTATACATATATAATTCTTAAATATCATGTTAAAAATCCATTCCCTCTATGACATCAACAGATTAATTTGACATGTTCATTTTAATTAAATGGTACATATATATCATGCAATCATGGGCGATCGATATATAATAAATAGCTCATCACATAGATTAATTTCTATTATCATAAATAAAATAAGTGTGTGTACATTGATGGGCCCTCAATCCCTCATTCCTCACATACCTAATCTGTTAATTAACTAATTAATGTTTCCAATTTTACAGATCTGACACACTATACATGCATGCTTTCCGATCACATGCATTCAGATCATATTAATTAAAAAAATTACAAATATGAGATGCGAAGGTAGTCTAAACACATGTTTTAAATATGAGAACGGAATAGATCTTATGCCCATTGGACTTACTTTTAGATTCAACGAGCATGATGACCGTCCGATCTAATTTAAGATTTGTTCGCATGAAAATTGAAACAGACACGCACGAAGTTTAAAGCGTTCCACACGAATCTTAAAGCAAATCGACAGTAATTAAACCTATCGAACCAGAGTAGGTCCGATGCCCATCGGACCTACTCTCAAGTGTTTAAATATAGTGTTGTCGAACTTTTAGATTTTTAAATATTAGTATTCTTAAAAAAAAATAACTAATCAAATTCTTTTTCTTTTGTCCAAGATATCCTCCACTAAAGTTGTGATGCAAGAAGAGTGAGACTATATATGATACTATGCATAACTCATATTGAACCGTACTATAAATAAAAAATTTTATTTTCAAAATGCAACCAAATGATCTAAATCGGTTTACATGATCTCTATATAAAAATATACTTGTAGATCAAATTTTATATTTTATAGAATAAAAATAGATAGAAAATCGTTTGATCTAAAGTGAATGTAATGATTTTGTATCTATATAAAAAAAATATAGTAAGAAAATTCTAAAAAAAATGTAAAACTTAGGCTGTAAGTATATTTTGTATGAAAATCATGTTGAATGATTTAGATCGATTATTTAATAACAATATTAATTCGTAGTATGAATCAATTCACGCTATGCATGGTTTCGTAACCTCACTCATGCAAGAAAGTATTTATTATATCGTATGATTTCCTATATATATATTCTATGTTTCCTTTCACTTTTTGTTAGGTTTAGATCGGCGTTCTTCCATCAAATTAAAGCTCCAAAAATATATTTTGTGTGTGTTATGCAATTTCACAACTCAAGAATCTCTTGATCGATCATCTTTAAGCGTTTCTTCATTAATTTGATGGCCTCGTATATATATCTCGGAATATGCATATGTCTCAATTGATCTTTTGACTTAATTATCCTGACGAAAGAAAAAGAAAAAGAAACGGAATCAAATATATATACATCCATCAGAACAAGCGAATAAAACGCGCAATAATTCAGTCTCTTTAATCAACTCAATTTCAAAAAAGAAAAGAAAAAAGTATTGCTCAACAATTTCAGTGAGAAAGACAACACTAATATGTATACGCGTGATTCGGTCGTCTTGTTTATAATTGGGGAATGCAATTATGCATGATTATACTTACCAAATTTCGATTTGACATACATTATACATTATACATTATACATTAGTTGTTGGTTCAGTCAAAATGAAAACGATATACATTCCACGTGCCACCAAACCATGAATCTTCGTAACTCATTATTGTTAGTTATTAATGCTATCTCCCGTTTGGAGATATTATCATGTTTAGGAGCCTACCCTTTTAAAAATTGACATGTTTTTAACCTACTAATGTTCACTACAATATCAGAATATCTACTGAAATATGTTTTATTATAACAAGTTTCGGTACTAAATCTATTTGTTGTAACATGTGTTTTGACAAAATATTGTAACCTGTATTGTAAAATAAAAAAAATATTTTTCTATGTCAAACCTTTTTACAATTCATGCAAGCATTTATATATATTTTTTAATATTTAACAACTTTATGTTTAGAACTCAAGGATTTGTACATCTATTTTTTTTTATGGTACTATTTTAAATTGGACCGTAAGATTGAAACAAATGGACCGGATTTATGAAAAAGAATCCTTTGAATTCTAAATCGGATTGATCCAATTCGTTTGTTTTAAATCAAATGGCTCAAATTAAAATAATAACTCTATTTTTTTTTTAAATGCAGCGATTTGGACAACAAAACTTAACTGTACATTCACAAGCTCCAACCTCTAATTTTTTTTTTTTTTGAGTGAGTCTATGGTACTATGCATACCACGATTTGGTCCGGGATACGGATCAATATTTTCGTTTTCAAAATCCTAATAATCAATCTGAACCGTTCAACATAATTTTCATATGAATATGTACTTGCAGATCGAATTTTATATTTTTTAGAATTTGTTTACTATTTTTAAAGATAGGTAGAAAATCATTATTTTTTTATGGTCCATAATTTCAGATCAAGTAATTTTCTACCTATCTTAAAAAATAGTAAAAAGATTCTAAAAAATATAAAATTCGGTCTATAAGTACATATTCATATGGGGATCATGTTGAACGGTTTGGATCGACTGTTAAGATTTTGAAAACAAAAATATTAATCCGTATTACGGACCAACTCGTGATATGCATAGTACCATAGATACACGCTGTTTTTTTATAAGGAAAAGTTAAAACTTTACATTTTTTTTTTTAAGTTTGACAGTAGCTGTCAAGTGAAAACTTTCAAATTATTAATTTCCATAATACAATTTATAATTTGCTATAATCATCGCACTTGTATTAATATATTGGAGGAATTTCATGTGTACTCCTAAAAAACCTCGAAATTACGTATACCTCCCTCTAAAATTCATAATATCATACTCAACCTTCTAACCTTCAAAAACTTACAAGTTTACTCAATTTGTAGACTTTTCTATTAAGAAACTCATTTAAAATTTATAAAGTGCTCAATTTTTCCATTTATTAAAAAAATAAAAAGTATGTAGTCTATTTAAAAGAAAAGTTTCATCTTCAAACTGATCAATTTTCAAGTACAAATGGTTCATTTCTCTACTAGTGACTTGTACACATGACATTTAGGCATATGCTTGTGTTTGCATCACAAGAAAATGAACCAATTGCTCTCAAAACCGACTAATTAAAAGACTATATATTTTTATTTTTTAATAAAGAATAATATGAGTAGTTTATAAATTTAAAATGAGCATTAATAAAAAAGTCAATAAATTGGATAAATTTGTGAGTTTTTTAAAATTTAGAGGGTAAATATGATAGTATGAATTCTAGAGGGGACATATGTAATTTTTGAGATTTGTGAGGGGTATACATGAAATTCCCCCAAAAATTAAATATTTAACTTTATTAAAAAGAGACAAGTTAAAAGTTTTTGTTTGACTATTTCTCTCATAATGCGCGTAGCTTGCATGAAAAGCTCAGTTAAGAAAGATAACAACGACAACACGTTCCAAATTCTACTCCGCGTGTACATGTTTTGTTTTGTTTAGTGAGATATTAAACAATTTAAGAAGAAAATTTAGACAAAGAAGAGAGAAATCACAAGATAGAAGATAAGAAAACATTTTATATATTAATCAAAGTCTAAAGAAAAAGATGACATGTCATCTCTTCTTATAATACAGAGTCCGGCTAGTATAACATCAATGTCATTTCAGCCTATATAACATCAACTTCAAAATCTATCGAATCGACTTCAAACGGTGAATCCAAACTGTTCAAACTGATCTATTTCATTAGTTGTGTATTTACATGCAAAATTTATAATTTTTTGAATTTATTTAGTATCAAGTCAAGCGGTCAAATGTGTGTGTTTTTAAGTTAATTTTAATGCATTCATTTTTCAACATTTTTGACCGCTTGATTTGATACTAAAATAACTAGAAAATATATTTTTTTGCATGTAAACGCATCACTCATAAAATAAATAGATTTGAACGGTTTGGATTAGCCATTTGAAGTCTATTCAATCAATTTTGTAGTTAGTGTCATATGACACTGATGTCATACTAGCCGGACTCTATAATACATCTATCACATAATAAATAACTTAGAAAAACTAAAAGTCCAACTTAGAAACTAATACCACATAATAAACTTAGAAATTCTAACAAACTATTGGAAACTCTAACATAATTAAAATGACATAGAAAATATAAATAGTCAAATCTAAAAAATAGTAACACAGTAAAGTCTCATAGAAAACGACAACATAATTTAATATTGTAATTAATTATCATAAAAAATAATGAACTAGTGGGACCCTAAGACTTGTGCCTAGCCATTCAGAAATATTGAAGAACAATTCAACCTGTACCGAGGCCGAGTCGTCGGAATCGGTTTGGTTTTCGTCAGATAACAACAATCCACTATTCAGTGATAGTGATCATGAGTCATGACAGCACTAGCAATGAATTGTTCCTCTCCAGTTCACTGATATGATATGGGTGCTTAAGCTTAAATGGGCGGTTCCAAACAAAAAGCAAGTATTTACACAACTGGAGAGGATTGAGACATAGTGCAGGTGCAGGTGCAGCCTACTAAGAGTGAGTAGACCAAGTTGCCAATTAATGCACTCATTCCAGTTCCAGCCACTTCAATTTGGTATAGAATATATATCCACTGTTGATAAAAAGTAAACATGAATATGATAGATCTCATTAGATGCATTATTCCTTGTTGCCTCTTTGGACCTGACCTGTCCATTTCAACCCACCACTTACTCTTACACATCCAACATTTGTTTATTATCTTTTGCTTTTTCAATCCTTGCAAATTGGAATTTGGAAACAAGGCCCAAATCTAACTGCCCCCATGGTCCCACCACCACCGCTTTTACTTTATTTATTTATTTGTACACAAGGTCACAGGCTAAAATTAATTTAGTATACTAATTGTATTTAATGTACGATAATACATGTAATTATAGAACCTTTTCACTTATCCAAATATATTCTCCACTATGATGTGTGACCATGATTTATGACATTTTTAATTAAATTAAATTTCTGAAAAATCGTGGGCATTTGTATTAATTTTTATTTAATATTGGATATAATAAAAATTTCGGTACAAGTTGGGTGCTCAATGAAAGATAATAAAATAAGTTATGGTGTGGAAAGAATAGGCCAATTTGTTCTAATTAAAATTTGGTCCTCCAAAATTCCAACAATGACCTCTTTGGCATTTTGTTTGTTTACCCAAATACAGTACATATTGAACAGAGAGAGGTACTTTTGGTACTTAGTTTTGACTGTTATTTCAAATCACACAACTTCCTTTTCTGATCCGTGACATTTGACCTAAAATGAACGTGGTAGATTTTTTTTTTTTTTTTAAACGTGGTAGATTGTTTTGCTATTATCATCAAATATTCACCTCTAGATAATATTAGTACAGTAATTTAAATATGTTTATCTTAAATAAAGGAGGCCCACACACTACATAATGTTGTCACCTTTTCTTAAATATTTGATTTGAAATAGAAAGAAAACAAAAGAATTAATAGCTCCAACAAGCATGCTTTAGCTAAAGTATGAAGGAAGCATGCCTTACTCATGGCATCAGCCAATAGATATAGATATTATTGACTTAGTAGTGATGACATGACAGTTCAAACTTCAACTGACGCACGCACGCGCATATAAAATATAAAAAAAAAAAAAGAGAAAGAAACATACAAACTCTCAGTCTACTGCAAAATTTCTCAAAATATTTTAACTCAAACAAGACACTGTCTATGCCTTCTCCAGATTAGAGATCTTATGACCTACCGCTTTTGCTCTCTAGTCGTTGAATCCACTGTGCCCTGATTGAACTCCGATCTAAATTGCATCAATCAATACATTACCAACAGAAGCATAGCATGCCATTTTATAATCAAAATCATGAAAATGAACCTCACAATTTTTAGAAATTCAATTTGTAAAAATGCATACCCACAAGTCGAGCACTTCTTGTGATACTTGCAAAAGATAGACAAACAAACCGAGCAAACATATCCCAGATCTATCGTCTTCTTGTGACAAAAACATCTACAAGCAGGACAAATAATAATTAAGCTTCAGTAATTTGACTATCATTTCTAAATTTTCTTTCTTTCTTTAGATTTCAATGGCCTCAGTTTGTATAGGTTGATTTTGGGGTGTTCATTGGATCCGGTTTATTTGCTTTTCATCTGAACCGACAAATTTTGGATTAAATGCTTTGGTTTGGTTGAATTTGTGAATTACTTTGGTTTTTTATATTTGGTTCGGTTTAATCTCTCTTATTTCGGTTCAACCAAACACAAACCGAAATTTACTTGATATTTGCTTGAATTACTTCGGTTTTTCATATTATTCACTTGATATCAACCGTAGATTGGCATGAAAGCTACACAAAAATAAACTAATATAAGAGAGAGAAAATGTAATGAAAAAGGGCAACGACATACGAAGCACGAAAATCAACCCCAACAGGTTTAGGTAGACGCAAGAAATTTCGAGAGTGTAAATCTGTTGCAAAAACAGCCTGAAGATTAAATAAATTGAAAAGTTAGAGATGCAGCATGGAAACAAGCTGGGATAGTAGCATACCTAGGGGTGTCAATGGTAACCTTTTATCTGTTTACCTGACCCGTATTGTATTTGATAAGACGAATGCGGGTAAGGTTCTCTTTTGCTCGCTTATCGGGTACGGGCAAGGTAAGGGTATGGGTAAAGACTATTTCATACCTGTTACCCTATATGGTAATTATAAAAAATAAATTTATATATGTAGATATATATTTACATGGGATGATGCATGATATGATATAGTTTTATTCATGCTCATGTATATCTATGCAATGACACCCTCTTATCTGTTTACCCGACCCATACCGTATTCGATAAGACGGATATGGGTAAGGGTGAAGTTTTTTTTCGTTAACTTAATGGTAAGGGTATGAAAATGCTTCCACCCGACCCGTTTCATACCCGTTGACACCCCTAAACATACCGTAGCAAACTAGCATTTGTGAGTTCGACCATTAAATAAGAAGGCAAAAATTTGACTGGTCTATATATCCAGCAGCAGTCCTCTGAATTGCTACTGGTAAGCTATGATCAGGGTTCTCTTTTGAAGGTATATAACATAATAATTGATCCAAAACTCAGAATCTCACTGATATGTGAATCTGTGCACAGTCCACTAATTAAAACATGAAAAAATAAAACAAAGAGTTAGACTAAACAATAATACCGCAAGATATTGAAATAAACCGTCTAGTTGCTGGGGCTTCATGTAAACTCCTCCCGTAATGTATGAAGCCTAGGATAATAATTCAAAGAATTTTGAGAAAACACAAAACAGATAAAGAACGAAAATTACAAAAGTAGAACAACAGCAAAATTACTATGAAACAAGTTTAAAAAACACCCTCAAATCTCGCCAGAAAGTCAACATTATCATATCGATAATGCACAAGGTCTAACGTACCAGTTGGTTAGAATTACATACCTGCAAGCATTTCATTAATACCTATAACTTATCTTTTTTGTTTAATCCATTCGATACTATATTTAAAAAAAAAAAAAAAGTCAGTGCCAGTCAGGTGCTGTCCTGATGATGTCTAGGCCAACCTGTACATGCCATCCAGCATGTACAGGTACTGATATATCATACAACTTAAAGTATTATCTCTTGATTAATTTAGCTAAGTGCAAGGATATAAAAATGTATATTTTCGAACTAATACATCAACTAAAAGTTTAATTTGTCTAATGAATGAAAAAAAATTCAGCAACAAAGCTAGAAGACAAAAAAATAATTTTAAGGTTGAACAAATTGGTATTTGATAATCAAATGTGTATCTTTTAACTTTTTTCTCCTTAATATTTTTTTTATAGAACCTAGATCTGTCCAATTAAGTCAGTAAGTACTCGATATTGGACAAAGATACATTCTCATATACAACATCCTGATTTCTTGAAAAGGTAAAAGCAATAAATGCCCCCTGGGAGTTCACGGACTGTTCCGACTTTGAATAAAAAATATGAAAGAACCAATCCAAACCGGTTCACTGGTTTTGTGAAAACCGTCCAGTTTTTTTATTTTTTTTCGATCTGTATGCATATTCGATCTTTTATTCGAACCGAACCGGACTTGTTTCCGGATCCGGTTTATTCCGGTCCACCCGTCCGGTCCGGTCTGGTTTTAATAACAGTGTATATGTGTGCTTGTAGCCTAGATAGGGGTGGCAACGAGCTAGCTCGGTTCGAGCTAGGCCCTAGCTGAGCTTGTTAATTTTGGACCGAGCTACAGTCAAGCCAGCTGGACCTAAGACATCCGAGCTAAAACCTCAACTTTAAATCGTGACAAGTCAACCCGAGCTGGCTCGCTGAGTCTGGTTGGATCTTGTTTTAAGAAGAAAATAAATTCTACAAACTTTTTGTATCGAGCTGAACCGAGCTAGACCGAGCTAGACAGTATAAAATGCACACAAATTCACAAATTGATGCCTAGCCGAGCTAGCTCGCGAGCTGGCAAGCAAGCTAGGCCCCAGCTTGAACTCGTTAATTCTGGACCGAGCTAGTGGCGAGTTGGCTCGTTAGCAGCTCGGTCCAGTAATGAGCGAGTCAGGTGTGAGTCACGATCGAGCCACGAGCTACGAGCTTTTTTGCCACCCCTAAGCCTAGAGGTTAGAATTATCTTTTGTGGTTGTGATGATTTGGGTTCAAATCTCAGTGACCACACATTATGCATTACATTATGCATTTTACATTTTAGCTCGCCAATCTAAATTTTTTAGTTCTGCCCTTGCTTGCAACCATTAGACATACCTCTAGCACATGCCCATATTAAATTACAATAGAGTACACTGATCGCCTTTTGTAGACTACTATTACTTTTGGAGGGTTGGCATGAAGGAAATATCAATTTCAAAATATACAGAATGTCGGGTGCAAATGGTAATAGTGCAAACCTGCTGTAAGAAAGCAGAGTGTTGAGTTCCAACAATACACGAATCAATTGGTACCTGAAAATTAAACAAAAAATGAAATTCCTACGGGAATACTCATAATTATAACATAGGAAATTTCCCTATCAAAAGAAAGGTTCTAAATATATGACTTGGATATACCATGGATCTCTGTGCAGAAAATATTGAATTCATTACTGCAACATATCTGTAAAAACAATCCAATATTGAATAAAAGAAAATATTAAGATATTGTTTCAGGAAAGGTATACCGTTTGCATGTGCTGATGTATAATTGTGCGTGTGTGTTTTTTGTGAGTGCAAGAAAAAGATAGCATAAACGTACTGTTCAGGTCCATCGGGAGAACCTTGGATGCAAAGGATCTGCATTAATTGTTAAAGTTTCAATAAAAGCGAAATCAGTTGCATAGATTTTATCTAAAAAAATGATCAAGGAGAAATATTGATGAGTGAGGCTATGGTACTATGTAGAGTGCGGATTGGTCCGTACTATGGATCAATATCTTTGTTTTCAAAGTACAAACAGTCGATCTGAACTGATCAAGGAGAAATACTTGCAGACTAAATTTTGCATTTTTTTTAATTTTTTCACTACTTTTTTAGATAGGTAAAAAATCACTACATTTGAATGGTTAAAATCTTTAGATCAAGTGATTTTATACCTATCTAAAAAAATAGTAAAAAATCCTAAAAAATGTAAAATTTGATCTACAAAGACATTTTTATATGGAAATGATGTTGAACGGTTACGATTGACTGTTTGGACTTTAAAAATGAAGATATTGATCCATAGTACGGACCAACATGCGCTATGCATAGTACCGTAGCCTCACTCAATATTGATTAATAGAAAATGAAGACTCACTCGAGGCTGCGGATGCCGAGCACCGGACCGAAAAATTCTCTGAATATCTTTTTGTTTCAAGTCAAGGTAATATATGATATGACACACAATCTACACGTTGATTATTTGTATATATATGGGTACTGAATAAAATCAGAAAGGAAAGGATACAACATAAGGCAAGAGATAGAGAGCCAGAGAGAAGGGAAGAGATGGCAGGCCGTGTAGCATCCCCATTCCCATTAGGCCCTTTAGCAATTTTGGAATCTTTTCCAACAAAGTCCTCCAACTTTTTTATAATTCCAGAACAGAGAGCATTTGCATTTGCATTTGCATTAGCATTAGAATTAGCTTCCCCAGAGTCAAATATGTAGCCACAAGAGCTGGTACCGGTAGCTATGAGGACCACTCGGTTGAGTTGGTTGAGTAGGAGAAGAGAATTGATAAAGGGTACGACCTGGTACATAAGTTGTGTCAAAACCTACACTGCTACATAAATTGAGGGAAGTTGGGGGGCAAAAGAGCAAAATCAAAATTACATGTTGGAGAAATTCAGAGAAAGGGAGAGAGGCAGCGGCCCAGAAAAAGGGGTTGGTGTCCAAAAGTGCCACTACCAGACTCGCGTCATCTGCAATTTTGGAACCAATTTTGGAATTCATTTTCTTTCTTTCTCATGAGGGGAAGGGGAAGAAGAGTTTGAGAGAGAGAGAGAGAGAGAGGCCTTGACCTTGGTAGAGCTTCGACGGAGCGGATGCCATGGGGAACTCAGACAGACCTAGATAGACATTTCTATTTTCCTACTCTCTAATCTCTATATCGAGGGTTTACATATCCACACAGTTACTTTGGTTTCATGCAGTGCAGGATCTCTACAGATAAAAGTGAACTGATGCGCTGCATGTAGCCAAATCACCTCTTTTAATATTTTTATCCATGCGGATTGCCCCTCTTCGTTTCTCTCATTAAAATTTGGGAGGATCCACTTAGTTATCTTTTTAGAGAATAATAAATAAGACTTGTCTTATAATTTTAATCATTTTTTTTTCAAATCAATTCAAACAACATTAATAATAAAATATGCTAAATTATAAGCACAACAATTAAGTTTATATAATGTAAGCATTGTTTTTATAATGTAATAAGAATTATTAATTTGGAACAATTAAAATTTAAAATTACTTGATATACAGTAAAATATACACCAAATTTTATCAGTTTTGCCTTAAAAAAATTGAGAGAATTTCAGATATATCCTAAAAAATTATGAAATTATGGATGCATCATCTCAAATTTTTACCATCCTAAATTCTAATAACTCACATATTTACTCAATTACTAAAAAACTGAGATTAATTATGTTTAATATTATATCAAATATAATTATTAATTAATCACTTAATTGGTCTCTTCCATCTTCCCCTTATGCACAAAATCACTCTTGCTTTATTTTAATGCGACTCTTCTTCTTCTGCGCTAAAATCTCTCATCGTCTCTCCCGTCCTCTTTAGCATTGAAACACCTCCTCATCTTTCCCGTCCTTTTTTAACATTGTGTTTTCTGCTTCTCCAACATCAATCCAATCATTCTCAGCTATGGGATACAAAGATGAAGAAGCATTAAAACCTAGAAGGGAGCTCGTGTCGGAGGAGGAAGAAAGACCTAGATGAGAGTTCGGAATAGATATGCAGATATATAATAAAGAGAGAGGGTACTAAAAGTATTTCTATATGAAGAGAGAGTGTGTACATGGCAAATGAGATTAGTTTTAATTAATCATTGATTAATTGTAGTTTTCAAAATTTAAACATTATTAATTTGAATTTTGGATATATTTGATATATATTTAAAGATGAGGGTTTAAATGCCTCCATTTTTTGTGTCTCCACCATGTCTCCATTTTTCAAAACTTTAATAAATCAAATTTAAAACTCAAAAGTCAAAATAAAACAATTGGATATGATCTACATCATTTTATCTATGCACGTGTAAAAAATTATGACATTTCAATTTTGTTTTTGTTGTCATCAAGAGCTTGTAAAAAACGTACTAATGTGGATAATTTCTTGACGTTGATTTTTCAACTTATTGTTCATATAAAAACAACATTGAAATGTGATAATTTTTTATGAGCACATAGAGAAAATAACATAGATCACATCTAATGGTTTTATTTTGACTTTTTAAGTTTTAAATTTTGAGTTATTAAAGTTTTTAAAAATGGAGGCATGGTGGAGGTACAAAAAAAAATGAAGGCATTTGAACCCTCCTCATATTTAAATTATATCGAGTAAAAATGTGAGTTATTAAAATTTAGGATGGTAAATACGTAATTATAGAATTTGGGATGGTAAATACATAATTTCATAGTTTTTGAGTGGTATATATGAAATTCTCCCAATAAAATTTATACTTAATTTTTTTTTCAAAAATTAATAAAATTGTCAAACTAAATGATTATTCATTGATCTCTTCTCTTAAAATTAAGTATAGTTAGACTCTAAAAGAAGAAGTAAACATAAATAAATTGCCACTTGCATTTGTACCCTTGCAAGACTCCGAAATCTTAGAAAATATTGCTTCAAAGTATTAAATTTCAGCTTAGGGACGTTATTCATGAACATCTTGAGCTACAACAATTTTTTTTAATAAATTACATGTTTTATTTGACTACAAATGTATTAACAAACAAATTACTAACGCTATACAAAAAAGTATCTGGAATCTATTATTGCCGGATTATTTATTCATAGAAAAAAAACAATTTAACATATATTAGGATTTTGATATGCCGAATTATTATGTGGTTATCAGACGCTTCAGCGTAGGGATGCAAACCAATTGGATATTATTCGTCCGAATTCGGATCCGTATTCGAAAATTAAATATGAATAATTAATATCTGAATATTCGTGCGGATCGGAATATAATTTTAAATATTAATTATCTGTATTGGAATAGCAAACACAGTACAATCAGGTTTGTTGAGCAGTTAGTGTTGTCGTGGCTTACTGGCAAACACAGTACAATCAGGTTTTAGTCGGGTCTGGATCCCCTAAAGTAATTCAATTTTTGAGTTTTGGATTGGAACCGTCCGAATTGAATCCGTTCGCTCGAGATTGCCTCAGAATTCGAATATGTCACTGGGGATGCGTGCGCTCCACTTTAGATGGATGGTCACAGATTCAATTCGGACGATCCCGATCCAAAACCCAATTTTTGGGTTACTTCATTGGATCTGAATTCGTTTTAGTCTTGGCGCGGTTCACCAAAGCAGGTACCTCTCAAAGAGCGAACACATATCATCTGCATTAACTCAAAAGGGAATCTTTTGAGTTAATGCATCTCGGCCGATTGATATGAGTCAATCTGACTATCTGATTTTAACAGAGGAGCCCTTTAATATTAGTGCGGATCTAATTTGTACGGATCTTAAAGTGAATCGGATAGTCGCATTAACTCAAAAGATTCAGAGGATACGAATTCTCAAAGAGCAGCCTTGGTCCACGCGCGGCCACCGAACAGACTCACTCAGTCACCCGCTCACCAAAAAAAAATAAAAAACTATAAGTTGGTGGTGTTTGCCCGGTTCGGTTCAGGAGGAAAAAAGAAGAAGCTAAGTTTGTGTTTGCGCGGTTCATGAAGGGAACCGAAATATTTTAGTTACCACCCGAATGATTAGAAATTAAACAATTACTATCTATATCTTTAAATTTCAGAACTTACCACGCACGCACCCTCATAATACACACCAATTAAGGCTGGTGCACCAGTTGGGGATGCGTACCAGATTAGTGCGCACCAATCTGTCTATTTTTTTTTTTTAAGTTCTGTTTTGTTTTGAAATTTTGAAATGCTAGACAGACAAACTGTAGAAAAATAAAACAAACATGTTTAACAAATTCAAAATTGTACTAAGTTTGAACTAAAAATTAGTACAAATTAGTCTACAACATAACTAATAAATTTCACTACAACACAACATAACAAACATTCCATCTAAATTGTACAAATTGAAATGAAACTGCCGAAAATAAAATTAACCACAACATAATCGCCTCTTGGACGATGAAACTGCTAAAAAAAAATATTGTTACAATAATTGTTAATTTTGTGACATGTAATTTTTTAAAAAAAATAAAAATTACCTTATTGGGTACGGATTCTAGCATCCCTTCGGTTTCTTGCATTCTTTTCAAGAGTCGCTCTATTGGTCTGGTGACCCTTTCGTCTTCCTTCTAGTATGTCCATTCACATGGGGATCCTCATCGGTATTGTCAGCATAATAAAGCGGTTCCGGGGTTGAAGATCGTTCTCGGGACTGACTCGAGATGGAGAATGGAATCTGGGATCGTTCCCGGTCAGATGGGGCCTGACTAGGACCCGCTAAAGATGGGGCCCGATTAGGACCTGTCACAGATTGCTCACAGATCCGACTCTGGGTCAACTGTAACAAAGGTCTGGGGTTCTGTCTAGGGTTGGCTACCACATATAACTCCAGAAACTTGAAACTAGAGGTCATATTCATGGTAATTTGGGTATACAACCCCCAATTGTTATCATCTTGTACCGGAAGCTGTTGGAACCATGTTTGGTTGTCTTGGCCAATATTAATCCTTGTGGTCATAACTAGTTCATAATAGTTCAGGTCAATTCCCAGTTGCTGATACACTTTTCTAGTTATACCTTTAAAATCTAAACCCGATCCGATATTGAATATTGTCGAAGGTTAGGCAATATAATAAGCACCATTTGGTCCTTGTAATACCTCACCACCAAAATAACAAGCAATTCCAATCACGGTTGGTTGAATTAATGGACAAATCTAACAATTAAAAATTTAAATTTAAATTAAAAAACTATTAAAAACCTTTAAAAAAAATAAAGGACTAAGATGAGAAAAATTCACAGGTTGCTCTTTTGCTCTATTGATCTGGATACTTGGTAAATGAAGAAATGGTGAAAAATTCGCTCATATAGCACATACAGATTGGTGCGCATCCTCAGGAGGCACACTAATCTGGTGCACACCAACCTTGATTGTTGCGCATCTTGGAGGTGCGTGCGTGGTAAGTTCTGAACTTTGAAGATGTGAGTGGTGGTTGTTTAATTTCCAATTACTGGGGTGTAACTAAAAAAATTTCCCTGAGGAGAAACAGAGAGGGAACTTGGTGTTTGCGCGGCGTAAATGACATTGATATTTTTTTAAATCCAACTAAAACTGTGATATTTGTTTAATTATTATTATATTTTGGTATGAATAAAAATGTCGGCTATTATTGATCGATTAATTGTACTTTCTCAAAATTCTTAGCGCATAAAATTTTTAGTAAGCAATATAATTAATTTATATTGTATAACACCAAGATCAAGTAAGAAAACATTTGGCATGATGTTATGCTTTGCAAGAGAATAATGACATTCAAATAAAACTGCATAAAGGTGCACCATATCTCTCAAACTTCCATTTTGTGACAATCAATTCTTCAAATTTTAAATTTTGATATCACGTCCGAACTCTCCTAATATATGACAATCACCCTCAATATCAATTTCACTTAAAACTATTAACTTTGAGGTGACAATTGACCAAAATAACCTTAAATACATATATATAATTAATGATTTTATATTTCTTAAATCTGAAGGCAACATAGATACTTTACTTTCAGGAAAAAAAAAATAACAAAGCAGATATACGGTATAGATAACTAAAATAGGGTTTTTGTAGAAGTGTACACTATGTACATTTTGTACTTCCATCAAATTTTTAAACAAGTGCCTCATTAAAACTGGCCTCCCCCCTGTCAACTACTTGTGTTTGATGGAAATGTATCTTAGGTTGTGCTCCACAAAAATGAATCACCAAGTTTCTATACAACATAACCTCCAAATAATTTACTATTCTTTACTACTCTTGCTTGATGTCAAATGAGAACGAAGCTATTTATATATGTATTGAACATGTGAAATCAATTAAATTATTAATTCTTCTCATATATTTAGAGAAAATATCTATCTAGGACTAAATATGATATGTAAACAAAATCTTTAGCCTTGTAGAAGTAGCTAATTTTTAGAAGACGGCCTAACCTTTAGACTAACACAATAATATTGTTGATTTAATTTGGATTTTGGGACTAATGGAGCAGCTAGTGTTGCCTATATTCAACAGAATCCCTTGAACTCAATATCAAAAGAAGTGCACTAACTTGGTGAAATTAATATATTTTGACCACCTACCACAATCACCTCATAATCAACAAGCCTCAATAAAATTATAAACATATATGTTAATTTGTAACTTCCAAAATAACATTCTATATATTCAGAAAAATGTAGCAGATGACACACTTCGGGGCGTCGAAATCTCGCCATCATCGTCATCTCCGCCATTGATGCCACCATTCACAACATCTGATTTGGACGGTGTCGATGGCCGGCTGCCGTTCTCTGATGAACATGGATCCAGCTGACGTCGTTTCGCTGTCCCTAGTCCACTTAAATCTGACCTCCTACCTGCGTACCAAACGGGGATCCCATGTCAAACTCTCTCTCTAGTTTTAACTCAGGAGTTAATAAGGACAAATTAAATAGTGATGAAATCTTACTGCTGAATGCCGTGCACCCTGCATTTTCGGCCTTCCTCGCTGATCGCGGGGTCCCACCTAGAGATGGCTTTCTCTCTTGGCGACCCGACAGGGTTCTAGAAATTTGTTTCTTCAGGCCAATCAGTGGACCTGCTTTTGGGCTATTCTGTACTTCTTGCTCCGTCTTATGTTTCCTTTGTTCCTACATTTTTATTAAGAGACCTAACTTCAGAACACCTACTAAATTCAAATACACTGGTACAGACCAACCCTGTCTACTATGGTACCATTCTATATTCTCTAGACGTAATATATACTAAATTGATTTACCTGCTTTCATTTGTTGCTTTTAGAGGTTTCATTGGAAACTTCGTTTATTTTCTTTTCTAAATTACTTTTCATTGCCCTTGTATGGTTGTATGGTAATCCTATATATAACAGTCACTGTCTTATTTTATTCCTATTATGAAAGATATATAGGAATGCATATCATATCTACCCTCAGTCTTTTTTTCTCTTGTTCTCTCTCCTGCCTCTGGCATGTGTACTCTTCAAGCATAGCAACAAGCTCCATCTACACCATTTGACAAAAATAAACACTAATAAAATTTCAAATATTTCCTTTGGATTTCTAATACCCCTGAAAAATCTCAAAATATCTTTCTTTTCCAAAAGATATACAAACAACTTCCTTTTTCTTTGGTACTTGTGAAAGACAAAGTGCCAGGGATTTATGAATGTTATAACAAAATTTGAGTTTTTTTAGGGTTAAGGACATAATTTTTCCTTATAAAGATAGAACTAGGCATACACCGTCATATCTAAACTCCATTCCTCTCTCTTTCTCCCAAGCCTTGGTTTTGGATACTAGCACCTCCACCATTCCTGACCACAATAAAAACAAAAAAAAATATAAAAGAAGGAAGCTGAGTTGGCAGTACAAAAAAAAATAACACCAAAATAAGATTATTTTGATAGTAGAACTGTAGAAGAGTCTACGAGTTGATACTAGTTATGCTGCTGCATAGTCAGGGGCTTTTGGTTAAAATTGCAAAAGAAAAGAAAATTCCAATTAGTTTATGAATTATCTGAAAAAGAAACAAACCTGGGATCTTGCCAACAACAGAACGAGCTTTTTCAGCCCTCTTTAGTACTAGGTGGGCCCCTTTGGATACATTGTAACGGTTATCATCCTGGAAAATATTAGTTATATATGAACACATTCACGGATTTAAGTGGTATAAATGTGCTGCAATGTCCCCCATTTTTTTTAGTTATACAAGTATATATGGTACTTTTTATGCTATACAAGTATTTTTCTTAAGAAAATTCATTTCTGCACCCCATATTAATAATTGTTCCATTATGACTCCCATAGTTTTAATTTTATACTTTTAATATGATCATATTGATATTAATATTTGATATAGCATTTGATCCCCATTCAGGTAATATTTAGCATGGAAATTCTTATATTGAAATAAATCCATTTCCAATATTGTCAGGCATTATCATAAATATACGTATTTCTAAGAGCACCTTTGCTATAAGAATGACGAAAAAAGAAAGAAAAAAATAATAACAGGTACACACTCGGTTATACTCTTCAAGCCAAGCCTCCTCTTCACAGGCTGCTTGCCATTTCTCGACCCTTTCAAGTATCTCTTTTCTATTGAATGCATCCTCTTTTGCATTTGAAATTTTAGTCTCTAGGCTCTCTAATATTGCTGAAGGGTCACTAACTCCTGTACATTTGATAAAAATTTAGACCCGTTATATTGTAACAAAAATAATATCTTAAATTAAACAATAAAAGCCAAAAAATCCAAAAAAAAGAAAAGAAATTTGGTCAAGCTGGTAGTGAAAACAAAACCATGCTGATATTACATTAGATTAATATTTTAAAAAAAATACCAGTTTCCAATGCGGTCAATATGGATTCAATCTCTGTATTACATCTCTCTACTATGTGGGCACGTGCTGAAATGTCTTCGAGCTCTAATTTTTTCTTCAATACAAGATCTCGCATTTTGCTAGTCTTGAGGGTCTCGAGCCTCTTTACCTCATTTTCAATCTGAAACCCACATAATTTCAATTACGAAAGTTTGGATTTCAAGAGTTGAATATAAATATATAGTCATAGAAGATATAGAGAAATAAACATCTCAGGTGTCAGTACAACTACCAACTATCTAAATATTTCAATTACAATGTTCAATAAGCAAATTAATCATAAAAGCTGAAAGTTTAAAGGGGCCAAGTGCAAGGTTAGCAAAAAATTATGTGCTCAATGTAAATACTATGGATCAATATCTTCGTTTTCAAAGTCCAAACAGTCGATCTGAACTGTTCAAAGTGATCTCCATTTGAAAATGTACTTGCAGATCAAAATTTTACATTTTTTACAATTTTTTTACTAATTTTTTAGATAGGTAGAAATTCACTTGATCTAAAAATTCTAGACCATTCAAAACTAGTGATATTTTACCTATCTAAAAAAATTCTAAAAAATTTCAAATTTAGTCTGCAAGTACATTTTTTCATATGGATCTCATGTTGAACGGTTCACATCGACTATTTGAACTTTGAAAACTAAGATATTGATCCATAGTACGGATCAATCCGCGCTATACATAGTACCATAGCCTCACTACCCCACAATATACAGTACATGGTTTCCTCATTCTCACTGCCAAAATCCAAATTTTTTTGGGCTACTGTTCAGGAGGACCTTTTCATGAATTTGAAAGCTTCATGGCTCATGAAATGCAAATAACTGTCGAATGGCACATAAAGCGGCAAAAAGGGGAATCTGACGTTCTTTAAGAACTGAAGAGAGAGAGAATTGGGTTCAGTGATCTCATCCTCTGACGCAGCTATGTTCGATGCAACCTCCCGGAAACATTGCTGCTCTTCAACAGGAGTGTCCATTAATGTCCACAGCTCCAACATGCTCATCACCATATCTTGTAACTACACCAAAATTTAAACAAAAAAAAATTTATATGAACACTAGTCATTAAATTGAGAACAATTTATGTAATAATAATAATAGTTCCATGAAAAGGTCTCTTTGAACCTTGTTAACTTAATGAGGCTCCACAGGAAACTTAGGTAACACTTTGGAGGGAGATGCCATTTTTGAATGGGAAAGTTTTTTTACGAAAGTTCAAGTCATTACATGTATACGCCATGTGGTAATTTAGTTAGTTCTTTTAGAAATGAAAACTTTCATTTCTGCCCCTGAAAAAGCTCAACTCTTACATGTATACCCTGCAAAATGTAGGTTTATATAGCTTTTAGCTTTACAACTATTGAGAACTATCACCTGTAACTTTCTTGACTAATTTCCTCAAAAGTAAATTGAAAACACCCAATTTTTGAGACGTTTGAGCATAGTTTGAAGAAACTAGTAAAAACACTTTTTTTTTTTTTTTTAGATTTTGCAGATTATGCATGAAAGTAGCCCCTTTTATTACAAAAAAAACTTACTTTTTCGATGCGGCTCATCTTAAGGGCCCTTAGTCTGTCAGTCTCAGACACCAACCTTTGGATCACACCATCGCTTATATTACTGGCTGCCACAGAAGATCCAAACTCACCCTTGAGTATTTCCTGGGAGTCTATACCCAGCACCAGGCAGAGGGAGTTCAAGGAATTCAATAGTTCTCCTACTTGCTTTGTACGATTAACCTAGAAAGTAAGAGTAAAAAAATAAATACACACAACAAAATTAAGATGATAAAAGGATTCCATGCTCCTTGTGGCCAACTACAATTATTGTACTAGCTCGGGTATGCATTTTTACATTTTTTAAATAGTAAATCGCTATTTTTGATTGGTTCAAAAATCTTTAGATAAGGTGATTTTCTACCTATCTTAAAAAATAGTAAAAAAATTCTAAAAAATGTATAATTTATTCTCCAAGAACATTTTTATATGGAGATCATGTTGAACTGTTCGGATTGATTGTTTAAACTTTGAAAACAGAGATATTGATCCATAGCACGAACTGTTCTGCGCTTTGCAAAATATAATCATCTTAGGACTATGATGCTGGGAAGAGATACTATACCTAGTACTGGTACAAAAATTATACGGATATACCTTCTCTGTTCTAAGATACTCCAACTGAGATTTGAGCTCCGCTAGTTTCCCGACAGAGAGGTCAGATTCGTCAAAACCTACCAATGGTGTATTGTATGGCCTGATCTCTCTTAGTATGCTGTTTATTTTGTCTAATATTTCGAAAAACTGAGATTTCTTTTCTTCTCTTCTCTGGCGCATAGCTTCTAGCTGTGGATAAATTGCTTCCATTCGTTCTCTCAAGCACATGTTACTTGTGCTGACCTGGCACACAATAAAAAAGTGAAGAATTTTTTTTAAGGTTAATTGGCAGAAAGCCATAAAGATAAATAAGGAGAAACTTATATTGTCATTAATATTTACTCTTCTAAAGTCTCAGCATAATTTTGCTTCTGAGAGATTAGTTTGCCCCTCCAAAATCGAAAATATTCTGGACATCTCTATAAAATGTAGGAAATCATAATGCGTGCCCTTGCAAGATATAAAATAATCTGTAATACCATTCCTCTTTCTTTGACAAATGTGCCATCTAACCATATAAAAGCAAAATGAACACATACATAATATATACACAAAAAAGTGAATACATACAAAAAGTTTATAATTGGTATTGTAGATACTGGTACGGTACTGAACAAAAAGGGTATTGCTAATGTCCTCAATAATTAATTAAGAAATTATAGAAAAAGTACCTCCCTAAAATGCAAATTCGGGTCACCAATTGCAGCACTGATGGCCCTAATCTCTTCCTCAGAATCTGAAATTTCTCTCTCTAAATTGTCCTTGAGTTTCTTTGCTTCTTCGATTGTATTCCTATAGACATTTAGGCACTGTTGTTGTATCTCTACAAGCTTTATGTCCCTTTCTGCATTTGATTGGCCGATCTCATCCCATATTGACTGAAATTTTTTATTTGTGAACATTGTATTAGGCAATAGAGATGCTATGTAGTAACCTTTTTTGGTGAAGACCTGAAATTTTTGTGGAATTTGAAGATCACACCAAATATTTCCATATTTGATGCGAACTATTTAAGACAGGCGGATCTACATGGAGTGAATGACCTGTGCTTATACATGATTTTGCTATATGGTTTATGGTAAAATGCTATGGGTACTGTAAAGTTGACCCCCATACTCAACATGGAGATTTTATATAATTGACCCCCAATAGCTTGAAAGTCTGGCTCCACCCCTGATAAGATATATGTAACTTTCAATCATGGTATAGAAGAGGATCCTCCATTTAATATTGACATTTTTGCCTGTATTTCTTTTCAAAAAAAAAAAATTCTCTGTACTTCAAATCTGCCATTTCCCCAAAATCATAAATAATTGAAACCAAGCTAAGAGGATTTTTTCCTTTATTTGGATTCAAAGTTTCTTTACACTTTCCCAAAAACTAACTTGTCTGATCCAAGATTAAAAGTCAAGGTTGACTAGGCATTAGCAATACAGGTGTCGATTTGCAAATTGGATGAAACCTTCAGTTTTTTGTGTACGAAAGAAAAGCTAAAAAGCCCATTATTTTATTAATAACATGATATTGAAAAAATAAATAGAATAAAGAGAGAAAGACCTGGAGCTCAGAAAGAAGGCGACCACTGGTCACCTCCATTTGTAGGAGAAAATCTTTTGGAAAGATGAGCATTCTTTAGTGCAATTCCCTCCTATTCATCAAAAAAATAATGTCTTATATACCATCATTATACAAGAAATACATCATGTTCCTACAAAGCACAACAATAAGTTTTCTTTAGGAAACATATTCCCCAATTTTTTTCACAAAAAAAAAAAAAGAGATTGAAGTGAAAGACAGCAGAAGGCCAAGTACTAGTTAAAATAAAGAAGAGACAAATGCTGGTAATACCCCTCCAGAACCTCAAAATATACCATTTATTCTTTATAAAAAATAAAATATCCTATATGCCTTGAAAATTTTGTTATCCACATAAGACTATTAAATAAAAGCTACATTGGATTTAACAAATGTTTGCTGTTGAAGCTAACAATGAGTGTTTTTAACAAAGAACCTTCAAGCATGGAATTTACACATAAACCCCTCAAAACTTAAGCAAATTACTATACGTTATTGCCAGCCATTTCCTAGTTCAGCTAAGTAGTCCTTGACACTAATATGCACCCTTTCAAGGGCTATTAGTGAAATTTGCACGTACAATGTTTTATACAAAGAAATAATCTTTTCCAAGGACCATACAGTAATTTATGTCAATATATGTTTTATACAATAACCAAGAAAGACGCTCAGTTGAAAAAATGTAAGATGTATCGTATCCTAAATTGAATAAATTGATAGAAAAAAAATGCATTTTTGGCATTCGAAATTCTCTGGCATTGTGAAGAGAATTTCCAAATAGCTCATACTAGAAGAGATTCGAGGTAAAATCAACAGAGAGGGGCAAAAAAAGAGATTGTTGGTCAACGATAAAAAAATTTAATAAAAGATGAGGAATTTGATGTGTTGTACCGCATAATGGAGATGCAGTGGCTATTGAGGAAAAATCAATTTCTGTTCTCTTCTTTCTTTAACCCTCTTTATTTTCTTTCATGATTTTTGCGGTGTTTCCATGCAAAACTGCTTTTCTCAAATGGCACTAATTTCTGTTATCTAATTTTAGGCATAAAAGTGTGTTGCTTTTAGTAATAACTGATGTGCTTAAAAGCCGAAAAAATAATGCATAAATGTTAGCGGATATCCCGATTAATTGAAAAATGGAGACGAACGAAATTGGAATCCAGTTGGCAAACGGTTCGGAACCAGTGGCGGGAGAGAGAGAAATACGGGCTCTTTAATTTCTTGGAAATGAAGCCCAATTAGATTCTGATTCCAGAGAATTTGATTCCAGGAGAGATTGGGCTTAATGGGCCGGATCTTAGTAGATCCAATTAGTATTTCTATTTCTATTCTAAAAGATGTCAAGCAGAGGCAAACTGGAAAGTGGAAACCTCACAGATGAGTAATGGCATGTGTGACAAAAGCGCGCAGGAAAGGAATGCATTCATTCCTTCTCCCTCTCTCTTCCTTGCTCTCTTCCTCGCTTTCTCCCTCTAGGCTCTAGCCCTGTATATATATTTGCTTGCTTCCTTTGCCCCATCTTAATTATAAGGTTCTCTGCTTCAACCAATTCTATATCTTTATTTATTTGTTTTCTCTCTCCTAAAAAGACGACATGGGCCTTTCCCTTAGCCTCTTAAGCAAATTGGGTATCTCTCTCTCTCTCTCCTCTCATTTCGCTCTTTTTCATCACTTATTTGATCAAATTAGAGGAATAATGGAAGGGTGATTTGGTTAATTTCCAAACAAATTAAAACAAGTGCATGGGAGAATTAAGAAGAAAATTTCTTATTTCTAGTTTTAATTGAAGTCAATTTTAATTCGTTATATTAATTCTTCTTATAATATTTTCTGTATTTTTTTTTCTCCAGGGGTGCCTGGTGTAAGCTCGGTGACAACCGATCAATTTTATGAAAGATTCTTTAAGGACATTCAAAAGTTTGATCAATTTCATACAGCCTTCATTGATCTTTGCAGGTAATAAATAAGGCCATACAATATTAATTATATATATATAGAGTATGGCTAAGTTGCTGCCGGCAGTATTTCGGCGAGGTGCTGCCGGCAGCGTTTCGGCCATTCCGGTGTTCAAACAACAAATTTTTTTATATAGATGTTCAATCTATATTAAAATGTACTTGGAGACCAAATTTTACATTTTTTGGAATTTTTTTACTATTTATTAAGCCACTTTGAAAATTCCAGATCCGGGTGAACAGTAAAAACAGTCTGGACCATATGATCTGGAATTTTCAAAGTGGCTTAATAAATAGTAAAAAAATTCCAAAAAATGTAAAATTTGGTCTCCAAGTACATTTTAATATTTAGAACACGTTGAAAGGTTCGGATTTTCTGTTTGAACACCAAAATGGCCGAAATGATGCCGGCAGCAACTTAGCCATACTCTATATATATATATATTGTTTTCTTTGAACCAGTCGGTCGCTGTGAAGATGAAATGAATAAATTAAATTATATATGCATCTTAATTTTGAAATTGTTTTCAGATTTATAAATGATGTTATGCCTGGCAAACATTTCGATGCTCCAACAAAAGATGAAATTAAGGTAAATGAAAGTAATGTGATTATAAATACTTTTTCTAATTCTCACAAATAATTAGTTAAATACTTTTCGAGGCTCTAATTTACCAACCTTTCTGTTTCCAATGAAACTGGTAAATAGAAATTCTATGAAAAAAATTGGATGAGCAACTCGGAACCCGAAATTAGAAAGGAGAAATTAACAGCATTTGTGAAAGAAATGGTGAAAGAAAGGAAGACAGATAATGACAAGACAGTTATAATAACCGGCATGGTGGTCCCCGCCGCTGCAGTAGTGTTGAAAAATACTGCCGAGAACCTCCAACCAGTGAAGCGCTTCAAGCTGCATCTCGTACCGAACTTCGTTTTTGTACCAACATGCACTTTTCTCGCTCTTGCCGGTGTTCAACTCATGCAAGTCAGAAAAAAGAGCAAGTCCTAGCTAGCTCTTGCTTGTTAATTAATTAATTAGTAACTGCATGTACAAAAATGTTACATATA
This sequence comes from Carex littledalei, assembly GCA_011114355.1. Classification (NCBI taxonomy): domain Eukaryota; kingdom Viridiplantae; phylum Streptophyta; class Magnoliopsida; order Poales; family Cyperaceae; genus Carex; species Carex littledalei. Next base: position 14,519,646 of record CM022086.1, on the reverse strand, counting down.
TAACATCTCCTGCATGCTTGTGCATAGCAAAGAATTAATGCATGTATGTATATATGTATGTATGTATGTATGTAGTTGAATTCCTGTTAGCTTGCAATACTTTATTAATTGTTTGTGATCTAGCCTTCACATTAATAGAAAAGATTACCATATTTTGCTCGGGTTAAGATATTGACATCACAATTTTGGCTTCGTACAATGCACTTGCAGCGTTGTTTTGACTATTGTATGTATATTGCATGAAGTCAAAATTGTGAGACCAAGTAATAACCATACAATATAAGAGCCCTTAATATAAATATATTGGGAAAACAAATTAAGTTGAATCAAGCTCTTACAGTAATCCACATTTCATCATTATTTATAAATATTTCTTCTTTAGATATCCTAATATTATCTTATTTGTGTCCTTCTCATTGAGGGTTAACAATAAGTCAACATTGATTTAAACATATATTTAAATTAAAAATCTCTAACCTTAACCTTAATTATGATTGTGTCTTCTCCGATTCCGATTGGAACCTTAATTTCCTTCCAATAGCAATCTTGCCCTCTTAGCGTCCGTTTCGTATAAATTGGCACCAAACATAACTGTGTCCTGCATTGATCACACCAAAAAAAACAAAGGCTTATATGAAGCTTAATATTTTAGTATCAAATTGGTCTTTTTGGTGCGTCTAAGGTTAGATTTTACTTGGACTTATACAAAGGGCTACAGATTGCACAAACTAAAGCTGTCATAATAAATGAAAATTACATTCAATTTTTCAATGTAAGACAACTAAACAAGTGTTTCCGCTTAAGTATAAACATTAAACAATTTAATTTCATGAAGCACCTTAGGCCGCGTTACATTCATTCCACATGCATTCAATACATCACACATAACATTAGTACTCTTTGGCCACACAATCCGTTTGATGTACCTGTAGCTACTCGCTATGGTGGGCCCATATATATTTATGCACTATAATCCAATTATGTGCAATGGTTACTTAGTCTTATCCTATTCATAGCTTGCTGATTTCATCATGGATAAGATTTTAGCAAAAAGTTTTCCCATGCATGTTTAAGATCTAGTGCACCGTTCAACGGTATCTAAGCACATGTAGATCGTCATGAACACATCTAGATTTAGTTTATTAAAGATCAACCATAGATCTGAGAAACCATTCCAAATCTGAACCCGTTTAAAACAATTTTAAACCCGATCTAAAATAAATGAATCAAGTTCTCAAATCCTTATCGAAACAATTCCATTTCACAAGTATCGTCTCACATAGATCCTCATTGAACCTTGATTCATCATCAAAAATCCAGATCTATACTTTTAACCCTCCAAGCATCATCAATTAATACCGGACCCTCCAAAGCAAGTCATGGAAGAACAAAACAAATAAAATCAAGAAATCGAAAACTCATTGTTGCACCATCCGTGCAACAAGACTTGTATACAGCCATACAAGAGGCGTAAACTCAAGCTATGAATTCCATAAGACAAAATCAACCTAACGCAATGCTAAAGCGATGGACAATTGCAGGTAAACAGAGCAACATAGCTCTGATACCACTGTTAGGTAGAGCTCTAGACTAGCAGGTACATTTCAAAAATTTCACTACCAATCTAGAGACGATCTTACTGTATACATGTAATCAATCACACGCAGTTCATGGATCATGTCACACACATGATCTAGCAAAGTGTTATAGTCATACCTCTTCAATTATGTGGAGCGAGATATGGTTACCTGCTCCTTAGTCTCCCTTGTTACAGTTTCCAAAACAGGAAACCACAAGCTTCGTACACCAAGGTGTTGATTGAGAATGAGAGGAGATCAATGCTAGTTGTTTGAATATTCTCACCCTTGCGAATCTAGATGCTAGCTCACTACTTCAAAACTCTTTGAATAGATCTCGCTGAGTCAATCAACACAATCTCGTAACCTTCTAACAAATTCGAATCTCAACTTTGAAAAAGAAGATACGAAGAGATCAAGATCTAGATCTAAAAGATTTAGATCAATCTCAAAGAAGAAGAGAAACGAGAGAGAGATCTAGTCGATCAGCTAGAAGGAGAGGCGGCGGTAGGTGGTGCCCACACGGTGGCGAAGGGAGGAGGCCGAGGTGGGTCGGTGACCACAACCAGGTGGCACGGGCTCAGGTGGCGCGTGGCGGTGGGGCTGGCGGCTCTCGATGGTGGCGCGGTGGAGCAAGGGGCGGCAGCTCAGCTTGGAGGCGCTCCTTGCTCGATTCGGCCAAAGATGGAGAAGATAAGAAGAGAGAATGAGAAAGAGATATCTAGATTTAGATCTAGATATACTTTTCAAACTTGTGAAATGAATTGGATGTGAAGATAGTGGAGGAATGACACACATATATAGACTTTCTTTTTTACCAAAATGCCCTCACTTAAATTCAAAACGAGATGAGTTAATGAGAGGACACAATAGTAATAATACATGTGAATGGTCCATTGTACCATTGGTCTATCCAACAATCAATCTAATTGATTGTTTACTCTCTAAGCAACCTCTCTCTCATATAGTTGACTAGGTCAACAGCTCTTCAACTCTCTTTTTGGTCAAACTGGTTTGACCAGCATTTGACCACGTGTGACCATGGTCAAACCTCACTTAAATGCCATATCTTTTGAACCGTAAGTCTAAATTGCGCATACCACATATCCACCCGCTCATATACTTATCCTCTATCATTTGATATAATTTAATTAACCAAAATACCAGGTTTAGTAAATATTAATATTTATTTAATCTAATTAAATATATATATCCTCACATAATCAAATCATCATTTGTACATCCAGGTACCAAATTGATTTGACTAGTCCTCATGTCTCATATAGTGTTGATCATATAATGTCCTACATTATTTGATTTGCTGTGCATGTTGTTTTCAACATCTTAGCACGGTGTTATAAACTCATATGACATCTCGACCAGGGACCTTGTAGGTGTGACCGGCTTGGATCTGTATTATGTTGGCAATTGGAAAAGCTCTTTTCCATTTATCAAGATTAGTGTTTAGCAACATGTCTTGACTACCCAATTATACAGACGATATGTAACCTGACAGTATTGTGATCCAATGTAGACAATGCATGATTGCACTGCCTGTGTTGTTTTCAATATCTCATGATATCTAATGATGAACGCGAGATAGGATATTGTCATTCCCGTTGTATCATCGATTATGTTTCTTGATCCGCGAGTACTATATTATAATGCATGATTGAACTATTCAATCATGGTGTGCACATATAATATAACTCTATCAAGGGGTCCAGATACATCATTGCTTACTCAGCATTCACTAGGATGCGAATAAGGGATATTCGTCTTGTTGACATAAGCAAACTTCTCAACATAAGTTCTACACATAGAGATGATGTCTTTATAGCTCCCTGTTACGGTGAGCGATTGACACCAACCACTGATGTGAATACCTTAAGCAAGAAAACCAAATATCTCAGACATAAGACAACAACACCACATGAACTATTAATGACATAACACAGAATCCAGATAATGTTCATGTATGGTCAAATCCAATGTCATATAACTATTATATATATCTGTGATGTTAAATCGGTACTCTACCGTTTTGATCTGTGATAGCTCGATCAAACATTTAATCATCACCATAGTCTCGGGTGTATTAGTGTTCCTTGCTAATTACCTTGGTCAGAGATATTTAGAGTTCATTATTCTTTTATTATTTGGTTGCTACACAGTCTAACAATTAGATGAACCACAAGTAATGTAACTTAAGACAACAAATTGATTATCGTTAACCAATCATATGAACAAGAATTACAAATAAAATGTTTGCTTTAGGACACCCGACTCTATCAAAGACCTATTGGTACTAATCGGTACTAGAGTCAGAACAGAATCTCAGTATAAAAAAATAATAAACTAATGATAAAGTGCTATATTTGAGGTCGGTATCAGGTTCATGTTCAATCATGTACCCACATCCTTAATGACCCAGGTACGGTACCAACTGTATAAACCAAAAGAAAAGATATTTCACGTTTCTACATCCTCTACTGTTATACTTTCATCATTCTAAACAATTACTTTAAGCCTTAATAGCATATTTGAGTAAGAACCGAAAAAAGAGATAAAGATGAGCAAAATATCATAAGAACTGGATTTTTGACTTAGAACCTTCCTCACGATAACCTTTCTCTAGCACTCATGCACACACGAAGAGAGAAAAGTTTCTCTATTTTCAATTTTCCTTTCCTTTCATATCTTTTTTTTTTCTTTTCCCATTATATATGGTTTTTGTTTATTTCTTATTTTTCTTTCTTTACGGGAGAGAAGGGATCCTCTTAATTAAGGAAGATTTAAAAGATTTAAGTAGGTGGTGTTTCACCTAGCAATGGCCGCGTGCAGAGGCAGAGATAAAGAGAGAGTATGGGGTCAATTGACTCTCAATTTTTTTTATTTTATATTTACGTATGATTTTCTATATAATTTAGAGTAAAATGTCAAGATACTGTAAAATTGACCCCCATTCTCCACACGAAAATTTTATATGATTGATCCCATATATATTTGATCTCCATAGTTCGAAAGTCTGACTCCGCTCCTGGCCACGTGGCCATGTACCATTTGGTCATTCTTCAATCAAATTCTTTTTCTTTCTTTTTTTACAATCTAACCTTTCTGTTTTAAATTTTGAAAACCAGTCCCCAACCGTGCTTGAAAAGATATGTAAATATTACTAGGTTTTGAATTCTCTCTTGTATCTACTTTTGAATATTCATTTCATGTAGATACTTTGAGTTAATATCATATTTTATATTAGTCAAATATATTTTTTGCAAATCAGTAATAATAAATTCATTCTAAAATAACTTAATTATTATCTTGCCTTTCACTTAAAATGTTATATATTTCACTCAAAAACACATCTAGACATTTCATATATTACCTTCAATTATTTATTTCAAATTTTTATTTTGCATAATGTTACAGAAGTGCTCTTAATTTGCTTCGTCACCATTGGACAAAGAAAGAACACTTTCAATTTTTTTTTTCTTCTTATTCTTTTTTTTAGGTAGGACCCAATAAGAATATTTTCTGATGCATCCTAAGATTTTATATTATTTATGACACTACTTTCTTAATTTAATTTTTTAATATTTCAAACTATATCTCATTTCGCCGATCAAACATCTAAAAAGTATATTATTCCTCTGTTATCGGATACAATGCTAAAAAAAATAGCGCAAATATCTTTCTATTTTTTTGTTTGTAGAGTCTCTATTTTTCAAACATTAATAAATTAAAATTTAAAACTCAAAAATAAAAACAAAACAGTTAAATTTGATCTATATCATTTTTTCTATGCGCATGTAAAATATTACGAAATTTTGACTTTATTTTAATAGATATCAAGAACTTGCAAAAATACATTCATACGAATAAATTATGGACATTAATTTTTGTTACTTATTGATTCATATGAAAACAAAAACCTAAAAGTGAAATTTGTTATATATATGTAGAGAAAATAATATAGATCGCATATAACGGTTTTATTTTGACATATAAATATTTTTATTATTAAAAAATTAAATGTGGAGGGATGCACAAAAAATGAAGGTATTAATTTGAACCTTCATCAATATATATATTGCGTAATGAGTCATTTTTGAAAGGTGATACAGTTGAAAATAAATTTATATTTGTAGATATATATTTATACGAAGATGTGATATAATTTTATTCACAGCTCAAATATATATGACATAACTCTAATTTTTTTTATTTTTTTAATCTGATTTTCATTTGGTCGAATATATATATATATATATATATATATATATATATATATATATGTAATATTGGAGCAGAACTAAGGTGTGATGCGCTCACACCGTGAGCGCACCTCCTATAGAGTACATTTTCAAAGTTTAAATAGTCGATTCGAACCTTCCGACGTGTTCTTCATATTAAAATATGCTTGGAAACCAAATTTTACATTTTTTGGAAATTTTTTACTATTTTTTCAGAATTTTTGATTAAACTAAACAATAATTTGAAATTTGAAAAACAAAAAATTCTGAAAAAATAGTAAACAATTTCCAAAAAATGTAAAATTTGGTTTCCAAGCATATTTTAATATGAAGAACACGTTGGAAAGTTCGAATCGACTATTTGAACTTTGAAAATGCGCTCTATAGGAGGTGCGCTCACGGTGTGAGCGCATCACACCTTAGTTCTGCTCGTAATGTTGATCTACCTTGTAAAAGCTTAACTACTGATCACTCAAGTATCCTCTCCATTACTGTAGAAGATTTCCTTCACTTTACGGTTTGAGATTAACTCTCAGCCGCTTTGAGATTCGGGCTGACAGAGGGGGCAGTGTTATTGGGCTTTGAGATTCGTGCCAAGTTAAAAAGAACGGTCCAGATCAAATCAAGTAATTGTAAAAGATTCTCTGTTACGGTACCGGGGAGGATCTGAATTCGCCTATGCATGGCATCATGTTTGTGGAGCCCAAGATGAGATGATCATATATCTTTCATGGAAGCAAGCGCGCCCAACAAGGTACGTATACATCACTAATCAGATTCATCCTCCAGCTGTACATATATATGATATGACAATTAATCTCACGGGAGAAGAGCACCTCTGTACCCATTGGCCATTGCCATTCCACAAAACTTAGAATCAAATTAAGATATCCCCGCTACAAGAAATGTCGCAACGAATCTAGATATATAAATAATTACTTGCTCGATCAGATACCTTCTCTCTTTAATTCTCTTTCTCTTTCTCTCTCTCTCTCTCTCTATGGGTGCTCATCAAAGCTTGTTGCGTGAAAAAGGTTAGGATATATTTATGTTTGTAACATCCATTAATTGTATTTTGAGGGGTCATTAAAAAAAAATATTGCTTTTGATTTTGATTTGATTTTGCCTTAATTCCTTTTAGGTGTTCAAGCCATGGACAAGATAAACTTATACGATAGATACTTTATCAGAAAAGAAATTAAGCACTTTGAAGAGTTTCATGTTGCTTTTATCGATCTTTGCAAGTGAGTAATTAATTAATGTTAATTTATTATCAATTAAGCTTTTTGGAGGAGCAAATTAATAGTTAGCATGCACAATATATATCAAATTGCATGCTGATACGTACCAGCAGAGCAGGAAATGGTACCAGTATGTCTTGGCCCTCACATAATTAATAACTGATCCATGAACCGTGAAATTTATCTCCCAGATATTGACAGCGCTGTTTTAACTTCATGCAGTGTACGAACATTAGAGTCAAATTGAAAAACATAAGATTTGTGCGCTGCATAAAGTCAAATCAGCACTGTCAATATTTGTACCCTGCCAACATCAATAGGACCAGAGTGAGGCTATGGTATACTATTATGCATAGCGCAAATTCAGACAAAAAATGCCTTTAATATATACCCCTTCAGTTAAAATTCTACTAACCATACCTATCTTTTGTAAATCTAACAATTCAGACATCAATATATATATATATATATATAGAGTATGGCTAAATTGCTGCCGGCAGCATTCTGGCCAGGTGCTGCCGGGGGCAATTCGGTCATTTCCGGTGTTCAAACAACAAATTTTTTTATACAGATATGTTCTAAATATTAAAATCTACTTGGAGACCAAATTTTACATTTTTTGGAATTTTTTAGCTATTTATTAGGCCACTTTGAAATTGGCTGATCCGGGTGAACAGTGCACCAAAATTCTGGACCATGTGATCTGGAATTTTCAAAGTGGCTTAATAAATAGTAAAAAAATTCCAAAAAATGTAAAATTTGGTCTCCAAGTAGATTTTAATATTTAGAACACGTTGAACGGTTCGGATTTTCTGTTTGAACAACAGAATGACCGAAATGCCCCCGGCAGCACCTCGCCGAAGTGCTGCCGGCAACAACTTAGCCATACTCTATATATATATATATATATATATATATATATATATATATATATATATGTATATATATATATAATTGAGCTATGCTACTCCATGGAGTAAAACGCTTTGGTGCTCCACGCCGCTATATTTTTATTTGAAAGTCCAAACGACCGATCCGAACTGCTCAACATGATCTCCATATTGAAATGTGCTTGGAGACCAAATTTTACATTTTTTAGAATTTTTTTACTATTTATTAAGCCACTTTGAAAATCACTGATCCGGCAGTCCAGAATTTTTTACTGTTTTTTACTGTTCACCCGGATTTTCAGATTTTCAAAGTGGCTTAATAAATAGTAAAAAAATTCTAAAAAATGTAAAATTTGGTCTCCAAGCACATTTCAATATGGAGATCATGTTGAGCGGTTCGAATCGGTCGTTTGGACTTTCAAAATAAAAATACGGCGTGAAGTACAAACGCGTTTTACTCCATGGAGTAGCATAGCTCATCTCTCTCTATATATATATATATATATATATATATATAATTAAATACCAGTTGAGAATTAGTGTCTTGAACTGAATTTCTAAAGAGATATATTGCTTAATTTTAATTGGGCATTGGAAGTTTGATTAATTAATTTATGTTTATCAATCTTGATGGAATTAATTGCAGAGATTTGACATCCATATTTCCTCAGACTGAATACACTATACCAGCATTTAATGAAATTGAGGTAATTAAGGTTTCAAGCCAAGATTAATTAATTTCCTAATATATATTTATAAGAAATTAATACATATAAATAATTAATAAGAAGTTGAATTAATTTTATCCAGGAATTCTATAAAGAATGGAAAAATGTCAAGGAAGAGGAGGAGAAGAAAATGCAATTTTGTGATTTTATGAAAAGCAAGGTTTTTTACTCGGACACCAATCAGAGTGCAACACTTGTCACTGGAATTGTGGCCCCGGCTGCTGCTGTGATAGTGAAAAAAACATGGAAAAATACACCCTTATTAAAATATCTAATCCCTCTTCATGTCATCCCTAGCTTTTTGTTTGTGCCTTCATTTACTTTGCTATCTTTGATTGGGATTAAAGTGGTGCATCTCTCCAATAAATGAAAAACTTGATTAATTATCACATGCAATTATCACAGATCTAGTTAATTTGTACACCTTAATTTTAATGCTACATATAAAAATGGAGAATTAATGGGCTAATGGCTTGCAAGATGATGTGGCAGAATACCAAGCGGTCCAAATTTGTTTGTATGCACAGAAGCATTTGCCATATATATATATATATATATGAGATAGACTATGGTGAGTTGTGAAGTAAAACAACGTTTTACTTCACGCCATATTTTTATTTTGAAAATTCAAACAACCGATCCGAACCGCTCAACATGTTCTATTGTTCTCTGTATTGAAATGTGCTTGGAGACTAAATTTTACATTTTTTGAAATTTTTACCATAAAATTGAGCATTGCGACACTACACTCTGATTTCAAAGGGCTATATATATATATATATATTATCTCAAATTGCTATTGGAATTTCTTTTTTGGTGATAAACAAGTCTATTTAATTATTTTCATTATAATTCTGGATATATATTTCTTCCTATTTGGAAATTTTATACCCAAATGTCTGATTTATTTTATTGATCACTAGCTACTTGGCGCTTTATTTGTAACATGACCATGCATACATGCATAATATAATTGAGCAATTATGCAGCATTTAGGTCGCAACAAGAAGGAAGTTAAATAATATAAAACTATCAATTAAAAACAAATATTAATCAGCTAAGCTGTCGTTAACAACTGTTGAAAGAAAAACTTAAAAAAGCTTAAAAGACTTACGAACAAAATTGAATTTCTTAGTAAATTAATTCAGTCAAAACGATATATATATAAAATATGAGGAGGGATCCACTTACAACAAATTTGAGTTACAACAAAGTTACAACATTCATTTTTTTCATTTTCAAAGTCCAATCGTCGATCCAAACCGTTCAACATGATCTCTACAATAAAATGTGTTTGCAGATCAAATTTTACATTTTTTTGAATTTTTTTACTATTTATTAAGTATTTTACAAAAAATAGCCATACTTAGACCATTGAATTTTGTACCCATCTTAATAAATAGTAAAAAAATTCAAAAAAATATAAAATTTGATCTGCAAGTACATTTTATTTAGATAATCATGTTGAACGGTTTGGATCGACGATTTGGACTTTGAAAATAAAAAAAATGAATGTTGTAACTTTGTTGTAACTCAAATTTGTTGTAAGTGGATCCCTCCTCATAAAATATACTAAAATAATAGTGTAATTATATAGTTATTAAATGATAAAAGAAGATTTGTTATTTTATATGCCAAAATAGATGAAAATTTTAAAATTAAAATTTACTGTTGAATATGTGATTCATACTCTTATACATACATGCATTTTTTTACGGCATAAAAATATGCAAATTGTATTTTAAAATATTGGAACATATATTAATTAACCCACTGTACGTAAAAGACGGACCACATCTATATATACTTAATTTGTATAAAAAGTCCATTAATTAATTGTATATTATTTATTTGCTTAATGGACATCATTAATTGTATCAACTAATTATTATATTTCACACAAGAACATATATATTGAAACAAATTTACAAAATCCACATATATAAATTCAATTCAACCGTATATATATAGATAATGCATGTCAGAATTAGATTAGCCGTGGATCAAACTATTTCTATTTTCATAATGCACTCTCTTCAATCTCTCTATTTGTTATTTATAAAAATTGCCTTGAAAATTTTAAGAGTATGTTGAAAAATTGTGGGATATTAGGTGGGATGGGATTTATATTATGAGAATATGTTCGGTGGATTTTTTTTTTGACAATGGATAAAATCATAAAATGATCAAGGAAAAACACATGACAATTCAATTTGTACCCTAATGCATAGGAAAAATATATCAACTTTTTTTTCCACATGCATCTCTTGCTCATTCTCCCTTTACATCTTATCAATTTTGTTTTTTATTTTTATTATTTCATAACAGGTGTATTTTGTTTGATTTTTTTATTTTGTTTAATTACAACTTTTTTGTTCAATTTTGCAGCTTTTACTTTTTGTAATCTTTTTTTTAATTTTCCTAAATATTATTATATTTTAAGTATTATACTTTATATTATTATAATTGTTAAAACTAAATTATTAATAATTAGGCAAAAAAAAATTACTGACAACAAGACATTAAAAAAAATAAAAAATATATTTTCTCATGAATATATTTTTCAAATCGATTTTTTTCTCATTTATTCTCACAATACAAACGAACATTCATTTCAACACATTTATGAGGTCATTCCCGATCAAACTCAATCTCATCCCCACAATCCCCTGACAACTAAACAGGGGATAAATTGAATTCGCACGCATAACACACTACTAAAATCCTTGACGCTCTTTTACAAGTTGTGAAAATTATGGACATTAAAACCCTAGGCACTAAAATTTGCAAGTATATTTTAATATATTGAGCTGTTTGGATCGACTATTTAGACTTTGAAAATAAGAATCAGAATATGAGATATGATTGAGGCATGAAAATAATGAGGCATTTTAATCCTACTCTTAATCTAATTGATGTGACTAATTACCAAAATAATTGTGTAAAATTTGATTCATGTTGGAAAAAACTTTATATATAATTCAATTGTTTTTGCTATACAGTCTAATAAGTAACCACTATTTGTTTAATAATAGAATTGTTTTTAGGAGTTGACTAATAAATTTCTTACAATTAGCTGTGTTGTAACTTTAATTCATGCAGAGAAACACAAAATAAGTAAGAAAAAAATCAATTAAGTAAAAATATTAATGATGACTAATTAAAAGGTTAACTAATTTTATGTATCTATTTAGTATATTAGCAAAAATAAACCCCCTATTTTTGCTATAAAGGTTAACCCTATTTCATGCAAAGAAAAGATCGATCAATCTAAGCTCTCTCTCTCTCTCAGTCAACCTGATCTACAATGGTGGGATCGGGAGGATTGTCGGCGTCGGAGGCGGCGCAGCTGGATCGGCTGGAGGACCAAGCGACGCACGGCGGAGGAGGTGCCTGGGAGTACCTCTGTCTCGTGCGCCGTCTCAAGGTGCGCCGTCCCGAGCCGGTGCTTCGCCTCGGTTTGTCTCTATTGAATGACCCCAAGGCCCGATCTAAACTTGGTTCTGAAGGTAATTGTATAATCAAATGAATCCATTCTCTTTTTAGGTTTTGTGATTATAAACCAAGTTCGAATTGGTATTGGTATTGATCCGTTTAGTCATCTCTGATTGGTCTAATTGTTCATATAAACAATCAATCCACTTTTCCTCTCTTTTGTACTTTGCATAACCTGTTTTCAAGGCACTTCTCATAGCACATGAAACAATTTCAAGAATTGGATGTCAAATTTGAGAGAATTGAGATTTGCTTTTATTTCTTTGTTCGTGTAGAATGGACTCTTTACGAACAAGTAGCTGTCGCTGCTATGGATTGCCAAAATATTGACGTTGCAAAGGTAAATTCTACTACACTCAATTCCTTGCCCTAAATTTCTTCCGAGAAACATAATTTTTTTTAGAAAAATGCAAAGTAGATTCTGTTTGTACCATTGTACCACAGTAAAAATAGGAGAAGCCTCCTACGCTTCATAGAACACCCCCTCATTATTACACGTGTAGGAAGGGGGATTAGGTTTAGCAGGTTACATTGAATTTGCCCCAACTCTATTAATAATCAAATAATTTTCAGATCACCAACATACCAGGCAATAAATGGTGATAAAGGTTGGTTTGTCCTTTGGTTTAAACTGATATTAATTTGTTTTTCTTTTGAAATATTAACTTTGTGTTATCTGCAGGATTGTATCGGGATTCTTAAAAAGAAATTTCCAGATAGTCTAAGGGTTGGTATGTACATTTTCCTATATCATGACTATACTAATTCGATTTACAAGTAATCAGTTATGTCATTTAACAAGTTAATATATGGCATTTAGTACAGTTACATTTTCCTGTATCTTTGTTATTTCAGCAAGATTAGAAGGAATGCTCCTGGAAGCAAAAGGAGCATGGGCTGAAGCAGAGAGAGCTTATGCTGTCCTTTTGGAAACCAATCCAAATGATCAGGTTTTATATCTTTTATTGCATCCCTTGTTGGCATTTAGGCCCCTTATATTACCATATTATGCGATAAGAGTGAGGCTACGGTGCTATGCATAGCACCGTTTGGGTCCGTGTTACGGCTCAAAATTTGACTTTTAAAAATCCTAACGGTCAATCCGAACCGTTCAACATGATTATAAAATAAATACATGCAAACCAAATTTTACATTTTTTTGAATTTTTTTACTATTTTTTCGAAAATCACTTGATCTGAACATTGTGGACCATCCAAAAACAGGCTATCTAAAAAAATAGTAAAAAAATTCGAAAAAATGTAAAATTTGGTTTGCAAGTACATATTAATTTTATAATCATGTTGAACTGTTCGGATCGACCGTTAGGATTTTGAAAAGTCAAATTTTGAGCCGTAGCACGGACCCAAACGGTGCTATGCATAGCACCGTAGCCTCACTCTTATCGCATAATACCATCACTTCCATGCTTGGCAATTGTTTTTTAAAAGTGGAGCTCGAAGCTCTTTCGGTTGTTTTTACATTATCAAAATTTTGAATATATCAAGAAATTAATATTTCAATAATTTTGAATTGTTTTAGCTGATTCATAAAAGAAAAATTGCAATGGCAAAGGCGCAGGGAAATACTACATTGGTTGTTGAGTATCTTAACAAGTACCTTGAAATGTGAGTAATTTTTCTTTTCCCTTTTTTTTCTAAGGAACAATTTCCGGTATTCCTCAAATAACGTATAAAATAATATCATCATACCATCATGTACCAGTGCATAACTGCATAGTTCCCAGAAAATACCCATGCCAAACAGGCATGATATAATGCAATATGTTTTTTTTTCCGGAAAATTAGTGTTAGTCATCAAATTTGCAATAAGTCCTAATTTGCAAATAAGCTTACTTGGTACCTTTTATTAATTGTTGACTATCATTTGTATTTGTTAGATTCATGGCCGATCATGACGCTTGGAGAGAACTTGCTGAAATCTATGTTTCACTACAAATGTAAGAAGCATCTTTAGGAAATAAGTAATTTTTTAATACTTAGAAATATAATGCCTCCCTGACCTTAGCAGTTGAAAACAGGCTTCATATAAAGTTGCAAAATTTATAGTAGCTACTTTGGAAATTTAATGGTTTTGTTAGGTTCTCATGATTTCAAGAATTGAAGTGTCCAATTGTGGTCTTTACTGGTAATTTGTTATCACTGCAGGCGGTTATACCTAATTACAGTAGAGGAATAGAAGAATATTTGTTTGAAATTAAGAATAATTTGTTTTCTCACTTCTCTCTGACCAGGTATAAGCAAGCTGCCTTTTGTTACGAGGAATTAATTCTGGCCCAACCTATGGTATCACTATACCAGATATCCTACGCTGATGTAAGTGAATATGGCAATGATATCAATAACAATCTTGTAATGTTTTCTAGATAGAATAATTAGGTTTGGTTTGCATTTATTTTTGAGGCAATTTTCACCGTAGCAGTACAATTGATTTATTAAGTCTATACTGTTTAGAGCTTGTCTTTTAAGCTGATATCTATTATGTGCCTCTATTAATGTGCTTTTATGGAGGAGGCCCTCAGAGAAAGGAGGGAGAATGGTTCCGAGCCTTAACTTGCATGTATGTATCTATGATTTAATAGGTACTATACACGATGGGAGGTCTAGAAAATTTTCAAACAGCCAAAAAGTACTACGCAGCAGCCATCCAATTAACTGGAGGCAAAAACATTCGAGCTTTATATGGTGTTTGTCTGGTACAATATCTGAACTTTGTATCTTTTCTTTTCCTTTTTCTGTTCTTACGAGCTTACAATATCTGGAGGCCAAAAAGTTATGCTGAATATTTCTCTATTTGCACCAGATGCGAGATGTCACACAAAGTTTGTACCTTAATAGTTGAAACTCTACATTAGTAACATACTACATTCTCTTTTGTTATTTCAGTGTGGCGGGGCAATTAATCAATTATCGAGAGGTCGAAATAAAGATGAAGAAAGCTCAGAGTTGCCAGCCCTGGCTGCAGAGGTGCTGACAAAGGAATATCAAAAGTGGGCCCCAGAAAAACTGCCTCTTGTAGCTGAAATGCTAAAGAGTCTGAAGTTGTCCTAATTTTTATGGTTTTCTTTTTTTCTTAGTTCCGTTATTGTTAACAATTTTTGTAGTGTTGTGTTTCGGTTTAAAAATAGTTTGGATTTGTGTAAACTGTTTGTATTATTACTCGAGCCCTTTCGGCTCCCTCCCTCCCTCATCTATAAACAACGAACTGAAAATAGATTATTATATTTTGTTGTTACTTTGTTCTTTGCGGTTGGTAGATCATAATCAGATTATCTTATTTCAACTCCATTATTACCAAGGTACTGACAATAATGCTCTCATCCGATCCGAAACCTCCTCTTTCACCAAACGCGATTCCAAATTGAATTTCAAATACATTTGATGATCGGAAGAGAATGATGAACGAGAGTTTTGAGTTCATTTCACGCGATTTGAGGGGTTGAAATCGTGATCCAAGGCAAGGAATTTGGCGAGAATTGGGTTGTTGCATTGAGATTTTCTTTTTTTAGTTTTCTTTGTAACTGTTAATTAACAAAGGAGAGCTCCAATAATTTTCGTTACTGGAGAGGATCACGCTTCAACAGTATCCACCTCCAGTACTCGCTTCCCAGACTCCTTTCGAGTTTCGATTCCTTCCCCTCCCTCTCGCCTCTCCTCTTCTCTTCTCTTCTCCAAAAGGGGGGCAAAAATGGCGGTGGCAGCAGCCCACTGCTCCTGCTCCCTCCACTCTCTCTCCTCGTCTCTCTCTACTAGAAAAAGAGGCACCAACAACATCAACATGAACATGCGTGTATCTATGTGGCCATCCCCCGCGCCGCGTCCATTAATATCCGTACGCCACCTCCTCCGTCACTTGCCACGGCGTTTCTCGGCCTCGGACTCCGCCTTCTTCCCTTCATCCTCTTCCATCGCTGAAAATTATACCTCTACAACAGAGAATACACCTACTTCCATGCCATCGCCACTCGAGGTACTCAATTAAGATTCTTAGAAAATCTATCTTCTTCTTTTCCTCTATGAATTGAATTCCAATGAAAATATGACATGCCTTGTTGCTTTCCAATTTTCTAGGGCTCTGGAGGCGAAATTGAAATTTCATTGGAGCAAAATCAAAAGGGACAGAGTAATCAATTAAAAAAGAGAGTGGTATTTGGTCTGGGGATAGGGTTTGGCGCTGGAGGGGTGGTGGTGGCCGGTGGATGGGTCTTTGCAGCAGCCTTAGCAGCCGTTGTGCTTGCTGGCTCTCGTGAATTCTTTGAACTCGTCAGAAGTAGGCGTATCGCTGATGGCATGGCCTCACCCCCCAGACATGTTTCTAGGGTTTGCTCTGTTATCTGCTTTCTCATGCCTCTTTTCACCCTGTAAGTCTCCACTTCAAATTTTCATACTGTGCTGGTCCTGTGTGTAGTGCTTACAAAATACAGGAGAGATACAATACTGGGACCACAACTATTTGAGGTGGAATTTGCAATGAGATTTGTAAGCTAGTGCTAACACGAGTTTTTAGTTAGTTCTCATAATGTAATACATTGTTATTTACGAATTTCCAATTAGTTTGTGTTTCTGGCTGACACAAATTTTCTGGTAGCCCGAACAGCTGATACAGCACTGCACCTGTACATACTGGTAAGGTGAACCATGGCCGTATCTATTTGTGTGGTCATAAGCGAACTTGTTATATGAGTGGGACATGCTGGTATATGATCTGATTTGTGCAAAGCTAGATCTGTACAAATGTCAAAAAATAATGCCTTACTCTTAGGGTGCTTTGAAGATTTTTCCAGTACTTGCATTTATTGCAGAAATTACTCAATATGTCTCACACCTCCGAGGGTGGCAACCTTTCCAACAGATTCCCAATTAGCACCATCACAAACTTTATATAAACTTAATGAAAAAGGTCAAAGTTCCATTATACTAATTGTTTCACAAATTTATTACTACTGTTAACAATTTCTTTTCAGAAAAATTAAATTAAGCTAAAATTAAGCAAAGATCTATATGTTGGTCTTTTTTTTATGTAGTTAGATAGGAACTAATTTGGTTGAGAATTTATTTGTTTTCTCATTCTACTTTTAACAGTTAAAGTGTTATCTGCAAAATAACCACCACAATTTTGTGCTGGATACAACATGAGAATTTTGTTGTTGTCCTTTTTAGAAATATAGTAAAATATACAGTTTCATTTGCAAAATGGAAGTCTAAGTTACTGATAATATCTTCAACAATATATTTATTATTGTGGTTTGTGTTGATGTGATAGGTATTATGGCCACATGGATGTGTCGGTGATATTCTCAGCATTTATTATAGCCATAGCGGTGATGTTACAGAGGGGAAATCCCCGTTTTGCCCATTTGGCAAGTACTGTTTTTGGGCTGTTTTATTGTGGCTATCTCCCTTCATTTTGGATCAAGCTCCGTTGCAGTTTGGCTGTCCCTGCATTAAATACTGGTACACTACACACTTTTTTTCTTAAAAATAATTGTGTCATATTGTCACTCATGTGTTAAGGTAGTTGACTCGGATACTAATATCAAAGGAAGTGTACAGAAAAGGATTTCTGCATATCATTAGGGGGGTAAAAGAGAAAAATTGATTGGGTATAGAACTACACAGTTCTTGTTCTATTACTTCATGTGATTGTCTCTGTTAATTTTTTTTGTTCTCAGAGATAGGGAAGTATTGGCCGGTATTACTTGGTGGGATGGCTCATTGGACAGTTGGACTGGTCGCCACGCTGATTTCAATTAGTAGTATAATTGCAGCAGATACGTTTGCATTTCTTGGTGGAAGGGTATGTACCTTTTCTTCTTTATGAATCATTTAGAAACATATAGTTCATACAAACAGTATTTTAAAACATAATTAGGTGCCCAATGAACCCCAAATGAGAAGTTTGAAAGTTATTGTCAACCGAAGGGTACTAATTCTTACAAAAAATAAAAAATAAAAAAATTGGATATGAGCTAAAATTTGTTTTGCATATTATTTTGTTGTTTGAAGCATATATTGTTGTTTTAATTTTTTTTTTTTTAGGCTTAATGATATACATTATGTATAATTTTTGTGTAAATTTCAGGCATTTGGAAAAACTCCATTGACTGACATAAGCCCAAAAAAAACCTTGGAGGGAGCTTTTGCAGGCCTTTTGGGCTGTGTCGTTGTTACTGTTATTTTGTCAAAAATTCTATGCTGGCCTAAGTCTTTACCAAGGTAAGATTGCAATTTTACTGGATGCTGATACTTTAAGGTTTCTAACTTAAAAAGTTTATTATCTAATATGGTTAACCTGGTATTCAATTGAAAACTAGTGCATTAGTATATGGAGTGTTGAACTTCGCGGGGTCAATTTTTGGGGACCTTCTGGAGTCCCTTATCAAAAGAGATGCTGGTGTTAAAGATTCAGGATCTCTCATTCCTGGACATGGTGCGCCTTCTTTCTTTGCACACATAATATCCCTATTAACTTTTCAATGTGGTATTTGCAACCAAACCCAATATTTTCTATTTAGCAAATGCAACCAAATTTTTTTTTTATAACTGCAACTTAAGGATGAATTTGGGTGGGGTTTTTTTGCAAAATAACAAACTTTTATATGTTATTATGAACAAAACATTCACAAGTAGACTTGGCAGTATATTTAAAGCTGGAACCGAACAACTAAACATTTCAACTGATTTAGGAAGAGAGGCAGTTTGTCAAATTTTAATTAATCCTTATATTCCAAGTGGGAATTTATTTCATAGTTCCTAATATTTCAAAATTGACTTTTTTGTTCTCCAAAATATTATGGCTTTATTTTGACTTTTTATATTTTGTTCAGGAGGTATACTTGACAGAGTTGATAGCTATGTTTTCACCGGAGCACTAAGTTACTCTTTTGTCAAAGTTGCACTTCCTCTCTTCGGTCTCTAACCTTTCTCCTAATCTTGTAATAACCAAGTGGGTGAAAAATGAATTCACCATCTTTCAAATTCGCAAAATGTAGTTGCGGAACCAATCGGCAAGATAAAACGAAAAAAAAGAAGGAAAGATTTCTCTCTAGATCTTGGCTTGATGGCAGGCCTTGAGAAATGGCAAGAACTAACTTAAGGGATCAAAACCTACTTTAATGTTGTTTAGTTCTTAATTTAATGTTTTGGTTTCTTATGATTTGTACAGTATATTACTTGTCTTCCATAACTTTTCTCAAAGATAAAAAATTAATAATAGAACATTTGAATGTAATTATTTTGAAGCAGAGAAAGCGTGATGATCTATCTGTTCAGTAACTGTATTTTTTGCTTTAGATGCGAATATGAAGTTCATTTGGCATCCTAGAACTATACTGCTTGAATCGTATTCGTACCCACGACCACGAGTGATTGATCAAGTGACCATTTATCATCCTATTCTCACCGTGTCAAAAATATTTGATCATTTATTCCCTCTATGGAAATATTCAACTGCTTTGTACTATATAAGTCCTTCAAACAGGATATAATATTACCCAATTATAGCGCCAATACTATTCACTAAATGGTGACAACTGAACAAAATAATTAATTCACTAAATGACTTATCAAACCTTGCCATTGTTTGCTATACATGGAAAAAGTAAAAAAAAAAAGGTAAACAAAATTTATCCTCGTGACATATCAAATTACAAAATTTGATTCTTACAGTGCACACCAAGCTGGTTAGCCTTTCCAAAGCCTAAAATTGGTTAATTTCAGCTAAGGCACATAAAATCTATCTCATTGCAATATTGCATTCTTCTTCTTGTTCTCTTTGTTTTTTGTTTGGGCGTTTTTTATTTGTTTTGTTTGTGGGGGTGTGGGGAGGGGGGTATGGGCTATTATTTGGATAGCCAGTATATGATAAGAAAGAGAGTGCATGCAGCTATCACTGCTGATAGGATTATAGTGTCCTTCGACTTCTTTCTTTTAATGGCACCTACATGAGAGAGAGAGAGAGAGAGAGAGAGTTTAGTCGAGATAAGCACAAAAAATTCATTAAAGCAGTATGCTAGTTTAACTCATGGTCAGTTCAGAGAAATAATGCTATCATAATAGAGCTGATTAAATGCCCCAAGTGTGGTAATAGGTCTATCAGTACATAGCAAGAGGGATGACCCATTGTCAAACTTAAAAAAAAAACAGGCATTCTTATTTGACAAATTTTCCAAACAAATGATGAACAGTAAACTGTGGTAGAAAGGTAAACTCATAGCGGGATAATTTACCAAGAAGTCCTCTTATGACGGGGAACTTTTCGCCCAATTTCTTGACTTTTCCTTGAACATCTCCAAACAAACTGCCTTGCGAAGATAGCACTGCCCTTGTGGTTTGTGCTTGGCCTATAACCTCATCTATCTATTTTAATGGGATTTTATTTAAAAAGTGAAAACAAAACTCTCAGTTAGTTAGCGGTTAATTTGTTTTCAGGCGGGTTAACCAATTCCACCAAACCCAAAGGTTACCATAATATCCTTTACTGACACATACTTAAACCACAATAAACTTGAAAAAGAACCAAGAAAACTGTTGTCTGGATAGCATTCATGCCCTACTGTACTCCCTGAGTGAAAAATAATAAATAAAACTAGAAAAAGTTTATACTTGAGATATGCTGCTATGGATGGAAGCTCTCTCTCTTAAAAGATGAACGCGTGGTGACATCCCTCCCGATGCCTGTGCAATGCAGTTATCATGTTTTAATCACAAACAAAATATGGAAAACCAATGGTGCAATAAATAAAATCTGGAGATGAAAACTAGGTAATTCTAATACAAATCTAACCTTGGATTCGGTGATGTCGTCCCGAACGGAGCTGAGAAGCTCAGCGTGTTCCCTCATTAAGTTCAAGTTACCTTTTGTTCTTCTAAATTCCTACAAAATATAGTCACAATAACTCAAAGTGCACCAACACCTGTGCATGCAAGTTATACAATGAAATGAACCTGAGAGAACTCATGGAGAATATCTCTATGGCGTGCAAGCTTCTGAGTGACAGAGGTGGTGGGTGCTGATGTGGCAGCGCATCTGCTCATAGCATCATTTATATCTTGCAACTTTTCCAGCAGAGACTGTATCTCCATCTCCATTGACTTCCATGAACGGCTTGACCCTACCTTTGGTGAACCTGGGTCAACAAAACCTGTTTTGTGTTTTGCAATTTGTCAGTTGGGTCAACATAACCTTACCTTTGAATGACACGAGTTTCACACTCTACTCAAATTTTCTACCATTTGGTACTTGTTATGTACTGCTTAATATAAATCTGATTAGCAACTTCCTTCCAAAAAACAAAACTCATCAAGGCATGCTCTAAAAGTTAAATTACCGTGAACCAATGAATTAAGAATGATGTGTACCAGTCTATGGCATTTTGATTGGACTTATACATGATTTTATAAGTTAGAGTAAAATGCTATGGGTATTGTAAAATTGACCCCATACACAGCATGAAAATTTTATATGATTGACCCCCATTCCCATTAGACCCCCATAGCTTGAACAAATGAGCTACAGTGTTTGTTAATATATGACAAATTGGCATCATTCTGGTTCAAATATGTTCCATGCTGTATAGTGCACGTTTCCTAATTGAGGATCAACTCACAAGTTACAACAAGATTTCTACAGATGATCAAAGACACTGCCATTTCCCTATAGAGGACATGTTCAAGTACCGCAAGGCCTAATGGAGATAAGGGAATTGCTATGGAGCATTTAAGTCCTCAACAAAAGGAAATTATGAGATGACATCTCGGATCTTGCCCTCTAAAAAAAAGGCAATTGAAGAAAAGACAGTTTTTCGACATTGTCTCTTTCAACTGGACAAATTACCAAGTAAAAGCACCCGACAAAGCACACTAATTACCCAGATTCAAATGCCTCGTGCCAAGAGATTCACTCAGACTCAGAGTTGGCAAACCAATGCAATAAAAATTCATTAAGTAGCAGTACCCTGAGAAGAGGGGTTGAATCTGGCGGCCAGGCGAGCGTAGGAGGAGAGCATCACATCGAGATCTCCTTCCACCTTTCGCGCCTCCTTCCGAAGTTCCTCCCACGAATCGTCGATCGAAATTGATATCGAATCGCGCATCATTTTGCTCACGGTAACGACAAAACCCAATCTCCGCGTTTCCTAAATAAATCAATTATAATCACTCCATCTAGCTCAGGAGAAGACGAGCAGTGGGAAGGTAACTGGGTAGAGAGAGAGAGATCTCGATGTCATGCTGATTTAGAATTACTCAACTCAGAATTCATATCACCTACCTGAGGTAACACAAATTCCAATCTTCTTTGCCAAGAATCAAAGGGGCCCGTGCATTGGTACGGATTCTGATCGGACGACCCATATATAAACACAACTAATCTGTTACCTCAGAGGAAACGGACTCACTCAATTTGGAAAAATTTATAAACTTGTCCCTTTCTTTCCCCGGATTTTTATTAACATCCATTATTAATTATAAAATAATAAAAATGCTCAGACCGGCCATTAACGGTTGAGAATAAAAATGAGGATCCGCCAATAAATGGCTGGCTGGGACTTATTTTTTTTTGAAATATTTTGTAGATTACTTCTTTTGATGTATAATTAGCATAATTATACTAAAATACGCTAAATTACTTGAAATTATGTTAAACTACGCTAAATTAAGCTAATTTAACTTAAAATAACGCTAAATTACGCTAATTATACTGAAATACGCTAAATTACGCAAAATTACGCAAAATTAGGCCGATTTTGTGTCATCTTTCATAAATCATAAAAAATAGTAAAAAAAATTCAAAAATAGTAAAAATTGGTATTCTACAAGTTCATTATATAACCAATTTACTGAGCTATCTAGATCGAATAATAGAAATGAAAATCTTAATCGGAAACTTCAACTCAAGTTTTGAGGCTATTCCCTTTGTTTTTTTGGCAATTCTGAATTTTGAAAAATAGCAAAGCTATCACCGACGCATGCATTTTTTCGCAAGCTTTCCGAAAAGTGGTCATTTGCTGAAATCGGACACTCGAGCGCCGTTTTATGGCCGTTTGAAGTTTCGTCGTCGTTTTTCGCCTTCTCAGTGAAGATATCGTCTCTCTTAGCGTAATTTAGCGTATTTTAACGTAATTTAATATAATTTCAAGTAATTTAGCTTATTTTAGTATAATTATGCTAATTATACATCAAAAGAAGTAATTTACCAAATATTTCAAAAAAAAATCCCTACCTGGCCATTTAATGGCCGGTCCCCATTTTTATTCTCAACCGGTCATTTAATCGCTGGTCTGGGCATTTTTAAAAATACTCAGCTAAGCTAGGTATAATTAATATTTTGTAATTAATTTTGGATATCAATAAAAAAAACTCGGCTTTCTTTCATAGGAATTACATTAAGCGTTTAAGAGATGAATTTTTTTATAATTCGTGTTTCTCTGTTCTTATATTAAGCACGTAGATATTCTGATTTGCCAACGATTGTGATTAGAAGATAAAATTTCAGATTAAATATCAGCCCTCCAATCAAATAGTCTATCTTCTTTTGATTATGCATCTTTTTTATGTTTTTTTTACGTGTATAAGTCTAAATTATTTTTTATTTAGATATGTACTCGCCACACGTACTCAACACAAGTTTATTTAGTCTATCTTCTTTTGGTCATGATTTATTTACATTTTTTAAATGTCATTCAAGGAACTTTTGTATTGATTGATAATTGATTGGTAATGTTTCAGTTCTTTTATTTTTATATCATATAAGAAATGTCATTTATCATTTAATGATCTCATTTAAGTAAACATGATTTATTCTTTATTTTAGGTACATAAATACATATAAATTTTACAGAGAGGAGGATAATCCTTATAACAATAACAAGAAGTCATAACATGACAACAACAAATAATACAACTTTTTTTGAAGATTTTTTTTCCTCTTGTTTCCCCGTTAAGCAATATAAAAAAAATTGTTATGTATCAGTAAAAAGAAAACTCATAGGTATGTCATTAAAAATAAGCTTTACATTTGTAGGAGAATATGTTGTTCTATTTTTTTTATTGTTGAATAATTATTTTTTGAGTGAGTCTATGGTACTATGCATATCACGATTTGGTCCGTAATATGGATCAATATTTTCATTTTCAAAATCTTATTGGTCGATCCGAATCATTCAACATGATTTTCATATGAATATGTACTTGCAGACCAAATTTTATATTTTTTAGAATTTTTTTACTATTTTTTAAGATAGGTTGAAAATCACTGTTTTTGGATGGTCCAGAATTGTGAGATCAAGTGATTTTCTACCTATCTTAAAAAATAGTAAAATTTTTATAAAATATAAAATTCGGTTTGCAAGTACATATTCATATGGGGATCATGTTGAACGGTTCGGATCGACTGTAGAATTTTGAAAATAAAAATATTAATCCGTATTACGGACCAACCCGTGATATGCATAGTACCATAGACTCACTCTTATTTTTTTCATTAGTCTATTTTTTTTAATGAAACATATATCATTTTGTATGAAATTTTTTGTTCTTATAATATGTCCCCGTTGCAACGCACGGGCACGATACTAGTAAATTTATAAGCAGTTTGCTATTAGCCTATTATTCACAAAGGCTCATTTTTTTTTACATGTAAACACGTCTGATTTAATTAAAAGAAAACTAAAAAATATTGAGAAATATTTTATTTGAAAGAAAGATGTAAGTTAAGCCTCCAAATTTCATATCCCTTTTATTACCACAAAGGATTTTTTTTTAATTAAGATTTCAAACTCATGACCTCTCACATCGAAACATATGTCTTTGCTACTAGACCAAATACTAGTTCTTAAATATTCAGAAATATTTATTTATTAAATTTGACATTTTATTCAAATTAGAAGTGAAATAATTTGTCAAAATATTTATTTGATATATTTAGAAATATTTTTCCACTGATTATATTTTCAGACAATTTGAGATTTAAGTATAGTTCATAATACGACAATAATTATGAACTTCAGATTTTTGAAAAATATATTTAAATTACTTAGTGAACAACAAAATATGAGCTAAGTCTTATTATTTTTATAGATATAATATATTTAGAGTAAGGCTTAGGTGCTATGGATAGCATAAGGTCTTATGTGCTACGGCCTAAAAAATATATCGTATAAATTTCAAACTTCGATCTAAGTAGCTCAGTAAATTGGTTATATAATGAACTTGTAGAATACCAATTTTTACTATTTTTGAAATTTTTTTATGATTTATGAAAGATGGTAAAAAATGACTTAAAAATAAAAGAAAACTGTCAATATTTTAGGCCATCTTTTGCCATCTTTCATAAATCATAAAAAATAGTAAAAAAATTTCAAACTGCTGATGGAGGCATGATGGAGACACAAAAAATAAAGGTATTTGAACCCTCCTCATAAAATATTTATGTTTAGAATCAGACCGTTAATCAAAATCGACACTAATATTCAAGGAGTTTCATACATTCTATCATAAACTGTATTGATCCAGATTCTGATCATACGATCCGAATCTAAACATAAATATAATGGAGAAAAGCTAGGGTGTGATGTGCTCACCAAGAGGGTTTGGTGAGCACAACTCCAAAAGTAAATCGGATCGGCTTCACACGACGAATCCAAACCGTTGAAATCCATGTACTTTATGAGTGATGCATGTACATGCAAAATTTTAAAAGTTTCGAATTCATTTGCTACAAGGTCAAACGGTCAAAGAAATGATAAAAATTAAATATATAAAACAACTTATAAAATAACTTATAAAAAGTTCATTTCTTTGATCGCTTGACCTTGTAGCAAATAAACTCGAACTTTCAAAATTTTACATGTACGTGTATTACTCATGAAATACATGAATTTCAACAATTTGAATTCGTCGTTTGAAGTCAATCCGATATACTTTTGAAGTTGTGCTCACCAAACCCTCTTGGTGAGCACATCACACACTAACTTTGTTCAATATAATGTTACCTTACCTCAGAGGATATGGACTCGTTTCTTAACATGGGTCATGGGCTAGAGAGTTGATTTGCAATTCCTCATATCATATTTGAGTCCCAGGAATGACAAATTTATTTCTATCAAGTATTTTTTTAAAAGAAGGTCAGGATAATATGCATATTATGTAACGGTCTGTGTTATGAATTTATATTTCAGTTTGAAAAGTCGAAATAGTTAACTTGAACCACTCTACATGATCTTTATATGAAAATGTACTTGCAGATCAAATTTTATATTTTAATTTTTTTACTATTTTTAAATAGATAGAAAATCACTTCATTTAAAAATTCTACATCTAAAAGCAGTGATTTTCTATTAATCTAAAAAAAAGTTAAATATTCTAAAAATATATAAAATTTGATCTTAAAGTAAATTTGAGGCCCAGATTTTGTTGTACAGGAGAGCAGCTTGTAGAAAATTCGAGTACGGCACGACACTTCTAGATCTACTGCTAGACACTTCCAATTAATTTCGGCAGAAGAGAAGAGAGGGGAGCTGCCGCTGCCTAGGGCCTAGGGGGAAGGAATGGAGAAGAAGAGAGTGTGCGTGACTGGAGCAGGAGGCTTCGCTGCTTCATGCCTCGTCAACCTGCTTCTCTCCAAAGGATTCATCGTTCATGGCACTGTTAGAGATCCCTGTTAGTTAGTGTGTGTGTGTGTCAGTGTGTATCTTTTGATTTTCAAGTTCCACCCTCAATAGGAATACATGCATATTTCTTTTTCCTTTCATGCTTTAATGTCCTTGTTGATTTGCGGAATTGAAAAATAAATCATGATTGTAAAATTGTATTATTGCAATCTTAAAAATGTCATCTACAGTACAGTGTTGGCCTAAAGTGGATCCTAATTCCTAATCTTCTATTTTCATAACAGTCCTCAAATTTTCTGAAATGGAACTACCTACCCTCGCCTCCTACCTGGACCAATTTTATCTGTCTTATGACTGAACTGAGTTTGTGTAGGATAATATATCATCCAAATTTGTGAACTTTGTGGTCCGTTTCGTATATTTGTTTTACTTGTCTATGTCATTTTTTTAGGACCAATTTATCTTTCGCTGTGTTTTTCTTCCTCTTAACTTAGCAAATAAAATTCCATCATAACTCGCATGAAATCTTAAAAAACATTATTTTAGAGATAACTTCTTTTTTGTAAACAGAACTTGTGTTTGAATTTTGGTTTGCAGCTGATGAGAAGTATGCACACCTTAAGAGACTGGAGAACGCCTCAGAAAACCTCATACTTTTTAAGGCCGATTTACTTGACTTTGTTAGTGTTGTATCCGCTGTGGCAGGTTGTGAAGGGGTCTTCCATGTGGCTAGTCCCGTCCCTTCCTCTAAAGTTCCCAATCCAGAGGTATATATGTCTACACTGTGGAATGCTGTACTTGCCATTATCAGTATTCAGTACATTAATCCAGAATCTGTATTGTATTCGGCCTACTGGTTGAGAAAGTTACACCTGTTCAGCCTGAATTTGAACCTGACCCTAACCTTGCACATACCAAAAACTGACCTGACTCTAGAATTTTAAAAACCTAAGCATACCTACCCAAATCCATTTGTTTTGAGACACTAAATAACCCTAGGCTGAAATGTCGAAACCCAAACCTTGATGATTTATTCGTCTTTAACCATATTTTATATGAATGAAGGTAGAAGTGCTTGAACCAGCAGTGACTGGTACAAAGAATGTACTGAAGGCAAGTCTTGAGGCTAAAGTGAAGAGAGTTGTTATGGTGTCGTCTGCATCTGCCATAGACATGAAACCAGATTGGAATGGTGAGGTCTTTGATGAGTCATGCTGGTCCGATGAGCTCTATTGTAGAACCACTGAGGTTTCTCATCTGTTTTGTTTTTATACTTATTATAAGTACTGAATTTTGTAGAATCCCCCAAGATTTTACAGAATTTACAAATAAAAAAACCAATCACCCATCACTCATCTGCAAGCAGTACTCAATGTTATACTGTTTAAATTGCAATGGTACTAGTGCAATATTTTCTTGTAATTTTGTGTAACTTGTTTGGTTATTAAGGGCAGATTGGTTGCTTTCAAATGACTTAACCCTCTTCTTTTAATGGCAAAGTTTAAATATTTCAAACGTTGGCTTTTTGGGTATGAATATTCATATATAAAGTTTATAATGTTGGGTAATTTAGAAAATCTATGCATTAAATTATTAATCAAACATTTTTGGTATAAAGCACAACTTCCACAATTTTTTTTTCTGTTACCAGAATTGGTATTGCCTATCAAAGACAATTGCTGAGAGAGAGGCGCTCGATTTTGCATCAAAAACCGCATTGGATGTTGTGACGGTTTGCCCAACCCTGGTTATTGGTCCCATGCTTCAATCAACCATTAATGCTAGCAGTTTGATTCTAATCAATCTCCTCAAAGGTAATGGGAATTTTATAATCCTTGCACTGTAAAGCTTCAAATCTAATATATGACAAGAAAAATATGTACTGATTAAATTTTGAGGTATAAGTATTTCAGAAATATAAACATTTTATATCTTCTTGATGAATTATTAATTGACATCACCTATAATCCACTTGCGATTTTGTTGACACAGTGCCAAAATTACCCCCACATATTTATGGAGATATATCATTAAATTCCTATATTCTCTGTCCTGATCTAGATATCTCTCATGTATCTTGCTAGTTTTCGTTCATTCATGTCCAAATTTTGTGGGAACACAATACCTAGCCTTCTCTTCTTTCTATGAAGGGAGGTGTATACATTATAATTCTGTTATTTTATAGGTTACGTCAATTCTGAAGTTTTAGAGGCTACATCAGTGGCAATTCCAATGTTTCATGCAGTACAAATGAAGTTTTGTACTTAACAGATTTTTGTTGTGTTTGCAGTTTTGAGGGGTCACACATGAAAATGTCAAACTTGAAAACATAAAAAGTAAAAATGTCCTTTTTTTTGGCAACAAAAAATTACTACAATTATTAATTTTTCTTGAACTGGGAACTTGGACAGGAACCCGTGAAACAGTAGAAAATACCACTAGAAATGTAGTGGATGTAAGAGATTTGGCAGAGGCATTGCTTTTGGTGTATGAAAAAAAGGAGGCATCAGGCCGGCACATCGCCAGCTCACATGCCATTAATACACGGGATTTGATTGGGCTCCTCAAGTGCCTCTTTCCAAATTATAATTATCCTAAAAAGTAAGTTCTGATACTGCTATGGCTTATAAATGTTTTCTGGTTCACTGGCAAAAAACATAAGATTCTGGGTTCTTTTGTCAATTGCACGTAATATTTTGTGGTACATGGAAAATAGCACAGATTTTATTGCTTGTGTGAACTAAACCAAATTGTTTTTGATCTTTTGAAGCAGTACTTAACTGTTAGGTTAGTTTGACTTCAAACATGTATTCTGTATATTTTTGTCAAACTTGACCTGATTTAAAAGTAATACTTCTCATTTTTCAAATTTAAAATGAACTAAACCGACCGATGGCTTTCATGATTTCACTTAATTGACCATATACTATTTTGTGCTAAAATTTAGCATTGTAGAAGTAGAAGTAGGAGGAGGGAAGGTTTATAGCTCTAAGAAGCTTCAATTGCTAGGATGGAAATTCAGGCCATTAGAAGAGACTCTCAAGGATGCCGTCAATCACTACCAAAGCGCACATCTTTTGGAATAAATATTTCAGAAGTACACCAAAACATTGTGGCCATAGATATGGCTTCTCTTGATTATCAATGTGATGCATCTAAATCATGCCTACTTTTTCTCTCTTGCTGTGGACAAAATGAATTTTCAGGTTTTGGGAGTAAAATAGAAAGGTTTTCCTAGGTTTCATACCTTACACAGAATAAAGGTCGTTGCATCAATGATTCATTTGAATTTGCCATATTCTCTTAATGCTTATAATACTCTGGTTTTGGATTGTATATGTTGTCTAATAGTAGTTCTCAGAGACTTTGCTTGCGGGTTGTAAAATTTTATGGAGAGTAGATTTACTTCTTTTCTTTTCTGCAGTGAAGTTGCTTTTTTGTGAGAAATATAAGCAATTAAACAGAAGGTTCAAATTTACCTACTTTAAAAAAAAAAAAATTGAACATACCAAAATATTTAATCTCAGGTTACTTATCACAATTTTGTAATTGTCTGAACAAGATAAGTACTTGCACCTGTACTGGAATGTTGGTTTATAAACAAATATTGTCAAATATGTCTAACAAATATTGTTAATTAGAAGAACATGAGAGAATGAATGAAAGACAATGAGTACAAGATAAAAGATAATTAAATGAAGAAGAAAAACAAATGTAATATAATTAGAATATAATGAAATACAACCAGTAGTAGATGAAAAACAACCAGTAGATATGAAAGACAATAATATTAAAGACAACTAGTACGAGATAAAATACAACTAGAAGAAGACGATAAACAAACAGTACAAAATGAAAAACAACTAGAAAAGATGAAATACAAGGAGAAGAAAATGAATTACATAAAATATTAAAGACAATTAGATAAAAATGAAAGACAACCAAAAAAAGATGAAATACAAACAAAAGAAAATGAAAGACAACCAAAATAAGATGAAAAACAACTAGTAGAAAATGAAAGACAATCAGTAAAACATGAAAGTCAACTAGTAGAAAATGAAAGGCAACTTGAAAAAAATGATAGATAACCAATAAAAATAACCGGTACAAGAAAAAAGACAACGAGAAGAAGATGAAATTCAAACAGTAGTAGATAAAAGACAATCGGAAGAATAATAAAGACAATTAGAATAGGAGGAATTTCATGTATCCCCTCAAAAATTTCAATATACGTATTTTCCCCTCAAAAGTTTATAATATTGTATTTACCTTTCAAAATTTTAAAAACTCACATATTTACTAAAAACAATAAAATAATATAAATTAACACTTAAATTTTACTAAACAATATTAATTAATAAAACATGATCATTATACCTCTTCCTCCTCTCCCTCCTCTCTCTCTCTCTCTGCCCCCTCCAATTCCGTAGCGGCAAAAAAATGATGATGAAAACGTGTGCCTCCGATAAGAAAATAAATACAAGGTATGAGTTTTTTCAGGGTTAACACGGATAAGCTGATTCACGATATTGTATTAGCTATTTAGTAAATCAATTCCATAAATTATGATGGAGGCAAGTTTGCAAGTGACATTTTCACATTATTTGCACCTTTCACCCCTTGTTCAATTATATCAGAAAGGTTCAAAACAAATCAGTATCCTTTCAAATAAAAGGAATTGAGATGCCAACTGTCCGTAATGCGAACATAGAGGCGCGCAGACAATGCAACAATAACATCCAACAATAACCAATTACCAAAGTCAAACACTAACAAATTAACTATATTGAGATGTTATTTCTTAAAGTTAAAAGGCATAGATTTATTTACAGCTAGCTGCTCTACGATATCTTTTTTTGATGGTCAGTTGGCGATTGCCGACTGACATTTGTATTAATTCGGGTGTGGAGGCGGGCTCAGAATTTGATGGGACAAATGATACTGACAAAGAGACTGGTACGGGCGAGGAGACAGGTACACGAACCGTTAGTACAGAGAATTTTGGAAGAATCATGGAGGAAGATCAGTGAGTGAAATGTGCTGAGTTACCGGAGGTGGATTTAGCGCCAAAGGAGTGAAGCGGTATTCTGGAGTGACAGGTCGGTACCGAAAGTGTTTGGCCGCAAACTGGTACAGGAAATATAGCTCTGGATGAAGTATTGCTGGAGGAGGGAGTGTGCCAGCGTTATTTTGGTACCGTTATCATTGTTGTAATTGTAGTTGTTTACTGTTTTATTTTGGTACTGTTTGGTATCACGTTCGAATTAGGCCGTTACCGTGTACCCGCCAGATTTCGTACCAGTTGGTACGGTTGTGAGTTGGGGCTACTCTACTAGATCTACAACAGAGAAACAATTCATCTTTCACCTCTTTGCCAGTTTCGTCCTTCTCTACTCATCAGCTCGGTAAAAATGCATCTGCTTCAGCGACACCACCTTATCCTGCAAAGAGGAAACTTCATATAATCTGTTGTTTCACTAATAGTATGTCTTATAAGAGAGAGAATGCCAAAAAATATGAATTACGATTAGCATGAGCATTGTCAACAAAGTCAGAAGGAAAATAGTGGCCGGTGGAATAACTTAGAGAGAAAGGTAAAGAAAGGAGGGAGGGTATAATGGTCATGTTTTATTGTCTTATATTGTATAGTAAATTTTAAGTGTTAAATTTTATTATTTTAGTATTTTTGGGTAAATATATGAGTTTCTAAAATTTTAAATGGTAAATACGATATTATAAACTTTTGAGAGAGAAATACATAATATTGAAGTTTTTGAGGGGATACATGAAATCTCCATTAAAAGAAGATGAAATACAAAAAAAAACATAAAAGACAATTAGAAGAAAATGAAAAACAACTAGTAGAAATAAATGACAACCAGTAAAATATAAAAGACAATTAGAATAAGATAAAATACAACTAGAAAAACATGAAAGACAACAAGAAAAAGATAAAAAACAATTAGTAGAAGATGAAAGACAACAATAAGGAGATTAAAGACAACTGAAACGAGATAAAAAAAACCGGAAGAAGATGAAGAACAACTAGTAGAACATGAAAGATAACTTGAAGAAGGTGAAATACAACTAGTAGAAGATGAAAGGCAACTAGGAGGAGATAAAAGAAAATGAAAGACAACCAGTACTACATGAACACAATTGGAAGAAGATGAAAGACAACTCGAAGAAGATGAAATATAATAAGAATAAGATGAAATACAACTAGTAGTAGATTAAAGACTGTTGTTCTATGCAATCTTCTAATTACTTTGTTTGACTAATTTGCAAAACATATAATGATTGTATTTAATGATTTCATTGTATGAGTGAGTTTGCAGGTTCAAGAACATTATAATTGCAAGATTAAAGTTTGAAGAACTAATGAAATCAACAACACTTTACGAAAATTAATAATTAAGGGACATGCTAATAGAATTTATATGATTTTGTATTTTTAATTACCTTGAAAAATTAGATAAGTTGATGGCTTCTTTGACAGTATGACCTTACAAAATTGAAACTAGTCCATCTGACGGGGCCAAATACAAGTGTACTTACCGATACCAGTACAGGAATCGATTTAATACTCTCTTAAAATTAAAGTGTAATTTGTTTGCTGCAGTTATATTCAACCTGTATTTGTTTTTAAATGTATACATAACACTTCTTCCCATTTAGGCATTTCCACAAATACCTTCTGTGCAACACATTTACAACCAATTCTATTAAACCAGTTAAAAACCTAATTTAACAACCCAGTTTAAGGGTTTATTTTTAAAGTTAATCTTTGTACCTGTTTCTCCGATCTACGGCAACAGCGAAAGTGGTCGAGAGATATTGGTTTGGTGATCGCCCTCGTCGCCGAGAGAGAGTGGAGAGGTCAGTGACGGTGACTGCGATCAGCTTTGCTTAGAGGGTTGAGAGAGGGTGGAGATGAGTCTTGAGGGTTTCGATTTGGTTTTGAAAAAGAGGGGGTGGGTTTGGATTTCAGAAAAAAGCACCAAGCATCCCAGAGAACAAATATCTCTCTGTATCACGTTTTGCTTAGAGACACCTCCCAATGAATTTGTATCGCCTGAGGTAACCAAATTTCTCTATTTTACATAGGGGACGTCGGATCAGTTTCGGCACGCATATTGAAAGATCCATTACCTTTCATCTAGGGCGGATTTAAACAGAAATATCAAGTTACCTTAAAGAATATGGACTCCAACCCACATCTTCTAAAATGGATGAATATATTTGGCGGCAACTAAAAAATTTGGATGAATCTAATAAATTGACACTTAGACATGATATTTGGAGTGAAGTTATGATATATTTAGTTATTTACAAATCATGATATCTTTACAAGTCAATTAAATTGTATGTTGTAAATAAGATGAAAATTGCTTACAATCGTTTAATTAACTATGAACAATATGAAATAAATATATCTAAATTTATTGGCAGATTTCTCATGCATATAGGATATGAAAAAATTGATACTCGAAGGTTTTTTAAATCATTGTTGTTTTTAAAAAAATTGATACTTTAATAAAATAAATTAAGTTGAGTGACATTTTATAAAATCAAAATATTTTTATGATTTACATATGTATAACAGTTTTTTTAGAAAATATTATAAAAATGAAACAAAATATAATTAGGTAATTCATGCATAACAAATAATATGAAAAAAAAAAATATTTTCTATTTTGGAGAAAAAATAGTGAAAATACAATTATAACTTGTATTATGGAACTATTTACAATTTACAAATAATATGAAAATATTCAAAAAATATATTTTCAAATTTTTAACGGTTTTTATGACCAAATCATACTTATAATTATTAATTTTATAGAATTTCATCATTATTTGCTCCTTCAACATGTGGCAATATTTGTGAAAATATTTAGTGAAATTTAGTCAATTAACATCAAAATTCGACTTTAATTTTAAAAAATATTTTTGTGATGGAAATTATATTAATGAAATTTATGAATTAATTAATGTTATAACATATTTATTGCTTAATTAAATAATTTTGACACATTAAATTATATAGCATTATATGCATGTTGCATATATGACTCATATCTCTTTTGTATGAACATGAAACACAAACTCTTGTGTTGTGAGTTAATGAAGACGCACGGGAATATACATTCATTGGTTGATCAGAACCGTTTAAATTAAAGTGCATTGTATTTATTGTCTTGCATCCAACCAAGTTTGATCAAATTTTGTTTTTATTTACCCATCTATCTAGTTGATCGAAAATTGAAGCATCGTATAGCCATAAACACTTCGTGTTGGATCGAAACTCATACATAATAAAATTTTCAAAGCTTTATGTTGGTTATGTTCAATGTTCTCCCTCGATCATTTTAAAACAGATTTGGAATGATTTCATTGTAGATCAACTGTTGATTTTCCATGTGAAAACGAACATTTCGAAAATGTTTTCAAAATTTGAAGGGGCATATAATGATGAAAGTCTATAAAAATGACATGTACAATTACTATTCGGTCATATAAGATGTAAAAAAAATAAAAATATATTTTTTGAATTTTTTTCATATGTATTGCTGTACATGTTAGGTGATTAGTAAATATCAAACTTTCATGCCGTCCGATAAGTAAATAACGGTCCTGATTTAATAATTTGAATAGTTATGGGTAGAGGTCCCTATTCTCTAAGTTAACATAATATTTCTGTTTAGATCTGGCCATAGGTAATGTACATGATCCTTTAATATTCGTACGTAATAATAATCAGACGACTCCGATCTAGACACAAATATTATATTACCTCAGAGCATATGGATTCGTGGATAGGTCTTCCAATTTTTTTTTCTATCCCCCACGGCCAAAACCCTAACTTTTTTTTCATCTTCCCTCCCAAATTCCTCTCTCGCTAATTACCTCCTCCCCTCCAGTTCTCTCTCTCGTGGTCTCTCAGACCCGCCTACTCTCTCGCCAAATTCCCTCTTCCAGTGCGCACTCCAGTTGGCTCGCGCCGCCGCCGCCGCCGTAGCAACTCTCGCCGCCGCATTCTCACTGGAGGTTCCATCAAAGAGGCTGCGCCTCCGTCTCCCCCGCAGTCCGACACCACCTCAGCAAGAAGCATTGCGGCAGCTTCTGACTTCCACTTCCAGGTAGGTCCCACATCTCGAGATCTACCTTGTTATAACTTCATTATCTCTCTTTGTTCCTTGTTGAAGTTTAATCGAGTAGGTCACCAACAGTGAGCTGTATATTGTTCCTAAATTTTGATCTGGGAATTGTCACTTGACAAAATTAGAATTATCTTGAGAAATTGTGTTAATTGGATCCAGCTATTCCTTCATTTCCCCAAATTTGCATCTTGTTTTGGTCAAATTTGATCATTATTTAGTTAGAATTTTTAAATTTTAAATTTTTTTTTAATTCAAACCCCATTTCTGAAATGACCAACACTGAGCAAATTCTCTCTTTTTCCAAACTTATTCAGTGAAGACTAATTAACATAAAATTACAATGTCTTCTCAAATTGCAACTTTCATATATCCATAAGTTTATCTAACACACTTTACAGCAGATGTAGATAACATAGTTACTAAAAGAAGAATTATAGTTAAATTTGGGACTTCTCACATTTGCTGCCTTCTCACATTCGCAGAGGTTGTGGAGCATGCATGTGGCATGGCAAGTCTCCAAATGAGGACATATGTGGCCAATGTTGCAAATGGTATCGACACATTTATGCAGAGGATTAATAGTCTAGTTGCTAGTCTGTTATGATATTAAGAATTTTCACTTAGCAACTTCCTCTGTACCTTAAATATGCAGATAGCATTATTTAATCTGACCAACTATTTTATATTATCTCCAATGGCATTTGATGCATTTCATAAACCCCCAAAAAATTATCAGGTCAATTTGTTCTGTTTTCTGAGCGGAGTTACTGAAAAGAAAAGTATCTCTACTCCTTTTTTTATCAGAAAAGAAAACTTCTGTAAACAAAAATAAGCAGAGAAGTGAATACCAAAGGACAAAGAAATATCATTGTCTATTTGTTATTTGCAAGACAACTGGAATTATCTTCGCCCGCAAGAAAATGCAGATTTCCTTTGCAAATATGAGAAATGTTGGCTGTTTAAATTGTCTTACGAAGGAATTTTCAAATTTTATCAAACAGGGCCGAGTCGAGTCGAGTAGCCCATCGAAGCTAACTCCAATTTTATCAGTACTCTAACTCTTCTCGTCTCTCTCGCTCCATCGCTCAGATCTCTCCATCTGCTCTCTCGCTTGGTCACTCTTCTCACTTCTCTCAGGTGCGCTCTCTCTCTCTCTCAGCTGTTTAAATTGGATAGAAATACTAGGTGTAGCCTTACAAAATTAAAAATGAAATCCCTTTTAACCCATAAAATTAATGGTTCATTTATTACAAAAATTACCTAATTAATACCTTGCAAACCTTCTACGCATCCCCCTGTAGAATTTGAGAGATAATCTCCTGTAGCTGTGTGCGTTGCAATTAGAGGATTTCAAGTTTTGTCAATTCTATTTCTTGTTTTAAAGGAGGAATTTTGGTTCCGATCAGAGATTACACGACGCTCTTCGAATAGAAATGCTCACTCTTAGTGGCAGTTCTTCTCTCCTCCCTCGACTCAACAACAGGCGGAGCGCTCTTTCATTTGCTCTAAATAAGAGGAATTTAGTGATGAGAGCTCTAACAAGAGATATAATAGATATTTCTCTGGATGTAGCTGCCGATTCTCGAAAACACTCGTTTCCTATACTGGTAATCTACTCCGAATTTGTTTTGGGACTTTGATTGGTTCACATTTTTGAATTCTATAATTTGTAACTTGGTTCAGGATAAGTGATGTAGAAATCAATTCTTTATAAATTTTTGTGGAAGCTTAAAATTTCCTAAAATATGAGAATTTTGGATGCTATTGAGCAGTTGAGCTTGCTAAGTCCTAGCTTCAGGTTTTGAGATTTATTTGGGAAAACCTTAACAAAAATTTAACTTCTCTGGGTTGAGGGTTTATGACAGTTAATTGAAACTGACAATTTACAAAACTGTTAGTCCACGTTTTAATAATATATGAATAGACTGCTCCAGTAGTAAAAATTGTTTATTTCAGGTAAATGGTTGTACTGGAAAGATGGGACAGGCAGTGGTGGAAGCTGCTGTTTCGGCTGGGCTTGAACTTGTACCAGTATCTTTTAGCAGTGTTGATAAACCTGCCAGAACCCTAGAAATAGGTGACATTGAAATCAGAGTTCATGGCCCATCAGAAAGAGAAGAAGTTCTTTCATCAGTCACAGAAAAGTATCCTGATGTTGTTGTAGTGGATTACACAGTGCCTAATGCTGTCAATGGTACGGAGTGATACATAATATTTATATATTAATAGAAGTTTTGCGATATAGAGTCCACACTGTCAGTTAGTCGTGAGATAAATGTAAAAGTCAATCCTTATGAAATAAGGTGCTCTTTCCTTAAAAAAGTTCATTGACAGAATATTTCGAAGTACATACTTTGATAATAACATTGGATCCTCATGACTTGTATTTTCTGTTGTACATTTTCCATTATGAAATGAATTTGGCATGACTAATCATTTTAAGGGATCGTTTTGATTTCACTGTTGACACTTGTGCACTGTTTTGCCTCATCTCTTTACTTAAAATTTAGACTAATGGTACAAAAAGATAAACAATGGTAAGGCAGACCTTCATTTTGAAGTCCTCCAACAATGTAGGGGCCATTTTGCAAATACCTAAAGGCAGGGACACTAGTGTTTTAGTGGGTAGCATTGTGACTTACTGTAAAAAAAAAGAAAGTTCCTGCAATCAGTGTGATACATATGCTCGTATGTATCATATGATTTATAGTTTATACCACTGTATGCTGGTTCTTACTTGTTGGTACTGGATTTGACATTCTTTTGCACATTAATGTTGTAGCTTTCATTATGTATTTCTGTTAATTATCAAGAGAAGGTTAATCCTGTTTTGTATGACAGCAAATGCTGAGCTGTACTGCAAGTTTAAGGTGCCATTTGTGATGGGTACAACTGGAGGGGATCGCCAGTTACTTTACAAAACAGTTCAGGATTCAAATGTTTATTCCGTCATATCACCTCAGATGGGCAAGCAGGTTATCCTCGGTGTTTCAATCTCCCTTTTGTTTTCTATTTTTCTTTAGCAAATGGTCTCAAGCTACCATTTCCATTTGATAGGAAACATGAAAGTTCCATTAAATCCCTTTATGGTTGTTTTTTGTGAGTGTAGTTGTATAATTAATTGAGAATATGATATAGACTAATAATATTTACTTGTGACATCTTAAATAAAAGACAAGTGGTAAAATTCTTGAGTCCCTTTTTTTGCCATGCATTTTTACAGATAAGTGTTTGAGAATAGTTAATCTGTTGCTCATAACCTGGAGGGTTTTTGCACATATCAGGTGTCTAACAAAATGCTTTACGATGTTCCTTTTTAGGTTGTGGCCTTTCTTGCAGCAATGGAGATTATGGCTGAGCAGTTTCCGGGGGCATTTGCGGGATATAAATTAGAGGTATAAACTAGGGCTCTGCTATGTTTTGGTGGAAGTATTACTTTTATTTGTTAGGAGTCTCTCTTGATATTTCTAGGCTTCTCTTGTGAAGGTACTAATATGTGATTTGCACAAAGTCCCATGAATTTGTGAAACCTCTAGTCTCATAGTCTTATATGCATATTTCCAAATCGTTTTATCTTAATCTGAAATTTACTTGGGCAATCAATTTTGTCTAGTAACTATTACAGGTGAAACATTATTTATGGTTTTGAATCTAAGGCACTGAATTAGAACAAAGATTTATCTTCGTTGTTTGTCTCATAATTTTATGTAGGTTATGGAGTCACATCAGGCCACCAAATTAGACACATCTGGCACTGCTAAGGCAGTAATTGCATGCTTCCAGAAATTGGGTGCCATTTTTGATATGAATGAGGTATAATAGAATGCACTTGCTCTCTTTTTTCTTAAGCACACTTAGTTTACTTAGTCAATGTAAAAACGGATGAATATGGTAGTACTCGTGAGCTTCTATTGTCCCCTCATATTGTGTTCTCGAATGT
The DNA here is from genome assembly GCA_011114355.1 of Carex littledalei. Lineage (NCBI taxonomy): Eukaryota > Viridiplantae > Streptophyta > Magnoliopsida > Poales > Cyperaceae > Carex > Carex littledalei. The sequence continues at coordinate 14,479,731 of CM022086.1, read as the reverse complement.
TTTTATCAGAGGAAAAGTGATAAGGAAGAGAAGTGAAAGGTTATGTTAGGACCTATTTCCAATCAGATTGAAAGTTAGGGATCTCTAACTCTGATTGAAGAATTTGGGTGCATTTTGGGTTTGAGAGGTGTCGGTACAGTAATGGCGAAAAGGATAAAATGGAAGAGAAGCTTAATAATCTTTAGTTCATTTCATAATTGGTTTGATACAAAGCTTTGCCTTTTATAGGCGATCAAATTATAAGAAGAATAAAGAAAATCAGTAATTTAACCAACTCTAATGGACTAGGTGATGACACCTCAGTGCACTACAGCTCTCCTTGCTGAGCTGGGCTCTCATTTCTTTAAACGGTTGTTTCTATCCTCTCCAGTCTGCTTTTTAATTGAAGCGTTCTGTACTGTAAATGCGGGGTCCAGAGGGCATTGAGTGATGTAATTCAGGGGCCCTAGTGAACAGCAATATGTACTTTAATTCATTTCTGCCCTAGTTGATTGCCCTGCTGGCCGCTTTCTTACCCATTGCCCATCTCTTCCTCTCCCATTCCGCCTTTGACCAAGTCAAAATGGAATGCATTTTCTCCCAAATTGAATTGGGTTCGTGACGGGTTACTATTTAATTTGGTGCCTGAGTTTTCATTTTGGAGTAGTAGGCGACAGAAGCGAAATATCTCTTATAGCATGTACATTTTAAATTGCTCCATGCTTCACACAATGTTTGGTTACTAGGAGGGGAATTGAAAGGGAAGTTAGATGTAAGTTCCCTTTCAATTCCCCATTCCTTAAGAGGAAAGCAATGGGAGGTTATGTTGATTGTTGAAATATTTTCTTATCTATTTCTGTGCAAGAAAATTTCTGTGCCCTAGTATGGAGTTCTTGATAGCCTTTTTATTTTTCTTGTGAAACAGATAAAAATGATACGTGACCCTGAGGAACAAATTAATATGGTAGGAGTCCCAAAGGAGCACTTGGCAGGCCATGCATACCATGTTTATAATCTGACATCACCAGATGATACGTAATGACTTTTCATTTAAATTACAAATGTAGCTGTCCTTAAATTGTTGTTATTCTTTATTTATATAATTTTTTTTTTCATCAGAGTCTTTTTTGAGTTCCAACATAATGTTTGCGGCCGTTCAATATATGCTGAGGGGAGCATTGATGCTGCCATTTTTCTTCATAAGAAGGTCAATCACTATATGCTCTTTTCATTTTCTCAAATTCTTTCATTAAACTGGTTAATTGTTCAGTGCATATGAGCTTGCTTTAATGCTTTTGTGTGATTTCCCTTGGCTTTAAACTTGTGCCTCTCAATGGAGAAAAAGAGAAGCAATACAACTCAACTTCTTGCAATGCCTTTTATTGCTCTTGTTAGAGATATAGTTCAAAAGGTTACAGTTTTGTGCTACTTCGATTCAGGTTCAATCAAAGGCTGAGAAGAAAATATATGACATGATTGATGTGTTGAGGGAAGGCAACATGAGGTGAACTTCAAATTTTCCTTTGAATGTTGTATTAGCTTTAGCTTAAATTAGATGTTAGAATTGAAGATCTGTAAATTAAAATGAATCCTTCTTTCTTGCAATAAATTTTTATTAGACTGAACATCTCTTTTGTTTCTTATTTTGCATTGATCACCCCAGATAAATATGGATCCAGAAATCTTATTTACTACTCTCTATTGAGTGATAAGGTCAAGATATCCTGTATGCTAATTCTAGGTTTAAAACACTCTTTATTTGCCCTTTCTCCAACTTGACATCTTGGAATTTTGGCATTTAGTTAAAAAAGGATTAATTTTTTTATCCAACCTCTTCTCATATGAGCAACCCAGTTATATGAAAAGTAGTAATCAAATAGAAAACAATTCAGATAAGAACAGAATTCATATATATATATTTTTTTTGGAGGAATAGATACAAACTGTAAAAATCCTGTAAAACTTGATGGGCTGGATTAAGGTGGCAAAGCCTTTCCACATAGGAGAACATCAGAAGGAATAGGCATCTCATCCCATGGATCAATTGTGGTGGTATTAGGGTTTTTTTCCTTTTAATGCTAATTTAGATTTCTTGGGCGAAATACCTTGTCTTCATTTCTCGGGATCTTATATTTCCACATGCCTTCATTATCCACTGATAGCTAATAGCAGCCCATGAGAAGGAATATACCTAACAAAGAAGAAACGGGAAAAGATGTACTCATAGCAACAAATGATGATGGTAAAATAGAAAAACAATAACAACACTAGGTAACCTGAGTAACTTCAATAGTATTCAATTAAATTCTGTTAGGAGCAACATCAATTGATATACACCTGAATTGTAGATTGATAGACTGCATCTAGCAAATTGTGCTTGAGTGTCGACAAAAGGGCTCCAGTTGCCCCATCCGATGCTACAAGGAGGGGAAATGGTTAATGGACCAAATTGGATGGCCCCCGTCACTCCTTTTTACTAACATAGGTGACTAAACTGTAAACTAGCTTAATTATCCTTTTTGAAGGAAGCAAATCGGGGGAGGTTGACTTCCCCCTCATTTAACTTGTTTAACTTTGCTTCAGCAGTTGGTGCATTCCTCTCCAACTATCAATCTGCTTCTTTTTACTATTTTATTTTGTTTTATGATATCTTCTTCTGTTTCTTTCATTTCTCGTTTTTGATTTGCTGGAATTCACCCTTTTTTCTTTTCTTTATTTCTTTATTTTCATGAACTCGGGCTCTTCCTCTCTCTGTTGTCAGATTAGTTACCCTTCTATTTGAGATTTCCAAGATGTGTAAGCTTTCTTTCAGTTCTGTTCCATTAAACTTAATTTCAGTTTGTTCTTGGTTCTTGGTTCTTGATTCATAAGGTTGAGAGGGAGCTTCCAAACTTAAATTTAGTTGAGGACTAAACCGAGGAATAATATCTAGTAACAGAAAGATAAAGCCAATGTTTATTAATTTCCATTGAAATATGAAAGTTTTTTTTTTTATAAATGATGATGATGTAACATTGAGTACAGGAACGAACATAAAAATAAGGGAAAATTTCTAGTGTGCCCATAGAAACATAAAAATAAATTGACTAATTTACCCTTTAATTTTAAATGGAGATGTCATGTATTTCTATTGTCTTCTTCTCTACTCTGCTCCCCATGTAGGAATCGATCTCTTGGTCAAGTTTTGTATAATATTGGGTGGCAAACAGCAGTTCATCAACTATTTTTATTAGGTACTGTTGTACCCCTTAAGTTTCAAGTTTTTGTCTATGCTTCTAATGCCTAATTAAAGCTTACTTAAATGATGCAATTTTAAACAATCGGAATAAAGAAAGAAAAATCAAAATGGAACAATCAGAGACACGACTCTAGTCTAGTCGGTTTATATTATGATTATCACCTTTTATTGTTGTTTTTGTCGGGGTATATCTTTATCTTAGCCTACGCAATTTTCACACAATCTCACGATTTATCACTCATTATTGATAGAAAGTTTAAACATAAAAGAGTAATAATATTCAATAATTCAAATGATTATATATTATAATATTGGTGCTTGTATCACTTTTTAATTTTGTATGGACTCGTTTTTCATGGTAGGAAGTTTCCAAGTCATTTAATACAAGTATTTTTTTTTTTCCATCTTTTTTTGGTTTAAATCTGAAACCAATAAGCTGAATATCGTTATAATCCTGTTATTTAAAATTTGCGACCAATAAAACCAAATGTTTTATACTTTCATTTCGCATAAAGGGATGATGTAAAAAATGCAAAAAAAATTCACATCAGCAAATACGCATGATATATGATATCTGTCCGAACAAAATGAAGCAAAAAATAATACTATCATATTTTGCTTTTCTCTAAAATGAAGCCTTTTCCTTTGATTGTTTGACTGACTCTGACTTTAATAATTGTAGATCACATGCTTATTACCTTTTAGCCGCGGCTGTGTAGAGTCCAAACATATATTATATTCCTGAAAGACCATCTAATAAAAATTGAGATTATATCGTGTATGTTTCGATTTCAATTCTTCCTTCAGTCCAAATTTGAGACCTGGCAAGTTCTTGTTCCTCTTCTCTTATAAGTTTTTATAAAATTTAGAGTATAATGTCACAGTACTGTAAAATTGATCTCTATTATCTAAATTTTTTTTATATAATTAACCTCCATAGTTCGAAAGTCTGACTCCGTTCTTGATTTTCGTTGAATCCGTAGTTCAAGTCTTCAATTACTGTACCAAACTCGTTCATATGCGATTATTCAAGCGTAAATTCAGAACTGTATTAATTTATTATGTGCATAGTAGACATCACTGTCCAAGTATTTATTTGATTATAACATGCTTCAAAAAAATTCAAAATTTTTTCTTAAAGATTTTTTTTCAAATTTGTGGAAGATTTGTTAGCAATTTACTATTTTTTTAAAAGTAATGGACTAGCCTACCGATTTCTATTAGGAATCAATCCAACCGAAAACAAGTACCCAAAACAGATACTTTGAACCCAGCTATCAGTACATCAAAGTCATACAAAATAACTATATCAACAAAAGAAACAAAACATCATAACAAATTACACAAAAGACATCTAAACCAAACAAACTAAAAGCCAAAGAATGTCCAAACATTTTTATTAATATCCAAAGTTAATTACAAATTATAAATACACTTAGAATCAGTGAAATTTTCGAAAAATGTCCAAACCGGCCAGATTCTGGTCGGTTTCCTCTCCCATAGAAGTCGGCCAGAATCTGGCCGGTTTCCTCAAATTTTTTTTATTTAGAGACACTATGAAGAGCAAAATAATGAAATCTAACACTGAAAATTCGAATTTTTTGTTTAAATTATTTGTTAGATTACTTCTTTTGATGTATAATTAGCATATTTATACTAAAATAAGCTAAATTACTTGAAATTATGTTGAATTACACTATATTACATTAAATTATGCTAAATTATGTTAAATTACACTAAATTACATTAAATTAAGCTAAATTACACTAATTATAATGAAATACGGTAAATTACGCTAAACTACGCTAAATTAGGCCGATTTTGTGCCATCTTTCATAAATCATAAAAAATAGTAAAAAAATTCCAAAAATAGTAAAAATTGGTATTCTACAAGTTCATTATATAACTAATTTACTGAGCTACTTAGATTGAATAATAGAAATGAAAATCTTAATCGGAAACTTCAACTCAAGTTTTGAGGCTCTTCCCTTTATTTTTTTGGCAATTTTGAATTTTGAAATCTGACATCGCGGGCACTAACGCATGCATATTTTCGCAAGCTTTCCGAAAAGTAATCATTTGCTGAAATCGGACACTCAAGCGCTGTTTTATGGCCGTTTGAAGTTTCGTCGTCGTTTTTTGCCTTCTCAGTAAAGATATCATCCATATTCATATGTATATTACCGTGTTTTAGCGTAATTTAACATAATTTAGCATAATTTAATGTAATATAGTGTAATTCAACATAATTTCAAGTAATTTAGCGTATTTAGTATAAATATGCTAATTATACATCAAAAAAAGTAATCTAACAAATAATTTAAACAAAAAATTTTAATTTTCAGTGTTAGATATCATTATCTTGCTCTTCATGGTGTCTCTAAAAAAAATTGAGGAAACCGGCCAGATTCTGGCCGGCTTCTGGGGGAGAGGAAACCAGCCAGAATCTGGCCGGTTTGGACATTTTTCGAAAAATCCACTGATTCTGGATATATTTATTAATTTGTAATTAACTTTGGATATTAACAAAAATGTCGGACACTGCGGAAGCCTTTCATAATTTGAAAGCTTTCAAAAGGTTAATCTGGCAAAGTATTTTATTTCTATTCGTTGTCGTACCGTTCTTTACTAAAATTCTCTCTTCTCTAGTTACAAATTCATGGTGCGGTAGGGTGTCGGCTGGGGAAACTACACATACACTCGCTACTATTGGACTCGAAGCACTTGGTGTGGTAGGGTGCCAGTGAGGTGATTCAATGGGCTTGGAACACTCGGTGGAGTAAAACGCCAACAAAAAAAGATCCGAAGCACTCGGTGCGCATAAGATATCACAATCATACTAATGATGAGTGGGAATGATGTAGAGATGCTGTCGAAATTTCCTCTTAATTAGACATGAAAATGATATTCGAATGAATTAAATCGAGACCAAGATGCTACTAGAATTTCAAAAGAGTAAAAAAAAAAAAAGTGCAACTTGAGTAAGGTGATAAAACGAAGTGTCGTAATAGAGATGTGCAGGGGCGGACCCATAAAGGCCCAGGGGTAGGCAAGTGCCTACCTCTGGATTTTAAAAAAAAATTAGGCCCAGTAGAAATTTACCCAAGTGCCTACCCCTCGACTCAGAAAAATTTAAATAGCAAGGCCCATACTCCATTGAAATATTCCTAGGTCCAGAATTTTTTTTATTAGTATTGTGCCTACCCCTGATCAAATTCCTGGGTCCACCCCTGGAGATGTGTAAAGAAAAAAAAACAAAGAGATCATACTTGAATGATAGACATACATTTCTAAGAATAAAATTGAAACAAAAATACAACGTTTCTAAGAATTTGTAGAAGTTTGAAATGTGCACAGGTTGGAGGAAATATTGCTAAACTATGTGCATAAAAAAAAGGAATGATCTAGAAATTAAAAATAAAATAACACGAATTGCCGAGTGATGCTTTACGAGATTATGTCAATCAATTGTGATAAGATATATCAGCATGTGAATTTGTTTCACCGCTATAACAGTGGTGTATCAGAATGAAAAAAAAAAAAAATAACAAACTTTCATCCGACATTTTTATTAATACCCAAAAAAATAAAAATTATCAAATCTGAAGGCAAATTTTTATTAAAAATGCCCTAACCGCCCCCCTGGAGCGGTCCAATATCTATAGCAGACCGCCCCCCCGTTGGGCGGTCCACTATCCATAGCAGACCCCCCTCCCTCCGGGGCGGTCCGCTTTTTTTTTTTTAAAGTTAATTATTTAATTTGTTTTAATGGTTTATAATATGGTATATATTTATTTGTTTCAATGTTTTATAATGTGGTATATATATTTATTTGTTTGAATGTTTTATATTTATTTGTTGTAATGATTTATATGATATATATTTATTATTTGTTGACGATTATTTTTATATGTTATATAATTGCCGATTACTTATTTGTTTTTTATATAATTGGTTAATGTTTTATATTTAGTTGTTAATGTTATAAATTTGTTAATGTTTTAATGTTTGTAATGTTTTAATGTTTTATATTTATTTGGTTAATGTTATAAATTGGTTTTTCCGACTAGATAAACAACAAAACTAGGTAATCTAAATGGTAAGTCTACAACATGAAACATAACAGTCCAAACATGAAATATAATAATCTAAACATAAAATACTAGAAATCTATCAAACTAGAAAAACATAAAAACCCTAACAACGAGGACGAGGGCGACGACCGGAGAGATCCACCCTAGGAGGTGGACGGCGGTCCCTGTGCGGTAACACACTCCTCTGGTGAACCTCATCCTCCTGCATGTCATCGTGTACATCCTCCTGCGCCCATGGGTCCTCCCCCACCCAATGATGCTCCTCCTGGATCTCTGGCTATGTACGTAACACCCATGGATCGGCCTCCCAAATAGAAGGATACGTGGCCGGAGGCGGTGTGCCAAATATAGCAGAGGCAAAGCCATATGCAGACTGCGCCCCACTCCCACTGGCCTCGCCGCCGTGCTGTCTGGTCTCCATATATCGTGGTCTGTGGAGGCTCGGTGGCTCATATCCGGCATCATCTCCAGTGAGGTCATCCAAGGAGAAGTCACAGGTGGCGGCAGCTTCATCCTGCATGTAAACAATGTTAGTTTTGCTACATAGAAATAACTAGTAAATTAATTAAACAATGAAGTTTTGCTACCTCGCCGAGCTGCACTGGAACTCCAAACTTGTTGTAGTACGCGTTCCACGCGTTGTTGTTCAACACCCATTGGTAGACCGCCCAACCTGAATCATCCTCTGCAGAAATCAAGATAACTTAAGAAGAACGGACTATTAAAGAGAACCTTAATAATGATCATGTGTATGACAGATTATTACCTGCAGGAGGTGGCGGCATCTCATCAACGTAGATAGCGACTCGAGGCTGCTCCGGATCTGGTGGTGGGGGCTTTATCTCGCGCCAATTGATGTTCTCCCCAGCGTCGTGCAACATACCAATGAGGCGCCCGTCCCAGCCAGAGTTCTCCACGGTCGGTGCACTGTGTTGGAGCATTTGACATCCTATCGCTCTCCAACTATTTCTCGCCATGCACACCAAGCTGTGTGCCATTCCTCTAATACCGGTCAAAATCTGCACACAATGTATTTTCATTATTATTATTAGAAGATGAATAAATAAACATTTAATATTTTAAATATGTTAGTTTCATTTAAATGTACCGACGAGCATGGATCGGACCGAAAGGCAAGTCAGTCCTAGATCTATCACCCATGAGTCTCTTTCGAAGGGCATCACCATAGTCCCCCTGTAGATAAACCGACGGCATGCCCCATCTCTGGTACCAGACTAAATATCGCAATGTCCAAGGCCCGACCGGCATAAAGGCATCAATATCTGAAGGTGGGGTCCATAAGTAATCCTCCGGATGTCGAGCAGGCCGATAATCCTCCAAGAAATGCGTGCTCCAGGCGACTTTGGACTTGTTGTGTTTAGTGCTGCAATATAAATTAATTAAAACAGATTATTAGTAACGTGTATGACTGAACAAGTAATAAAATAAACAAGCAATACAGTAGTGGGTAGTTACCTGTGCAGCCGGGTGGTATCGGCCTCGTCCAGCTCTGGAAAGTCCGGGACATAGGCATCCAAGCCAAACTGACGGGGCACTCAATCAGGATAGTGATACTCAACTATCCAGAAATATACGCATGGCCCCCGATAAAACGAGAGATATCTCTACTCTAATGTCAGCCGGCAAAGAAGGTTCCTATCGTAGAACACACGATAGGGGTACCAGGTGACGCTCATCTCGTGAAGCATCTGGAGCTGACCCCGGACATACAAAATCCCCACGGTCCTCCCCTTGCCCGTGTTCCCGTGCACGTCCCCGTCTAGGTCTGGCCATACTACATTTGAAAACAGAAGGTTACTACATTGGACCCTAAAACTTAATTTATAAACCCTAAATCCTAATTTATAAACCTAATTTATAAATCCCAATTTATAAACCCTAATTTATAAACCCTAAACCCTAATTTATAAACCCCGAATTTTAACGACTCTAATTTTGGACAATTTTGGACCGTAAACCTTAATTTATAAACCCTAAATCCTAATTTATAAACCCGGAATTTTAACGACTCTAATTTTGGACAATTTTGGACCATAAACCCTAATTCATAGTTTCCAATTTATAAACCCTTAACCCTAATTTATAAACCCCTAATTTTATCAACCCTAATTTTGGACAATTTTGGATCCTAAACCTTAATTTATAAACCCTAATTTATAAACCCCAATTTATAAACCCTAATTTATAAACCCCTAATTTTATCAACCTTAATTTTGGACAATTTTGGACCCTAAATCCTAATTTATAAACTCTAATTTTGTCAACCCTAAATCCTAATTTACAAACTCTATTTTTGGAAACCCTAATTTTGAACAATTCAATCGCGTCGGGAAAATCAACAACCCGCACACGATAATTAACAGTTCAATTTCTACCAATCGTTCCAATGCCAATACAAGACACAAAATATAAATTAAATAAGTTATTTAGAGACTTACCCGGAAATAATCGGATTGTTGCCGAGATGGCCGAGATGGTCGAGATGGCCGAAAATTAGGGTTCGGGCGAGAGAGAGAGCAAGAGAGAGAAAAAGAGAGAGGGAGAGAGAGAGAGAGAGGAAGAGAGGAAGAGAGGGAGAGAGGGAGAGAGAGGGGGGGACCCATTCCACCAACAGTGAGAATTTTTGCTTATCACATGATCAAAGAAAAAATCCTAACTGGAGAGGTGCTGCTCATAAGACATATGACAACTCAGAACAGGTGCTTAATGTGTCTAAATTGTCCATCTGAATCTGCGCTGCACCTCTTGTTTCTATGCCCCAATGCAGTGCACATATGGTTTGGGGTCGGACAACTGTTCGGTTTCAGAGTTATGATGCCGAGACTAACAATCGAAGAGATTATAATCAAATCTAGGCAACAGGCGGAGATGGAAGGTGAGCAGTGTCGGAAGATTTGGGACTCATTGTTCATGTGTACGTGTTGGATGATATGGAAACAGAGGAACAACAGGGTTTTCTCTGGTACCTTAACGCCACCGGCTATCGTGATTAATCGAATTGTAGAAGAGACGTGCCTGTGGATGAAATGTTGTGGCCCAGGAAGGGGCACCAGAGACCATCACTTGTTAGAAGAGCCGGATTAGAAAATTTAAAGCTGTGTAATTTTTGGTCCTTTCTGATGTCTCATTTGTATTCTCTAATACAAAACTGATGTAATCAAACCCTTTTATTTCAATAAAAATCACACCTAGGCAGCCCCTGCCAGGTTTTCAAAAAAAAGAGAGAGAGGGAGAGAGAGAGGGGAAGAGAGGAAGAGAGAGAGGAAGAGAGGGAGATTGAGAGAGTTCGGGAGAGAGAGAGAGCAAGAGAGAGAGGAAGGGCAGCGGGGTCGGGGTTGGGTTCTGGCGGCGGGGAGGCGGGGCGGCGCAGAGACAGAGAGCAAGAGAGAGAGAGAGGGGTTTTGGTTCGGGCGGGTCGGGTCGGACGGGTCGGGTCCACTCGTTAAAAAAAAAAATTTAATTAGCGGACCGCCCCGGGGGGCGGTCTGCTATAGATATTGGACCGCCCCAGCAGGAGGCGGTTAGGGCATTTTTAATAAAAATTTGCCTTTGAGGACAGATTTGATAATTTTTATTTTTTGGGTATTAATAAAAATGTCGGAAGTTTCATGTCCACAAACCTCTGAAGAAATTCATATGAAATAAAAGTATGTCAAATCTTAATGTTAATGATGTTCACAAGAATTATCTCACCGTTACAATGATGACTAGATGTATCAACTAATTTAAGTCACTTTAAAGAAATAAAACGTGACTTGGTATGTCAAGCAATGATTCGTGTAAAAGCTCTCAAAAGAAGTATACAAATTGAAATCTATGAACTCGAGAATAAAGCGTGTCAGATGTCAGATCTTTTGTCATTGTCAACCTGAAATAAAGAAGTTAATCTCACTAAAGCGTGGATTAGTAGCGACACAATGTGATCTAAATATCAAACCAAGCGCACTCCAAATTAGAAAGAAAAGAGAAGGGAAGTGATGGAAATGAAAGAAAATTAGGAGGTAATTAAAGATTCTTGCCCTTCAAATTAGAAGGAAATAAATTGTCAAAAAAAAAATGAAAGAGTAATCTCTCCATTTATCTTTATTCACCTCTCTTTACCTCTTCTAATTTTTAATTCGGAAGCACACTCTTAAATAATTGATCATACACCTTTTTTTTTGCAACCTTTAATAATGTACTTGCCACTATAGGATTAAAATCATTGAAATTAAAAATTATGAGATAAGAATAATCTCACTCATATACCAATAATGTACTTGATCCAAATTAATTAGTTCTTTTTGGTGCGTAATTAATTTCAAAGGTAATCTACAGTGATGATAAAATAGTTAACAACGTCCCCTTTAGTTGCTAACGTACATATATATATAAACACATTTTTAAATTTAAACTATTTAGACTAATTTAAAATTATTATTCAAATTATTGAAATAAATACCGCCAAGTAATTTCTCCTTTTATGTTTAGCTTGATATAGTTAACAACGGTTTAGTTGGTAACACATATATATAAATACATTTTTAAATTTTAAATTATTTAACTAATTTTAAAATTATTATTTAAATTATTGAAACAAATACCGCCAAGTAATCCCTCCTTTTTATGTTTAGCTAGCTAGCTTGATATGGTTAGTTAGTTACTGATGTTTAAATCTTTAATCTTCCTACGTAAAGTTAGTTAAATAATAGAAAATACATTGCATCAAGATCGGTGCTGTAAAATATTTAAACGGTTCAGATCTTTCGCAAATGAACTCAAAATTAATATCGCAATGAACTCGTCTCTTATTGGGGACGGGTAGGGGTAGGGGTATAGGTAGTGTTCGGCAGTCTCATCAAGCTTAAATTGTAAGCTGCACTAAGGAGCACCCGTTCGGCAATAAAGTTGAAAAGTAACTTTCTTAAGAAAGCTTTAAGTTTGACAAAATTCTTAAGCCATGTAGAATGGCTCCTTAAAAACATAGACAAGCTTCAAAATTATGAACAAAAAGAGACTTAAGAAAGTAGTTTTAAGCTTTACAAAGAAGTAAATATTTGACAAGCTTAAACCTTCTTAGTTTCTTAAGAAGTTCTAAGCTTGTACAGCCGAACAATACCATTAATGTGACCATTTCCGACAAGAAAAGAACACGTGACAAGTGACATCCATCTATAGTTCTATACGGGCGGGGCGTGTAAGTGTGTAACATATGCTGGGGACATCTATCTCCGCTCCATTTCTTGAACGAACAGAGAAACCCAACATCAGATTCAGACCCCAACGGGGGAGAAGCAGTAGCTGTAGCTGTAGCTGGACACACACAAACACACACACGAGAGACGACCCTTTTCCTTTTATCCTCAGACTCAGATCCAGCCAGCCATATAAGACTCTCTCACTCTTCCGATAAGAATTGAAGATTACGGAAAAAAGGGTGAGGAGACGAAACAAACCCTTCTTTAGGGTTTCGTCGGAGATGAGCCGCCGCGTGCGGAGGCGCTGTGCCGCCACTGACAAGGGCAAGCGCACTGTTCCGTCGGATGAGTGCGCCGTGTCCATATCCGTTACACCCGGCTCACCTTATACCGTCGACTGGACCTCTTTGCCCGACGACACCGTGGTCCAGCTCTTCTCCTACCTGAACTATCGCGACCGTGCGTCTCTATCCTCCACGTGTCGCACCTGGCGCGCTCTCGGCTCCTCCTCTTGCCTCTGGGCCTCCCTGGACTTGCGTTCCTACCGAGTCAGTATCCCAACTGCAATGGCTCTCTCGACCCGCTGTGGTCACCTCCGCTGCCTCCGTCTACGGGGCGCTGATTCGCTTTTCTCCATTTCAGCCCTCCGTGCGCGGGGCCTTTGTGAAATCTCTGCTGATGGGTGCCGTGGTCTCACTGATGCGACATTAGCAGTGCTTGCGGCCCGGCATGAGGCTCTCCAGAGTATCCAAATTGGGCCCGACCCTCTAGACCGTCTGTCAAGCGATGCGCTTCGCCATGTGGCAGTGTGCTGTACCCAGCTCAGGCGGCTCCGTCTTTCAGGTCTCAGAGAGATAGACGGCGAGGCAATTTCAGCCTTTGCGACGCACTGCCCAGATCTTGAGGAGGTCACATTCCTTGATTGTGGGAGTATAGAAGAGGGGGCGATAGGAAAAATCATGTCTTTGCGGTTTCTGTCTGTTGCTGGGTCCCGCAATGTCAAGTGGGCTACCGCCTCTCTAGCATGGAGTAACCTTCCCAATTTACTTGGTTTAGATGTATCACGAACTGATGTGTCTCATATAGCTGTGTCTCGGCTTCTCTCCCAGTCAAAAAGTTTACAGCTTGTGTGCGCTTTGAACTGCCCTTCAATTGAAGAACAAGAGACGAACAACCCCATCGTCTCGAAAGGAAAATTACTTCTCACCATTTTCACTGATATTTTCAAAAAGGTTGCTTCTTTGCTGTTCCCAGACTCTTCGGCTGACTCGAAATTGGTGTTTGATCAATGGCGGTGCAATGTGAAGAACAAAGATAAGAGCTTGGGCGATATGATGACATGGCTTGAGTGGATTCTGTCACACTCCTTGTTGAGAACTGCGGAGACAAACCCTCATGCCATGGATGAGTTCTGGCTGAAGCAAGGGACATCTCTGTTGCTAAGTCTGGCGAAGAGTATGCAAGAGGACGTGCAGGAGAAGGCCGCAACAGCTCTTGCGACATTTGTGGTCATAGATGATGAGAATGCAAATGTGGATCCTGCCAGGTCAGAGGCGGTGATGAAAGATGGCGGCATTCCTTTGCTGTTAGAGCTTGCTAGGTGTTATAGAGAGAGTGCTCAATCTGAGGCTGCAAAGGTTATTTCATTTGGATATATTTAACCACTAAATTTCGGTAAATTAGTTGAAATTGCTAGTTGTTTCTTCAACTGTCATTCATGCATATATTTGACATATTCTGTATGTAATTCTTTAATATATCTTAAAAAAGAGTGTTATCAAGATTGCATCCAAACCCAGATGTTCGGAATCTCTGTTCAGAGCATTCCCTTCTTCTAAGGGTTTGGAGTTCTATAATTTACTACCTGTACACTGCATTTACACACCAGTACGGTCCCACTCCTTGGCAGCATTGGCTTGCAACCACATGTTATCATCCAACCTTGAGTGCCAATCATGTCTCAGTTTGTCATTAACCTCAATCATGCAATTGGGCTTCAACCCAGACATAACTTGGCTGTTGGTTAAACCATAATTTGCAATTATGCCTTTGTCGAGCTCAGTTGTTGTCAGTAGTAACCCAAGTTACTTGAAGTTTAACCTCAATTGTGTGATTACCATGAAACAAGCCAAAGTAGAAAACACAACAGGGAAAGTTTGTGGCGTCTCTCGTTTGGTTTTGTGGATCTATGTCGGTAAATCTTTTTTCATGATGATATACTAAATGTGGTCTTATTATATATATACACTTATTTGAGTTCATTTTTTTTTTTTGGTTCTATAGGCAATTGCAAACTTGTCAGTAAATGCAAAGGTTGCAAAAGCAGTTGCAGATGAAGGTGGTATTGCAATACTTACCAACCTCGCAAGATCGATGAATCGGTTGGTGGCTGAAGAGGCTGCAGGTGGCCTTTGGAACCTCTCAGTGGGAGAAGAGCACAAGGTTCCGAATTTTAATCAGAGTTATAAACATAATTGTTACTGTTTGAGTTCCTGTGTTGAGATCATAGGGTGACAATCTCATCACGTGTCTTCAAAAAAGTGTATGTGATTTTTAAATCATGCTGCTAAAAGAAACTATGAGTGCTTGGAAAATTACAATGTTCCACACATAGAGATGCTTGGTTCAATATGATTTTGTTCTACCTAAATTGATCCAAATCACATCTATTGTGATGAGGGTCCTAAATTGCCTAAATTATCTAATTAGGAGTTGTGATTGGATCCAAATCACTTCTTCTTTGCTGGTGCTTGCATGTATATTTACTTTTTTTCTCTCTTTTTGTTTTATATTATAGGCTGCAATTGCGATGGCAGGCGGGGTGAAAGCTTTGGTTGATCTCATTTTCAGATGGAGCGAGGGAAATGATGGAGTTCTTGTATGCCTCTTTTAAATACCAAGACCTCACAATATTCATAAAAGAACAGTAAATAGAATGAGTGGTCCTTCAGTTTTCCTAGTTTGTCTCACTAGTTCCCAGCATTTTAAGATCTACCACTTTGGTCCTGTAAAAGTTAAATTTTGTATCATGTTATTCTTCTTTTGGATCCAAGGAGAACTGATGACAAAAAATGTCACATAAGTGCTTTATAAAGGCTTTGAAGGGCCATTTTGTAATTTATCCAAATGAATAAATGGAACTACTGTACTAATCCACTCCTTAAAACTTACAGGAAAGAGCTGCAGGTGCACTAGCTAATCTGGCAGCTGACGATAAATGTAGTTTGGAGGTGGCGAGGTCTGGAGGTGTTCATGCTCTTGTCAAGCTTGCTCGCTCTTGCAAAGCCGAAGGGGTCCTTGAACAGGTCTACTTGTTGACTGTTCTTTAGAACTGTACAAATTTAATGTGTTGATTTGAAAAACCTCAATTTCTCTTGTGTGATTGACCTGTAGGAAAAGTGAGATATCTTGTGTTATCCTTCAAACCATTCCAAATTTCTCACATGGTCCTCCTCTTGCTATGTTTGTCCGAAGAACATCTGATCTATTTCCTATTTCTTTTTCATTTGTGTTGAGAGAAATGGTGAAATGCCTGAGAAGGGTTAATAGGCCCTTTAAAGAAATGAGCCAGTAGATGAAGGATAATTTTCATAGTTTGTAGGGTACATGTTATATTCCGTAGGTTTTGGGGCACACATGAAATTGTCTCAAAATTAAAAAGAATGAGATTTTTCATGATGTCATCATTTAGATGCACTGCATATAATAACAATGCAATTTGGACAACAACAACAACCAAGCCTTTAGTCCCAAACAAGTTGGGGTAGGCTAGAAATGAAACCCAACCGGACTCGTGAGGGTTTTGTTTCCATAAAAAGGCTGTATTACGTTGGCTCGCCATGCCTATCACAACCCTCGTTTTTCCTGGCTTGGGACAGGCTGTGTAGAAACTACACAGGTGGAGTTAGCAATGCAATTTGGAAGTTATCTTAAATTCTATACAAGGATTTATGCTGGAAAGATGTCCAACGCTGCATGATAATTGTGCAAATTTATGTTCCTCGAGTGAAATTTTGGTTTCATTTCATGGTTTGACATTCTTACAAAGTTATAAACCTCTCTAGGCTGCTAGAGCATTGGCTAACTTGGCGGCACATGGAGATAATAATGGTAATAATGCGGCTGTGGGCCAGGAAGCAGGTGCTCTAGAAGCACTCGTACAGCTCACTTGTTCTCAGAATGAAGGTGTAAGGTATCAACTATGCTTACATAACCTGAAAAATAATTTGCATTGCTCCTGTGCTCTCCCTTTTTCCCATTGTTGAAGGAGCTTATATTTTTAATCATCAAGATATATCAGCAAATGGACCAAAAAGATGTCCCTATGATATTGGCATCTATCACTGTATAGTGTTCGGGTGGGACAATAGAAAAATAATATTGTGGTAAATTCCATGGGTTAATTACCTTATTCTTTCAGCGAGTAGCTTGACTTCGAATAGTGCTTGTCCTTAATTTCTGAGTAACAATTGATTGACCAGTCTGTACCTTAAGCCAATTTTATATTGGACAAAAGCTTTATATTGGGTCATTTTGTAAATTTATGTTTTCTTGTATTTTAAAAAAAATAACAGGCAAGAGGCAGCT
Organism: Carex littledalei; assembly: GCA_011114355.1. Classification (NCBI taxonomy): domain Eukaryota; kingdom Viridiplantae; phylum Streptophyta; class Magnoliopsida; order Poales; family Cyperaceae; genus Carex; species Carex littledalei. Next base: position 14,462,635 of record CM022086.1, on the reverse strand, counting down.
GGTGCATTATGGAACCTATCATTTGATGATAGGAACCGCGAAGCTATAGCTACTGCTGGTGGTGTAGAGGCCTTGGTAAGCAATCCAACTTTCTTTTTTTCTTTTTGTCAGGTCTTAGATGCTAGCTTCACAAGCCTGATTACCGGTCAGCTCATCGTAATCCTTTTCCTTCTTAGAAATTCACAAAAGATCCCTGCATTATACTACAATGGCAAATGTGACCCTCTTTCATTGGGATATCTAAAAAATAGTCTCTTCATTACTTCTGGAATTAGATGATATTACAAAAATGCCACTAACAATTTCCTTATGCAACATCAAGTTACCTCTTTTCTTTTGTTAGAAAATTGTCCCACTTAGTGTGCAGAACTTGAGTGTGCTCACTTGAATTCTGTACCTGCTTCTTACTAGATCCCTCAAGAAAATTTCTAAGCCTTGGGGTTTGCTCCTGAGTTGGGAAGAAACGGGAAGGGAAGGTAAGAAAACGAGGAAGGTAGAGGGGTTTTCCTCATTTCCCTTCATTCACCTCCATTCACCTCCTGGAATTAAAACTCGGGAGCAAGGTGGATATGTCTCTTTCTCCCCTCCTTCCCATTCACCTCCTTTACCCAAACTCGGGAGCAGACCCTAATCTCTTCGTCACCAAATTATACTCATAAAAGGGAACGGCATGAAATTGGGCAATATCAATCATTTATAGCAATTTACCCAAATTTGAATCCAAAGTAGTATGCTTCTATCATTGAAAGATCAGGAACAGACCAAAGAAAAAAAGATTCCAGAATATGTGTATTAGGTAGAGATTGCCTCATCAGGCGAAGGCGCGATACAACAATATTGATGCGAATGGTTTTGAGAGGTTTGGTGGGGTTAATAGTCTAGAAAGAAAGGGGGTGGGGGCGGGCAGCAAGATAGAGAGGTATATGGAATTTCTGTTAATTTGTAACAAAATGAGAGAAGATGATAAAGAGGGGTATATGGAATTTCTTCAAAGTTAAATGTTCATACTTTGCCTATGCCACAACTCATTTTGTTACAAATTGCATTGGGTTCAAAATTAAGAATTTATTTTAAATTCAGAATAAAATAAATGAAATTAACAGAAAGATAAGAAGTTTCTTTCTTTGGGGCTGAAAAGCCCCATGTGCCGTCCCTGTTTTTATATTTGGAGCTGAAAGGTCCCACATGCTTGCTTCTTCACGCACTGATTTTCATTGCAACATTCACATAAGAGGAAGGAACAAGGGAGTTTGTCTGATAAGTTTTGACACAGTAAGGCTCTGATCGGAACCACGTCATGACAAGAATTCAATAGGATTCAGTAGAATAGAGTTCAATAGAATAGATTTGAATTGAATTTTGATGATCAGAATAAAAATTGAGATGAGAAAGAACCTAATTGAAAAAATGAAAAAATAGTCATAAACTTAACTCTATTTACAATGAACGCCACCGATGTATTTCTTAGGGTTTTTTCTAATACTGACAAATTTCACATAATAATATTTAAAAAATACAGAAATCGAACGGTAATAGAGAGGAGAAATAGATGGAGTGCTTATCGGCAGTTTAGAGAAACATATTGAAGTCGTTTTGTAGCTTTCCGATCGTCGCTGAAACGAGAAGGGCGAGAGGGTAAAGAACGAACTTCATATTGCCAAATCGTCTCTCGCCCAATCTCACCTTTTTTCCGAGGAATTCACCGCGCGATTTGGTGGGAAAAAAGTCACGCCGAATCGTTTCTTCTCTGCTTTGCTGCCTCCTTCCGATCAGTGAATTTGTTAAATCACGAATTCCATTTCGCGTTTGAGGGAGAGAGATTTGGTTCCGATCAGACTGTAAAGGGCTAGGGTGGGCAAATAGAACAGAAGAGAAAAAGATGGCGAGAAGGATTAAAGCAGTATGTGGAACTTTGGGTTGGGGAATGTTCATTAAATGGAATACTTTAATGTTACATATAAGTAAGCATAAGTTTAACTATATTTTAATTAGCTATAGAGAATCATTTTGAATTCTCTGTGAAATGAAAGGGTTCTTTTGCAATACTCAGCGAGGCGGGTTTTTTGCAATTCATTCATAATTTGAAGTTTTTTTTTTTCAAATTCATCTTTTCGTAGTGTTGGTTTGCTCCTTCATAACACTGGCCTAAATTGCAAAACTTGCTTTATTGTAAGAAGGCATTAGTGTAATCCTGTTTTTGTGCTTGTTTGTTACTGTCATGAATTTAGGTGGCACTGGCACGAGAATGCACAAATGCATCAGAAGGCCTCCAGGAGAGAGCTGCTGGTGCTTTGTGGGGATTGTCTGTTTCAGAAGCTAATAGGTATTTACTTTTTCTATACTTGGATGATGTTTTGTATAATCTCTTTCTGAATAATAAAAAATGGAGTGCTTTCCTGAAGATTTTGTTTTGCTTTTCGCATCTCACCTGTTATTCTTTTTGTTGACTTTATTTTATGTTGAATTAAGGTTTTTTTTTTTCATTTTTGTTGAAATCGTATCTCTTGGTTCTTTTGTACAGCATCGCTATTGGGCGAGAAGGGGGGGTAGGTCCTCTACTAGCACTTGCACGGTCTGAAATTGAAGTAAGTTGCTTTCCCTTATTTGAGTCCTTTGTTTACGATCTTGTTTTCAATTTTTTTATTATATACACTTGTTCTATTTTATTGAAGTTCTTTTTCATCTTTCTTTTTTTTGGAAAGGATGTTCATGAGACAGCAGCAGGAGCGCTTTGGAACCTTGCCTTTTATTCTGGAAACGCACTCCACATAGTGGAAGAAGGCGGTGTACCGGTTCTTGTGAACCTTTGCTCTTCATCTGGATCAAAGATGGCTCGCTTTATGTCAGCTTTAGCCCTTGCTTACATGTTTGATGGGAGGTAACTTAATTTCATTTTTTTCCCTTTGTAGTTTGTTTTTTCTTGGCTTTGCTTTTTGTTCACATTTGCTCACTGTGTGGTAATCATGAGCCCCTCATAGTGTGAAGCCATATCTAACTTAATTGGTCCCCTTATCTGTCAAGGCAAGCTCCTCATCCGTTCGTAGGACTTGTCATTACTCTTTTTTGATGAGACAGCAGCCCATCTATCCAGAAGAGACCAGTGATTGGATATACCCACCATTTTAAATTCTATGTCTTGCACTATGGCCAATTACCACCCAGATAGAAGTTTTGAACATTCCAAGCCTTAAAATTCTTATAATAGCACATATGAACTGTATTATAGCAATTAAAAAGGAGATGTTTCAAAACAAAAACCATGCCAAATAGGCCTCATGCCCATTACCTAGCTTAGTGATCGAACCCTGCAGGTATCTGCCAAACTTCAACTATTATTTGGTTGTTAATATATTTGTGTGGTATACTACTGTACGGGTTATGTGTGGTACTGGAAATCTCATGCTCCCTAGCCATTATGGTGTTCATCAAAGCACATTCATTTATAGTCAAAACAGAAAGCAGTCGACATGATAATAACATTCCTTTGACTAATTAGAAATATTACTTCGAGAACTAGCAGGATGGATGAGGTTGCTATGGTGGGGACATCAGGTGAGGGGTCGTCAAAAGGTGCATGCTTCGAAGGGGCAAGGAGGATGGCATTGAAGCACATCGAGGCCTTTGTTGGTACATTCTCACATCCCAACCTCTTCTCTCTTGCCGCTGCGTCCTCTGCCCCTGCAGCCCTTTCCCATGTTGCCGAGGCTGTCTTCATTCAAGAGGCTGGCCATCTTAGATGCAGGTTGGTGAATGTTTCAATGAATACGGTATTCTTTGCACAGGGTTCATATTTTTGGTTGTTTTAATTGGGATAAACATTAGTACAGGTGAACCTAAATTGATTCAAATCTATGCTTTATTATGATGTTAGCCTAAGGTGGTAGTTTTTCTACTAGAAAGATGAACACACTTTTTGAATTTTTTCGCTTGGATCTTGTGCTTGCTATTCTATTTCCTGACCAGAGTTTATGGATGACATGGAGTAAGCTTGCCTGACCCCTTCACTTTTACATAATTCAAAGGGGTATTTTTTTATCAAAGAATGCACCTTCATTTTTACATATTGATATTTTTCTTTGGCAAGGTACAGTCGAACAGATTGACTATTTTATTTGACAAATTCCCCTCCACATCTTTGCAAACACTAAATTGCTTAATTCCAATTTTCTCTAGATGACAATCGTTAGTGTAATAATTTCCTAGAAATAAAAATATGCAGGAAATGAATAATTTAAGACTTAGATGCTGCAACGATGTTATTGTACTTGTATGCTCAAATTTGGGCAATCAATATTTGCTGTCCTGTAACCCTCTCTGAAAAATCTGGTCCTTTCAGCTAATGAAGCTTAATAATGGATGTTTTGTCCAATAGTTTTGTGGACAAAACCCTCATCTAAGCAATTTTTTGTGTTGAGCTAACCCTGTTTGGCATGCTCAACTGGCAACATTCTGTTTGAACCTAATTGGGACCCTTCAAGTCAAAAGGATTCACGATTTATTTTACTATGTTTTATCCCTAATATTCTGGCATTTTTTCAGCGGTGCTGAGATCGGAAGGTTCGTATCAATGCTGCGCAACCCTTCATCAATTCTTCGTGCATGTGCTGCTTTTGCTCTTCTTCAGGTTGGCATTTGTATTGCACTTAGTACATAGATTAAAAACTGATACAACCTCATTTGATTTATCAGTCTGTAGTATATTACTAGAGTTCATTTTTATCATGACAAGGATCATCTGTCTAACCAGCTTTCATTGATACTAAATTTTCTTGCATACAAGTGATCCCTGATAAGTAGAAAATCATTATTGTCCTATATTTTCTCTTTTGCTTTAGTACTACATAGGACCTACGTTGGGATTGGAGAATCGAGGTTTATGCCTGAATGGTTGGGCCATAAAAGCCGAGCTCCATGTTTTAGTGATCTATGCTGTATCAATTAATCACATAATCGGTTAAACTTACCATTTAAAAAAAATGCAGTTTACAGTGCCTGGTGGCAGGCATGCGGCACACCATGCATCCCTTCTACAAAAAGCTGGAGCAGCTCGTGTTTTGCGTGGTGCTGCTGCTTCAGCAACTGCACCAATTGAGGCCAAAATCTTCGCCAGGATCGTGCTCAGAAATCTTGAACATCACCAGTCTGAATCCTCTACATAAAATGTAGAAGAAGAAAGCAAAAAAAAGGTAGCGCCCTGATTAAATATGACAACTTTTTGCGTGGTCACTACTTGTGTCTTTCACCTTTGCCCCTGAGAAACCTCAAAATATTTTGGTTATCTCTGCATGGAAAGGAGGGAACGGTCAAAGTAGGTCAAGGAGGATATGAAATTTCCATTTGTTTTGTGAGGCATGGACAACTATTTTCGATTTACAGGGGGGCAGCTGTGCTGTGAAAAATTACGGGGACCCATGAAGCTTCCCTCTTTCATTGACTGAGGTTATAGTTGCCTTCTTTTAGAGGGTGGTTAATTTTGAGTGTATTTTTTTTTGTCTCTTTTTTTTCTTTTGATTTATTTGAGTGTTGTAGGTTGAATGTGTTGAGTTGGGCGCGTATGTAGGAGGTTAAATTATGTCAAGCATATTAGACATGTATGCTTTTTTTGTTGTGGTGCGCTCTACTTGGAAAAGAAAGGAAAAGGAAATTAATTGTATATGAACTTTAGATCTTACTGCATGCCATGGAATTAAGCGGGAAGTTATGTTGTTTTTTTTTTTTTAACATGGTTTAATACTTGAATAACTAATTGAGGTAATATCATTGGTTTTGGGATCATAATATTTTCGGTGTTAAGACATTTGTTCTTTAATTACGCTGAAAATTCCTAGCTTCTTCCATTTGATCACCTTGTTTGAGTGGTTCGTCGTCCAGTTTTGATCCACTCATTTTTAAGTGTGAACTCTCTTTGACAGTGGTGTCTAGTGTTTTTAACTAGCTGAGAGAGCTTTGAACTCTGCGTTTTTTGTGTTCTGGTTTACTCTTTGATCGTAGATTTATTCTTTGACACTATATCTTTCTTTGATCGCACAAATTAATTTTCTGGCCTCAACAATTTTTATTTCTTCGGAGGATGTAGTATATGTATATCCAGTAGCTTACAATTTGTCTTTAGAAACGGTTTCACCATTCCATTAGCGATCTGTTAAACCTTTATAATTTTGGGTTTTTGGTTTTTAAACCCTAACTGGTCGATATACCACATGGAACTTTGAAAGTGAATTCACTAAATAAAGCCTTCTCAACTGAATCACAATCTCAATAACAATACGTGAATGTGAAACCAACAATGACACCTTGTTTGCATTCATTAGGTAACGCAACATAACCCAAGGCAATGCAAATCAATAATACAAGGGCAGATCATTTAATTATTCCATGGATGATAACATGATGTCAGTACTTAATCCAAGTGCCTCCTTGATAGCATCTGAAGCGGATGATATCAACCAAGAAAAGGAAGAATAAGTACTCGATGACCTTTCATTTTTCTTTAGATACGGTACCATATAAGTTTTCATGTCACTTTTGGAGATGCGAAGATGGCCTCCTTTCACTGAGACAAACTTCACCTTCCCTGCTTCATCCAGAGTTCTCAAACCAATCCAATCTTCTGTGTAAAGCTTTGTCTACACAACAATTTTAATGGGAAAAAGATATGAGAGAGATAGAGAGAGATGCATTGGCTTGTTATATATAATCTTCAAGTCTATTTATTGTGTTCAAATTCAACAATTAGAAATGGGCAAAATAATATATTGTCTATATTTTTTTTATACTAAATAGAGCTTTCTAAGTGATACAACATTATGTTGTACGTCCAATGATCAGCATGCCACTAGCTGCCAACTAGTGACCGGTCAATTTAGCAACCAAAAGTTTGGAGAGCAGGTTGAACCAAAAGAATTCTGAGGGCCTAAATGTACCAACCACAAAAAGTTGGCTCAAATCAGAATTTATCGGATTTTTAAATTGGAACATATATTTTTTTTAGCAATAAAAGGATATCGCAATTTTTTTTATATCAGTACCTCTTGAGGAGATAGTACGCTGTTGAAGCTGCCATCAGGATAAAAACCAAACCATGCTGTTTCCTTTGGTATAAGAACCAAGTCGTTCTTAAACTATTTTGAACAATTTTACAAAACAAAGTCAGATATCAGTTATATCTCGAGTAATAAGAATTTGTACAAGAATGGTTCAAAGAAATATAAACTAGAAATTACATTCATACTAACACATCATTGGGACTTTCCATCCCTTAAAAAAATTTCACTTGTGATCATTTCTACCACTTTTCAATGAAACCCTTAAACGACCAGATTAAATATTATGGCAATAGCAATGAACAAGTTTCTTGTCTAATATAATGCTCTTCTAGTTCTGGCCAATCAGGGGCCAAAGTAGTAATCTTGTACCACTTAAGAGGATCGAGAAACAAATCAGGTGATTTGAGTACCATTTATGTAGTCTACTCGATTATGACCAAAATTTGTTTAAAATTGGAAGAAGGAAAAATACCACTTAACAAAGAAATTACCATTATTAGAACCAAATTCTCTAAGCTGCTGAATCTTTCTTTGTATGTGGAATTTCTCTCCTCGGCCTTCTCATTATTGAGCTTCGGAAGAAACCTGCATCCTTTCAAGTACTCATCTATTTGCTGCATTAGAACATGACATACATTAATATTTGTGAAGTTAAATAAGTACATTAGATAATTCATTGCTGCTTTATCATTCAGTTCCTAGTTTTTTTGTGTTGAATTTTATTATTAGTAGTTCACTTGAAATTCAAAACGCATCAATTTGCCTTTTTTTTTTGCAGCCAAATAGAATATTAGCCAAATTTACATATAGATGTTACCCTATTAGATTCACTCAATAGAAGGAAATTCAGACACCTTTTAAAGACTCACCAACCAGACTAGACAACACCAGTTACAAAAGAGGTAGTTTATAATTTGTTGCAACATAAAAGGGAAAAACACCTATGACTTAGAATATGAAAAGTAAAAGTAACAGAATGCTAAAGGTTTTGGTTGACACATGCATGTATTGGATGTAACCAGTATAGTTACCATATGGACCGGCAGTAACTTGATGGCCTTTTATGCTAGAAAAACCTACACCAATGCTACAGAACCGAATGAAAATCAAAGTGGTACGTGTAGAATACCATGTGGTACATAGTACTACCATATCACACAAGTCAATGGTACCAAAATCAGAGACCACCATAAATACAAAGGAGAACGTTTTCTCCTCAACATTATATTTTCGAGTTAGGAGCCATCCGTTTAACATTGAACCAAACAAAGTTTGTTGCACTGGCAAAAACCACATCAAAGTTGGTCTGTAATTAGAAAATGTAACAATAGGATAAACTCACCGTAGGGATCTTGAGATATCCGCTTGGGGCAAGATGTTCCTGTCATTTTACCATCAAATTAATAGATGTTTACTACTATAGCAATAGATGGAAAGGCTTAATATACCATGGCTCTCAGGTCCCGTAGCTATAGTACCTAATGTAGAAACATTAAGTTTCTTGCCAAAATAATCATTTCAAAAGCCTCGTATGCAAAAAAGAACCCGAAACTTGGTCTGTTGGCAAATACCAGAGTCCTCGCATTCTGACCTAGTGCATACAAGCTACAATCAATTTAATATGAGCACACCAACCTGAACATAATCTGAATATATCTCCAACTTGATGAGGGCATCAATTATTGCACATATTATGCCTTTCTGTTATTAGAGAAAAAGTACAGACATAAATTTAATATTAGAAAAAGTAAGATCCTAAAGCATCCTACCGCACTAATCAGAGCAGGTGAAACTAACAACTAAAAAGTAGTTAAAAATAACGTAATAATTACCAAGGTTTAAAATGGTGTTAAGCAGTCCTTTGTGGTAAGAGTGCGAAACTAACGACTAAAAAGAAGTAAAAAAATAAAGCAATAATTACCAAGGTTTAAAATAGTGTTTAGCGGTCCTTAGTGGTAAGGGATTCATTTAGTGTTTAGTGGTTTCTTCGGCAGTGATAAAATGAATGATAATCAAATACCGGCATTGTCTTATAGACCAATATTTTCACATCATAAAGCACTATCATGTATAAATATTGATACCGTATGCACAATAAAATAATAAATCATTGTATTATTGTATTGCAAGTACCGTGTAGGAAGAGACCCTTGATAGGGTTTGCTATTTTTTTTCATAATAATATTCTAGGAAAGGGAAGATAAAAACCTTTACTAACTCATACGGGCAATGATAACAAGATATTATCATTTGGGCCTTAAAATATTTATATCTGAAAGCCAAATCTGAAGACATCCACATAATATCAAAGTGGTCGATTTGGCGCCTGATAATTTCTGGTAAGCCTAAAAGAAATTGATAAATAGGTACTATATTCCACTGTATCAGAAAAAATTCTACTAAGCTGTAGATTGTTGCATCGTTTGTGCAGTAGAGCTTAAAAAGTGATAGTGTGGTACAGTGGTGACAAAATGCAATATTTAGAACAAGATAAGTACTTAAAAGTAGCAGACTACAGAGACAAAAAAAATAACATTTGATCAACTAAATTCCAAGAATGCATGAAAACCCAAAATAAAATAAATGAGTTTCTGATATGCAGTATTTTTATTTTTGTCTATTTATCATAAGAAAGAGATACTTACACCACAGAGAGGCACTGATGCAGTGCCGGCATGGGGACCGCCAAGTGAGATGAAATTCTTGACCTGTTGAAGTATGTCAATTAGTAACTTAAAAAACCTCAATGGAACGTCTAGTATTTCATAGTTCATACAAAATTTCATGTTCCATTTGCATGTTACAGAATGTTTTGTCAATTAGGTGAAAAGTAGAAAACAAAAAACTTCTTCACTGAAAATATTTAAATTTACTTACTGGCGGGCCCCCATCACAAAATTCTATGACAGCTCGGCCAATCACATTTCCCTGTAATAATAATGTAATGAATATAAATAATATGCATGTAGCACAATAAATGAGGATTTCAGTTTTAACATGCTTACAGTGGCAGCAAGAAGGTGAGAATTATGAGGTTTGTATCAGTACAAGTTTATTGAACATTCATTTTGTCTGTTTAATCTTTTCTGCCATTTCTGATTGTTGCACAAGTTCATATTCATGTTATCTGTTCAATCTTTCATGCCATTTCTGATTGTTGCACGAACTCCAAAGTCAAGCATAACTTAAAAAATAAACACAATCAGTTTGATAATTAGACTGGCAACATGCTAGTGAATATACTGTAACAAAAAATAATGTAAATTTGAAGTTTCACCAAAGTTGGTTTTCCACAGCTTATAAACTCAGTTGTTGCACAAAATTAATGAATTAATATAAAAGTACCTGTGAAAGGCCAATGATATTGTAGCCTTCACTAAATTCCTCCATTGTTTTTACCTAATCGTTCAAAAGAAAAGAAAAGGAACACCCAAAAGTTAAAGCTTATTTCACCAGATCAAGTGATATGATAACGAGAATAAAAATTCGAAGAGAGCTGCCTAACCTGTTCACACACAAGGTTTGCCTAAAAAGGAAGAAAACAGGAGTGAAAAAGTAGAAATTGTTAAAGTCAATGTTACAATTTTAAGAGTTCAATCTGCATTTAAATATAATGAACATCTAACAGGGATAGACCTGTTCTTGAAGAGGCATGATCCAAGAATCCCAAATTCCATCCCCGATTTTGCTGGAAAAACATTTAAGCAAAGAGAAAGATAAACATGCTCTATCAAAATATGATCAGAAATCCGCGACAAGAAACAATTCATTTCCATCATTTGCCAAAAAATCCCAGCTCTTCCGATTAATTCAAAATTGATTCATACCAATAGTTGGTCTTAACACTGTATGTAATTGCAGATAAAGGACAGCATTCATTAATTTTCATGGTAGAAGCTCAATTAAACGACACAAATCTCAAAAGCATGAAAATTTAAGAGCTACTTCCCTTGTGTCTCAAAATTATGCTGATATTTGAACGATTAGGTAAAAGGAAATAATCTCACATGCAGTATCCTTTGGAGCCAGACCAATCGCTAAGTAGCTGCGTGAATTCCGATATGCCTCCATTGGAGCACTGATCTCCAATCCCTAAACGAAACGACTGTTCAGTGAATTAACAGATCAAAACCTCAGATTATTAGAAGAAAAATCTTGGGAAAGAGGAATTTCGCACCATGTAGAACTATGAATGGGAGCGATAATGAAATGGGAAGCGAGGTGCACAGTAGCGCGAAGAGAGAAACAATAACAATTGGCGCTACTGAGACGGCCATTGTTGTTTCTTTAATCCTCTTATCCTCACAAAAGAGAAAACAAAGAAGAAATATAAAACTGTGCAGTTTGTACTTTGTAGAGGTCAGGTGAGGTCGTGAGGAACTGATTGACAATTGAATTAATGAAATGAATATAAATAAGATAATTAATTTTTGTTCAATTGCTGGAAATTCATATCACCGACGGTACCGTAATAGGGAATCTTTTACAATTACTTGATCTGGACCGTTCTTTTTAACTTGGCACGAATCTCAAAGCCCAATAATACTGCCCCCTCAGTCAGCCCGAATCCCAAACCGGCTGAGAGTTAATCTCAAACCGTAAATAGCTAATTGTAAAAGGGAATCTTTTACGGTACCGTCGAGGATATGGATTCCAAGACACCTGACAATCTGACATGGCCACATGGGAATGCATTTACCTCGGACGGACTGGATTGGCCCGGATTATGAACGGACGGTACAGGCAAATGATTGGTTGGTTAGTGGTTGCTAAATGCTAACTTGCTAATCCAGTAGTCGCTAGAATCATCGCAGATTCGCAGGTGCGACTTCTCCGAGGTTGGAGAGCTTGTCAAAAATGCGGACTTGCAAAACTTTTATTTTAAATGGGAACAGAATAAATTCATAATAATTAAAAATTCATACGTAAAATAAATATAATAACAAATTCACTAAAAGACAATCACAACGGAATTCAGACTCAAGAGAGATCACATACTTCAAAATAGGGCGGTAAATGAGCCGAGTTTGAGCGAGTTACCCTCAACTCGAACTCAGCTCATTAAATAAATGAGCGAGTCAATTCGAGTTGGGATGGTAATAACGAGCTGTAGAGCCAACTCGAACTCAGCTCGTTATCAACTCGAGTTGGCTCACAACTCGTTTATAAACTCGTTTAACCAGTTAAATCAATACAACACAAGTTATAAACGAGTTTGAGCTGAGTTTGAGCCGAGTTTGAGCCGAGTTTGGATTTGGTTTTGGTTATTCGGGATTTTTTGTGTCCAAACTGTGTAACTTTATGTAACTCGAGTTATAAATGAGCGAGTTGGGGTCAGCTCAAACTCAGCTCATTTATTAAACGAGTCAGCCAACTCGAGTTGGAACTAACTCGAGTTGTAAATGAGCGAGTTAAAGCGAGCTGTAAATGAGCGAGTTACGAGCAAGTTGCGAGTTCGAGCAATTTTGCCCAGTCCTACTTCAAATGTAATTAAAAAAGAATGAGGCTACGATACTATACTATACATAGCATACATATAGCGTAGATCGATTTAGATAATTAGTAAAACATGAAAGATAACTGATATGAAATAAAAACTAATTAAAAAAAATATGAAATACAACTAGAAAAAAATATACAATTAGAAAAAATGAAATACAAATAATAAAATATAAAAAACAACATGTACATAAGGCAAGGTGGAATCGGGGCCAAAAGTCAAATTATAAAAATCCTTGACTAGGCTCTTGACCAAGAGCTGAGTGTTGGTCAGATTTCCACAATGCAATTCCAGATTTTTCCACTCTCCAAACTTTCTGTACCCAGCGAATGGAACGGAAGTGAAACTATAATACTAGAATAAGATGAAATAGAACCAGTAGTAGATGAAAGACAACCAGTAGAAATAAAAAACAACAAATACAAGATGAAAAACAACAATTATAAAATTAAAAACAACTAGTAGAACATAAAATACAATCAATATTAAATGAAAGACAACCAGTAGGATATGAAAGACAAACAATAGAACGTGAAATACAACCAGAACAAGATAAAAGACAACTAGATTAAGATGCAAAACAACTAGTAGAAAAAGAAATACAACCAATAGAATATGAAAAACAACCAATACAAGATTAAATATAATTAGAAAAGATGAAAAACAACTAGTAACAAAATAAAAGATAACTAGAAGAAGATAAAATACAACTATTGGAAGATTAAAATACAACCAGTAGTAGATGAAATACAACCAGAAGAAGATGAAAGACGACTTGTAGAATATGAAAAACAACTAGTAGAAGATGAAAAACAACTAGTAGAAGATAAAAGACAACTAGTAGAACATGAAAGACAACTAGTACAAAATGAAAGACAACTTGTAGAACATGAATGACCACCAGTATAAGATAAAAGACAACTAGAAGAAGATAAAATACAACTAAATATAGAAAAAAAAATACAAATAGAAGAAAATAAAAAACGACCAATAGAACATGAAAACAACCAGTAGAACATGAAAGACAATCAGAAGAAGATGAAAGATAACCATTACAACATAAAAAACAACCAGTACAAGATGAAAGACAACTACAACCAGAAGAAGCGGAAATGAAGAAAGTCAATATGGTAGGTGATCCCCCTCAACCTAATAATTATAATTCTAACAATTACAATGCAGGTGTGAGAAACAATCAAAACCCCTCTTACAACAATCAAGGAGCTGTACGACAGTTTAACACGCTACTGTACTGGTTGCATTTCAAAACCCCTCTTACAACAATCATTGATGAGAGTATACCCTCACAAATCTTACACTTTAGAATCCTTTTGTGGTTTAGCCTAGTCCATTGTTGCTTGTGCTCAAATTTCAATTATCTCTCTAGCAACCTCAAATATACTTCACCTAACTTATCCGTTGTGAAATTAGAGTGAAGCCAGTGATTGTCTGGACTTAGAGCCTGCAAGCTCATTTCATACCGGAGCCTGCGAGCTCACCTTATACCGGAGCCTGTGTGCTCACCTTTCTTTCCTTTGAGTTGTTGTGCTCAATCTGTCGTGTGTGTGGACCGCAGGAGTGTTGTCTCGTATTGGTCACAACTTATATTCCTTTCTTCATTGGATAATAGAAAGGCGCGCCTCTTAAGATTGTGTTGCCCCGGAGACGTAGGTCCTTCAATGACCGAACTTCGTTAACAACTCCTGTGTCACTTTCTTTAGCTCTATCTATTTACTTTACTGCACTTTAATATTCATTTGTTCTTTAAATTACAAGTTCTTGATTCTGCCAAGAACTTACAGTAGATCGAGTAGTTAAACATAGGAACGACTTTAGAACTTGTCTATCCAACTGATAGCCACAAGTTGTACGGGTTAAATTTTAAACATACCTATTCACCCCCGCCCCCCCCTCTAGGTGCCGTTAAGGACAACAGATGAAAGACAACTTGTAGAAAATAAAAAACAATTTGTAGAAGATGAAAAATAACCACTAGAACATGAAAGACAACCAGTATAAGACGAAAGACAACCAGTACAAGATGAAGAAGATGAAACATAACCAGTAAAACATGAAAGACAACTAGTAGAAGATGAAAAATAACTAGAAAAAAATAAAAGAGAACCAGTGGAACATGAAAGACAACCAATACTAGATAAAAAACAACTAGAAGTAAATAAAATACAACTAGTAGAAGATGAAAAACAACTAGAAAAAAATGAAAGAGAACCAATAGGAACATCAAAGACAACCAAAACTAGATGAAAAACAGTACTAAGAAAATAAAATACAACTATTAGAACATGAAAGATAACGAGAAGAAAATGAAATACAACTAGAGGTAAAAGAAATACAACTAGAAGAAGATGAAAGACAATCAGAAGAAGATAAAAGACAACTTATAAAAGATGAAAATAATTTGTGGAAGATGTAAGAAACTAGTAGATGATGAAAGATAATTAGAAGAAGATGAAATATAACTAGAGGTAGAAGAAATCACTGTTCGTGGATGAAATTTTATAATTTTTGGATTTTTTTACTACTTTTTAAGATAGATACAAAATCACTGTTTCTGGACCATTCAGAAATACTGATTTTGTACCTATCTAAAAAAATATTAATTTTTTTTTTTTTCAAAAATTATAAAATTTGATCTCCAAGCATATGTTAACATGGATATCATATTGAGCGGTTCAGATTAACAGTTTGGATTTTGAAATCGAAAATATAAAATGTGAGACATGATGAGCTATATATAGAAAACATGAGGTATTGCATCCCTCCTAGTCGCGAATTTAAAATCTTATTAAAAAGATTCTTTATGATATTTAAATTTTAATACTTAATTCCATTATTATCTAAAAAAGTTACTAACATTCAGCTATTTTTTCAAGGGACAAGAACGCATGCTCCAACGGTATTTTCAAGTTATTGCGTGCCCGTCAATTCATTTTCTATTTTAAAAGATAAATTAATAAGTGCACGCTCACTCCGTCCCTTATATTTGGACTGGTTTCAAAATTTTGGATCGGTCCATGAGAGACGAAACCTCCAAATTTCTAATGAAATGCCAAATTGTATTTCTGAATAGTGATCGTCAGAATACCCACAAAATATTAGAGGGGTTTTTGTCCGTGATTTTTATTTTTACTCAAAAAAAATATATTTTAATATAAATAACCACGTTTTTAAAAGAATTTTATTTCTACCCAAACCGCATATATTATTTGCAGTTTGAATTAACAATTCAGACCGCGCAGAATATATGCGGCTTGAATTGTTAATTCAAACCGCGCAGAATATATGCGGCTTGAATCTCTTTTTTTTTTTTTATTTCTTTTAGTTTGCGGTTGCACCCGGTACTCTGTGAGCCAAGTGAAGGTTGTAACATGGACCACGATGCTCCGGGTCTGTTTAAATCGAAGGGGCCGGGGAGCGTGGAGCGCTGTTTTTAATTCAAGCCCCATAGTCGTGTAAGTCCGGTTTATCATGAACCGAAACGCTGACATTCTTGGTCTACGGGTTATACTCCCCTGCACCGTGTTCAGGGAGAGTGAGGGGGTCGAGCGCTGGGGACTGGGGTGCTGAGATTTAATCTCGGGTGTAGGATTTAGGTGAGCCTGGCGTACCACGCGCCGTATAGCTGACCACTCGGTTCACAGAGTTTTATCTGTCTGGACCAAGTTTATCTATCTTCTGTTGCCAGCGAAATTTATGTTATATCACTGATTTGTGTGCCCAGGCTGGGGTTTTGTTTGTGTACTCCATTTTGTACCCGAATTAATCAAGGGTAATTGTTATGGGTACCCAGTGCCCAGACTGATTCGCTGATAACACTAATTAATTATAAAAGAAGTTCAATTGAAAGGAGTTTGTTTATTAATCGGATCGGAATCAATCAAGGAACGGGTCAATGTCTCTTTCAGAGTGATTGTTGGAATGTTTAACAGATATGAGAGCATCCCATGTGCTCTTCAACTCTAATTAATATTTTTTATTTCTCCATTGACATTTCAACTTTAAAAATATAGCTCTTGAGAGCATGATTCTAAATTATTTTTTACTCAAAAGAAAAATATACCTCTTGAGGGCATGAACCTTATTTTTTACTCAAAAAAATATATATCTCAACTCTTAAAGTTTTTCTTATTTGCCCTTCCTGTTAACACATATTAGTTAACTCCTAAATAACATATGACTAATTCATAATATATTTTTAATTAAGAATGATAATGGCATCAAAGAATAATTCATGCATAAGTAAACTTAAATCCAACCACAATATACATCTCAACTCTTAAAGTTTTTCTTATTTGCCCTTCCTGTTAACACATATTAGTTAACTCCTAAATAACATATGACTAATTCATAATATATTTTTAATTAAGAATGATAGTGGCATCAAAGAATAATTCATGCATAAGTAAACTTAAATCCAACCACAATATACATCTCAACTCTTAAAGTTTTATTACAAAATTGGACAATTAAAGGGTCAGCCATACTTTAATCTCATACAATACCACAAAATTAGGAGATGAAATTTATTAAGCAAGATTCATGATCAAATTATATTCGAATACTTATGAATTTTGATATACTACACATCTCCTAACTCAAAATGGTTGAGAATATATTAAATTTACAAAATAAAGAGCTCTGATTGGAGCCACGTGGCACTGGGTACCCATAACAATTACCCTTGATTAATTCGGGTACAAAATGGAGTACACAAACAAAACCCCAGCCTGGGCACACAAATCAGTGATATAACATAAATTTCGCTGGCAACAGAAGATAGATAAACTTGGTCCAGACAGATAAAACTCTGTGAACCGAGTGGTCAGCTATACGGCGCGTGGTACGCCAGGCTCACCTAAATCCTACACCCGAGATTAAATCTCAGCACCCCAGTCCCCAGCGCTCGACCCCCTCACTCTCCCTGAACACGGTGCAGGGGAGTATAACCCGTAGACCAAGAATGTCAGCGTTTCGGTTCATGATAAACCGGACTTACACGACTATGGGGCTTGAATTAAAAACAGCGCTCCGCGCTCCCCGACCCCTTCGATTTAAACAGACCCGGAGCATCGTGGTCCATGTTACAACCTTCACTTGGCTCACAGAGTACCGGGTGCAACCGCAAACTAAAAGAAATAAAAAAAGAGAGATTCAAGCCGCATATATTATTTGCGGTTTGAATTAACAATTCAAGCCGCATATATTCTGCGCGGTTTGAATTAACAATTCAAGCCGCATATATTCTGCGCGGTCTGAATTGTTAATTCAAACCGCAAATAATATATGCGGTTTGGGTAGAAATAAAATTCTTTTAAAAACGTGGTTATTTATATTAAAATATATTTTTTTTTTGGGTAAAAATAAAAATCACGGGGTTTCTGTTATACAGCTGCTATTTGCCTATTCATCCTTGAAGATTAGTAAAGAGTTTCACTTTATAAGGTTTTTATTCTACAGTTCGGATCGATTCTAACGAACAATTCTAAAGAATAAATAGTGGCAATGTAATTAATAGTTTCATATTAATGAATCGGACTATTTTTTTTTTCTTTAAAGAATAAATAAAAAGTTAGACATATTAAATTTGCATTCCAGAGTCCAGACCTAGATATATTAAATGCGTCTATAATATACTCACCTAATACTTGACCACACCAACAACTAACACAAATATATATTTCAAAGTTGATCATATCTTCTATATGAAATATGAAAAGTTATGAGTTCAAAATTCAGATGACAGGTCTTCTATAGATATTAAAATTTAAAAAGCTAGACATTCATCTCTTTTAAAAATAAATAAATAAATAAATCATAATAAATCATAGTTGATCATTTCTTGAGGAATGGTTTTCGTTTCTTTTAATCTAAAATACCCTCATTACATGGAATTAATTTGAAAGAATGCAATGTGGTGCCCACATATCCAAGAATTATTTTTTGTCTACTTCGTATTTTTTTTTATTAAAAATAACACGAACACGACTATTTCGTTTCAAAATTACGGAGCAACAATATTTCCACACATTTTTTTTTTGTCTACTTCGTATTTTCTTTTATTAAAAAGTAACACAACTGTTTCGTTTAAAAATTACGGAAAAACAATATTTAATTTATGAATGTACATGCTCAATAATTTTGACTAAATTTATTGAAATGCTGTGTTTTTCAAATACAGAACGACAAAATGGATAGATAAACGTTAGACGTATGTGTTTTTAATAAAGTATTCATGTAGAAAAGAGGAGAAACTCTAGCCGTCGCTGCTCCCTTCTTTTTCCTCCACATTTTTCCATTTCACTTCTTCCACTCTTTCTAGTTTTTTTCTCCGGCATAGCGATATCCTTCTCTCTCTCTCTCGTCTCTATCTCCTCAAGCGGAAAAGAAAATGAGGGAGAGGGGAGGGAGTCGAGTTGAGCGCAGCTGATCAGAGCCGAAATTGCGGTATCGTCGGAGCTCGAATTGTAGAGTCTTTACCCCATTTTGATCGGTCTCCGATACGCTAGCTCTGACTCGTCTGGATACGGCCTGGATACTGCTTTGACACGTCTGGATACGAAATGGATACTGTGAACCGCTCATGGTCCACCATACACCGCGCAATCGCTGGCTCCTTGTGCACCGCGCCATTCCTGTGGACCGCGCCAAAAACTTTTTTTTCTAGCGCTCCATGGCAGAATCGAACATGGGATCTTTGCTATGAGCTATAAAGGTCTTAACCACTACACTACTTCAAATTTGATGTTATAATCTAGTAGCATTTATATTTAATGTATATCCAGAACTTTTTATATATATATATTTTTTGTTTTGAATTGATATTTAATTTATAATACAAGTGTTGAACTAATAATATAATATAATAGACGTATCGTACTCTTGGTTTTTGAAAATTACTGTATCGCTGTATCCGTATCGTAATCTGATACGATCGTATCCGTATCCATGCAACATAGATTGTTAGTGATGTATAACCAAGTAATATTTGAAAACGGTAGTCTGGGGCGGATCTAGGGCAAAATAATATTATTTGATTGAATTGTCATACAATTTGCATATGCAATTTCAACTTTGCACGCATTACTTTGCATGTTGCACATTGCTTAAGCTATAGTTATTTATGTATGATATCCACACACTACTAGAATAAAAAATGCCTTAGAGATCCGAGTACTGTACTGTTCATGCAAATAATTTTTTTGTGTTATTATTTTCCCAGAAAGAGAAATTCAGATTTATTTTGTGTTATTATTTTCCCAGAAAGAACTGTTCATATTTATTTATTTTGACACGCTACTGTCCTGTTCATCCAAACAATTTTTTTTTTCTTTTTCTTTTATACTGTAAACCTAAAACAAAATACATTCAGAAATAATTATATCTATATTAGACATTGTTATTCAAATAAGAAGTGAATTATTTGTCATTCTTTTTTTGTGACAATCTTAACAATATTTTTTAAATAAAATTTGATAATATAATTCATTAAAACTATATTATATATATGTTGTTCGACATACATATAACTTGCTAATTAAATTTTCAAACAATATGAGACTTTGAGTATAGTTTGTAATACAACAATAATAATGAATTTTATTTTCCTGAAAAAAATATTTAAATTACTTAGTGAACAACAAAATATAAACTAAGTCTTATTATTTTTATAGGTACAATACATTTATTATATAAATTATACTTAAAGTGTTAAATTTGAAGTATATATTTATTTTTTCAATCTTTATAAGTATCAAGATAATTTATTATCAAGTGATCTTTTATGTTTAAATTAGTTTTAAATTAGCGTAGAAATGTTTCATAAAATTAAATAATAACCCATAAAAAATGAACGAGATGAACAATATGTCTAGAAAATAAAAAACTGGATAGGATGATCACTACCGTCACAAAATAAAATATGGGCGGGATGAATCATTGCGGTTGTACAATTTTTCAACATTTTCTCAAAATAATGCACCGATTTGATTTTTAAATTTTTAATGCTATGTATAAAAATATCGGTACGATGGGGGTTGGCAATCACCCGATTTTTTTTAAATGCCCTCAAATATGTCCTCGATTTTGTGGAAATTCAAAAACTGCCCCAACCGCCCCACAGTGGGGCAGTTCTTTTCTGAAGTGGACCGCCCCACTGTGCGGCGGTTAGGTTTTTTTTTTTGAAATTTTTAAAAAATAAAAATAGTAAACTAAATTTTTGATAAAACACTAAACTAAATTTCATGGATTATCTTTTTTTAATAACATATCTTAGATCTGAATACCAAAAACACTAAACTAAATTTCAAAATAAAAATATTTACATGAATACATTCTAACTAAAAAAAATAAAAATACAACAAATAACACTAGATTTAAATGAACAATGTCTAAGAAAAAGTATCACATATTATATCACACATTATTAGTTACATGAATAACATCATAACTAAAAAAATAAAAATACAACAAAAAACCCTAGATCTGAGACTTCATACTTTTACATGAACAATGCCTGAGAAAAAGTATGTTAAAGGAAAAAAAATCAAAAATTAGAAATGAAAAACTTAATCGGAAACTTTAACTCAAGTTTTGAGGCTCTTCCCTTTGTTTTTTTTGGCAATTTTGAATTTTGAAAAACGGCGTAGCGGTCACCAAAGCATGCATTTTCTCGCAAGCTTTCCGAAAAGTGGTCATTTGTTGAAATCGGACACTCGAGCGCTGTTTTTATGGTCGTTTGGAGTTTCATTGTCATTTTTCGTCTTCAGTGAAGATATCGTCTCTCTTGCCTTATCCCTTGCTCTAGTCTCGCCTGTTTATGAGATATGTCTTAGATAAATACATGTACAACCTACATGTGCTTTAGAAATGAGAGAAATGACTTAAAAAAATAGATAGAGATGCATAAAATTATAACAAGAAGACACGGATCGGTGATGTAAGAAAATATTATATTTATTTTATCACACACGGATCATACAATAAAACCGTGTATAATTGTTAGAACATTCATATACATCCGTCTGAAAGAAGGATGTTCCTCATTTTTTTAATTGAACTAATACAATATTTATGTTTGTTCTGTCATTTAGTCAAGGTTTTATATTATCAATTTGATATTAATCATTAAAAAAATTAATTGATGAACAATTTTACTACTCATTATTTCTAAATTTTCAAAAAAAGAAAAAGAAAAAAAAAACTAACCGCCCCACTATGGGGCGGGCAGTTGGGGCAGTTTTTAAAATAAAAAAAACTGAGGGCATATTTGTTATTTTTTTTATTGAGGGTATTAATTAAAAAAAGTCGGGGCAATCACCAACCATTTTATGATAAATAACAAGAATTTTTTTAGGTCATTCTGCTATACCGTGCAATAGAGTGCAGTGCCATAGAAGATCGAGTGCAAAGCAATGTATGTAGTTGAGTACACGATAGCAATATAGCATAGCAAATTAGCAATTCGCTTACATTCTTTTCTTTTTTATTTCCTCTTCTTCAAATTCAAGTAGCAGATAGTTATTCAATTGCCATTGCTTTGACGCGTCAGGAACTGGAGAACTAGAAAAATAATTTTTTGAAATTTTTTTCACCCTGGACCCTGAATGCATATAAATTTAGGACCTAGTAATAGTATGTTGTAGTTCCCATCAAAAGCAATGAATTATTTGCTTATGCACAAATAGAAGATTTCTTGCTTGCTAGAGGTTTTTATCCAATAGATTATGAAGTTGTTATAATATATGGTGGTCAAACATGTATAAATAATTAAATATCAATTTGATGAAAAAATTGATTTGGCTATATATCTTCTTGAAAGGAATGGCAGAAAAAAAGAAATCAAAGCCTGATTCATTCGTATTATACATCTTTACTGAACCAACCGGTATATCAGTATTTCATTTAAACACTGGCTAAAATGCTATTCAAATTATGTTGCACATAACTTTACAAAATACAAACAAAATATATAGATTTTAGCAACTGAATAACGCAAACAGAACCCTAAACGTAGTATGTACACTTACAATATATATATATATATATATCAGTTTCTGAGCCTAAAGCAATTAGGTCACATCACGACAGAATGAAAGAAACAAACCAACAATCAAACAACAATCAGCAAGTAATAACATCTACTGTAGAGTAGGGGTAAGACCTAGACTACATTTACAAAAGAATCAAGTAAAAATGAAGAAGACAAGGGAATTAATGTCATATCTTATCAGTATCTTTTGCTGAATTCATAACTCTGGGAGGTGTCATTTCACTGTTTGGGGGTGTTGAGAGGAGTTGGTGGTCAAGTTCATCAACACAACTTTCAGCTTCTAATGAAGCAAGGATCTCCATTTCATCACCATCTGGAGAAAGGTAATTTTAGGTACACATCAATAAAAATAAAAATAAATAAAACACCTTTCACATAATTAAGTATTATTAAAATAATGTACAAGTACGAGTATCATGTTCTGAAACAACACAGATATGTCTTAACCTGTATATAAGAATCTTCCAATATCAGTTATCAGTTATGACTGGTACAGTACTAGTACACAAGGACAAAAACTTTTAGGGTTTATTTGTAAATCTTTTTGATTGGTATACACCAATCAATGCTGGACACAACTCAACAGCACGGCTTTAACCTCAGTATGCTTTCAATGAGAAAACTGTGAACACCTAGCAGACTCCCACAAGTAAAGGCACGTATTTTTTGTGCAGTTGAAAAAAAATACAAAAATAATTTACCTGACAGAGAGGGCTGTGTGGTTAAATCTCCCACTGCATTAACCTTGATGCTATCTGGCAAGATGCAACTGCAGAAGGAGCCTGAAACATAAATGCTTCTATGGATTAGCGACAACAAACCAGCCATTTATTTGCGGAGAAAAGGGCAGAAATGAAGAAAAACATCTAACAATCATTTAAACATTAGTCAGTATCATGTCTTTATTAAGATAAAATATGCTGTCTGCTTCTTTAGTCGAAATGAATGAGATCTGACAAGCTTTCAAATATTGGAGTGTCCTTCTTTCTTCCCAAAATTTGTCCTCGTTTGAGGGCTAACAGCCATTTAACGCATGATTCAATTGTAAAGGTAGGTAGTTTGATCTTTAGAAGAGTAAACACATCAAACATTCTTTTCCATGGAAGTACACATGATATCTCTATTTGTACAGGGGTGCATAACGACTTCTCCATTTTCAATTATTCTATGCAATAAATTCAGCATAATTGGTACTTTTCCATTCATACCCTTCCATACTTGTCTAAAGGAAAACAATAACAACGATAATAAAAAGTACAATATGCAAAATAAACACACAAATGGAAAACAAAAGTTTTGGCACCAAAATCCTCAAAGCAAAATAAAATAAAAAACAAAATGAAAGACAAAAAGATACAAACCCAATTTGGCAAGGCGATTGACCCATCGAGGGATTTGCTTCCCGGTTAGGCGCTTGCAAAGATCGTCAGTGAAATGATTGCAGTTCTTAGAGATCAAATGATACGTGTCCCCATGGTAGCTCTCGGAAAGGTCCTCCAAAAAGCCACGGAACTCCACTCGTGACATGTCAGTTGTTCCTAGCGACATGGAGCGCCTGAAGACAAACCCGGGGCAGTTCTGTGGCTCCACCTCGAACACACCACTTGTTGGGTACTCATGCGCTCCATATCCATACTCCATTCCATGTACTGCTTGTTGAAGTCATTTTAAACGTAAATAATATTGTTTTTACAAAAACAATGTTCATAATATCATATCACTATTTATTGGTCAAGGTTATGATGCTATGCACTATGGCTCCAAATCTCAATTTCGGAGTTACAATCGGCCGATCTGAGCCACTTAATGTGATACACATATAAATTATTTTTGCAAACCAAAATTTATATTTTAAGATTTCGTTTACTTTATTTTTTTGATTTGGAAACAAAAAACCATTGATTCTGGAAATTTTGAGTGTCCAATAGCACTCCTTTCTCCTAGTTAAAAAAACAATTTTAAACACAGATAAAAAATCTAATAATTAGCATACTACAAGAGTTGAGTGTGGGGATCACACTGAGTGGTTGGGATTGGTTATTAGAATATCAAAAATAGAAACTACCTCCCTGTCTCACTGACCAATTGGTGCTGTGCATAGCACTATAGGCGGGCTGATAATAAAAATTTTCACCTTTTCTTGGATTTGGTTATACTTTCTTTGTCTCGATAGTAGCATTAAACAGATCACATGTTTTTTCTTTTTTTCAGAACAGTTTTTAATCCTCATCTTATTATTGGTATCAGGACAGAATTATGTTATGTGCTTGTGTCAAAATATTCACTTGAATTCAGGGAATATGTTTTTTTAGGATAATTCAGAGAATACTGATCATTCAATGAGTGCATGTCAATTTGCTTCAGCTAATTGCCTAATGCACATGTTTGCCATTGCACCCACTGGTTCCCTTAGATTTGCCTCATTAACCCTCAGCTATGGTAATAACATGACCAAGTATAGGCTCAAGTAAGCTTCCCAAAAGTACAACCGGACTAACAAGGTACTGTTTACGTACATAAGAGTATTTATAACTACTGAGTGCATTATGCAATTATTGTAAATTGTAATGCAAAGTAATTAAGAAAGAAGAAAGGGATAATACCACTGAAACGTCCAACTGACAGAAATGCCCTAAAATAACATAATTTACAATTTTTTCTATTTGGAGTAAAAGAAATTTTTTAATTAACAAAAATGCATTCATGTCAGGCAGCAAACACACAACTTGTATGGTTTTTCCTTTTTTAAAAAAATAAATCAATTATACTCATGTTATTTCAAAAGAGAACCAATCAAGATCAGCATAACTTACTTTTAAATTTTATTTATTTAAAAAAATTTGTCTACTTAAATGCTACTAAATTTCATCACACTACTTAAATAAGAGTGGAGAAAATAAAATTAGGGGTATTCTAATTTTTCCATGATGTTATCAGGGAGTTGGAGACTAATGAAAAAATTGGCTATTTTCTTTTCTTTCTTCTTCTTCTTCTTATTCTTCTTCTTTATATCCTTGGGTTCTAGTGGACATGATCTAAATATGGTGTATGTCAATATTTGACCAATTTGAAATTTGTTCGGTCATCTATGAAAAGACGTTAAAGCTCCTATATTGGAATAAAATATACCAAATTTGATACACACCCTATCTACATGATGAAAAACACGTGTACGATTTTAATATTTGATTTGTACAATATTGTCAAACTTTCCTAATGGATGTACAGTAGAATAATCTGATGGAGAGTTGATGACTTGATGGTAATAAAAACCAAAGTTTCAGGGGTTGATTGTCAATCTTAGAAGCTCAGGGGCTAATTGCAATAACTCAGAAAATATTGGGAGATTCAGTGGGCATCCCTAAAAGAACAGAAAGAATAAAATATATGAGTATTTCTTACGCTCAGACTCAGGGACCTGGTTCAAATGAAATTTCATGTATAAACATCAGTAAGATTGCCCTAAGCAACCTTAGAATTTTCTGGTTACCAAATAACGACACTCTGGTTCGAAATTCTGATTCTATGATGAATCATAATAATACAGAATGAGTGTTCCCACTTATTACAAAAGAATCTAGTTGTAATTGATATTCATATTTGGTTAAACTCGTATCCCTACTCTAGATGGAAGGCAGAAAAAGCAGCAAAATATAAATAATACTACTAGAAGTAGATATGGTTACCCAAAGTTGGAATTGAAGCAAAATAGAAGAAAGAAAGAGCAGGTGACAAGTAGTTGAATTAATTGTTTGTTACCTTGAATGCCAGAATGGTAAATCCCGAGGCCAAGCCAGTAGAGATACTTGTTAATTGGAGAAATATCATAGACATTGAGATAAATAGGCGTCTTCCTCGCCTCTTCTCCTCCAGCACCAGCACCAGCACCAGCACCAGCACCAGTACCACCAGTCCCCGATTGTTTCTTCTCTTTCTTCTCCACTATCAATTTGGCGAGTTTACAAAACATCTCGACACAACCAACCCCTTCCTTCAATCAACTCATTTGCAGTAATTGCCTAATTGGATTGAAGAGGGTCTTCGCAAGAAGAAAGAGAGAGGAAAAGAGAGATCTGTTCTGTTCTTCTTTCTAATTGAAGTGGAAAGCAGGGCAGCTGAATTTAAATTTCTTTAATGGAATTTTGTTTTCAGGGTTTTCGTTTTGTGGTGCATTGACTGGTAAGTGGTAATGGTATAGATCAAGTGGAAATAGTTTTTGTATTAAATTAATTTAAAAATGTATTTGTGTTAAATTAAAAGGACAGGACACAGGACATGAGCTTGGCCTTGGCCCCGTGGAGGGAGAGGGAGGGAGCGAAGGGGAAAGGCAAAATAGCTTTTCGTGAAGCCTGACAGTGCTTGGCTCCATTTACAACAACTGGAAGCTCCCACAAATACTCCGGGGAAAGGAAAGAACTAAGAAGGTAGCCCGTGTCAGTGTCACGGATCCCTCCGTTTTGCTTTTGAGTGGAGAAGAAAGGAGGGAGGTTGCGAAAGTTGGAAGAAAGCGACGGGAAAGCTTTTCTTTTCTTTTATTATTCCCTTTTTTTTTTAAAGAGCACTCCACTCCATATCTTTATCCCCAGCCCCAGGGGCCACGGCCCACGGCCCACGGGCGAAAGAAAGTTCCTTTTATGAATATATCCTTCTAAAAGTTGATGTTTACGAGAAAGACAATCTAATAAAGAGGGATGCTTCTATGGACATAAGGATCTATTTGTAAAATGAACATATTTTCATTTTCAAAGTTCAAACAGTCGATCCGACCGTTCAATATTATCTCCATATTAAAATGTACTTGGAGGTCAAATTTTACATTTTTTTGAATTTTGTTACTATTTATTAAGATGGGTACAAAATTCAATGGTCTGAATTTGACTAGTTTTGTAAAATACTTAATAAATAGTAAAAAAAATTCAAAAAAATGTAAAATTTGACCTCCAGGTACATTTGAATATGGAGATAATGTTGAACGGTCGGATCGACTGTTTGAACTTTGAAAATGAAAATATGCTCATTTTACAAATAGGTCCTTATGTCCATAGAAGAATTTGCCTCTAATAAATAGGGATATAATCAATATATATTAAAATTACTAAATCAGCCCTCCTACTCCTACACAATTCTTTGAGTTACATTGATTAATGAATTAAAATTAGAATATTTTCATAGTGTATATGGATCATCTCATCTGAGGTTAAATGTAAAGGGATGTTACAACTTAAAATATAATATTTTCATAGTGTAAGCTAGGGAAGGATAAAGGGATGTTTTTACCTTTATATTATATAAAGGTTCGAATGAGCTCATTAAATTTTTATGATATTTCCAGATAAGTAGCAGAACCAATTGTAACAAGGAAAATGACTGCTATGAATGTTTTATTCATGATTTGACTCGGACAAGAGGGACCATCATTTGCTATCTTCTGATAGGTATCTCCATTTTCCAAAATAGAGATATTTTTCCTAAAATTGAACAAGTTATGGCCCTGTTCGGCTGCATTAGGGGAAAGGGAATGGGAACAAGAATGAAAAATTTTTGAACTGAATTTTACTGTTCACGTGGGAAAAAAAAAATTGAGTCTGAGTGAATTTTTTTTTTCCCACGTGAACAGTAATTTCGTTACTGCAGCCGAATAGGCCCTATATATATAGATGGGCTATTGTACTTCGCGAAGTAAAACCTCCGTTTACTTCGGACCATATTTTGTCATTTTGAAAATCCAAACAATCGATCCGAACCGTTCAACATGTTCTAAATATTGAAATGTGCTTGGAGACTAAATTTTACATTTTTTGGAATTTTTTACTATTTATTAAGCCACTTTGAAAATCGCTGATCCGGTGGTCCAGAAAATTTTACTGTTTTTTACTGTTCACAGTGGATCAGCGATTTTCAAAGTGGCTTAATAAATAGTAAAAAAATTCCAAAAAATGTAAAATTTAGTCTCCAAGCACATTTCAATATTTAGAACATGTTGAACGGTTCGGATCGGTTGTTTGAATTTTCAAAATCCAAAAAATAGCCCGAAGTAAACGGGGTTTTACTTCGCGAAGTACAATAGCCCATCTATATATATAGAGGTTGGCTACTCTACTTACATAAACATATGAGAGCATATACGTATAAGTCATTTTTGCGTTTTCAATGTCCAAATTATATATATATATACTGATTTGACAGTAAATTAAGCCTCCTGAGTGGTCCCATCTCCAAACAGTAAATTCTCTGACCATTCAAAATTTTACTCTCCCTTTGAGAACTCACAACCTCAGCTTGGTCGGCTAATTACCTTCACCCTATTCGATTTGACATGCATTGCATAAAAATGCATACTATGTCATGATAAATACTTAGAAATATATGTCAAAATTCATACATATATAGCTATTTTGAATCAAAATGAATACTTAATTTGTCTATTTCAGTTTAAGTTTAGACTCTTTATTTGAAAAACCAGTTTAAATTTAGACTCAAAATCCAAATCCTAAATGACGCATGCACACTTATTATTTAAATAGCAACGGACAATTACTTGAAATGAAATACACATTAATTTGTTCTCTTGAATTTGCAAACTAATTGCTTAAATACTTGTCAGAACAAACACTTGTATTTAAATTAACAAAAAAATATTCGTTGAACCAAATTTAGTAAAAATATTTTTATGCATTATGGTATTTGTGATGCACAACAGTCCTTGAGCCGCTATGAAACAGAATTAATTAATGTTCCTATGAGTCGTGTTATGTTACATGCAACAAACGTGTTTTGTTTCGAAATTTCTCAGAATCAATATCATAAGTTTAAATTTACTTTTTAAATGTTACGGATACAAAAAAAATTCAGATCTATGCTGGACTGGGAGACTCAAAATCATAAAAAAGAAAATCCTGAAACAATTAATTAATATACATTAAATAAGAACCGCGCGCCCGCGATTCTCAATGCAATGACGCAAGTATATATTGTATATATCTCTACAGAGGCAAAAAAATGTCTATAAGATATTAAATGCATTGGTAACAAAAGGCTCTCACGGGTGAGAGACAGAACCGGGAAGGAGGCGCAATGTCCAGCTGAGAGGAGATTGGCGATTGGCACACCGTCACTAGGCGCAACGGGGCAGCAGCAGCGGCGGCGGGCCCCAAGGTGAAACCCTACATTCCTTTCCGCACCAAGCCCCTTTATAGTCAGGTTCTCTCCTCCACTACCTCTCCAATATCCCCAATCTCCTCCTCCTCCGCTGCCTTCTGCACCTCCACTGCCTCTCCCATACCCCCAATCTTCTCCTCCAAACCAGCGAAATCAACAGCCACCCAAGCCATGGCACACCTGACCATCATTTCCCCGCCTACCTCCCCGTCATCTCCTCATGCCACCTACTACATCTCCCCTCATAGCCCTACCCGGCTCCGTTTCCCGCCATCCTCTCACTCCTCTGAGTGGCGCGGAAGGTGCTTCCGCTGTTGTCAAACTGGCCACAACAGTGCCGCGTGCAGGAACCCTATGCGCTGCGGCAAATGTTGGGGTGAGGGCCATGTGGGAGCACGCTGCAACACTTCCACTCTCAACCCGGCAGCATTGCCTTACTGGTCCAACAGGGCACGTCCGCCACCGGCCACCTTGCCAAACCCCAAGTCTTATGATGATACCCTTCTCAAGCCATCCCCTCTGGCAGCACAGGCGATGCCGGCCAACAGGCCCACCAACTTGACGTATTTTGCTGACAAAGATCCCAATCTCCTCTCAGAAATTGACCGATTAGACTCAGCGGTTGTCTTCGACACTAATGGTAAAGAGTTGGGATTCAAGATTGGGGATGTCCTGCAGTTTGCCACTAGAACTAACTTAGTCGAACCAGCCGACCTCTCCATCTCTATCTTGGCCAAGGATAGATTCCTTATAGTCCTCCCAACCGGCCTTGCCCCGAAAACTTTCATTAATGCCACCACTCCGGAACTTTGGGACGCCGGTTTCACCTTCCAACCTTGGTCCCCGACTGACGGGGCCAATGTTGTTTTGCCAGAATACAAAGCCCTAATTACTCTCACAGGCATCCCACCGCATCTGTTTAGGGAAAAAGAGGTTGCCAAGGCTATTGCAACCTTTGGTACCTACCTTGATACCGTACCTCGGAAAGACATGGCCGACCTCTCTGTTTGGACTGCGGTCGTTGCAGTTGATCGGCTTGAGTGCATCCCGGAGAATCTGACATTCAATGCCTTGGGATTTGAATATCCGGTATCGGTCCACACGGCCAACTGGATCCGTGCTCCTCTCCACACGGCGGCTGAACTGCCCAAGCACAAACCAAAATTCGGCAGGCCCTCCCAAAGCCCCCAACCTACCGGACGTGAAGATGTGCACATCCATGTCTCGCGGGCCGCGCTGAGGGATCTCTGCAAAGACCTCGACCCGACATCACTGCCGGTGGAGATTCAGGCCATCCTGTCAGACCTTTCGGTCCCGCCAGTTATCACCTTTGAACAGGCGGCGATGGTGGCAAACCTTCCTGCCCAAACCGTGACTGCCCCAACCATCCGCCCTCCTGCGGCGGGTCACTCCTCCGCTGGTCATCCAGATCCGACTGTACAGGCATCGACCAAACCGCCAAAACCCACCAGGATTCGTACAACCACACGTGAGATCGGTCAATCCTCTAAGACCCCAATCGACCACACGGACCACACAGCATCCCGGCCTCACGAAACCCCAAGAATCCTACAACGGTTCGCTGTGCCAGAAGCTTCTCTCACTCCACTGCCGTTGGTACCAATGCATCAACAGTCTGACTCTGAGACTCTGGAACCTAGTACCAACCACAGCCAGCAGCCGCGTGACGACAACTCCAAACATTCCAAGAAAACTACAAGTGTACCCGCAGCCTCGGACGGATTACTGGGAAATAAAAAGCCCAATTTAAAAACAAGACGGCCCACTCCAAGCCCAAAAAAGGAATGCCGTTCCTCTTCAACCCAAAGCCGATTGCCTTCAAAAAACAGGCCCAGCAAGCTCCCTTCAAGCCCAAATCCTCCAAGGATAAAGACCCCGGCCAAAGGGCTCAGGTCTCACTGTCACCTGAAGGCCTTATTGAGGTTAGCGTTCAATATGGCCACTGTGAGGCGCTGGCAGATAGTTGTGGTTTTCAACCCTCGGATGTAATCAGTGCTCTAGAACAAGATAATTTACAGCGCAACTCTGAGCCCCGAGACCCCATACCGGAGGCCGCCATGGATGCGGCGTGTGAAGGCCCAATCCTATTTGAGTCTGACGAGGATCTTGACACGGACGAAGAGTCGGTCTAGAACCGTATCCCTGTGTCTGCTTGCTGTGGTTTTTAGTTATCTATGTTATACAACAAATTTAAATTTTTTTCATGGAATGTTAGAGGGTTGGGGGATGACAACAAATGTATGGTGGTGCGCAACATCATCAAAAATGCGAGATGTGATGTAATCCTATTTCAAGAAACCAAGGCTAATGAATTAGATTTCTCTTATGTGGTTCGTTTTTTACCTTCCTTTTTCTCTACTGATGTTGTTTACAACCTGGCCGTTCACTCCTCAGGTGGCACTTTAATTGCATGGAAGCGTTCATTCCGGAAAATCAACTCTTGGTCCACTCGCCACACTACCTCGGTGCTGTTGCAACATATCGGGTCCGGCAAGCACTGTCTCATCACCAATGCATATGGGCCCACTGATGACTCTCTGAAGCCGGCGTTCATTGCTGAATTAAGATTCGTGGCCGCCGCCATCTCTAACACTCATTGGGTGCTGGCGGGGGACTTCAACCTCGTTAGGTGGCTCACGGATAGATCGGCTTCATTAAGCAGTTTCCACCTAATGACACTGTTTAATGATTTCATTTCAGAGGTTGGGATTCATGATGTCCCACTCAGCAACAGATCCTTCACATGGTCTAACAAACGGCCAAGCCCGATTTTCTCCAAACTTGATCGCATCTTCATCTCACCCGAGTGGTCGGTATCATACCCGATCTTTAAATTACAAGCACTCGAGGTGATGATATCGGACCACACCCCTCTCATCCTGACCTGCCAATGAATCCAACAAAGGGCCAAAAGATTTCAGCTTGAACTTTTCTGGTTGAAGTACTAACGGTCGAGACTCATGGTTCAGAACCTATGGCAACCTAATCAGGAGCCGATGACCTTGGAGGCTTTCCACCAAAAAACCCAAATCCTACACAGGGCCTTAAAGTTGTGGCATTCTGAATCCTTCGGCCATATGAAGAAGCAACTTCAGCAGCACAG
This sequence comes from Carex littledalei, assembly GCA_011114355.1. Taxonomy (NCBI): domain Eukaryota; kingdom Viridiplantae; phylum Streptophyta; class Magnoliopsida; order Poales; family Cyperaceae; genus Carex; species Carex littledalei. The sequence continues at coordinate 14,429,738 of CM022086.1, read as the reverse complement.
AAAAACACTGTTGGATCTCGACAAAGTTGAGGAAATCCGAGAGCTAACCAGACATGAATTTCAAACACGAATCCTTATTCGAGAAGAGGCGTTTCACTTGGCATGCAATGTTGATGCTAAATTGAAGCAACGATCGCGATGTCAATGGCTTAAACATGGAGATCAGAACACTAAATTCTTCTATTCAGTTGCATCTTCACGGTTGGGAAGAAACACGATTAAAGAAATTAATCATGCTTCGGTTACGGTCACTGACCCGGCTGAGATTCTTCACATCTTTTATAACTCTATGAGAGAGGTACTTGGAGATAGCACAGCAACTACCCCCTTCGATGTGTCAGCTCTATATCCCCAGAACCCCAACCTAGACTCACTCAGTTCGGCTTTTACTGTCACTGAAATTCATGTGGCTGTCAAACAACTCGCCAATAATAAGGCATCCGGTCCGGATGGCCTCCCTAATGAGTTCCTCAAGCTCTATTGGGAGGAATTAAGGGACAACCTAATTCAACTCTTCTCTCTCTTTTATGATGGAGCACTCGACCTCTCTCAATATAATGATGCAAACCTGGTGATGATACCCAAAATAGATCAGCCAATCACTTCGGCTGATTTTCGACCAATAAGTGTCATTAGCCTCATCCAAAATTAATATCAAAGGTTCTCTCAAACCGACTGAGGAATTTTCTTCCTGACTTGATATCGCCAAACCAAACTGCCTTTGTCCATGGCCGCCAAATTTCGGAAAATTTTGTCACCACAAGGGAACTACTTCACCACATTGATAGTTCGGGGTATCCGGCGGTTTTCACGAAAATTGACTTTAAAAAAGCCTTCGATACCATTGAATGGCCTTATCTACTTCGGGTTATGCATGGTAGAGGTTTTCCCACAAAATGGCTTCACTGGATCTCGATAATTTGGTCAACATCCACCTCCAGAATTTGCATTAATGGGGAGTTCTCGCCACCCTTCAAGCATAAGCGGGGTCTCCGCCAAGGAGACCCGCTTTCCCCTATGCTATTCAACATAGCTGTTGACGTTTTCCAAAGGATGATTTAAGCAGTGAACTCCATTCTCAACTCTCCTCTAACCAACAAGCTTGGCGAGTCAATCATTGCGCTCCAATACGTCGACGATACGGCTGTGGTGGCCAGGGCTGATGTAGACACATTGGTATCCTTCAAACTCATCTTGCGACTATTCTCGTCGGCCTCTGGCCTTCGGGTTAATTTCTCGAAAAGCTGCTACATTCCTCTCAATGTTCCTCACACAGAGACCGCATCGATCCGTGCTATTATGGGCTGTTCCCAAACTGCCTTTCCCACGATTTACCTTGGCCTGCCCTTAACCATCAGGAAACCGACTAAAGACCTCTTCTTACCCCTTATTGAGAAGGTGGAACAGAGAGTGCAAGGTTGGCAAGTAAGATTGCTAAGTAGAGAAGGGAGACTCGTTCTCATTCGATCGGTGCTCATGACCATCCCTATATACTTCATGATTTCTTTCAAACTTCCTAAATGGGTCATTGATCAGAGTCAAAATAATGATGATTTACGTAGGGTTTTGGCTTAGGTTTTGCATATTTTCTCACACTTATGTTTAATTAATTAGAGAAAAAGGCTACTGTCACCCTTCTTTATGTTTTATTGCAGAAAACAGGTTTTGGGACTATTTTACACCAAATAGAGCTAGAATCGGGTCAATCGGATCAGCGACGCTTATCGACGAAGTCTCTGTTACGGTCCGTATTGCCTAATACGGACCAGGCCTAGCACAGACCAGAAGATAGCGCTGGAAGCATTAAACCCTAACCGTCAAGGTCCTAATACGGACCGTATCAGCTGATACGGTCCGTAACCGAAGGCGCCTCTTGGGGAATAACTGCCGACAGCTGTTTCCAGATCAGTTTCTTAGCCCCTACTCAACCTCCAGACGTCCCTCCACTCCTATATAAGGCCCCTGGGCAGATGAATAACTTATCTTTGTAATTAGGGTTAGATTTGATTAAAGTGAGAAGAGAGGAGTGCTTGTAACAATGCCGTTCCGCGGCTAAGTTCCTTTTCTTAGGGCTAGGCAGTAAACCTTGTTACTCTTGATGTTTTGATATATATATTTCTGTTGATTATGATTTCTTGTTGTTGAATCTAAATGCTTTTGTGATTTACTATCTCTTCATCTAACTTCAATGATCTAGTTTGAGTCCGTTAGGGTAGTGACAGTACTTTAATGGTAAGAGAAACTATTTGTATGAATTAGCCTCGTTGAGATCTATTAGGTTTATGTGAAGAAAATCTTAGCGGGGAAACCATAAACCAGACCAACAAAATGCGTACCAAATTCCATCACTTGCGTAAGGAAAATCGCAGTGATCTGTGTAGTAATTTGGGGTTTTTAGAGATCAGTCATTTGCGTAAGGAAACTCGCAGTGTCCTATGTAGAATCTCGATGAAAGATCTGTCATTCTTGCGTAACATAAATCGCAGTGACCTATGTGGTGTCTTTCATAAAACAACAACAGGAAATCAGACGCAACAGGAATATATTATCAAGGCGGATTGAGTGGCAATGGTGTGCCGAAACCCTAGGAATCCTCATCTCTATCTTTATTTTAATTACTTTTAATTGCTTTCTAATTTACATTGATCACAACAACATCTCTCAATTTTTAGATTTCGTCTAGCCTTTCGAAAGATTGTGAATCGACCTCGATTATACTACTCGATAGGATTGTGCGCTTGCAGTCTGAACCGATAGCATTTCCGAGTTTATAAATATTAAAAGAAACATTGCTCTCTTTTGAGTGATCAGTCATTGCGAGAATGGAAAAGGTATGTCGCACTTTTCTTTGGGGCAAATCGGGAAACTCCGGAAGACCGATTTCTCTTTGTAATTGGAATATGGCTTGCTTGCCTCGAATATGGGGAGGGTTAGGAATTCTGAAACTGAGCACACGAAATTTATCCTTGCTGCTGCGTTGGTGGTGGAAAGGGTACTATGACCAGCAATCCATGTGGGGAAGGTTGATTTCTAACATAAGATGGCAGGGTACACACTCGGCAGGCCCCTCCTTATGGTCTAAACGAGGTTCATTTTTTTGGGAGCAATTAATTGGAATCAAGCCGTTTTTCGATTGGTCTACCACTTGGTAGATCGGGGATGGTCGGTCCATATCATACTGGTATGATAAGTGGGACTCCACCACACTGGCGGATACCGGAACTAGGCAGCGACACCATACAATCTCACTCCGTCTTGCATGTGAAAGGGGTCTTCAAGGTAATTTTCCTAATTTTATTGAGGACTTGAACAAATTGCGATGGAATTGGAGTGCCATTGGTGCATATAGTGCTAACTCGTTCTATAAGATTAAAATGGGAGGGGGTCTAATCAAGTGGGAATTTGCAATGATTTGGAAGTTCAAAGTGCCTCCCACAGTCCGGATCTTCCTTTTTCTCCTGCTCATGGGCAAACTCCTCATGAGGGAAGTACTGTTGCATCGAAATTTACTGCATGGTGACACATCTTGTGTGATGTGTTCTGAGGGTCTCTCGGAATCGGACCATCACCTGTTTCTAAATTGCACATATGCACGCCAAGTCTGGCAAAGGGTAGGTCAGCAGGTCAGTGGCACGTTTTGCATTGTGGCGGGTTCTGTCTCGGACACTTGGAGGATCTCATCTCAAGTTCCAAGGCAGGCGCGCAACAGATGGAAAGTGTTTTTCTCTTGCGTATGCTGGGCCATCTGGAGAAGTCGGAACTCACTAATATTTGAGGGAAGAAGAATGCTGGTCGATGTTGTTGCAAACTGGATAATTAGAGAAGCTACCCTTTGGGAGAAGCACTGTGTGTGAAATGCAATCCAATTAGAGGGGGTACCACATCAACAACACTGGGAAATGCTGAAGACAGGGTGCCAATTTTCTTTTTTCGGACTAGTTGGTTAGGCTCTGTTGTAACTCTCTTTTGAGGGATTTCTTAACCAAGCTGTGTAAGTTACGGACCCTGTAAAGTTGTTTACTTATAAATACCAGTACCTGGCAGCCACTGCCTGGGATTTAAAAAAAAAGAAAGATATTAAATGCACACAGACTACTCTCTCTCTCTCTCTCTCAGTCTCTCTTCTCGCTTTTTCTCCAATTGCCGGTGTTTGTTAGATTTATGCAGATGGTCGAGTTGAAAGGGTTGTGTCCACATGCATGTACTGTAAAAGGCGTACCTTTCTTTGGACAAATGAGATTCCAGCGTTTTCTGTTATTTATTTCATCTACCTTTTGACTATGTTCAGTTCGTACTGTTCAAACCTCCCTGAAATTAATAAATAGCAGCTTCAACTTGGTTATTTTTTTTTTTTACTTTTTATATAATTCAACTTCTCTCGTAAAATGTTAAATGTGTTCTTGTACGTAAGCTAGTAACTAGAATTTTATACTTTGATCGTGGAGACTTGAGATCAAATTCCAGTGACTATATATTATGTATTTTACATTTCAACACTTCAATTTAAATTTTCTATTTCTTCCCTAATATTAATGGATATAACTGTTAATGTTCTACAGGCCAAATATATTTGGACTAAAATTAATAGTTAATTTATGATATTATAAATATGGATTAACATATTGGGCTGCATGAAATATGGGTTGAATTATGCTCTCTCTGATTAGGTTCGACCAATATGTATTGATGGGTTCATTTTTCGGACATAATTTTTAATTGGAGATAAGATTCTAAACATATATTATATAGAACTTGCAGTTCGGATTTCAAAGAGAGTGACTGCTACACGAGAACAAAGAGAAGAAGTCACTGCTCATCCGACTATACAAAGATATTGATGAAACCAAAACATATAGCGAAAATCACTATCTTGTCTTTCGGAAAATGACGAAAAGCGAATGCAAAGTAGTCATTTTCTCGATTTATTTACCGCAAATGTGTTTTTAGGTCTTTTTGACATGTTTTTGAGAAAGTTGCGTATTTAGAACAAAAAAACAGAGCAAAAGTGTCGTATTTAGGCGAATTCTGAATAAAGCGTCAAAATGGGACATTACATGGAGCATGCAACACCTCACATGAAGTGCACAACATGCGCAATGGCGAAAAATACAAGAAAATCCGCTAAGTCAGGAAGCCATGCGGCCTTCTCTACGCCGCATGCGGCATACTCTGATGCCGCACGATCCGTGGACTGTTGTAAAAATAGGCGAGTTCTCTGATGGGCCTGCCAGAAGAGCGCGAATTCCTAATGGGCCTTCTAGAAGGATGCGTTTTCTTAAGAGCCAAGCTATTTAGCTATTTTTGGCTTCACCTATCCAATCATGGTGGACCCCATTGTTGGGTAATTCGGCCGCAAAATTCTGATTTTCGGGAAAAGCTGTGAAATTCTGCACGAAAATTTCCCGAGAAATTCTGTTTGAGAATTTATCTTGCCAAATTACTTTTAAGAAAAATTTTCCGATAAATTATGCTCGGAAATTTACCGCGAAATTCTGTCTTGGCTTAAAGTGCGAAAATAACGTAAAATCAAAATTTCACATTCTACCATAAGCCGAGGATCTACTCCCCGATTGATTTCTAAAATAATAATTATTTAATATTTAAATAAATTAAATAACATTTATACCTTTTTCCAAATTCAAATTGGAATGCTGTATAACTCAGTTGCGTAGCACCAGACATCTGATGCCTCTATCAGTCGTCCACCAGGAACAACCAGAGAGTCGGTATTTCTTTTGCCAGAAATACTATACCGACTTTACGCTAAAACACTATTCACGAATATCATAAAAACTGTTTCACGACTTTCGCAAAAACAGATTCACGAATATTTGCGGAAACACTATTCACAACTCGCAAGATTATACGTGGATTACATATTTCTTTCTTTTCTACGCAAAACACTATTTGGGTGAGAAAACGAGAAAGAGAAAATATAACCGAATCGAATCGAGTCGAATCTAATTTCTGATTTTTCTCTCACCCCTACCCCCTTATTTATAGGGTATAGGGTCGGTTTTCAAAAGACCAAAATATCCCCATGAAGTCGGTTCCAAGTGTAAAGACCGAAATGCCCTTGGCCCAAAATTCAATTGATTAATTTGGGCTTTCAATTGGGCTTTTAATTTGGGCTTTTAATTTAAATTCTAAATTTAAATTTGGTCCAAATTCAAATGGGCTTTTGGCTCAAAATATTAATTCATAATTAATATTTATAATCCATTTATTATTAATATAATTATTCTGAACAATTCTGAACAATTATATTTTCTTGCGACTGTTGTTGCGATAAATTTATACAACGTGTCGTACACGCTTATAAATTTAATGTGTTTAAGCTTGTCATCTCTATGATATTTATTTATTAATTATAACATTTATAATTAATTAAATAATTAATTCTCTGATTACTTTCCTATTGGTGTGACCCGATAGGATCTATGTTATGTTGGCAATAAAATTAAAACTCCTTTTAATTCTATAAATCATAAGCGGCATCTGGCAGAATGCATTATGATTACCCAATTGACACAGATGATATTGTACAATACAATATCACGATCCAGTAAACAATTTACTCGTGTTAATTCTTATGTCTCATAGTATCAGATCAGTTTCAAGGTAGGTATGTGTCATCCTTGCAAACTTAATCTTTTCTCGATCTTAAGTAGATTATCAAATATGATTAACTCTTTAATCATACCATGCACAAATAATCTTACTTTATTAAGGGGCCCAGTGATACTATTACCCGTAATGTATACGAGGGACAATAGTAGTCTTGGTGAACATCTCTCCTCCGCACAAGTCATGTATACTGAAATGTCATCTGTATAACTACTTTTTACGGATAGCGTTGAACAACACTCACGAATACACACTTCTCATGTAGGAAAGACGAACCACCTCATACTTTAGAACTTAACACTAAATGAAACATTAATGACACGAACACAATTCCATTTAACGTTTCATTAAGTGTCTGTCAAATACCATGTTCTCTAACATGTATCTATATGATTAAAATGACAACTCTTTGTCTATAGTTTGTAAAACTTAACCATCATTTAATCAACATACTAACCTTTGATTGGTCAATTAGTGTTCTTTGCTAATTACCTCGGTTAGTGACTATTAAGAGTATTTATCATCTATATTATGGAGTTCTACAATTTCAAGTCATTAACTCGAAATGATTCATAATTCGATAAATCTCGAAGAACAAAATGATATCTTTATTAATCATTAATTACATGAACAAAATACATATAAAATAAAATTATCCTATGATTGACTTCTAGATTATTATACTAACACCCACGTCCCCCACTACTTTCACTACTTCACCTCTCATTTAGGAAGACTATAAATACCCCTCTTGTAATAGGATTTAGTGTGCGTGTTTAATTGTGTTAAGTCCAGAATAGTATACTAGCAATCCTCATTGTTAAGTTAGATTAGAGAGTTACTTAGAGAGAGAAGGGTAGCCATTAGAAGTCAAACAAGAGAATAATGCGTCATCTAAGGAGGCAGAGGTTCTTCCATCTTCAATTGGGTTGTAATTTATGTTCTTCTTATTTTTTTTTATTTTGCCATGGCTATGAGAAACTAAACTTCTCATCTCTAGGGTGAGGGTTATACTTGAATTCTTAATTATGTTTTAGTATATGTTTATGTTTTGTTTATGTTGTGATTTAAGTTTTCTTTTGCACTTTATATTCTTTTTTATTGTATCATTGCATACATAGTTCTGTCTACTATATGCTAATGATCTCCACATATTAATAGGTGTTAAGTCGTTGCATCATAATATGAGAAGGATAACGCATGTAAGTACTCCAAACACTTCCACTAACGAGGCTTGGCAGCGGTTCAAAGACTAGGGTTAGAACCCAATGGGCTCCATTGGCAGGATAACGTAAATTGTATTTTAAATAACATTAGAAAACACTTAGATTAAGTAGGATCTTTAGGATATTTCAACTATGGGGTAGTATAGGAAAATAATATAATTGCGTACCTAAAATACTTTAGTCTTGATAGCCCAAAAGCCGATCGCAAGATAAAAAAACCTTTCAAATCGCATAAGAAAACACCTAGCACGCCCCGCGGGTAGTGACAGTGCCGTATGTGGGGTAGCTGTGGGGCAATCTAGGCCGCATGCAACAGTGATAGTGCCGCATGTGACGTAGAGAGACGTCGAAACTTATACTAACATGATTAAGAAGGACAGAAACTTGAACCTTAGAGGCTCTCTATCTACTGTTTAACCATTACCTTGATTGCAATTAGCGCCACCACCTCAAACTTTTAAGAAACCCGATAACCTAGACTAGTGAAAATTGTTTAAAATCTAATACACTATCCCTGTGGATCGACACCCTAATCATACTACACGGTAGGATCATGCGCTTGTGATCTGAACGTAAGTAGAAATTAGGGTTTATAAATATTTAAAAGTAGTAGTTCACTTTGGACTCATCAATATCCACTGCGCGTCTAGTGTTAAACTTTATCTCAGATTTAATTTACACATGGATTCTGTTTTTTTCGGACAGTGAACAATTGATGAAGTGAATTGAATTATTGCACCTATAAACTATCAAAATTCCCTACAATAGCATATGTATAGTTTTTGATGATCTGATTTTTTTTTGAGTAAAGGTTGGAGGTCAAGTCATCCAACTATTTAATATCCATAAAGGATTGCCCCTTCCGGATTTCGAACCTACGACCTCCCACACGGAGATCATTGCATTTGCCACTAGACCAAAGGCTAGTTCTTTACTTTTTGATGATTTAATTGTAGTGAGATTTTTTTTTTGAAAAATAGGCATAAATACCCTTCCATTGTATAAAAGCAAACATACAATATCCATAGTAAAAAAACAAACAGAAAAACATGTAAAACTAGCCAAGAAGAAACCCAGTGCCTGCATAGGGTAGGCAAGTGCCTACCCCTGGAATGATATAGTGCCTACTCCTGGTCTGAGCTAGTTTGATTCTTGAACCGATTCCTTCCGTGCTTTGGTCAATTTTGCATATTTTGTTTTTTCATGACTGCGATGTTCTATTTCGTAAATAGAATGAAGGATAAGAAGAGAACAAAAAATGTCTGACGGTGGGACCTATCATTACAATTCTAAGGAAATGGGATGTCCGAACTTTGTGGACATTTTATTATTCAATACATATATTTCAGTTAAATTTTTATCTAAGTTTTAACTTCAATTTGCTAATTTGCTAAGAACAGTCCCACTTTGAACTGTGCCAAACGAATTTTTAATTAGCATAGAAAACATATTTCAATATGGTGTCAATCGATTTCATGATTATAACATATTTTTAATAAATATAGTTATAGGGACTGAGTTGCAATTGTGTACCCGATAAGTTAATGGGTTTGCATCCGATTAGTTATTTAAACCCAATTAGCGCCCTACCCTGACAGAAATCCTGAATCTGCCCCTGGTCTCAGCAGCACACCCAGCATCCTTAACCATATACTGTACTCCAAGACTGATCCACAAGAAGCAGTATCAAAGTTTCAGTCGTATTTATTTATCACATCATCAATCCTAGACAAAACACAAGTATATCCATACCTAAATCCATAAAACAGTCACATGCACATGCCAAACTACCAGATTCAGCAAAGAGATACCAATATATGTGCTACAGTACCAAGTGAAAATAGCAAAAGGCACTAACGCCAACAATAAAGCATTCATGGGAGCATCCCATTTAATACATAAAAGTAAAGCATATGAGAAGACACAGAGATCAGGTATGTATGTGAGAAGAGAACAGGTCATGTGCAACATAGCAAGGACAACTCTTAGTTGGCAAGCAACAATGGTACATGTTATAGTCTGAAAATTTTAAATTATTAATTAGCTAATAATTTATAAATTTCGCCTAAATAAAATTTTAATAGATTAATCGACGATTAAATTATACAAATTAGAAACTTCGATTAATATTCCGTGATGAAAAACAAACTCTTGTGATACGATTAGGAATGAAACAAATTATTCAAATACTATATCTATTTAAAAAGAAATCTCTAAAAGCTAATAATTAGTTTTATAAATTACCACGAACAACGTTAAATTAGTACAAGAATTTTGAAACGTAAACTTCGTCTAATTAATCTAATCTAAAACACTCTTTTGGTTAATTGTTGTACTCCATTTAAATTCCAAAGCAATCTCAGCCATTCAATTTTTAATCCGCACGAACTTAAAGAAACCCCTTTTCAAAACCCCTCCCTTCTCACCTCTCCTTTTCCCTTCTCTGTCGGCTGGGGGCCGCCCGTTCAAACTCTTTTGTCTCTCTCTCTCTTTGCGCAAGAGCGCTAGGGTTTCCTCCTTCTTTTCTTCTCGCATGTGCGGCTGACACCCGACCTGCCCCCATCCCATCCCTCTGCGAGAGGCGACTAAATCGCGTTTGACGCGCGATTTACGCACTTAATCTCTGTGTTTTGTTGACCCTGTGTGACTCTTCTCTCTCCCGGTTATATAAGTCTCTATCTCTCTCTCTTGGCTTTTGCTGTTGGTTGTTTGATTTTTGCTCTCATGTGCTGAGATTTTCGCCTTTCCCTCTATTTTTCTGTTTTCCTCTGTGATTGCTATATTCCAAAACCCTAAAAGGGTTTTTGTTGGTTCTAAGCTTGCTGGTGCTTTCGTTGCAATTTTTCTTGTGCCCGGGTGCTTGCTGGTGGTGCTTGCTAAATTTCTTTGACGGACAGAGGCGAGGTGACACTTGGTGCCGGCCCTTTTTTTGGTACCCCTTTTTCAATCGGAGCCTCTCGGGTAATTAAAAACACTCCCATGTTTTTATTGTGACTTGTGTGATTTATGTTTTTGAATTTGGAGAATTTAACGAGTTCGCACAGGTTATTGTTTTTCCCGGCGTAACTACGTGTGACTGTGCATTTCTTCCTTGTCCAGTTTATTGGGGGTTGACTGTGACATTGGTATCGGTACTGGTACCGGCTGTGTGTTTTTTATTAAGGCCCGGCTATGCCATTCTTTTTGTTCCTTTCTGCTGTGCTGTGTATGCAGCCTTTGCCTCTCTTTTTCCCTGTTATCTGTTACTGGTGACCATGTGGTTACCAGCCTTAATGCCGCCTTTGTCCTGATTTCTTGCGGTGCTGTTTTTGGGGCTTGGGTGCTGATTTTGTGTCTTGTGCCGCCTTGTGTTGTTGCATGTTACTGGTACCAGTAGGTGCCGGCCCAGTGTGACTACTGGTACCGACTTGGTTGAATTTAGTTGTGTTGATGCGGCTATGTGTTGTTACCAGACTTGAACTGACAGGGGCCTTTTTGTAAATTTTCTAAGATTGAGGGTTGATTTGTTAAACAGTAGGAACCTTGAGTAAATTGTTATAAATTGAGGGACTGAATTGATTAAATGTGAGATTTAAACTTTGGGTCTAATTTCTTATTGGGCCGTAGCTTATAAGGCATTGGGCCTTCTTCTCTGTTGGGCTCGGCTGAGAAAGAAGTTAAAGGGCTCTGGCCCATTTTTGAATTTAAATGATTCGGCCTATTGGGCCGAAATGTGAATAAAGGAGAAAATGTTGAAAAAGAGTTGGATTTTTAACTTGGGCCAAATCTGAAAAATAAATTGGAATTGGGCTCTTTGACTTGGACTCAAGTAAAAATTGACAAGTGGCTTAGGGTCTCGAGCCTCCTCTTGGTAGGCTCAACTCAAGATCAAAGCATAATAAAAAGGGGATCGCAAAATTAGGGCGTAAACAAGCAATGATGATTGATTTTTAATTAAAAGGAAGTTGAACTAAAATTGGTAGTTTATGTATACCTAAAGACTGGGAAATGATTATAACAGCCTTTGATAGCTGCCTCATAACATAATTTGAGCAGATATAAAGATCCGATCCGAATGAGCAATGTATGATTTCGAAACACATTAACATAAAAACCCCACACCGTAGTTAATTAAAATTAATAACTTAAGAAATTGATTCTTATAAAAATAAAAATAAATATATTGTTAATTAATAAAGGACAATTAGTTAACAACATGTTAATATTTTTCGTATCTAAATTTTATTAAGTAGAATAATTAATTAAGTAATGCATTTTTATTTATATACGAACTTAGAATAAATTTAGTTGATTATTAGGGGAATGAATCAGTAAATAGTAAATGTACTTTTGCACTACGAGTATTAAAATGCGATTAGTTATTGCACCAACTTAAAGTAATATTTAATTTATATATTTTATCGTATAAGTAATTAGTAGGACCTTTTATATTATAATAATTTATTTAAACAACTTATCTTCAAATTAAAATATAATAAATATTTTATTTACGTTAGATTAAATTAAACTGAATTAGACTTAATTACTTACGCTCAATCGGAATCTAGTCGAACTGACTGAACCGATTGAGTGTTGTACTCTGTAGTTGATCAATTAAGTTCAAACGCGTAATTAAAATAGTAAAAATAGGGTAAACCAGGTTACGAGTATTTAGTTAGAATTTAATTAATTTACGTACGAATTACATGTCATCAGACCTACTTCGATTCTGACCTATGGTCCGATCCCGCTGACGATTATACCGGAGCAGGCGAGGATCGTGCAGATTACAGAGGCGATTAGAGCGCGTTTGCTTTCGACCTACGATTCAGGTGTGGGATATCTAAATTACTTTTTCATGGCATACTCTTACCAGTCGACTACTTGACCGGTCATCCGTTTTAAATTAAATAGTTGCATTGAAAACTATAGAGCATGCTTATCTTTTTTGCACTGTAGATAGGATTTGCATAAACCCCGATAAATGAAAATTTACTGTATTTTAGGAGTAGAGTAATTTAATTATACATTATATTATTATATTAGTTTAGAATATTAGTTGCCCTTTTCTCGTAGAGGACAATATATTATTATGTAGTTGCACATGTGCATTGGTGAGTGTTGAGAAGAAGACCGAGTGACTGCGTTCCAGCTTGTTGGGATGGAACGAGTTGGTCCGTTAGCCATTGAGCCGAGGGATCACTTGATCTCTTGGAGGTCTTTTAGGATAAATATTATATATATTAAAGTTGATATTATATATTCTTTTCGATCATTTTACCATTTACATGTGGTCCGATCTCAAGTCCGAAGGCACGAAACGATTCGGGATTTCCCCCCTACATTAGGAACTAGCCTAGTACGGCTTCTGCGGTTGCGGTAGCATATTTTATTTTATTGCACATGGCTGATTTCGAGCCCTTTTTCCCATTTGGTCTGGCCGGACGGTGGAGTCCCGTTGTCTGCTCATGAGGAAACGAGTTAACATATTCTTACAACCTGCTTGTATAATTTCTCCTATTTTATATGTTTGGTGGAAGAATCATTTTAGAGTAAGGAAAATACACGAACTTATATATAACCATCTGCTAGCGTGTATTGTCTTGTGGGGCAATGCTCGATGTCATTAGGCAACGAGTATCATTGCACCCCCTGATTGCAGTACTTGGATTATATCGTGTTGAAATTATCAATTCGATTTGCACAGCACGGGATGATATTCTATCCGTACTATTATTATATTAATTCTTACACACAGTACTCACGTACTGGACTCCAATTTGGATATGAATATAATATTCTCCTTGTGTTTTATTTTGGGTATCTTTGCATGTTGGCATAATAGATTAATCGCATCATGGCATCTAGGGCTGCACAAAAAATTCGTAGTTCGTAATTCGATTCGAGTTTGATTCGAAAAAGTTCGTAAAAAGTTCGATTCGAAATTGAGTTCGTTCGAAATTAATTCAAACCAAACTCAAACTGGACCTAGTTCGTTCGAAATAGGTTCGCAAACCAAACTTAGTTCGAAATTAACTCAAATGTGAATCGTTGATTTCCGCTGATAATAAACTTTAATGTTTTATTTAGGATAATATTTGGGTTTGTAATAATTCTAAGACTTTGGTGATTTTTGGTGATTGTTTTGTACTTCTATTGATATTTAAATTGTACTTTGAATACTTTGGATATTTGAAAACTTTGGTGATGTTGCTCATGTTGGATATTTGGAAAACTTTGGATTCTGTGATTGTACTGAACTTTGATTGATTGTACTTAAGTTTGGTGTTTGATATAAATTTTGGTATTTGTGATGAACTTTGATATAAACTTTGGTATACTGTGTAATTAGAATTCAGAATGCCTGAGTTTTTATTAAAGTGCTGTAATTTCGAATTATGGCCCAGCCATAAGTCATAACTCGTAAGTCGTAACAAAGTTCGAAATTGAGTTCGTAAAAAATTCGATTCGAAATTGAGTTCGTTCGAAATTAATTCAAACCAAACTTAGTTCGAAATGAATTTAAACCAAACTCAAACTGGAGGTAAGTTCGGTTCGGTTCGTTTGCAGCCCTAATGGCATCTATTATTTATATTTTTCTTTTAAATAGTTAATAAGTTAGGATATTTATAATAAACCATATGCATATAAATTATTGTTTCAAAGACTTTACGTAATTTATAATTAAAAGTGCTTTGACCAGAGAGGATCCCTGAAAGGGTAATTCTGGGTCACATACTGCGCGATTGGTCGCTCATCCACCTTTTGATGTGAGATTTCAGGTACAGAGACTGGCGATCAGCAGCTGGATTTGCTAGGAGCTGTCCTCGATGACCACGCTGTTTGAGTTGTCTTTGATAGGACTTTTTAGGATTTATGAGTCGTGATACTTTTGTTTGTACATCAGGATCGTAGTTCATGTATCACCTTTCTTAGATTATGTTTTATTATCATGTGAGTTGTATGGATTGATATGTATATGTATACTTATGGATTGTATGAGTGATGCTCGATTTTATATTATTCATGCTTCTGCACTTTACTTATATTGGTATTTGTTTAGCCTTGCATGTTTATTGATTTAATAAACACGAGGCAATGACTGATCATGCCTTAATCCAGAATTCTCGGTTTGGAATGTGACAGTACCAGTGGTACAGTGGTATCAGTATGCATCTCAAGAGCTAGCAAGGGAGGAAAAGATTGAAGTGGCACCATATCCATGTCCTCAGAAATAGAAGATTGTGCAAATTGCATCACATTTTTCTTTTTATTACCTGACTAATAATCCAACAAAGAATAAATAAGTAAAAACATTTGTCTAACTGTAGGTACAGTTTTATTGTCAAAACAGATAGAGTTCCTTGTTTTTCAAATACTCCAACATATTGCACTAACAACCATTAACACCTCTTTTTTTTTAGGGGCAAGGACATAGCCAACTGTTGTATATTTTCTAAAGAAGTCCAATCACCATTAAGGTTTTAAAATTGGCCTATCTAGAACCAAATGTGAGAAATATAAGAGCATTTAAGAAATAGGTGTAGTGTTGATTCTTCTGCACTATTACAAAAGTGACAATGTGGGTTCCCTTGCCATCTCTTATTTTTCAGCACAGTTTTAGTAAGAATTTTAGTTTGAATCAACAACCACATGAAAATTCTTATTTTCAGAGGTACAGGAACATGCCACCACATATCTGCATATTGAATTTGGACTTCTCTAAAAGAGAGGAAATTGTATAAAGATGATGTGGTAAACTGTTGTTTGGAATTCCATTTTCATTTAGGAAAATCTGGATTATCAGTTAGAGAGCATGAGGTAATTATAGCAACAATTTCATGCCATTCAGATAATAGAATGCCATGTAGGTTACTTCTAAACCTTAACATGACCCCTCTTGATTCAATGACATCATGTACACAGATAGAAGGATTAGAGCAAATAGCAAAGAGATGAGGATATGCTGTCGATAAAGGGCACTTTGAGTGCCATGTGTCAATCCAAAACTTAGCCGTTTAGCCATCACCAATCTGAAAAACACAACTCAGTTGTCCTATGTATTGCAATTTATAAATTTCTCTCCAAAAATGTGACATTTGTGCAGGCTGTGTGTGAGTATCGTATTTAATTTGCAACAGTTGTTTCCAAAGACCCGAATTGTTAGGGTTGGACCATTTTCACCACCATTTAACAAGTAGTGAAACATTCATGAGGTGTAAGTCCTTGACCCCTAACCCTCCATAGTCTTTGGGATAACACACTAATTACCAGTTAACCAAAGAATTTTTTACTAGGTCCAGCATACCTTACCACAAGAAGCGACGTCTAACTCTATCAATTTGTTTTCTAACTTTCACAAGCATTTTATAAAGAGATAACATGTATAAAGAAACTACAGATAAAACAGAGTTTACCAAAGTTAGTTGACCCCTGATAGAAAGCAAATTACCTACCCAGCCCTGCAAATTTTTAGTGACTTTATCTACTATGCAACTCCAATCAGCAGTAGCTAGTTTTTTATCACTTAATGGAACTCCCAAATATTTCAAAAAAAGTTTAGAGACTTTACACCCAAACACATATGCAAGAACAACCCCATTATAAAGTGAAATTTGTAGGGTAATTAATTCAGTTTTTTGAAAATTAATTTTGATACCTGAAAGAGCTTCAAAACAGAACATAGTCCTAGAGCATAGTCAATATTATTAGGGTAGCCTTAAAAAATAATATGGTGTCGTCAGCGTAATAACAATTAGTTATACTATGATCATTAGCTAAATGAGGCCCAAGACCTTGAAGAAGACCAACTGACTTGCCTTTATTAAACATCCTACACAACACAACACCAACTAACAAGAAGAGAAAAAGGGGGATAGAGGGTCCCCCTGTCGGACACCTCTCTGACATGAAAAGTATGGAGAGAGAACACCATTAACATTTATGCAAGTAGAGCTACTATGTAACAAATGTAGTATCCAAGAGACCCATTTATCATCAAATAATCTAGTAATTATAACTTCTTTAACAAATTGTCAATTGACTTTATCGTAAGCCTTCTCTTGATCAATTTTAATCACTACACCTTTGTTTTGCTTACAAGAGTGCAACAGTTTATGACTTAACACGACATTATCTAAAATGTTTCTACCTCTAACAAAGGCAGCTTGGGTTTGATCTACAAGTCTATCCATAATATTATCTAGCCTCATAGTGAGCAACATAGAAATAATATTCATACTACAATTAACTAAGCTTATCGGTCGATATTGTTTAACACTGGTAACTTCTTTCTCTTTAGAAATAAGGTAAACAACATTTTGATTAAGGTGTGCTAATGAAACTATGTTATCTACAAAAGCATTAGCGAAAGTACAAATATCATTCTTAACAATATCCCAAAAATGCTGGTAGAAACCAAAAGGATACCATCAGAGCCAGGGGCACCTGATTGATCTGAGGAGAAGACAACATGTTCAATTTCATCCTCAGAAAAAGATACAACTAATAAAGTATTTTCAAGAGGAGTGACCTTTTAAGATTCTTCCCAAAAATTAGACTGCATAGTTGCCCCTTTAATCTCGCTAATCCCCAAAATATTTTTATAGTAACCAACTATGTGTTTTTCAATCACTTGGATCTGATCAGTCATTTGCCCTTAAATGTCCATGTGTAAAATAGACTGTTTTTTATATTTGTGATCAGAGTCAAAATAATGATGATTTACGTAGGGTTTTGGCTTAGGTTTTGCATATTTTCTCACACTTATGTTTAATTAATTAGAGAAAAAGGCTACTGTCACCATTCTTTATGTTTTATTGCAGAAAACATGTTTTGGGACTATTTTACACCAAATGGAGCTAGAATCGGGTCAATCGGATCAGCGACGCTCATCGACTAAGTCTCTGTTACGGCCCGTATTGCCTAATACGGACCAGGCCTAGCACAGACCAGAAGATAGCGCTGGGAGCATTAAACCCTAACCGTCAAGGTCCTAATACGGACCGTATTGCCCAATACGGTCCGTATCCGAAGGCGTCTCTTGGGAAATAACTGCCGACAGCTGTTTCCAGATCAGTTTCTTAGCCCCTACTCAATCTCCAGACGTCCCTCCACTCCTATATAAGGCCCCTGGGCAGAAGGAATAGTTATCTTTGTAATTAGGGTTAGATTTGATTAAAGTGAGAAGAGAGGAGTGCTTGTAACAATGCCGTTCCGCGGCTAAGTTCCTTTTCTTAGGGCTAGGCAGTAAACCTTGTTACTCTTGATGTTTTGATATATATATTTCTGTTGATTATGATTTCTTGTTGTTGAAACAAAATGCTTTTGTGATTTACTATCTCTTCATCTAACTTCAATGATCTAGTTTGGTCCGTTAGGGTAGTGACAGTACTTTAATGGTAAGAGAAACTATTTGTATGAATTAGCCTCGTTGAGATCTATTAGGTTTATGTGAAGAAAACCTTAGCGGGGAAACCATAAACCAGACCAATAAAACGCGTACCAAATTCCATCACTTGCGTAAAGTAAATCACAGTGATATGTGTAGAAATTTGGGGTATTTGAGAGATCAGACATTTGCGTAAGGTAAATCGCAGTGTCCTATGTAGAATCTCAGTGAAAGATCTGTCATTCTTGCGTAACATAAATCACAATGACCTATGTGGTGTCTTTCATTAAACAACAACAGGAAATCAGACGCAATATGAATATATTGTCAAGGCGGATTGAGTGGCAATGGTGTGCCGAAACCCTAGGAATTCTCATCTCTATCTTTATTTTAATTACTTTTAATTGCTTCCTAATTTACATTGATCAAAACAACATCTCTCAATTTTCAGATTTCATCTAGCCTTTCGAAAGATTGCGATTCGATCGCTCAAAGCATTGAACCAATATTCCCTGTGGATCGATCTCGAATATACTACTCGATAGGATTGTGCGCTTGCAGTCCGAACCGATAGCATTTCCGAGTTTATAAATATTAAAAGAAACATTGCTCTCTTTTGAGTGATCAAGCTTTTTGGCGCCGTTGCCGGGGAATAACGGTTCATTGTGCAAGGCCTCGCGAGACGCCCTTGCTTTGACCATTGAATCCAATTAATTAGAAACGCCTAGATTTCTTTTTATTTTCTGCATTTTTATTTTTCTTTTATTTTCAATTTCGTTTTTATTTTTATTTTCCTTTTTATTTTCAGTTTTTAGTTTAATTTTCAGATTTTCTTTTCTTTTTAGGACACTGCACGCTGGCCGAATCATCCGTACGAAGATCCGAGAGGATTGCTAGTAGGAGAGGACAATTCGCTTCCACATCACCGATAAGAACCAATCATAGTTCTTTATCGAGTAATTCTGAAAGCGAAGAAGACTCAGATTCGATCAACATGAATATTCCACCGAACGAACCGATCAATAATGGAAGACAACACAATGGTGATAATGAAGTTCACGATGCAGCAAGACCCAAACTTCTACGAGACTATTGCGTACCGCGCGCGAATGATCCTAATTCTAGCATAAACCCGCCAACTGTTACGAACCATAATTTTGAGATCAAACCTGCTCTCATAAATATGGTTTCGCAACAGCAATTTGGAGGATTTTCACATGAAGATCCACATCTTCATTTGTCAATTTTCCTAGGGATATGCGAGACGATAAAGATCAACGGAGTTACCGATGAAGCAATCAGACTAAGGCTATTTCAATTCTCATTAAAAGATAAAGCAAGAGCATGGTTATTTTCCTTACCGGCCAATCCATTCAAACTTGGGACCAATTGTTTAATGTGTTTATTGCAAAATATTTTCCACCATCCAAAACTTCGAGGTTTAGAAATGCAATTACTAATTTTGAACAAAGGGATGGTGAAACATTGTGTGAGGCATGGGATAAATATAAGGATATGTTAAGGTGTTGTCCACATCATGGTCTAGAAAGATGGCTGATTGTCCAAACTTTTTATAATGGTCTAAACCCTACCGATAGGTTGTCTATTGATGCTTCCGCAGGAGGAGCAATCATGAACAAGGAACCTGACGAGGCTTACAACCTAATTGAAGAGATTGCAATCAACCAACACTACTGGATCCCTGAGCGAAAGAAGTCAACTCCAACACCTGGCATGCACCGAGTAGATGATATATCCATGCTGAGCGCAAAGATCGATGCTTTGCAGATGGCACTCAACAAGCAAGCCAAGCAGCGAACGGTAGCAGCAGTCAATGCCGCAACATCATGTGGCTATTGTGGAGGAGTGCATGAGATGACCGAATGTATGAATGTGACAGTAACTGAGGAAGAAATGGAGCAAGCGAACGCAATCGACAATAGCTTTCGACATCAGCCCGCCTACAATACATACCATCCAAACAACCGAAACCATCCAAATTTCTCATACGCAAACAATCAAAGACCTGCTGCACCTCAACAGAACTACCAACCACAGCCCAATTATCAACCAAGATACAACAATCCTCAACCGAATTATCAACCAAGGCAATACAACCAACCACAGCAACCTGACATCACATCTTTAATGGAGAGATTCCTAGAGAAGCAAGATAAGGCTAACGCCAAAATCGCGCAAAAGATCGAATCCTTAACAAACCACAACAAAGACTTAGAAGACAATGTCTCTAAGATGGCAAGAGAACTCTCGAGTATTACATGCGGAAAAGGCAAATTTCCAGGCCAACCGGAAGAAAACCCGAGAGAGACTTGCAAGAGCATAACATTAAGGAGCAGTACAGCTTATCAGGGACCTCCCATGCCCGATCAAATTTCCGATGAGATGCATGCAGAGCCATCACATTCCGAAGAATACGAGCCGCAACCACCAGAGCCGCCCGTATTCGAACTGCAGACAGACCCTATTGAGGAGCAGAATGACACCGTAGGTGGAAACGAGCGACAACCCGAACCTGAATACATTTCACCACCACCCTACAAGCCACCTCTGCCATTCCCTCCAAGGCCTGCCAAGCACAAGATAGAGCAGCAATTTGCGAGATTCATGGAGACACTCAGGCAGTTACAAGTCACAATCCCCTTCACTGAAGCAATTGCAAGCATACTCTCGTATGCTAAATTTCTGAAGGAGATTCTCTCAAACCGAAGTAGGCTCCAAGAATTCTCAACAGTTTCGCTCAATCTGGAGTGTAGTGCGCTCGTGCAAAGCAAATTACCGACGAAGTTAAAAGATCCGGGAAGCTTCTCGATACCATGCACTATTGGCACAACCGATTTTAAGAGAGCTTTGTGTGATCTAGGAGCAAGTGTGAGTTTGATGCCTAAGGTAGTATTTGATAAACTGGAATGTGGAGACCTATCACCAACACGGATCTCATTGCAACTAGCTGACCGATCAATTTGATATCCTGAAGGAATGTTGCTTGACATCCCAATCAAAGTTGGTAAATTCTGGATACCGGCAGATTTTGTGGTAGTTGATATGGAAGAAGATGAGCAGATTCCGATCATCCTTGGAAGGCCATTCCTCGCCACATGTGGGGCAATGATCGATGTTAGGAACGGGAAGATTTCACTCAATGTTGGCGAGAACAAAATGATCTTCAACATGAATGAAACCAAAGTCCCACCTGACATAAATCTTGTCTACAATTTGGAAACAGCGGACGAGTATGGCAATGATGAATTGCGAATGGATGAATTTGAAGACATCGAAGAAATGATGCACGAAGCAGAAATGGAGAGATTGTTCATTGTACAAGATGACGGTCAGATCCATCCAACCTCCGTGACAACACAAACCGATGATCTGAACAAGAGCCCTAATATCGCAAACAACAGGAATTATTCTCTCTTAGCCCTTGCATTAATAAAAAACCTACGCGAAGAACTCGATGCAATTTCTCAAAGACTGGACGAGGTCGAAGTAGTACTCGGTGTGAGTCTGGCATTCGACCCCGGACCTCAAACACCAACCGACTTCTTCGAGAAGGGCAATGATGATGAAACCACAGAAGACGCTGAAGGCGAACCACCCGACAAGCAGCCCACTTGCATTGACGGGAGGATATCTAGAAGACACTAACAAGATACCAAGTCAAGCTAACGACTTTAAACAAGCGCTTCTTGGGAGGCAACCCAAGACCATTTTTATATCTTCTTATAAATTATTTAATTTTCAGTTTAATTAGGACTTCAACAAAGAAACAACTCATATCCACCTTTTTCCTACGATCAGGTAAGAATATTAGAGGAAAGGCTTGATTAAAGACATCTCGGAAGATGGAAAAATACTCTCTGGTACGGCCTGTATTGGCTGATACAGACCATACCAGTAGATACGGGGGTAATAGAGTAAGAAAAGAGGAAACAAGTGGTGAATACGGCCCGTATTCACAGGGATTAAAACTTAGCGGTTATTGGGTTTGAGCATAACGGATTGGATACAGACCGTATTGGCTGATACGGTCCGTAATAAAGGTTAATCCAGGAGATGCGAACCCGTTAAAAGAGACGTTTGAAATCCCGCGCGAATCACGTCTCATAACCGTTAACCATTTTTGTTTTTAATCCCCTAAACCTCTTCTCTTCCTCTCTTTCCCTATTCTCTTCCCCTCAATCTCTTCTCTTTCTCCCTCTTCCACTCTTGCTCGAAAATCAAACCTCCATTTTGCCGCCGATCTCCATCGCTGAACTCATCTCCACACACTATTGAAGCCGCCGCCGGCCTTCTTCTTCGCGCCTCAACCCTAATACGGACCGTACCGGGTCCGTATCCGGCGGCCTCTCGAGTCTCCTCCAAATTCGGTTTTTCTAAACCCTATTTCAATTTCAAAATTTAAAAATCATTTTTGCATTTGTTTAAACTTAAATCTCTGTTACATCAATTTAGGTAATTAGGCTTTATTTCGTAAAATCAACAAAAATCACAAAAAAATTAGTTTCTGTTGATTTTCCCAATTTTTACCAGTATAATACGGTCCGTATTGACCCAGTCCGAATAGTTTACCAGAATCAGCACTTAGTCTTTCTAGAAATACCTTTTAATACGGTCCGTATTGGTGATACGGTCCGTATTCAGTCCTGTACTTGGTCAACTTTCACCAGCTAACCAGTCCGTATTAGGACCGTATTGACTGATACGGTCCGTAACAGAGACATTAATTTTAAACAAATGGCTCCAAAAATGAAAAAGATTTTAGGGGCAGTTACAAGGAGTGCCAAGAAAGCCCTCGGAAGTGCCGGCCCGAGTAATTCACCGCAGGGCTCCTCTAGCCGATCCTCCCGGTCCTCCAGCTCACAACCACAATCCTCCAACCATTCATCCTCTCATTCTGACACTCAGCAATCAATCAGAGACACACCAGTCTCAGATGCAGACTATGAGCCAGAGGAGTTCAACCCTCGGGATTTTGGTCTTGAGGAAGAAGATTCCGATGAATCGATGGAGGAAGCAACCGAGTACCAACCAGTCTTCTCGCATCCACAATTCGGACAAAGCTACGAGAAGTTGAAAACAAAGGAGGTCATATACCACAAATCCATCCACACGGAAACACTCGAGCGACTAGGCCTTCTCGCACAAACCGAGCAGCTCGCCAACCGCATCCACCTCTGGCAATTCCTCCAACTGATCAAAGGAGTCAAAATTTACGAGGTGCTCACGAAGGAGTTCCTTGCGACTTTCAGATACAATGAAGACTCCATCACTTTCCAGATGATTGGCGAGCAGTACACAGTCACCATGAATGATTTCTGCGCCATCTTCAACCTCACCGACAATGGCACTTCTGATTCTCCTGACTGCCGAGAGTTCTGGTACAGCATCACTGAAGACAACCAAAACTCAACTCGACCGGCGAGCAGAATCATCCATCCCCAAGTCCGCCTCTTGCAAATAATCCTTGCCAATTCCATTTTTGCGAGAGGCGAGAGTTCATCAAAGGTGACATTACCCGAACTCTATCTTCTCAAATGCATGATCGAGCCAACACCGGTGCGACCTCACCTTGGCCATCTCCTTTGCAACCAAATCCGTGAGGTCGCCCGTGCTAAGAAAAGTAATGGAAAGATTTCCATTGGATTCGTGGCCACGATCTTGGCCAACCAACTCGCTCTGCAGATCGATCATCTCAAAGAGGCAAGCGGGCTCACACAAATCGACATGTCATGCCTCCAAGCCATGAAATTCGTCACCGGCCACTATCCAGGTCCCTACTTCTACAATTCGTCGAAGGGAATTCTCCAATTCCCCTTCCGACATCTCAATCTCCGTAGTAGGGCCTCATGGAAAATGGCACGCCAAGCGAGCCCGACTTATGAGCCTCCTCAGGATTACATTGATGTAATCGAGAGCCAAGCCGCAATGCAAAATCAAGCTAACATCGATCGGCAGCAAAGAGAAGAGGAGGAGCCCCCTTTTAATGCATATAGGGAGGCAGGCACATCGGCAGCTAGAGCCGGATCTTCAGGGGCGGCACCATCTGATGCCCCTACAGATGATTACGATCAGTTCATCCAAATGGTAAATTGGATGGACTTGAACCTCACTGCGTTCACCTTGACAACGGACGAAACCACCCGGCAAATGGAGCTGAACAGTTCTACAATTCACCAAGAGGTTGGTGAAATCCGAAACAGCATGGAAGAGGTTCGGAGGAGTGTCGACGAGGGCAGGCGCGAGACTCAGCAGACGCGCTACATGGCACAGCAGTATTACCAGCATGCCCTCACCACCGGTTTACCATACCAGCCACCACCCTATGGACTCTTCGACCCATCATTCTACGAGGAGATCCAGCGCCCACCACCACCTCCACCACCTCAGGATTGAGGTGCAGTGAGTTGTATCTTTCCCCGGTCTTTTTACTTTACTACTTCCTTTATTTTTATCTCTCGAGCATTGGGGACAATGCTCAATTTTATTCGGGGGGTAGGAGGTAAATTGACCATGTATCTTTAAATTTTTCGCATTTTAAATTCTTAGGTGCTAGTAGTTTTACTCAATTTTTGACTAGGGTTGGAGGCTTTACCGAAAATCCTAGAATGATTAGATTGAGCTTTTTAGCTAGCTTGCATTTTTATTTTTCCTTAGGAGTAGGTTAATCAAATAGGAATTGTTTTAAAATTGAATTAGACTAAGGTTTAGACAATTGGCCATGATACAAAAAATTCAGAATTTTAAAAATAATTAGTGATCTCAAAGTGAACAATTAATTGCTAACCATGAGTGTTGACCAAAAATCGCAAACCCTAGAATTTTTATTGTTGAGTAATTTATTTTTGCAAAGTCTTTTAAACTTGATAGTGTTTTAGAATACCCATTTATTATAAATAGACCCCTAGCGAAACTATGCAATAATTCTTTGTATGAATGAATACTTGGAATTGTGTGTAATCATGGTGCTTGTGACACAAAAATATTTTATTTTTCAGAAAAAACGAAAAATACAAAAAAAAAATCAGAAATGAGAAAAATCCAAAAAAATAGAAAAATCAGAAAAAGAAAAAAATAGAATTAAAGATGGAGGATAAAAAGAGTACGGGTGCCTACGCAAGACTGGTTACCAATAGGCTCGAGAAAACCTCCCAAATTTAAATTCTTGTACATATTTAATTTTTCAAAAATAGTCACAAGTACCAACACACTTAGTTGTCATACTTTGCTCCAATCGATTGGGAAGGAAAATCAAAATTTATATCATTAGAATTCCTATCGATTGGAAGGGATCCATTTATAATCGAAGGGGAAATTAATACTCTCAATTTTAAGGATATTTGTGAAATAAATTGTTCAATGATAATTTTTCTAGGGTAAGCATAATGAGGTCAATCATGGGGTGAATAAATTGTTCAAGGGAGAGGTCATGAATATTTTTAAGTTCTAAATTTTTATTGTTATGCCAATTGTACCAAACCTAAGCCCTAATTTGATTTTTAACAAGACCTTGAGATTGTATGGTTTAATCTAAACCGGATCTTTGACCAGCTGGGATGTCGTTGCTTGAGGACAAGCAACAATTCAAGTTGGGAGGCGTGATCAGAGTCAAAATAATGATGATTTACGTAGGGTTTTGGCTTAGGTTTTGCATATTTTCTCACACTTATGTTTAATTAATTAGAGAAAAAGGCTACTGTCACCCTTCTTTATGTTTTATTGCAGAAAACAAGTTTTGGGACTATTTTACACTAAATGGAGCTAGAATCGGGTCAATCGGATCAGCGACGCTCATCGACTAAGTCTCTGTTACGGCCCGTATTGCCTAATACGGACCAGGCCTAGCACAGACCAGAAGATAGCGCTGGGAGCATTAAACTCTAACCGTCAAGGTCCTAATACGAACCGTATTGCCCAATACGGTCCGTATCCGAAGGCGTCTCTTGGGGAATAACTGCCGACAGCTGTTCCAAATCAGTTTCTTAGCCCATACTCAATCTCCAGACGTCCCTCCACTCCTATATAAGGCCCCTGGGCAGAAGGAATAGTTATCTTTGTAATTAGGGTTAGATTTGATTAAAGTGAGAAGAGAGGAGTGCATGTAACAATGCCGTTCCGCGGCTAAGTTCCTTTTCTTAGGGCTAGGCAGTAAACCTTGTTACTCTTGATGTTTTGATATATATATTTCTGTTGATTATGATTTCTTGTTGTTGAAACAAAATGCTTTTGTGATTTACTATCTCTTCATCTAACTTCAATGATCTAGTTTGAGTCCGTTAGGGTAGTGACAGTACTTTAATGGTAAGAGAAACTATTTGTATGAATTAGTCTCGTTGAGATCTATTAGGTTTATGTGAAGAAAACCTTAGCGGGGAAACCATAAACCAGACCAACAAAACGCGTACCAAATTCCATCACTTGCGTAAAGTAAATCACAGTGATCTGTGTAGTAATTTGGGGTATTTGAGAGATCAGATATTTGCGTAAGGTAAATCGCAGTGTCCTATGTAGAATCTCGGTGAAAGATCTGTCATTCTTGCGTAACATAAATCGCAATGACCTATGTGGTGTCTTTCATTAAACAACAATAGGAAATCAGACGCAACATGAATATATTGTCAAGACGGATTGGGTGGCAATGGTGTGCCGAAACCCTAGGAATTCTCATCTCTATCCTAATTTACATTGATCAAAACAACATCTCTCAATTTTCAGATTTCATCTAGCCTTTCGAAAGATTGCGATTCGATCGCTCAAAGCATTGAACCAATATTCCCTGTGGATCGATCTCGAATATACTACTCGATAGGATTGTGCGCTTGCAGTCCGAACCGATAGCATTTCCGAGTTTATAAATATTAAAAGAAACATTGCTCTCTTTTGAGTGATCAATCTGTTAGTGGCACATTTATGAAAATATCTAGTATTTAAGTCCCCTTCTTCTAACCACTTCTGTTTGGATCTTTCCTTCCAATATAATTCTTCCTCATCATAGATTTGATTGAGGTTGAGTTGGCACTGTTGCTGATAGACCCATGTGCCAATGGCCCTCAATAAACTTGAATTTGGCCCATAAAAGATTCGGGATTCGGACCCTGCAAAGGGCCAACCTGAAACAGAGCAAAATAAGGCCCTTAATACAGCCACGACCCAAGAACAGCTCGGGACTCGGACCCCCTCCCGGGGCCAGCCCGAGGTCACTGCTCAGCAGACCCAAAGGGGAAGTCGGGACTCGGACCCTTTCAGGGGCCAGCCCGAGATCAAACAGAGTAAAGCCCGAAGCCCAAAGGCTGGACGGTCGGGCAAAGGCCAAAACTAAGCCATACCCGATCAACTCAAAACAACTTGGCCCGCGAAGTCGAGCTGGGCTGCATTCTTCAAGGCCCAGTCCAATACCGACTTCACGTCACCGCCAATTATGCGAGAATCACCGCCCATTATGCGGGTGCCCCTGTTGCTATGCAGACTCTCGCTACTGTCTCTCGACAAGACATCACAATAGTAAGGGTCCCCTATTTAAAGTAGAAATGCCCCGATAAAAGGGGATCGCATTTAATTTCCAACTAAGCAAGGTATCTGAGAGGTTAGAGCATTGATACCTTCCGACCTTCATGTCCACTCACAGACTTGGCCCGTTGACTCAAAACGGGACGAGCCTACTTTCTAGACTTCTTTCCCATACGGCCTGCTCCACCGGGACGGGACATATCAATTGCCATTGTAGGCATTTCTCATCAGTAAGGTCTCTTATTTCTTGTAAGAGTTCTAATTTGTTTAACTGTTCAAGGGTGTGCGTTTCTGTTCTTTTTTCCCTCATGATTTTTATTCCATCCCTCCATTTTTTGAGTGATGAATTTAATTTTTTTTGTGCCAACTTAGACCAATCTCACCATACAGAGGGAATTCATTCCACCACTTAATCACAAGTTTACAAAATTCAGGATCAGACAACAAAGATTATCAAATCTAAATGGTTTTTTAGAGACATGGGCTTTATGATATTAGTATTCAAGAGAAAAATGCAATGATCAGAATCAAACTGAGAAAGATCTTTAACAAAACAAAATTATAAGTGTTATCCCAATCACCATTCCAAGTATATTGTCTATGTTGTAACTTGTACTCTACTAATTGAGAATCATGTACAAAATCATTAAATTTCCTACTCAATCTGACATTGAAGTTTTGATTCAATTTTTCATCTCTAGTTCTTATACTGATAAAATCTCCACTAAGTAACCACAACCCAGACCAACTTAATCTGACTTGTTTAAATTCATTCCAAAAAGCAGTTTTAGATTATCAGTATAAGAATTGTAGTGAGATTATAGTTTTGTGCTTTTGTGGCTTCCATTAATATAGAGTCAAAATACGAGTTTAACCAAATCTCTGAATTACAACTAGATTTTTTTTTTTCTGATAAGTGTGAACACTGACTGTATAATTACGATTGATCATAGAATCAGAATTTGGAACCAGAGTGCCCTTGTTTGGAAAGCTGAATTAAGGCTGGATATTTAACGCCTTTAAATAATGTAGAAAATTCTAAGGTCGCCGAGGGCAATCTTACCGATGTTTATAAATGAAAATTTCATTTGAACCAGGTTTGTCTTAATTAAGATGTATTTGTTGTTTTTATTCTTCATGATTCCCACCGCACATCTCATATTTTCGATTTTTATTTTTAGCATTTCTAAAAAAAATATTAAAAACATGACATCATTACGATGAAATCATAACTCATAGGTAAAACGAGAGAAGGAAGCGTTTATCTGAGATTCTTTTTTTTTTAATTTAGGAAATTACGTATCATTAATTAATCATTGTAATTGAAAAGTTACGAACTATTATTTATTATTGTTTGTTGTTCAACAAGATCTGAAACATCGCATATGCAACAACAACATAAATTTTAATTAAAAGTGCTGTTTCGGTTTTAAATAAAAGGAAAATACAAACTGGCGAAAGAAAGAAATTTCATTACTTAACATCATTGAGAAAAACAGAGAGACAATCAGAGATAGGTTAAAACATTTTCAGTTGGTGACACTATTTTCTTCAACAAATAAAATTTATTACTTGACATTTTTCCTTTAATGATCACTCTTTGTAATAGTCACAGGAAAAAAAAAATAGAATCAACAATCATTTGAATAAAATTTAGCAGGAATTAATTTTGGAGGGAACGCAGATTGAAAAAAGCCCACCAGGCGTAGTCTTTCTCTCTTAGTGCTCTGTGATAGGTATGCTGTGCAGTACCACCGTCTCAACTGTAAGACCTGGGCCGAAACCAAAAAGCACACCCCACTCGAGCCCCTCTCCAGTGGTTGCCTTGCCTTCCTCTACGGACCGCCTTCTCATCTCATCCAAAATGAACAATACACATGCACTAGACATGTTCCCATACTCACTTAAGATGTGCCTGGTGTCGCGCATCTTTTCCTTTTTTAATTCAAGCTTAGCCTCTACCTGGTCCAGGATTGCTGGGCCACCAGGGTGTGCAATCCAGAAAATTGAGTTCCAGTCATTGATGCCTGATGAACAAAAGAATGGAAAATTTTAGAAAAATAGATCTTATTTTCCCTCAAGCCGTTAGAGGATTAAAACTGTACAACGAGAGAAATGTAATAGATTTCAAAAATTAAATTGATGTTACTATAATAATTAACTTTTACGTACCAATAGGAGTGAATGCCTCAACAAGACTCTTCTCGATGTTCTTGGAGATGAGCCCTGGCACATCCTTGAGGAGATGAAAGGTCAGACCCACTTCGCGAAGGTGTCCGTCTATGGCTCCCTCGGAGTCCGGCAAGATTGTTTGTGAAGCTGAAACTAGCTGAAACAATGGTCGTTCAATTTTTGGCTCAGGATCGGCTCCAACTATGAGAGCAGCAGCGCCGTCCCCAAAAAGTGCCTGTCCAACCATGGAATCGAGGTGTGACTCTGTGGGTCCGCGGAAGGTAACAGCAGTGAGCTCTGAGCAAATCACCAACACTCTGGCCCCACGGTTGTTCTCAGCAAGGTCTTTGGCCATACGAAGGACGGTGCCCCCTGCAAAGCAGCCTTGTTGGTACATCATGAAGCGGTTGACGGATGGACGGAGGCCAAGGAGTTTGGTGACTTGATAGTCAGCTCCAGGCATGTCCACACCACTGGTAGTACAGAAAATCAAGTGTGTGATCTTGGATTTGGGCTGGCCCCATTCCTTGATGGCTTTGACTGCTGCCTCCTTCCCGAGCTTTGGAACCTCCCTGACAACAATATCCTGACGTGCATCGAGAGATGGCGCCATATAAGCACAGATGTTTGGATTTTCGTTCAGTATCTCCTCTGTCAAGTGCATGTATCTTTTCTTTATCATGGATTTGTCGCCTGCAAGACAATAAATAAAATAACCATAGTGCTTGTCTTGTTAGTAAGGGAAGAGATATAAATTATGATAGATGATGATCTAAATTAAAATGTTTTGTTATATAAACTAGCAAAATCACTTACACATGCGCTTGAACTTGTCCTTGAGATCAGTCATATGTTCACTCTTTGTGATACGGAAGTAGTAATCAGGATAATCAGCCTGGTTAATGCAGTTGGCCGGTGTGGCAGTACCTATTGCCAGTATGGTAGCCGGGCCTTGTGCACGCTGTGCTTGTCTGATTTCATCAACTTTCGACATGACTAATGTTGTTAGATTGTACTATAACAGAAATGACAGTTTAATATTTTGGTTTTGGTTTGTAGGAAAAGAGACTTTGAGAGTTTTGATAAATTGACAAGGCAGGGGTGGTGAGAATATATAAGCTAGAGAAAGATGGTAACTGGTAGGTTGTGTGGACGGTCAGCTATCATGCCACGTGGAATTGTAAATCTGGATGGCAAATGTGGATAGAGATAGTAATTTAAGTTAGTTGACCTGGGCTGGGTAGGTGTATATGCTTAAGGAGTGTTACAAGTTTGAAGAGACCCACCTACCTCTACCTGGGCAATGAGTATTCTTACTTGGACTTCTTTGGGTCACATGACCAAAAATTTAGAATAATTAATATTCCTATGATGACCAAACAATGGTTCATTCCTTTTCAAACAAAGACGACGCTAGCTAGCTGATGATTACTTCCGTAAGAACAATCCAAAAACTTTCTTTCAAGTGTTACCTTGGGGTCAATTCTTCAAATTGTGAATTATTGCACCAACAAAACAACCTAGCTAATAGTAGCTAATAGTCAAATTAGGTGAATTGAAGTAGTATTAAACGCAGAGACCGGCAACCTAGCTTCTCAAGTTTATGTTTTTTTTTCTTTCTCTTTTTTATGTTTGGACAATTTATAATTAAAATTATTTTATGGATTTCTACTTTCTAACTCTTATTTATAACTTTTGTGGTTTCCGTGTCTTAAAAATCAAAACATGTCATTATTTATCAAATTTGTAAATAAATTATGAGTTAGGCTATGGTACATTAATGTAATGTATGAGCTATTTTGTGCATTGAATCATAAACTGTTAAATTTAAAATTCAAACATTCGACTTCAACTTTTCAGCATAATCTCATTATTAAAAATGTGTTGGAGACCAAATTTTACATTTTTTTTGAAATTTTTTACGACTTTTGAAGAATTTTTAAAATCACTGTTTAAAAAATATATTTAATGAAAAGCAGTGATTTAAAAAAAAATTAAAAATAGTAAAAAAATTCAACAAATAATTTGGTCTCCAATTATTTTAATATGTAAATCATGTTGAAAGGTTCAATTAAATTGACTGTTTGAACTTTGAATATACTGGTTTATGATCCAATGCACAAAGTGGCCTATTTTTGCAATGTACCATAGCCCAACTCATAAAACCATACTCCGTTCAATGAGTTTAGTAAGTTAAAAGAAATAGAAATATAATATATTTTGAGAGTTGGACTATCATGCTTTGAAAAATAAAGTGTCCGTTGTATTTTCCGCTTATATCTTCATTTTTAAAGTTCAAACATGCATTCGATTCGAAAAATTCAACATATTCTCCATATTAAAATATGTTTGGAAACCAGCTTTTACATTTTTGGGCAATTTTTGCTAGTTTTGAACTTCTTTTATAATCGTTGTTTCTAAGAACTTTTTACTAATTTTTTTACTATAATAAAATAGCTTTTTAAAAAAATTCTAAACAAATAGCAAAATTTTTCTAAAAAAAGTTAAATTTGGTCTCCAAACACATTTTCGTATGAAGAATATGTTGAACTTTTCGGATCGAATGTTTGAACTTTGAAAATAAAGATATAAGAGGGAAGTAAAGCATACACTTTATTTCGAAAAGCATGATAGACCAACTCATATTTTGAATTTTTTTTTAAGTTAGTAGGTCTACACGCCTATTTCAATACATATACAACAAAAACAGAGCACTTCAGCATCACAATCTCAATATGCTCCCATAATTTTTTACTAACTTCTGCGTAAACTGAATCGCAGACTTAGTGCAGTGGCACGAAATCTTGTCTCTCTTCAGAAGAACACAGGTTCAATTTTTGAGAATTACATCTAAAAATGCTTCCAGTGGAAATTTCCTTCCCTGATACAAGAAGAGTTTTATGTTTAATGTTTTGTATTTTCTTATTTCATTTTAATCTCTTTTATTTTCAGTTTTTAAAGTTCAACTAAGTTGAATTATTTTTAAACTTTCTTTTCATATTGGAACCTAATTTATGGTATCAATAAAACAAATGAGGACTAGATCCTTATTTTTCCTTAAAAAAAATTCTACCAGTGTAATCTTTTAATAAAAAAATAAAAAAATTCTACATAACTTTCTATTCTCATAGTGATTTATGTAAACTAAGTAGAGATCTTGAAAAATAAAGCAGATACCAACACCGCTTCAAACTGAAACTCAACCCAGATCCTTCACTGGCAAGCAATTTAGTCCTTAAAAAATCTCCTGATTACACAAAATCTTCAATTAAATTTCTTAGCCTACTTATATAAAATTATATCTTTTTAACGATGATGGAAGTTTTGTAATCTACACTTCTTAAAGAAAAAGTATCACTTTCAGAGTATGATACCATATTGTGAGTTGTGTAGTTTTGTAATCTACACTTTTTGAAAAAAAAAAGTATCACTTTCGGAGTATGATACCATATTGTAAGTTGTGTCTAAGAGTGCACAAAAAGCTCATTACTCGTAACTCGTTCGGAATCAACTCGAGTTCAACTTGCTAACAATTTAATTTGAAACTGACTCAAGTTCATTGACTCAGTTGACTCAGGAGTTGAATCCGAGTTGTCTTCTAACTCAATTCGGAATCAACTCGGTTGGACTTGGACCAAGACTTGATATCATGTTCAGCAGTTCGGATCATCCAAAAAAAGTAATTTTGTACCTATCTAAACAAATAGTAAAAAAAAATTCAAAAAAATATAAAATTTGGTCTCTAGGCATATTTTATTATGGATATCATGTTAAGCGGTTCGGATCGACTGTTTGAACTTTGAGAATAGAGATAAAGATGTGGAGTATGGTTGTGGTACAAAACAAATTAATGGTGCATTTTTAAACCTCATCTTTTTAATTATGTATTTGCCACTGTCTCGTTAATGTTTGTAATTATGTACTATTTTGATAAACTATGTACTATATTTTTGTTATATTTTATTTTGATAATTTTTAATTTGATAAACTATGTACTATCTCACGAGTCAAGAGTCAACTCGAGTTGTTCGCGACTTGAATCCCAGTTAGATTTTCTGATTCGGTTCTGGATTAGCAACTCGGACTCAACTCGACTCATGAGTTCAAGTTAGCTTAAGCTTAAACTATTCAAGTTAGCTTAAGCTAATCCTTAACATTTTATAAACGCTGAAAACATCAGAAAAACACAAACAAAATCTGAGATGGATTACAATATATTCCGTTGGTTACACTATTTCTTAAATAAATAAAATTAATTAACTTAACATTTTCCTTTAGTGATCACTCTTTATAATAGTCACAGAAAAAAAAAAACGATAACCATTTGAATAAAATTTAGCAGGAATTAATTTTGGAGGGAACGCAGATTGAAAAAAGCCCACCAGGCGTAGTCTTTCTCTCTTAGTGCTCTGTGATAGGTATGCTGTGCAGTACCACCGTCTCAACTGTAAGACCTGGGCCGAAACCAAAAAGCACACCCCACTCGAGCCCCTCTCCAGTGGTTGCCTTGCCTTCCTCTACGGACCGCCTTCTCATCTCATCCAAAATGAACAATACACATGCACTAGACATGTTCCCATACTCACTTAAGATGTGCCTGGTGTCGCGCATCTTTTCCTTTTTTAATTCAAGCTTAGCCTCTACCTGGTCCAGGATTGCTGGGCCACCAGGGTGTGCAATCCAGAAAATTGAGTTCCAGTCATTGATGCCTGATGAACAAAAGAATGGAAAATTTTAGAAAAATAGATCTTATTTTCCCTCAAGCCGTTAGAGGATTAAAACTGTACAACGAGAGAAATGTAATAGATTTTAAAAATTAAATTGATGTTACTATAATAATTAACTTTTACGTACCGATAGGAGTGAATGCCTCAACGAGACTCTTCTCGATGTTCTTGGAGATGAGCCCTGGCACATCCTTGAGGAGATGAAAGGTCAGACCCACTTCGCGAAGGTGTCCGTCTATGGCTCCCTCCGAGTCGGGCAAGATTGTTTGTGAAGCTGAAACTAGCTGAAACAATGGTCGTTCAATTTTTGGCTCGGGATCGGCTCCAACTATGAGAGCAGCAGCGCCGTCCCCAAAAAGTGCCTGTCCAACCATGGAATCGAGGTGTGACTCTGTGGGTCCGCGGAAGGTAACAGCAGTGAGCTCTGAGCAAATCACCAACACTCTGGCCCCACGGTTGTTCTCAGCAAGGTCTTTGGCCATACGAAGGACGGTGCCCCCTGCAAAGCAGCCTTGTTGGTACATCATGAAGCGGTTGACGGATGGACGGAGGCCAAGGAGTTTGGTGACTTGATAGTCAGCTCCAGGCATGTCCACACCACTGGTAGTACAGAAAATCAAGTGTGTGATCTTGGATTTGGGCTGGCCCCATTCCTTGATGGCTTTGACTGCTGCCTCCTTCCCGAGCTTTGGAACCTCCCTGACAACAATATCCTGACGTGCATCGAGAGATGGCGCCATATAAGCACAGATGTTTGGATTTTCGTTCAGTATCTCCTCTGTCAAGTGCATGTATCTTTTCTTTATCATGGATTTGTCGCCTGCAAGACAATAAATAAAATAACCATAGTGCTTGTCTTGTTAGTAAGGGAAGAGATATAAATTATGATAGATGATGATCTAAATTAAAATGTTTTGTTATATAAACTAGCAAAATCACTTACACATGCGCTTGAACTTGTCCTTGAGATCAGTCATATGTTCGCTCTTTGTGATACGGAAGTAGTAATCAGGATAATCAGCCTGGTTAATGCAGTTGGCCGGTGTGGCAGTACCTATTGCCAGTATGGTAGCCGGGCCTTGTGCACGCTGTGCTTGTCTGATTTCATCAACTTTCGACATGACTAATGTTGTTAGATTGTACTATAACAGAAATGACAGTTTAATATTTTGGTTTTGGTTTGTAGGAAAAGAGACTTTGAGAGTTTTGATAAATTGACAAGGCAGGGGTGGTGAGAATATATAAGAGAAAGATGGTAACTGGTAGGTTGTGTGGACGGTCAGCTATCATGCCACGTGGAATTGTAAATCTGGATGGCAAATGTGGATAGAGATAGTAATTTAAGTTAGTTGACCTGGGCTGGGTAGGTGTATATGCTTAAGGAGTGTTACAAGTTTGAAGAGACCCACCTACCTCTACCTGGGCAATGAGTATTCTTACTTGGACTTCTTTGGGTCACATGACCAAAAATTTAGAATAATTAATATTTCTATGATGACCAAACAATGGTTCATTCCTTTTCAAACAAAGACGACGCTAGCTGATGATTACTTCCGTAAGAACAATATATCCAAAAACTTTCTTTCAAGTGTTACGTTGGGGTCAATTCTTCAAATTGTGAATTATTGCACCAACAAAACAACCTAGCTAATAGTAGCTAATAGTCAAATTAGGTGAATTGAAGTAGTATTAAACGCAGAGACCGGCAACCTTCTCAAGTTTATGTTTTTTTTTTTCTCTCTTTTTTATGTTTGGACAATTTATAATTAAAATTATTTTATGGATTTCTACTTTCGAACTCTTATTTATAACTTTTGTGGTTTCCGTGTCTTAAAAATCAAAACATGTCATTATTTATCAAATTTGTAAATAAATTATGAGTTAGGCTATGGTACATTGTAATGTATGAGCTATTTTGTGCATTGAATCATAAACTGTTAAATTCAAAGTTCAAACAGTCGACTTCAACCTTTCAGCATGATCTCATTATTAAAAATGTGTTGGAGACCAAATTTTACATTTTTTTGAAAATTTTTACGACTTTTGAAGAATTTTTAAAATCACTGTTTAAAAAATATATTTAATGAAAAGCAGTGATTTAAAAAAAAATTAAAAATAGTAAAAAAATTCAACAAATAATTTGGTCTCCAATTATTTTAATATGTAAATCATGTTGAAAGGTTCAATTAAATTGACTGTTTGAACTTTGAATATACTGGTTTATGATCCAATGCACAAAGTGGCCTATTTTTGCAATGTACCATAGCCCAACTCATAAACCATACTCCGTTCAATGAGTTTAGTAAATTAAAAAAAATAGAAATATAATATATTTTGAGAGTTGGACTATCATGCTTTGAAAAATAAAGTGTCCGTTGTATTTTCTGCTCATATCTTTATTTTTAAAGTTCAAACATGCATTCGATTAAAAAAATTCAACATATTCTCCATATTAAAATATGTTTGGAAACCAACATTTACATTTTTGGGCATTTTTTGCTATTTGTTAAACTTCTTTTATAATCGTTGTTTCTAAGAACTTTTTACTAATTTTTTTACAATAATAAAATAGCAATTTAAAAAAATTCTAAACAAATAGCAATTTTTTTCTAAAAAAAGTTAAATTTGGTCTCCAAACACATTTTCATATGAAGAATATGTTGAACTTTTCGGATCGAATGTTTGAACTTTGAAAATAAAGATATAAGAGGGAAGTAAAACATACACTTTACTTCCAAAAGCATGATAGACCAACTCATATTTTGAAGTTTTTTTTTTTAAGTTAGTAGGTCTACACGCCTATTTCAATTCATATACAACAAAAACAGAGTACTTCAGCATCACAATCTCAATATGCTCCCATAATTTCTTACTAAGTTCTGCGTAAACTGAATCGCAGACTTAGTGCAGTGGCACAAAATCTTGTCTCTCTTCGGAGGAACACAGGTTCAATTTTCGAGAATTACATCTAAAAAATGCTACCAGTGGAAATTTCCTTCACTGATACAAGAAGAGTTTTATGTTTAATGTTTTGTATTTCTTATTTCATTTTAATCTCTTTTATTTTCAGTTTTTAAAGTTCAACTAAGTTGAATTATTTTTAAACTTTCTTTTCATATTGGAACCTAATTTATGGTATCAATAAAACAAATGAGGACTAGATTCTTATTTTTTCTTAAAAAAAAATTCTACCAGTGTAATCTTTTAATAAAAAAAGTTATACATAACCTTCTATTCTAATAATGATTTATGTAAACTAAGTAGCTAGGGATCTTGAAAAATAAAGCAGATACCAACACCGCTTCAAACTGAAACTCAACCCAGATCCTTCACTGGCAAGCAGTTTAGTCCTTAAAAAATCTCCTGATTACACAAAATCTTCAATTAAAATTACTTAGCCTACTTATATAAAATTATTTCTTTTTAACGATGATGGAAGTTTTGTAATCTACACTTCTTGAAGAAAAAGTATCACTTTCGGAGTATGATACCATATTGTGAGTTGTGTAGTTTTGTAATCTACACTTTTTGAAGAAAAAGTATCACTTTCGGAGTATGATACCATATTGTAAGTTGTGTCTAAGAGTGCACAAAAAGCTCAATACTCGTAACTCGTTCGGAATCAACTCGGGTTCAACTCGCTAACAATTTGAGTTGAAACTGCTCGAGTTCACTGACTCAATTGACTCACGAGTTGAATCCGAGTTGCCTTCTAACTCGATTCGGAATCAACTCTGTTGGACTTGGACCAAGACTTGATATCATGTTGAGCGGTTCAGATCATCCAACAAAAGTGATTTTGTACTTATCTAAACAAATGGTAAAAAAATTTCAAAAAATATAAAATTTGGTCTCTAGGCACATTTTAATATGGATATCATGTTAAGCGGTTCGGATGGACTGTTTGAACTTTGAGAACAGAGATAAAGATGTGGAGTATTCATGTGGTACAAAACCAATGGTGCATTTTTAAACCTCCTCTTTTTAATTATGTATTTGCCACTATCTCGTTAATGTTTTTAATTATGTACTATTTTGATAAACTATGTACTATATTTTTTGTTATATTTTATTTTAATAATTTTTAATTTGATAAACTATGTACTATCTCACTAGTCATGAGTCAACTCGAGTTGCTCGCGACTTGAATCTGAGTTAGATTTTCTGACTCGGTTCTGGATTAGCAACTCCGACTCAACTCGACTCATGAGTTCAAGTTAGCTTAAGCTTAAGCTAATCCTTAACATTTTATAAACGCTGAAAACATCAGAAAAACACAATCAAAATCTGAGATGGATTACAGTATATTCCGTTGGTTACACTATTTTCTTAAATAAATAAAATTAATTAACTTAACATTTTCCTTTAGTGATCACTCTTTATAATAGTCACAGAAAAAAAAAACGATAACCATTTGAATAAAATTTAGCAGGAATTAATTTTGGAGGGAACGCAGATTGAAAAAAGCCCACCAGGCGTAGTCTTTCTCTCTTAGTGCTCTGTGATAGGTATGCTGTGCAGTACCACCGTCTCAACTGTAAGACCTGGGCCGAAACCAAAAAGCACACCCCACTCGAGCCCCTCTCCAGTGGTTGCCTTGCCTTCCTCTACGGACCGCCTTCTCATCTCATCCAAAATGAACAATACACATGCACTAGACATGTTCCCATACTCACTTAAGATGTGCCTGGTGTCGCGCATCTTTTCCTTTTTTAATTCAAGCTTAGCCTCTACCTGGTCCAGGATTGCTGGGCCACCAGGGTGTGCAATCCAGAAAATTGAGTTCCAGTCATTGATGCCTGATGAACAAAAGAATGGAAAATTTTAGAAAAATAGATCTTATTTTCCCTCAAGCCGTTAGAGGATTAAAATTGTACAACGAGAGAAATGTAATAGATTTTAAAAATTAAATTGATGTTACTATAATAATTAACTTTTACGTACCAATAGGAGTGAATGCCTCAACGAGACTCTTCTCGATGTTCTTGGAGATGAGCCCTGGCACATCCTTGAGGAGATGAAAGGTCAGACCCACTTCGCGAAGGTGTCCGTCTATGGCTCCCTCCGAGTCGGGCAAGATTGTTTGTGAAGCTGAAACTAGCTGAAACAATGGTCGTTCAATTTTTGGCTCGGGATCGGCTCCAACTATGAGAGCAGCAGCGCCGTCCCCAAAAAGTGCCTGTCCAACCATGGAATCGAGGTGTGACTCTGTGGGTCCGCGGAAGGTAACAGCAGTGAGCTCTGAGCAAATCACCAACACTCTGGCCCCACGGTTGTTCTCAGCAAGGTCTTTGGCCATACGAAGGACGGTGCCCCCTGCAAAGCAGCCTTGTTGGTACATCATGAAGCGGTTGACGGATGGACGGAGGCCAAGGAGTTTGGTGACTTGATAGTCAGCTCCAGGCATGTCCACACCACTGGTAGTGCAGAAAATCAAGTGTGTGATCTTGGATTTGGGCTGGCCCCATTCCTTGATGGCTTTGACTGCTGCCTCCTTCCCGAGCTTTGGAACCTCCCTGACAACAATATCCTGACGTGCATCGAGAGATGGCGCCATATAAGCACAGATGTTTGGATTTTCGTTCAGTATCTCCTCTGTCAAGTGCATGTATCTTTTCTTTATCATGGATTTGTCGCCTGCAAGACAATAAATAACCATAGTGCTTGTCTTGTTAGTAAGGGAAGAGATATAAATTATGATAGATGATGATCTAAATTTAAATGTTTTGTGATATAAACTAGCAAAATCACTTACACATGCGCTTGAACTTCTCCTTGAGCTCAGTCATATGTTCGCTCTTTGTGATACGGAAGTAGTAATCAGGATAATCAGCCTGGTTAATGCAGTTGGCCGGTGTGGCAGTACCTATTGCCAGTATGGTGGCTGGACCCAAAGCACGCTGTGCCTGTCTGATTTCTTCGACTCTTGCCATGTCTATAATTTGTCTTGGAAAGAATGTAAGGCTTGGCAAAGGTTATAGGTTTCTTGTTCTTGGCTAATTAATCAGGAGGCTCTGTTGGTAAACTAATTAAAGCAAGATAAGTCTTGTGGAATTGGGAGCAGAGGAGAAACAAGGACAGGATTTATAGAAGTGAAATGATAGGAGTAGGTGCAAAATACAGAGAAGAAAAAAAAAATTAGTTGCTCTGGTACTGGCGTTCTGTGAGAGTAGGTGTGTAATTGGGAAGAGTATGACAAATTTGAACAGACCAGGTTTGCTATTACCCGAATGAAATAATTCAAATAATAAATGTTTTAAAATATTAGAATATATGAGTGGCATGTGTATGGTTTACTAAAGGTCCACAGTACCAATCCTATGCGATGGTTCCTTCTTGCTTCCTACTAATTCCTTGAAAGGAATCAGTTAAAATTTACTACGTCCTAGTCAATTAATTACTTAGTGCTAACAAATCAGACAGCAACAGAAGTCATTCCTGGTGGGTGACTTTGAACCGCCAAACACAGATGGTAATACAAGCTCCAAGCATACCCGTGATACCCGTGATTGGGATGAATTTGTTGAATTAATAAACTTAATATAATTTCAATCTAACAGAATTGACATAGGAGGAGAGGTGGCATTAAAGACCGAACATACTATCATAACGGTGATTTATCTTTATCAAGATAACAAATTGCACATTTTTAATTTGTATTTAATTTTCAAGAGGCTCAACTGTTTTGAACACCTCTTTTGTGTTTTTCCAATAGGAGTTTCAAATCTCAGTAACCGGACCTTTGATAATTAATCGAATATGGGTATCGACCCATGTTTTTTCTCAAAAACAAATTGCACATTTTACAGGAATCATTCAAATAATCATCGGTTTTATTTGTTAGCATTTGATAAGAAATTAATATATTTAATAGTGGAAGAGAAACACTCTATAACAAAAAAATATCTTATATTATTAATATTATCTTACTCTCTTATTCTCTTACAACATCTCAATTTATAAGTTACATGGTGCCCTTTATATATCCTTATTCATAAATATCACTAAACATGACACAAATATTAAGTACATGAATTGCACAACCCAACATTACTCTAGAAACCCTAAACATTTAATCTATCTAAAAACCCAAATACATTCATCCTAACTATTTGACAAATTGACCAATTAATCAAGTATACTATTTCCAACATTATTACGGTACCAGACGAAGTAGATAGCAGAGAAAACAAAAAATTGTTTTGGCAAAATATTTGTTATTCAGATATCTAATATAATATTTTATTTACGTTAGATTAAATTAAACTGAATTAGACTTAATTACTTATGCTCAATCGGAATCTTGTCGAACTGACTGAACCGATTGAGTGTTGTACTCTGTAGTTGATCAATTAAGTTCAAACGCGTAATTAAAATAGTAAAAATAGGGTAAACCAGGTTACGAGTATTTAGTTAGAATTTAATTAATTTACGTACGAATTACATGTCATCAGACCTACTTCGATTCTGACCTATGGTCCGATCCCGCTGACGATTATACCGGAGCAGGCGAGGATCGTGCAGATTACAGAGGCGATTAGAGCGCGTTTGCTTTCGGCCTACGATTCAGGTGTGGGATATCTGAATTATTTTTTCATGGCATACTCTTACCAGTCGACTACTTGACC
Source organism: Carex littledalei (assembly GCA_011114355.1). Lineage (NCBI taxonomy): Eukaryota > Viridiplantae > Streptophyta > Magnoliopsida > Poales > Cyperaceae > Carex > Carex littledalei. Next base: position 14,387,464 of record CM022086.1, on the reverse strand, counting down.
CGTCATCCGTTTTAAATTAAATAGTTGCATTGAAAACTATAGAGCATGCTTATCTTTTTTGCACTGTAGATAGGATTTGCATAAACCCCGATAAATGAAAATTTACTGTATTTTAGGAGTAGAGTAATTTAATTATACATTATATTATTATATTAGTTTAGAATATTAGTTGCCCTCTTCTCGTAGAGGACAATATATTATTATGTAGTTGCACATGTGCATTGGTGAGTGTTGAGAAGAAGACCGAGTGACTGCGTTCCGGCTTGTTGGGATGGAACGAGTTGGTCCGTTAGCCATTGAGCCGAGGGATCACTTGATCTCTTGGAGGTCTTTTAGGATAAATATTATATATATTAAAGTTGATATTATATATTCTTTTCGATCATTTTACCATTTACATGTGGTCCGATCTCAAGTCCGAAGGCACGAAACGATTCGGGATTTTCCCCCCTACATTAGGAACTACAGGCCTAGTACGGCTTCTGCGGTTGCGGTAGCATATTTTATTTTATTGCACATGGCCGATTTCGAGCCTTTTTTCCCATTTGGTCTGGACGGACGGTGGAGTCCCGTTGTCTGCTCATGAGGAAACGAGTTAACATATTCTTACAACCTGCTTGTATAATTTCTCCTATTTTATATGTTTGGTGGAAGAATCATTTTAGAGTAAGGAAAATACACGAACTTATTATAACCATCTGCTAGCGTGTATTGTCTTGTGGGGCAATGCTCGATGTCATTAGGCAACGTGTATCATTGCACCCCCTGATTGCAGTACTTGGATTATATCGTGTTGAAATTATCAATTCGATTTGCACAGCATGGGATGATATTCTATCCGTACTATTATTATATTAATTCTTACACACAGTACTCACGTACTGGACTCCAATTTGGATATGAATATAATATTCTCCTTGTGTTTTATTTTGGGTATCTTTGCATGTTGGCATAATAGATTAATCGCATCATGGCATCTAGGGTTGCACAAAAAATTCGTAGTTCGTAAATCGATTCGAGTTTGATTCGAAAAAGTTCGTAAAAAGTTCGATTCGAAATTGAGTTCGTTCGAAATTAATTCAAACCAAACTCAAACTGGACCTAGTTCGTTCGAAATAGGTTCGCAAACCAAACTTAGTTCGAAATTAACTCAAATGTGAATCGTTGATTTCCGCTGATAATAAACTTTAATGTTTTATTTAGGATAATATTTGGGTTTGTAATAATTCTATGACTTTGGTGATTGTTTTGTACTTCTATTGATATTTAAATTGTACTTTGAATACTTTGGATATTTGAAAACTTTGGTGATGTTGCTCATGTTGGATATTTGGAAAACTTTGGATTCTGTGATTGTACTGAACTTTGGTGTTTGATATAAATTTTGGTATTTGTGATGAACTTTGATATAAACTTTGGTATACTGTGTAATTAGAATTCAGAATGCCTGAGTTTTTATTAAAGTGTTGTAATTTTGAATTATGGCCCAGCCATAAGTCATAACTCGTAAGTCGTAATAAAGTTCGTAAAAGTTCGAAATTGAGTTCGTAAAAAAATCGATTCGAAATTGTGTTCGTTCGAAATTAATTCAAACCAAACTTAGTTCGAAATGAATTTAAACCAAACTCAAACTGGGGGTAAGTTCGGTTCGGTTCGTTTGCAGCCCTAATGGCATCTATTATTTATATTTTTCTTTTAAATAGTTAATAAGTTAGGATATTTATAATAAACCATATGCATATAAATTATTATTTATATTTTTCTTTTAAATAGTTAATAAGTTACGTAATTTATAATTAAAAGTGCTTTGACCATAGAGGATCCCTGAAAGGGTAATTCTGGGTCACATACTGCTCGATTGGTCGCTCATCCACCTTTTGATGTGAGATTTCAGGTACAGAGACTGGCGATCAGCAACAGGATTTGCTAGGAGCTGTCCTCGATGACCACGCTGTTTGAGTTGTCTTTGATAGGACTTTTTAGGATTTATGAGTCATGATACTTTTGTTTGTACATCGGGATCGTAGTTCATGTATCACCTTTCTTAGATTATGTTTTATTATCATGTGGGTTGTATGGATTGATATGTATATGTATACTTATGGATTGTATGAGTGATGCTTGATTTTATATTATTCACGCTTCTGCACTTTACTTATATTGGTATTTGTTTAGCCTTGCGTGTTTATTGATTTAATAAACACGAGGCGAGGACTGATCATGCCTTAATCCAGAATTCTCAGTTTGGAATGTGACAGTACCAGTGGTACAGTGGTATCGGTATGCATCTCAAGAGCTAGCAGGGGAGGAAAAGATTGAAGTGGCACCATATCCATGTCCTCAGGAATAGAAGATTGTGCAAATTGCATCACATTTTTCTTTTTATTACCCAACTAATAATCCAACAAAGAATAAATAAGTAAAAACATTTGTCTAACTGTAGGTACAGTTTTATTGTCAAAACAGATAGAGTTCCTTGTTTTTCAAATACTCCAACATATTGCACTAACAACCATTAACACCTCTTTTTTTTTAGGGGCAAGGACATAGCCAACTGTTGTATATTTTCTAAAGAAGTCCAATCACCATTAAGGTTTTAAAATTGGCCTATCCAGAACCAAATGTGAGAAATATAAGGGCATTTAAGAAATAGGTGTAGTGTTGATTCCTCTGCACTATTACAAAAGTGACAATGTGGGTTCCCTTGCCATCTCTTATTTTTCAGCACAGTTTTAGTAAGAATTTTAGTTTGAATCAACAACCACATGAAAATTCTTATTTTCAGAGGTACAGGAACATGCCACCACATATCTGCATATTGAATTTGGACTTCTCTAAAAGAGAGGAAATTGTATAAAGATGATGTGGTAAACTGTTGTTTGGAATCCCATTTTCATTTAGGAAAATCTGGATTATCAGTTAGAGAGCATGAGGTAATTATAGCAACAATTTCATGCCATTCAGATAATAGAATGCCATGTAGGTTACTTCTAAACCTTAACATGACCCCTCTTGATTCAATGACATCATGTACACAGATAGAAGGATTAGAGCAAATAGCAAAGAGATGAGGATATGCTGTCGATAAAGGGCACTTTGAGTGCCATGTGTCAATCCAAAACTTAGCCGTTTAGCCATCACCAATCTGAAAAACACAACTCAGTTGTCCTATGTATTGCAATTTATAAATTTCTCTCCAAAAATGTGACATTTGTGCAGGCTGTGTGTGAGTATCGTATTTAATTTGCAACAGTTGTTTCCAAAGACCCGAATTGTTAGGGTTGGACCATTTTCACCACCATTTAACAAGTAGTGAAACATTCATGAGGTGTAAGTCCTTGACCCCTAACCCTCCATAGTCTTTGGGATAACACACTAATTACCAGTTAACCAAAGAATTTTTTACTAGGTCCAGCATTACCTTACCACAAGAAGCGACGTCTAACTCTATCAATCTGTTTTCTAACTTTCACAAGCATTTTATAAAGAGATAACATGTATAAAGAAACTACAGATAAGACAGAGTTTACCAAAGTTAGTTGACCCCTGATAGAAAGCAAGTTACCTACCCAGCCCTGCAAATTTTTAGTGACTTTATCTACTATGCAACTCCAATCAGCAGTAGCTAGTTTTTTTATCACTTAATGGAACTCCCAAATATTTCAAAAAAAGTTTAGAGACTTTACACCCAAACACATCTGCAAGAACAACCCCATTATAAAGTGAAATTTGTAAGGTAATTAATTCAGTTTTTTGAAAATTAATTTTGATACCTGAAAGAGCTTTAAAACAGAACATAGTCCTAGAGCATAGTCAATATTATTAGGGTAGCCTTAAAAAATAATATGGTGTCGTCAGCGTAATAACAATTAGTTATACTATGATCATTAGCTAAATGAGGCCCAAGACCTTGAAGAAGACCAACTGACTTGCCTTTATTAAACATCCTACACAACACAACACCAACTAACAAGAAGAGAACAAGGGGGATAGAGGGTCCCCCTGTCGGACACCTCTCTGACATGAAAAGTATGGAGAGAGAACACCATTAACATTTATGCAAGTAGAGCTACTATGTAACAAATGTAGTATCCAAGAGACCCATTTATCATCAAATAATCTAGTAATTAAAACTTCTTTAACAAATTGTCAATTGACTTTATCGTAAGCCTTCTCTTGATCAATTTTAATCACTACACCTTTGTTTTGCTTACAAGAGTGCAACAGTTTATGACTTAACACGACATTATCTAAAATGTATCTACCTCTAACAAAGGCAGCTTGGGTTTGATCTACAAGTCTATCCATAATAGTATCTAGCCTCATAGTGAGCAACATAGAAATAATATTCATACTACAATTAACTAAGCTTATCGGTCGATATTGTTTAACACTGGTAACTTCTTTCTCTTTAGAAATAAGGCAAACAACATTTTGATTAAGGTGTGCTAATGAAACTATGTTATCTACAAAAGCATTAACGAAAGTACAAATATCATTCTTAACAATATCCCAAAAATGCTGGTAGAAACCAAAAGGAATACCATCAGAGCCAGGGGCACCTGATTGATCTGAGGAGAAGACAACATGTTCAATTTCATCCTCAGAAAAAGATACAACTAATAAAGTATTTTCAAGAGGAGTGACCTTTTAAGATTCTTCCCAAAAATTAGACTGCATAGTTGCCCCTTTAATCTCGCTAATCCCCAAAATATTTTTATAGTAATCAACTATGTGTTTTTCAATCACTTGGATCTGATCAGTCATTTGCCCTTAAATGTCCATGTGTAAAATAGACTGTTTTTTATATCTGTTAGTGGCACATTTATGAAAATATCTAGTATTTAAGTCCCCTTCTTCTAACCACTTCTGTTTGGATCTTTCCTTCCAATATAATTCTTCCTCATCATAGATTTGATTGAGGTTGAGTTGGCACTGTTGCTGAAAGACCCATGTGCCAATGGCCCTCAATAAACTTGAATTTGGCCCATAAAAGATTCGGGATTCGGACCCTGCAAAGGGCCAACCTGAAACAGAGCAAAATAAGGCCCTTAATACAGACACGACCCAAGAACAGCTCGGGACTCGGACCCCCTCCCGGGGCCAGCCCGAGGTCACTGCTCAGCAGACCCAAAGGGGAAGTCGGGACTCGTACCCTTTTAGGGGCCAACCCGAGATCAAACAGAGTAAAGCTCGAAGCCCAAAGGCTGGACGGTCGGGCAAAGGCCAAAACTAAGCCATACCCGATCAACTCAAAACAACTTGGCCCGCGAAGTCAAGCTGGGCTGCATTCTTCAAGGCCCAGTCCAATACCCACTTCACATCACCGCCAATTATGCGGTTGCCCCTGTTGCTATGCGGACTCTCGCTACTGTCTCTCGACAAGACATCACAATAGTAAGGGTCCCCTATTTAAAGCGGAAATGCCCCGGTAAAAGGGGATCGCATTTAATTTCCAACTAAGCAAGGTATCTGAGAGGTTAGAGCATTGATACCTTCCGACCTTCACGTCCACTCACAGACTTGGCCCGTTGACTCGAAACGGGACGAGCCTACTTTCTAGACTTCTTTCCCATACGGCCTGCTCCACCGGGACGGGACATATCAGTTGCCATTGTAGGCATTTCTCATCAGTAAGGTCTCTTATTTCTTGTAAGAGTTCTAATTTGTTTAACTGTTCAAGGGTGTGCGTTTCTGTTCTTTTTTCCCTCATGATTTTTATTCCATCCCTCCATTTTTTGAGTGATGAATTTAATTTTTTTTGTGCCAACTTAGACCAATCTCACCATACAGAGGGAATTCATTCCACCACTTAATCACAAGTTTACAAAATTCAGGATCAGACAACAAAGATTATCAAATCTAAATGGTTTTTTAGAGACATGGGCTTTATGATATTAGTATTCAAGAGAAAAATGCAATGATCAGAATCAAACTGAGAAAGATCTTTAACAAAACAAAATTATAAGTGTTATCCCAATCAGCATTCCAAGTATATTGTCTATGTTGTAACTTGTACTCTACTAATTGAGAATCATGTACAAAATCATTAAATTTCCTACTCAATCTGACATTGAAGTTTTGATTCAATTTTTCATCTCTAGTTCTTATACTGATAAAATCTCCACTAAGTAACCACAACCCAGACCAACTTAATCTGACTTGTTTAAATTCATTCCAAAAAGCAGTTTTAGATTATCAGTATAAGAATTGTAGTGAGATTATAGTTTGGTGCTTTTGTGGCTTCCATTAATATAGAGTCAAAATACGAGTTTAACCAAATCTCTGAATTACAACTAGATTTTTTTTTTTCTGATAAGTGTGAACACTGACTGTATAATTACGATTGATCATAGAATCAGAATTTGGAACCAGAGTGCCCTTGTTTGGAAAGCTGAATTAAGGCTGGATATTTAACGCCTTTAAATAATGTAGAAAATTCTAAGGTCGCCGAGGGCAATCTTACCGATGTTTATAAATGAAAATTTCATTTGAACCAGGTTTGTCTTAATTAAGATGTATTTGTTGTTTTTATTCTTCATGATTCCCACCGCACAGGTAATTCACCCTTATTTAAAGTTAGATTAGAGGTGCCAAGTACTAACTGTGGTTTGGAAAAAAAAATTATTTATCAGCACTTTGTAAGAATTTTAAGCTAATTACTTCTTATCTTCTTTTATTATGTGTGTTGAATTTGTTAGGTACCAACAGATGCAATGGTGGATCATATGAACAAACTGCTAAAAATTCCTGGTGCAAACTTCCATTTGGCGGTGAACCACTTGAAAATAATTCTAGTGGAGTTAAGTGGATTTAAGTTTTTAACTCTTGCAAACATGTTGTTATGTTTATTTGCAAATTATAGCAACCATTTTGTAACTGGTAGGCCATGATACACCGCAACCCCAAATTGTTGAAGTTAGTAAATACGACCTTTAGTCGATGTATGTGGTTCAAGTCTCTGCTTAATTCCCTGCATGAATAAAATTAGTTGAGTTGATTAAAGTTAATTTTAATTTTTAGGTGATGTATGAGAAGAGAGGCAGGCTAGTTTGCACAGCTGAAGCCTCGCCAAAGACCGCACCATTAGTAGGTAATTAAGGGTGCATGATTTAATCTCAGTTTCTTTCTTTAATTTGCTAATTACATAATATAGTTGAAATTAATTTGAGTTGGGGTAAAATAGAACCTTAGGAAGGGTTGTACCAATAAACAGGGGCTTGTACCAGTAAATTAATGCATCGTGTATCTTTTTTTTTTTTTTCAGATTCCATGGAGAATTGGGATCAAGAGACACTTGAGAAGGTTGTTACAGTAATTAAGGTTGTACCAGTAATTATATTGTTTGGATATTTGATATTTGATATTGGATGTCGTATTAGTATTTTATATTGTTCAAATTGTTTGCATGTGAATTATATATTTGTCGATCGAAAACGACGACTGTGAATTGTATATTTGTTTGTGAATTATGTTTTAATTGCTTGGTATGTTTCGTACCAATTGGGAAAAAGAAAAATAACAAAAAAACATTAAAAAAAAAACACCCTTCTGCTACCGATTTTGGACCATCAGAGACCGGCCGATCGGTCTCTGATGATCTTGCGCCACGTCAGCACGCAGCATCAGCGACAGAACTAATTAGTCGCTAAAGGGGTCATCAGCGACCGGCGCCTGACCCTTCAGCGACCGGTGACGTCAGCGGGGTGGTCATCAGCGACGAAGCAACTGCGTCCGGGTCATCTGCTACCGATTTCGGTCATCAGCGACCGGCGAAAATACCATCAGTGACCGATTTGGCCGGTCGCTGATGGGTGTGAATGCTGTAGTGTTTCGATTTTTATTTTTAGCATTTCTAAAAAAAATATTAAAAACATGACATCATTACGATGAAATCATAACTCATAGGTAAAACGAGAGAAGGAAGCGTTTATCTGAGATTCTTTTTTTTTTACTTTTTTTTTTAATTTAGGAAATTACGTATCATTAATTAATCATTGTAATTGAAAAGTTACGAACTATTATTTATTATTGTTTGTTGTTCAACAAGATCTGAAACATCGCATATGCAACAACAACATAAATTTTAATTAAAAGTGCTGTTTCGGTTTTAAATAAAAGGAAAATACAAACTGGCGAAAGAAAGAAATTTCATTACTTAACATCATTGAGAAAAACAGAGAGACAATCAGAGATAGGTTAAAACATTTTCAGTTGGTGACACTATTTTCTTCAACAAATAAAATTTATTACTTGACATTTTTCCTTTAATGATCACTCTTTGTAATAGTCACAGGAAAAAAAAAAATAGAATCAACAATCATTTGAATAAAATATAGCAGGAATTAATTTTGGAGGGAAGAGCAGATTGAAATAGGCCATGAAGCGTGGTCTTTCTCTCTTATTGCTCTGTGATAGGTATGCTGTGAAGTACCACCGTCTCAACTGTAAGACCCGGGCCAAAACCGAAAAGCACGCCCCACTCAAGCCCCTCACCAGTGGTTGCCTTGCCTTCCTCTACCGATCGCCTCCTCATCTCATCCAAAATGAACAATACACATGCACTAGACATGTTCCCATACTCGCTTAAGATGTGTCTGGTGTCACGCATCTTTTCCTTTTTTAGTTCAAGCTTAGCTTCTACCTGGTCCAGGATTGCTGGGCCACCAGGGTGTGCAATCCAAAAAATTGAGTTCCAGTCATTGATGCCTGATGAACAAAAGAATGGAAAATTTTAGAAAAATAGATCTTATTTTCCCTCAAGCCGTTAGAGGATTAAAACTGTACAACGAGAGAAATGTAATAGATTTTAAAAATTAAATTGATGTTACTATAATAATTAACTTTTACGTACCAATAGGAGTGAATGCCTCAACAAGACTCTTCTCGATGTTCTTGGAGATGAGCCCTGGCACATCCTTGAGGAGATGAAAGGTCAGACCCACTTCGCGAAGGTGTCCGTCTATGGCTCCCTCGGAGTCCGGCAAGATTGTTTGTGAAGCTGAAACTAGCTGAAACAATGGTCGTTCAATTTTTGGCTCGGGATCGGCTCCAACTATGAGAGCAGCAGCGCCGTCCCCAAAAAGTGCCTGTCCAACCATGGAATCGAGGTGTGACTCTGTGGGTCCGCGGAAGGTAACAGCAGTGAGCTCTGAGCAAATCACCAACACTCTGGCCCCACGGTTGTTCTCAGCAAGGTCTTTGGCCATACGAAGGACGGTGCCCCCTGCAAAGCAGCCTTGTTGGTACATCATGAAGCGGTTGACGGATGGACGGAGGCCAAGGAGTTTGGTGACTTGATAGTCAGCTCCAGGCATGTCCACACCACTGGTAGTACAGAAAATCAAGTGTGTGATCTTGGATTTGGGCTGGCCCCATTCCTTGATGGCTTTGACTGCTGCCTCCTTCCCGAGCTTTGGAACCTCCCTGACAACAATATCCTGACGTGCATCGAGAGATGGCGCCATATAAGCACAGATGTTTGGATTTTCGTTCAGTATCTCCTCTGTCAAGTGTGTCAGAAATCAAACAATTGAATTATATTTTAATGTACTAAATAATGAGATAGGAAGAAGGGAGAACAATTTGTGGTGCAAAAACTGGCAGCACCATTTTCTGATTTCTCATAGCCTTTTATTCAAAACTAATAGCAGAACATGGTAAGAAAATATCCTAATACAAATCTTACTAAAATTAGCGTGTGGTTTCTTATTTTCCACTCGCTTGAAAGGAAAGAAAATAAAGGAAAGAAAATAACAGAATATCATCTAAATCTCTAAAACAAGGAATCTAATATTCAAAAAACAAATAACTAAAAATAGCAAAATACTCTTGATACTATCTGTGTACCAGTTTGCACAACAGCTTACATCTCACATTCTTCCCCCTAAGCTCGTTGTGCCCTCTTGATAGTCTGCACTCCTATTCTTTCTCTCAGCTCCAGAAATTTAACTCTTCCCAATGGTTTGGTCAGCATGTCAGCAAGCTGGTTGTTGGTCCCAATATGTTCGACCTCCACTTTCCTTTCCTCTACACATTCTCTTATGAAATGAAAACGAGTGTCGATGTGTTTACTCCGATCATGATATACAGGGTTCTTGCATAGTGCGATTGCAGATTTATTATCAATTTTGAGCTTTATCTTCTGTGGAGGCTGACTCAGGAAATCTGCACGCAGTGCTTCTAGCCAAACACCTTGACATGCTGCTGATGCAGCCGCTATATACTCAGCTTCACAAGATGACAGAGCAACTACCTTTTGCTTCCTCGAAAACCAACTAATTGGATTGCTTCCTAAAAAATAAATCACACCAGTAGTGCTCTTCCTGTCATCCACGTCCCCTGCCATGTCACTATCAGAGAATCCAACAAGGTTCTGATTTTCTTCTGGCATTTTCTTATAACAGCATCCCATATCAATTGTCCCCCTTACATACCTTAGTAAGTGTTTCACAGCTGCCATATGCTCAGTTGTAGGAGTTTCCATGAATCGACTAACAATCCCCACAGAATATGCTAGATCAGGTCTAGTATTTAGCAAATATCGAAGGCTGCCTACAATGCTCCTGTATCTAGTTTGATCAACTGGAGGGAAGCTACTGTTCTTACTGAGTTTGAGTCTGGCTTCCATGGGTACTTGTGTTGGGTTACACTCGTCCATGCCACATTCCTTCAGAATTTTCTGAGCAAAGCTCTTCTGACACAAGGTGATCATGTTAGGTGTCTGCTGCACTTCTATGCCAAGATAGTAAGTTAATAAACCTAAATCACTCATCTTGAATTTCTCCATCATTTCTGACTTGAAACTTGCAATCTCTAATTCACATGTTCCTGTGATTAGCAAGTCATCCACATACACTCCTACCAAAATGCTTCCTTCCTCTTGTTTTCTCCTGTAAACTGCATGCTCCAATTGTCTTCTTTCGAAATTCATTGATCTTAAGGTGCTGTCTAATTTGAAATTCCAGGCCCTTGGAGCCTGTTTCAAGCCATATAGTGCCTTGTGCAACTTTAGCACTTTGTGTTCCTTCCCTTTTACCTCGAACCCTGGTGGTTGTGTGACATAAACATCTTCTTTCAGTTCCCCATTCAAAAACGCAGATTTTACATCCATGTGATGCACTGACCACCCTTGTTGCACCGCTATCACCATGATCATCCGTACCGTCTCCATTCTAGCTACAGGAGCAAACACTTCCTCAAAGTCGATCCCTTGCCGTTGCACAAATCCCTTAGCTACAATGCGTGCCTTGTACTTTGCAACTTTACCTTCTGAATCCCTTTTTAACTTAAACACCCATTTGAGTCCAATCACCTTCTGGCCAGGAATCGGTTCGACTAGGCTCCAAGTATTGTTGCCTTGAATAGCTTCGATTTCCTCTACCATAGCACAGGTCCAGTTTTTATCCTTTGCTGCATCAGCGAAATTCACTGGTTCTTCCATGCCAATCAAACACATGTCAGAAAGGTTCAGCTGAATTGGTTCAGTTTCGTTGTATATTTCTTCAAGACTTCGCAGTTTCACTGGCGTTCCTTGTGACTCCACAGTCTCCTCATGGTCTATGCCTTCTGCTGGACCTTGTGTGGGTGTAGGCAAATCTGGAATTTGCTGTCCCACCTCTTCACTTTCATGCTGGTATTCATCACCTGACTCACTGTTCAGCTCATCATGTTCATGGTCTATACTGAATCCACTACTGGCTTGAATGTTTGTGTGACTTTCTCCGATATCCCAGTCCCATGCCTTATCTTCCTCAAATATGGCATCTCGTGTCACATACACCCTTTTTGTAACTGGATTGTATACCCTGTAAGCTTTGGACCCCTTTTCGTATCCAATAAACACCATCAAGGAACTCCTATCATCAAGTTTTGATAAGTGAGGATTTGTTACCTTCACATGCACCAGGCACCCAAAAGTTCGAAAATGCTCTACTTTAGGCTTTCTCTTGTACCATGCCTCATATGGAGTCATCCCCGTCAAGCTTTTAGTTGATGCTCGATTCAGAATATAGACAGCAGTGATCACACTCTCTCCCCAGAATTCTGATGGAACACACATACTTTTCATCATACTTCGGGCCATTCCCAATACAGTTTGATTTCTCCTTTCAACCACTCCATTCTGTTGTGGAGAATATGGCGCAGTCAAATACCTCTTAATACCCATATTCTTGCAATATTCAACAAATTCATCAGATCTGAACTCACCTCCTCGGTCAGTTCTGAGTGCCTTTAATTTTGCATTCTTCTCTACCTCAATTTCCTCCTTGACTTCCTTGAATGAGGAGAAGGCTCTGTCTTTGGATTTCATTAGTACAATCCACATGTACCTGCTGTAATCATCTACCAGTAAAAGAAAGAACTTGTTACCGGCTGGAGTGGGAGGTGTAATGGGTCCACACAAATCACCATGAAGCAGTTCTAGTATCTCACTTGCTCTGAACTCTGCCTCTTGAGGAAACGGCAGTCGGCGCTGCTTGCCAATTATACATCCTCTACATGCTTCTTTCAAACATTCAATTCTTGGTATCCCTTCTACCAAGTTTTCTTGACACATCTTCTTTAGAGATTGAAAATTGATGTGTCCATATCTTGCATGCCACCTCCGTGTATCTGATTCAACACTTGTCTTCAAGCACATAGACTGTACCAAGTCTAGGTTTAGGGTGTATAATCTGTTTTTTGATCTTTGAACCCGGATAATCAGCCTCCCATTTTTGTCTAACACCTTTAGAACCCCGCCTTCAAGCTGTACTTTGCACCCCCTTTCTTCAAGCTGCCCCAAACTGATGATATTACTAGTCAACTTAGGAATGTAATACACATCAGTTATTGCCCTCTGTTCTCCTGTACGACCCTTGATCATCACAGTGCCACGCCCTCCTATAGGCACCTCTGAACCATCTCCGAGTTTCACTGATCCTCGAATTGTTGTGTCAAGATTTGTGAGATTTTCAATGCAACCTGTCATGTGATTGCTAGCTCCTGAGTCCAAATACCAAATGTTTTCTTTAGTTTTCACCTTTTCTCCCATGTGCAATTCCTCAGACCTTTCAACAGTTTCCTCAATGCCACAGTTCACTTCTTGAGTTCTTATTAGCTCATGCATGAGTAGAGCTGACTCCTCCTCTTCTTTCTCCATTAAATTCACCTTTTCCTTCTTTGGTTTACGACACTCTGATGCAAAGTGACCGTAAATTGAACAATTAAAACACTTGATCCTTGACTTGTCGAATTTCTTGTATGGTTTCTTTTCATATTCTCCCTTTTTACTGTCAGATCCTTCCCCATTCTTCCTTTCTTTCAGAGACAATGCCTCCCACTGTGAGCGTGTAAGCATTAGTTTCTCATCTTCTTCTTTACATTGTTGTCTCCCCTTCAAACTCTCTTCAAACACTCTCAACCGCCCCACAGCTTCTGCCACTGACATTGAGGATATGTCACCCCACTGTTCTATTGTTCCAATGATTGGTAAAAATTTATCGGGTACTGCACTAAATAGCCTTTCTACCACAACACTTTCTTTCAATTCCCCCCCAAGAGATTTAATCTCTCCTGCTGTACTTATCAAAATTTTAGAGAATTCTACTACACTGGTTGTATCTGACATGGTCAACCGATCGAACTGTCGTTTCAATACCTGTGCCCTTGCCTTCCTGACACGATCTTCACCCACAACCATTTGCTTGATTGTCTCCCAAGCCTCTTTAGCAGTTTCCGTTTCTGCTAAGGCCATTACAACTGAATCTGGCACTGCCTGAAATATCGCAGCCAGGGCTCCTTGGTCCTTCTCTTTGTCGACCTGTCCCTCTCCTTCTACTCCTTCCCAGACTCCTAGTGCCTTCAGTATAATCTTCATCTTGACCGCCCAAAGCCCATAGTTCGTATCGTTCAACATTGGATATTGGATCGGCACACCTCCAATTACTGATCTTGCTTGTGATTTTGCTCCGCCTGTATCTCCCGCCTTTTTCTCATCTGTCTCTACCATCTTTCAGAACCAACTTGGCTCTGATACCAAATGTCAGAAATCAAACAATTGAATTATATTTTAATGTACTAAATAATGAGATAGGAAGAAGGGAGAACAATTTGTGGTGCAAAAACTGGCAGCACCATTTTCTGATTTCTCATAGCCTTTTATTCAAAACTAATAGCAGAACATGGTAAGAAAATATCCTAATACAAATCTTACTAAAATTAGCGTGTGGTTTCTTATTTTCCACTCGCTTGAAAGGAAAGAAAATAAAGGAAAGAAAATAACAGAATATCATCTAAATCTCTAAAACAAGGAATCTAATATTCAAAAAACAAATAACTAAAAATAGCAAAATACTCTTGATACTATCTGTGTACCAGTTTGCACAACAGCTTACATCTCACAAAGTGCATGTATCTTTTCTTTATCATGGATTTGTCGCCTGCAAGACAATAAGTAATAATAGTGCATGTCTTGTTAGTAAGGGAAGGGATATAAATTATGATAGATGATGATCTAAATTAAAATGTTTTGTTATATAAACTAGCAAAATCACTTACACATGCGCTTGAACTTGTCCTTGAGATCAGTCATATGTTCGCTCTTTGTGATACGGAAGTAGTAATCAGGATAATCAGCCTGGTTAATGCAGTTGGCCGGTGTGGCAGTACCTATTGCCAGTATGGTGGCTGGACCCAAAGCACGCTGTGCTTGTCTGATTTCATCAACTTTCGACATGACTAATGTTGTTAGATTGTACTATAACAGAAATGACAGTTTAATATTTTGGTTTTGGTTTGTAGGAAAAGAGACTTTGAGAGTTTTGATAAATTGACAAGGCAGGGGTGGTGAGAATATATAAGAGAAAGATGGTAACTGGTAGGTTGTGTGGACGGTCAGCTATCATGCCACGTGGAATTGTAAATCTGGACGGCGAATGTAGTTAGAGATAGTAATTAAAAGTTAGTTGACCTGGGCTGGGTAGGTGTATATGCTTAAGGAGTGTTACAAGTTTGAAGATCGAGACCCACCTACCTCTACCTGGGCAATGAGTATTCTTACTTGGACTTCTTTGGGTCACATGACCAAAAATTTAGAATAATTAATATTTCTATGATGACCAAACAATTAATTAATGGTTCATTCCTTTTCAAACAAAGACGACGCTAGCTGATGATTACTTCCGTAAGAACAATCCAAAAACTTTCTTTCAAGTGTTACGTACGTTGGGGTCAATTCTTCAAATTGTGAATTATTGCACCAACAAAACAGCCTAGCTAATAGTAGCTAATAGTCAAATTAGGTGAATTGAAGTAGTATTAAACGCAGAGACCGGCAACCTTCTCAAGTTTATGTTTTTTTTTTCTTTCTCTTTTTTATGTTTGGACAATTTATAATTAAAATTATTTTATGGATTTCTACTTTCTAACTCTTATTTATAACTTTTGTGGTTTCCGTGTCTTAAAAATCAAAACATGTCATTATTTATCAAATTTGTAAATAAATTATGAGTTAGGCTATGGTACATTGTAATGTATGAGCTATTTTGTGCATTGAATCATAAACTGTTAAATTTAAAGTTCAAACAGTCGACTTCAACTTTTCAGCATAATCTCATTATTAAAAATGTGTTGGAGACCAAATTTTACATTTTTTTGAAATTTTTTACGACTTTTGAAGAATTTTTAAAATCACTGTTTAAAAAATATATTTAATGAAAAGCAGTGATTTTAAAAAAAAATTAAAAATAGTAAAATAATTCAACAAATAATTTGGTCTCCAATTATTTTAATATGTAAATCATGTTGAAAGGTTCAATTAAATTGACTGTTTGAACTTTGAATATACTGGTTTATGATCCAATGCACAAAGTGGCCTATTTTTGCAATGTACCATAGCCCAACTCATAAACCATACTCCGTTCAATGAGTTTAGTAAATTAAAAAAAATAGAAATATAATATATTTTGAGAGTTGGACTATCATGCTTTGAAAAATAAAGTGTCCGTTGTATTTTCCGCTTATATCTTCATTTTTAAAGTTCAAACATGCATTCGATTCGAAAAATTCAACATATTCTCCATATTAAAATATGTTTGGAAACCAGCTTTTACATTTTTGGGCATTTTTTGCTAGTTTTGAACTTCTTTTATAATCGTTGTTTCTAAGAACTTTTTACTAATTTTTTTACTATAATAAAATAGCTTTTTTAAAAAATTCTAAACAAATAGCAAAATTTTTCTAAAAAAAAGTTAAATTTGGTCTCCAAACACATTTTCGTATGAAGAATATGTTGAACTTTTCGGATCGAATGCTTGAACTTTGAAAATAAAGATATAAGAGGGAAGTAAAGCATACACTTTATTTCGAAAAGCATGATAGACCAACTCATATTTTGAAAAAAAATTTTAAGTTAGTAGGTCTACACGCCTATTTCAATACATATACAACAAAAACAGAGCACTTCAGCATCACAATCTCAATATGCTCCCATAATTTTTTACTAACTTCTGCGTAAACTGAATCGCAGACTTAGTGCAGTGGCACGAAATCTTGTCTCTCTTCAGAAGAACACAGGTTCAATTTTCGAGAATTACATCTAAAAATGCTTCCAGTGGAAATTTCCTTCACTGATACAAGAAGAGTTTTATGTTTAATGTTTTGTATTTTCTTATTTCATTTTAATCTCTTTTATTTTCAGTTTTTAAAGTTCAACTAAGTTGAATTATTTTTAAACTTTCTTTTCATATTGGAACCTAATTTATGGTATCAATAAAACAAATGAGGACTAGATCCTTATTTTTCCTTAAAAAAAATTCTACCAGTGTAATCTTTTAATAAAAAAAATAAAAAAATTCTACATAACTTTCTATTCTCATAGTGATTTATGTAAACTAAGTAGAGATCTTGAAAAATAAAGAAGATACCAACACCGCTTCAAACTGAAACTCAACCCAGATCCTTCACTGGCAAGCAATTTAGTCCTTAAAAAAATCTCCTGATTACACAAAATCTTCAATTAAATTTCTTAGCCTACTTATATAAAATTATATCTTTTTAACGATGATGGAAGTTTTGTAATCTACACTTCTTGAAGAAAAAGTATCACTTTCAGAGTATGATACCATATTGTGAGTTGTGTAGTTTTGTAATCTACACTTTTTGGAAAAAAAAGTACCACTTTCGGAGTATGATACCATATTGTAAGTTGTGTCTAAGAGTGCACAACAAGCTCATTACTCGTAACTCGTTCGGAATCAACTCGAGTTCAACTTGCTAACAATTTAATTTGAAACTGACTCAAGTTCATTGACTCAGTTGACTCACGAGTTGAATCCGAGTTGTCTTCTAACTCAATTCGGAATCAACTCGGTTGGACTTGATATCATGTTCAGCAGTTCGGATCATCCAAAAAAAGTAATTTTGTACCTATCTAAACAAATAGTAAAAAAAAATTCAAAAAATATAAAATTTGGTCTCTAGGCATATTTTATTATGGATATCATGTTAAGCGGTTCGGATCGACTGTTTGAACTTTGAGAATAGAGATAAAGATGTGGAGTATGGTTGTGGTACAAAACAAATGGTGCATTTTTAAACCTCATCTTTTTAATTATGTATTTGCCACTGTCTCGTTAATGTTTGTAATTATGTACTATTTTGATAAACTATGTACTATATTTTTGTTATATTTTATTTTGATAATTTTTAATTTGATAAACTATGTACTATCTCACGAGTCAAGAGTCAACTCGAGTTGTTCGCGACTTGAATCCCAGTTAGATTTTCTGATTCGGTTCTGGATTAGCAACTCGGACTCAACTCGACTCATGAGTTCAAGTTAGCTTAAGCTAATCCTTAACATTTTATAAACGCTGAAAACATCAGAAAAACACAAACAAAATCTGAGATGGATTACAATATATTCCGTTGGTTACACTATTTCTTAAATAAATAAAATTAATTAACTTAACATTTTCCTTTAGTGATCACTCTTTATAATAGTCACAGAAAAAAAAAAAAACGAAAACCATTTGAATAAAATTTAGCAGGAATTAATTTTGGAGGGAACGCAGATTGAAAAAAGCCCACCAGGCGTAGTCTTTCTCTCTTAGTGCTCTGTGATAGGTATGCTGTGCAGTACCACCGTCTCAACTGTAAGACCTGGGCCGAAACCAAAAAGCACACCCCACTCGAGCCCCTCTCCAGTGGTTGCCTTGCCTTCCTCTACGGACCGCCTTCTCATCTCATCCAAAATGAACAATACACATGCACTAGACATGTTCCCATACTCACTTAAGATGTGCCTGGTGTCGCGCATCTTTTCCTTTTTTAATTCAAGCTTAGCCTCTACCTGGTCCAGGATTGCTGGGCCACCAGGGTGTGCAATCCAGAAAATTGAGTTCCAGTCATTGATGCCTGATGAACAAAAGAATGGAAAATTTTAGAAAAATAGATCTTATTTTCCCTCAAGCCGTTAGAGGATTAAAACTGTACAACGAGAGAAATGTAATAGATTTTAAAAATTAAATTGATGTTACTATAATAATTAACTTTTACGTACCAATAGGAGTGAATGCCTCAACAAGACTCTTCTCGATGTTCTTGGAGATGAGCCCTGGCACATCCTTGAGGAGATGAAAGGTCAGACCCACTTCGCGAAGGTGTCCGTCTATGGCTCCCTCGGAGTCCGGCAAGATTGTTTGTGAAGCTGAAACTAGCTGAAACAATGGTCGTTCAATTTTTGGCTCAGGATCGGCTCCAACTATGAGAGCAGCAGCGCCGTCCCCAAAAAGTGCCTGTCCAACCATGGAATCGAGGTGTGACTCTGTGGGTCCGCGGAAGGTAACAGCAGTGAGCTCTGAGCAAATCACCAACACTCTGGCCCCACGGTTGTTCTCAGCAAGGTCTTTGGCCATACGAAGGACGGTGCCCCCTGCAAAGCAGCCTTGTTGGTACATCATGAAGCGGTTGACGGATGTACGGAGGCCAAGGAGTTTGGTGACTTGATAGTCAGCTCCAGGCATGTCCACACCACTGGTAGTACAGAAAATCAAGTGTGTGATCTTGGATTTGGGCTGGCCCCATTCCTTGATGGCTTTGACTGCTGCCTCCTTCCCGAGCTTTGGAACCTCCCTGACAACAATATCCTGACGTGCATCGAGAGATGGCGCCATATAAGCACAGATGTTTGGATTTTCGTTCAGTATCTCCTCTGTCAAGTGCATGTATCTTTTCTTTATCATGGATTTGTCGCCTGCAAGACAATAAATAAAATAACCATAGTGCTTGTCTTGTTAGTAAGGGAAGAGATATAAATTATGATAGATGATGATCTAAATTGAAATGTTGTGTTATATAAACTAGCAAAATCACTTACACATGCGCTTGAACTTGTCCTTGAGATCAGTCATATGTTCGCTCTTTGTGATACGGAAGTAGTAATCAGGATAATCAGCCTGGTTAATGCAGTTGGCCGGTGTGGCAGTACCTATTGCCAGTATGGTAGCCGGGCCTTGTGCACGCTGTGCTTGTCTGATTTCATCAACTTTCGACATGACTAATGTTGTTAGATTGTACTATAACAGAAATGACAGTTTAATATTTTGGTTTTGGTTTGTAGGAAAAGAGACTCTGAGAGTTTTGATAAATTGACAAGGCAGGGGTGGTGAGAATATATAAGAGAAAGATGGTAACTGGTAGGTTGTGTGGACGGTCAGGTATCATGCCACGTGGAATTGTAAATCTGGATGGCAAATGTAGTTAGAGATAGTAAAAGTTAGTTGACCTGGGCTGGGTAGGTGTATATGCTTAAGGAGTGTTACAAGTTTGAAGAGACCCACCTACCTCTACCTGGGCAATGAGTATTCTTACTTGGACTTCTTTGGGTCACATGACCAAAAATTTAGAATAATTAATAGTTCTATGATGACCAAACAATGGTTCATTCCTTTTCAAACAAAGACGACGCTGGCTGATGATTACTTCCGTAAGAACAATCCAAAAACTTTCTTTCAAGTGTTACCTTGGGGTCAATTCTTCAAATTGTGAATTATTGCACCAACAAAACAACCTAGCTAATAGTAGCTAATAGTCAAATTAGGTGAATTGAAGTAGTATTAAACGCAGAGACCGGCAACCTAGCTTCTCAAGTTTATGTTTTTTTTTCTTTCTCTTTTTTATGTTTGGACAATTTATAATTAAAATTATTTTATGGATTTCTACTTTCTAACTCTTATTTATAACTTTTGTGGTTTCCGTGTCTTAAAAATCAAAACATGTCATTATTTATCAAATTTGTAAATAAATTATGAGTTAGGCTATGGTACATTGTAATGTATGAGCTATTTTGTGCATTGAATCATAAACTGTTAAATTTAAAGTTCAAACAGTCGACTTCAACTTTTCAGCATAATCTCATTATTAAAAATGTGTTGGAGACCAAATTTTACATTTTTTTGAAAATTTTTACGACTTTTGAAGAATTTTTAAAATCACTGTTTAAAAAATATATTTAATGAAAAGCAGTGATTTTAAAAAAAATTAAAAATAGTAAAAAAATTCAACAAATAATTTGGTCTCCAATTATTTTAATATGTAAATCATGTTGAAAGGTTCAATTAAATTGACTGTTTGAACTTTGAATATACTGGTTTATGATCCAATGCACAAAGTGGCCTATTTTTGCAATGTACCATAGCCCAACTCATAAACCATACTCCGTTCAATGAGTTTAGTAAATTAAAAAAAATAGAAATATAATATATTTTGAGAGTTGGACTATCATGCTTTGAAAAATAAAGTGTCCGTTGTATTTTCCGCTTATATCTTCATTTTTAAAGTTCAAACATGCATTCGATTCGAAAAATTCAACATATTCTCCATATTAAAATATGTTTGGATCGAAACCAGCTTTTACATTTTTGGGCATTTTTTTGCTAGTTTTGAACTTCTTTTATAATCGTTGTTTCTAAGAACTTTTTACTAATTTTTTTACTATAATAAAATAGCTTTTTTAAAAAATTCTAAACAAATAGCAAAATTTTTCTAAAAAAAGTTAAATTTGGTCTCCAAACACATTTTCGTATGAAGAATATGTTGAACTTTTCGGATCGAATGCTTGAACTTTGAAAATAAAGATATAAGAGGGAAGTAAAGCATACACTTTATTTCGAAAAGCATGATAGACCAACTCATATTTTGAATTTTTTTTTTAAGTTAGTAGGTCTACACGCCTATTTCAATACATATACAACAAAAACAGAGCACTTCAGCATCACAATCTCAATATGCTCCCATAATTTTTTACTAACTTCTGCGTAAACTGAATCGCAGACTTAGTGCAGTGGCACGAAATCTTGTCTCTCTTCAGAAGAACACAGGTTCAATTTTCGAGAATTACATCTAAAAATGCTTCCAGTGGAAATTTCCTTCACTGATACAAGAAGAGTTTTATGTTTAATGTTTTGTATTTTCTTATTTCATTTTAATCTCTTTTATTTTCAGTTTTTAAAGTTCAACTAAGTTGAATTATTTTTAAACTTTCTTTTCATATTGGAATCTAATTTATGGTATCAATAAAACAAATGAGGACTAGATCCTTATTTTTCCTTAAAAAAAATTCTACCAGTGTAATCTTTTAATAAAAAAATAAAAAAATTCTACATAACTTTCTATTCTCATAGTGATTTATGTAAACTAAGTAGAGATCTTGAAAAATAAAGCAGATACCAACACCGCTTCAAACTGAAACTCAACCCAGATCCTTCACTGGCAAGCAATTTAGTCCTTAAAAAATCTCCTGATTACACAAAATCTTCAATTAAATTTCTTAGCCTACTTATATAAAATTATATCTTTTTAACGATGATGGAAGTTTTGTAATCTACACTTCTTGAAGAAAAAGTATCACTTTCAGAGTATGATACCATATTGTGAGTTGTGTAGTTTTGTAATCTACACTTTTTGGAAAAAAAAGTACCACTTTCGGAGTATGATACCATATTGTAAGTTGTGTCTAAGAGTGCACAACAAGCTCATTACTCGTAACTCGTTCGGAATCAACTCGAGTTCAACTTGCTAACAATTTAATTTGAAACTGACTCAAGTTCATTGACTCAGTTGACTCACGAGTTGAATCCGAGTTGTCTTCTAACTCAATTCGGAATCAACTCGGTTGGACTTGGACCAAGACTTGATATCATGTTCAGCAGTTCGGATCATCCAAAAAAAGTAATTTTGTACCTATCTAAACAAATAGTAAAAAAAAATTCAAAAAATATAAAATTTGGTCTCTAGGCATATTTTATTATGGATATCATGTTAAGCGGTTCGGATCGACTGTTTGAACTTTGAGAATAGAGATAAAGATGTGGAGTATGGTTGTGGTACAAAACAAATGGTGCATTTTTAAACCTCATCTTTTTAATTATGTATTTGCCACTGTCTCGTTAATGTTTGTAATTATGTACTATATTTTTGTTATATTTTATTTTGATAATTTTTAATTTGATAAACTATGTACTATCTCACGAGTCAAGAGTCAACTCGAGTTGTTCGCGACTTGAATCCCAGTTAGATTTTCTGATTCGGTTCTGGATTAGCAACTCGGACTCAACTCGACTCATGAGTTCAAGTTAGCTTAAGCTTAAACTATTCAAGTTACACTAGTACAAAAAATCCCTTCACCGACTGTTAAAAAAACCCTATACCGACTGTTATTGAGGCGTCGGTGATGGCGCCGCCGGTATAGGTATAGCTTTACTGACGGGTAAATAACAGTCATTGTAGGTACCAACACCGACTGTTTTCTTTAAAAAACAGTCGGTGTAGGGTACCAACACCGACTGTTTTCTTGAAAAAACAGTAGGTGTAGGGTACCAACATCGACTGTTTTCTTTAAAAAACAGTCGGTGTAGGGTATCAACACCGACTGTTTTTGTTAAGAAACAGTCGGTATAGGGTTCCCAACACCGGCTCTTTTTGTTAAAAATAGTCGGTGATTTTAGTTATTAGGTAGCATCAGCCGTATACAATGATTTAAATGCCTCCATTCAGCCGAACAATGCATTGGATCACCCATTCACCCATTCAGCCGAACAATGCACAAGCCCACAATAAATTGTTAATTATTCACACACTATATACACAGTTAAATATACCGAAAGAATGGAAATGATATTAGTTAATAGTTAGGCGTATTCAAATAAACAGATAATTAGTTGTTGATATTTGCTGAAGAAGATGCATCTACAAGTAATCGTTACAAGGCTATAGATACTAATAATACAGGGATGCTCCAAATTGAACTCTTATGTATTGTTAGAAACTGGAATCTCAGAAAAATCAAGGTTTTGACAAGTATGGAATTTGGTGAATCTGCATCTGGATTGCATGCTTTCTCCTCAGTTGAAGAGGCTTGAACCTCTACAATATAAAAAGAAATTAATATAATTAGTGCAACCAAAAGAAAAGTTGTTCGTGGGAACAAACTAGAAGTCAATAGAGCTTGAATTAGTACCATTTTTATCCATCTCCATTAGATAAGGGAGAAGCCGTTTATAGCTGAAAGAGCCTGGTACCTGTACCAGCTTTTTCCTTGAGCAAGGTACAACTCTCTGAAATAGAGAATAAATAATTATTTGGAAATTGTTACATGATGTTAAAACTATTCCTAAACTGTCAAGCCAGCTTTGTATCAAAATTATAGCTCCATGTTTGGTAGAAGTATAGTAGTTATATTTTACTTTTGCTAAGGCATATCCTCCAAGTTGTCGATGATCCCGTATATTTCAGAAATAATATAGGAGTTAAGTTAACAAAGGCTCACTTAAGTTTGTAATGTCAATAGAATTTTATCATATCTACAAGTTAATAACTATATAATCCTAACTAATACTTGTCATATAATTAGGACTACATACTTTTCACCCTAATGCAGGGATAAAAAGCATGAGAATCTATGGGGAGTTCATATTTTTCTTATGCAATTTAGGTGCAGCATTAGAACATGAAAAAAAAACATCAAACTTGTTCATTTTGCACCCAAATATATTACTTCCATAGTTATCTACTTTATATGTTAATCAATTATATAGTTTCAATGAGAAAACAAGTGTGTTGGAAAAAAGGAATCCATATGCGAGATTTTGTTGTCCAATATTAGGTTTCTTTCACTTTTAACTCAAATCCATATGCGTAATTTGGTAAGCAAAATCCTTATTGGACTCAAGTCCGGGTTGAGAGATCTCCAACCCATATTTCTTCACCAACTTTATGTATCTGAAATTAAAAATGTCTAATTATTTGAGATAACTTCCCCTCAAGATAATAAAAGATCCTATCAAACTTCATATAGTTAAAAACATTGAGTGCCTCAATAATCAGGGTTTGGAAACCATGGTTCAAAAAATCGGCCGATTCCGAGTCAAATCGGCCGATTCAACTCGGAATCGGACGGGACCGGGCCGAGTTTACCCGATTCCGGTGTCTGTGCGAGTTTCTAAGAAAAACTCGGATGAACAGTGCCGAATCGGCCGAGTTTCCGATTTTTCCCGCCGAGTCAGCCGAGTCAAGCCGATTTGAGCCGATTTCATTTCAAAAAATTCCGATTTTTCCCGTCGCAGTCGCTTCCTGTTTCTTGCGCGAACGGGAGAGAAGGGAAAAAGAGAAGGAAGACAGGTGCGTGGGGTCCACTGTCGGTGAAACACGGGAAGAGAGGAAGAGAGGTGCCGGACCCAAAATTTCGCTTCCTGTTTCTTGCGCGAACGGGAGAGAAGGGAAAAAGAGAAGGAAGAGAGGTGCGTGGGGTCCACTGTCAGTGAAACACGGGAAGAGAGGAAGAGAGGTGCCGGACCCAAAATTTGTATTCAAATGGTTTAAATAATCTCTTCCTTTCATCAATTGAAAGAGAGGATTAGAGGAAGGAATCTTCCGAGGCAGCGACAGGGGAAATAGGTCATTGGGAAAATTTTACTGAAAGGCCCTCATTTATTAATTTATCACAAAAAAGTCCAAATTTATCACAAAAAAGTCCAAATGTTTGTAATATATTATATAATTAGTGGATTATTGAGTGTAATATTGTCTTAATTAACATAGTTTTTTTGCAAATTATTTTTATCAATTTTTTCCTACTTTTTAGCTACAAAACAAGGCTTCTGCCAAAAAAACCCGAGTTACCGATCCGATTCTTCCGATTCCGGCCGATTCATCCGATTCGGATTCCACGGTCAAAAATCCGATTCCGATTCCGATTCCGATTTTTTGAACCATGTTGGAAACCATTATAGTTTAATTGATTACCACTTTGGCAGTAATATTTTTCATTTATTAACAGTTAGATCGTAATAATAAGTGTTTTCTACAAACATCTTTAATTACTACAAGCCAGTAAAAATAAACAAGAAAGAGCAGCCAAGTTACTTGCTGAGCGAGGCGCATTGAACTGCAAACAGGACCTTCAAGCTTCTCGAATGGAGCATTGCATGGTAGCTGAAGACTACACGAGTATTCAGTGGCACCACCTGGTTTCTCGTGCTTCTCCATTATGAACTCAGGGCGGAGAAGAGAATATCTAAATCAAATGAAAATCCATTAAACAATCACTAAATAACAAACATTCTTGCATAGAAGAAATAAGAAATCATCTTCAGCAATTGCCCAACCTTGTAACTGCTATCAGTACTGAAAATACATTTAAATATTCAAGGTCAGTACAAGTTTAGTGCCATGTGATTTCAGACTGCAGTTAACGTTTGCCTTGACTATCCATACTTCGGAGGAAAAACATATAAAGGTGAAATCTGCAGCTGATAAATCTTTTGCACATACCTAGAGAGTAAGCCAGAAGCAGCTGCAGCTCCTAAAACACTAGAAGAAATCTTCTTGTTTCTCCAAAGCAAGACATCAGCAGCTGCATGAAAGTTTAAAAGATATTCAATTTTTAAAACCACTGGTCCCATCTGCAGCTGGTGCGTCATTACCAGTATCACTATCATCATGCAAATAGAAAAAAATTTGATTGAAACATGAAATTAATTGGGTTATACCTCTAGTAAGAGTGTACTTAATTAAAATAAGAAATGAAGTACCAGGATGGTCAAAATTGTAATCTTGCACTTGCTCTGACTCCTCAGCTGTCAGCCCACGATAGAAAGAATCCTACAATTAAACGAAAATAGATAAAATAACTACACCAAAGAAAACGATTACAAAAAACTAAATATAAATTGCTTCAATTCTTTTATCCTAATAATTGAACTTCAATTTTGGCAGCCTCTTTTTGGTTACATCAGTGGCATTATTTTGGTGTTTGTCAAGTAGGGTAACTTGAGATTTGGGTAAAATTTTTTACAAACGCCAGCATGAGTCACGGTAGCGAATCCGTGAGTAATTTCAATTTTTGACCGTGGCTAATTTGTTATTCTGTACTAGTGCCAGTACGGAGCATCCAAAATTGACAAAATTCTATCAAGAAAACAAAATCCAAACAACTGGAAATAAAGTATCGAGACGGAGAATGAGTAAAATGCGCAGAGACGGAGAATGAGTAAAATGAGTAAAATGCCACTGATGTACCTTTTCGCGCAGAGACGGAGAATGAGTAAAATGCGCCGATATTGGTACTAAAACTGTAAAAGTACATTGCGGGGCCAACCGATCTCGTGGTGGGTCCACTGAGGGAGATAACACTGTAGTCGGAGCAGACTTGGTAGGAGAAGAGGAGAAATTTGTTTGTTTAGTGCGATTTACCTTGGAAAGGCTGAGGAATGAAGAGAGGCAGGAGGGAGGAAGCGGGACTGAGCGGGGCTGAGGATAGGCGGAGCGGGGCGGTTCTTAGGGTTTGTCTCAAAGAGGAAGAGCGGAGGCGGGGAGAGACCGGTTATGAAATTTTTTCTTTTGGAGAGAGAGAGAGAGGGTAAGAGGGTTTAACACAAATTGAAATTTCGGAGAGGGAATTGAAATTTAGAAGGGGCTTGGCGGCTGATCGAAAGAAAGAAACGCGCGCAATAAAATGTTGAGAGAATGAAAACACTGACTGTCTGCTCAATACCGACTGTTCTTCATAAAAACAGTCGGTGTAGGTTGGAAGCAACACCGACTGTTTTTTAAAAAAACAGTCAGTGTTGGTGATTGCTCAACACCGACTGTTTTTTACAAAAAACAGTCGGTGTAGGTACGAGCAACACCGACTGTTTTTAAAAAAAACAGTCGGTGTTGGTCACTGCTCAACACCGACTGTTTTTTGTGAAAAACAGTCGGTGTAGAGTATGAGCAACACCGACTGTTTTTTTAAAAAACAGTCGGTGTTGGTTTACTGACGGTTTTTTGTAAGAGAACAGTCAGTGTTGAGGTTCTTTTTATTTACGATTTTACCAGCAGTCTCTACACCGACTGTTACATATTAAAACAGTCGGTGGTTGAGGGTCGGTGAAGGGGTTTTTTGTACTAGTGTTAGCTTAAGCTAATCCTTAACATTTTATAAACGCTGAGAACATCAGAAAAACACAAACAAAATCTGAGATGGATTACAATATATTCCGTTGGTTACACTATTTCTTAAATAAATAAAATTAATTAACTTAACATTTTCCTTTAGTGATCACTCTTTATAATGGTCGCAGAAAAAAAAACGATAACCATTTGAATAAAATTTAGCAGGAATTAATTTTGGAGGGAACGCAGATTGAAAAAAGCCCACCAGGCGTAGTCTTTCTCTCTTAGTGCTCTGTGATAGGTATGCTGTGCAGTACCACCGTCTCAACTGTAAGACCTGGGCCGAAACCAAAAAGCACACCCCACTCGAGCCCCTCTCCAGTGGTTGCCTTGCCTTCCTCTACGGACCGCCTTCTCATCTCATCCAAAATGAACAATACACATGCACTAGACATGTTCCCATACTCACTTAAGATGTGCCTGGTGTCGCGCATCTTTTCCTTCTTTAATTCAAGCTTAGCCTCTACCTGGTCCAGGATTGCTGGGCCACCAGGGTGTGCAATCCAGAAAATTGAGTTCCAGTCATTGATGCCTGATGAACAAAAGAATGGAAAATTTTAGAAAAACAGATCTTATTTTCCCTCAAGCCGTTAGAGGATTAAAACTGTACAACGAGAGAAATGTAATAGATTTTAAAAATTAAATTGATGTTACTATAATAATTAACTTTTACGTACCAATAGGAGTGAATGCCTCAACAAGACTCTTCTCGATGTTCTTGGAGATGAGCCCTGGCACATCCTTGAGGAGATGAAAGGTCAGACCCACTTCGCGAAGGTGTCCGTCTATGGCTCCCTCGGAGTCCGGCAAGATTGTTTGTGAAGCTGAAACTAGCTGAAACAATGGTCGTTCAATTTTTGGCTCAGGATCGGCTCCAACTATGAGAGCAGCAGCGCCGTCCCCAAAAAGTGCCTGTCCAACCATGGAATCGAGGTGTGACTCTGTGGGTCCGCGGAAGGTAACAGCAGTGAGCTCTGAGCAAATCACCAACACTCTGGCCCCACGGTTGTTCTCAGCAAGGTCTTTGGCCATACGAAGGACGGTGCCCCCTGCAAAGCAGCCTTGTTGGTACATCATGAAGCGGTTGACGGATGGACGGAGGCCAAGGAGTTTGGTGACTTGATAGTCAGCTCCAGGCATGTCCACACCACTGGTAGTACAGAAAATCAAGTGTGTGATCTTGGATTTGGGCTGGCCCCATTCCTTGATGGCTTTGACTGCTGCCTCCTTCCCGAGCTTTGGAACCTCCCTGACAACAATATCCTGACGTGCATCGAGAGATGGCGCCATATAAGCACAGATGTTTGGATTTTCGTTCAGTATCTCCTCTGTCAAGTGCATGTATCTTTTCTTTATCATGGATTTGTCGCCTGCAAGACAATAAATAAAATAACCATAGTGCTTGTCTTGTTAGTAAGGGAAGAGATATAAATTATGATAGATGATGATCTAAATTGAAATGTTGTGTTATATAAACTAGCAAAATCACTTACACATGCGCTTGAACTTGTCCTTGAGATCAGTCATATGTTCGCTCTTTGTGATACGGAAGTAGTAATCAGGATAATCAGCCTGGTTAATGCAGTTGGCCGGTGTGGCAGTACCTATTGCCAGTATGGTAGCCGGGCCTTGTGCACGCTGTGCTTGTCTGATTTCATCAACTTTCGACATGACTAATGTTGTTAGATTGTACTATAACAGAAATGACAGTTTAATATTTTGGTTTTGGTTTGTAGGAAAAGAGACTCTGAGAGTTTTGATAAATTGACAAGGCAGGGGTGGTGAGAATATATAAGAGAAAGATGGTAACTGGTAGGTTGTGTGGACGGTCAGGTATCATGCCACGTGGAATTGTAAATCTGGATGGCAAATGTAGTTAGAGATAGTAAGTTAGTTGACCTGGGCTGGGTAGGTGTATATGCTTAAGGAGTGTTACAAGTTTGAAGAGACCCACCTACCTCTACCTGGGCAATGAGTATTCTTACTTGGACTTCTTTGGGTCACATGACCAAAAATTTAGAATAATTAATAGTTCTATGATGACCAAACAATGGTTCATTCCTTTTCAAACAAAGACGACGCTAGCTGATGATTACTTCCGTAAGAACAATCCAAAAACTTTCTTTCAAGTGTTACGTTGGGGTCAATTCTTCAAATTGTGAATTATTGCACCAACAAAACAACCTAGCTAATAGTAGCTAATAGTCAAATTAGGTGAATTGAAGTAGTATTAAACGCAGAGACCGGCAACCTTCTCAAGTTTATGTTTTTTTTTTCTCTCTCTTTTTTATGTTTGGACAATTTATAATTAAAATTATTTTATGGATTTCTACTTTCTAACTCTTATTTATAACTTTTGTGGTTTCCGTGTCTTAAAAATCAAAACATGTCATTATTTATCAAATTTGTAAATAAATTATGAGTTAGGCTATGGTACATTGTAATGTATGAGCTATTTTGTGCATTGAATCATAAACTGTTAAATTTAAAGTTCAAACAGTCGACTTCAACTTTTCAGCATAATCTCATTATTAAAAATGTGTTGGAGACCAAATTTTACATTTTTTTGAAAATTTTTACGACTTTTGAAGAATTTTTAAAATCACTGTTTAAAAAATATATTTAATGAAAAGCAGTGATTTTAAAAAAAATTAAAAATAGTAAAAAAATTCAACAAATAATTTGGTCTCCAATTATTTTAATATGTAAATCATGTTGAAAGGTTCAATTAAATTGACTGTTTGAACTTTGAATATACTGGTTTATGATCCAATGCACAAAGTGGCCTATTTTTGCAATGTACCATAGCCCAACTCATAAACCATACTCCGTTCAATGAGTTTAGTAAATTAAAAAAATAGAAATATAATATATTTTGAGAGTTGGACTATCATGCTTTGAAAAATAAAGTGTCCGTTGTATTTTCCGCTTATATCTTCATTTTTAAAGTTCAAACATGCATTCGATTCGAAAAATTCAACATATTCTCCATATTAAAATATGTTTGGAAACCAGCTTTTACATTTTTGGGCATTTTTTGCTAGTTTTGAACTTCTTTTATAATCGTTGTTTCTAAGAACTTTTTACTAATTTTTTTACTATAATAAAATAGCTTTATTAAAAAATTCTAAACAAATAGCAAAATTTTTCTAAAAAAAGTTAAATTTGGTCTCCAAACACATTTTCGTATGAAGAATATGTTGAACTTTTCGGATCGAATGTTTGAACTTTGAAAATAAAGATATAAGAGGGAAGTAAAGCATACACTTTATTTCGAAAAGCACGATAGACCAACTCATATTTTGAATTTTTTTTTTAGGTTAGTAGGTCTACACGCCTATTTCAATACATATACAACAAAAACAGAGCACTTCAGCATCACAATCTCAATATGCTCCCATAATTTTTTACTAACTTCTGCGTAAACTGAATCGCAGACTTAGTGCAGTGGCACGAAATCTTGTCTCTCTTCAGAAGAACACATGTTCAATTTTCGAGAATTACATCTAAAAATGCTTCCAGTGGAAATTTCCTTCACTGATACAAGAAGAGTTTTATGTTTAATGTTTTGTATTTTCTTATTTCATTTTAATCTCTTTTATTTTCAGTTTTTAAAGTTCAACTAAGTTGAATTATTTTTAAACTTTCTTTTCATATTGGAACCTAATTTATGGTATCAATAAAACAAATGAGGACTAGATCCTTATTTTTCCTTAAAAAAAATTCTACCAGTGTAATCTTTTAATAAAAAAATTAAAAAATTCTACATAACTTTCTATTCTCATAGTGATTTATGTAAACTAAGTAGAGATCTTGAAAAATAAAGCAGATACCAACACCGCTTCAAACTGAAACTCAACCCAGATCCTTCACTGGCAAGCAATTTAGTCCTTAAAAAATCTCCTGATTACACAAAATCTTCAATTAAATTTCTTAGCCTACTTATATAAAATTATATCTTTTTAACGATGATGGAAGTTTTGTAATCTACACTTCTTGAAGAAAAAGTATCACTTTCAGAGTATGATACCATATTGTGAGTTGTGTAGTTTTGTAATCTACACTTTTTGAAAAAAAAAGTACCACTTTCGGAGTATGATACCATATTGTAAGTTGTGTCTAAGAGTGCACAAAAAGCTCATTACTCGTAACTCGTTCGGAATCAACTCGAGTTCAACTTGCTAACAATTTAATTTGAAACTGACTCAAGTTCATTGACTCAGTTGACTCACGAGTTGAATCCGAGTTGTCTTCTAACTCAATTCGGAATCAACTCGGTTGGACTTGATATCATGTTCAGCAGTTCGGATCATCCAAAAAAAGTAATTTTGTACCTATCTAAACAAATAGTAAAAAAAAATTCAAAAAATATAAAATTTGGTCTCTAGGCATATTTTATTATGGATATCATGTTAAGCGGTTCGGATCGACTGTTTGAACTTTGAGAATAGAGATAAAGATGTGGAGTATGGTTGTGGTACAAAACAAATGGTGCATTTTTAAACCTCATCTTTTTAATTATGTATTTGCCACTGTCTCGTTAATGTTTGTAATTATGTACTATATTTTTGTTATATTTTATTTTGATAATTTTTAATTTGATAAACTATGTACTATCTCACGAGTCAAGAGTCAACTCGAGTTGTTCGCGACTTGAATCCCAGTTAGATTTTCTGATTCGGTTCTGGATTAGCAACTCGGACTCAACTCGACTCATGAGTTCAAGTTAGCTTAAGCTTAAACTATTCAAGTTACACTAGTACAAAAAATCCCTTCACCGACTGTTAAAAAAACCCTATACCGACTGTTATTGAGGCGTCGGTGATGGCGCCGCCGGTATAGGTATAGCTTTACTGACGGGTAAATAACAGTCATTGTAGGTACCAACACCGACTGTTTTCTTTAAAAAACAGTCGGTGTAGGGTACCAACACCGACTGTTTTCTTGAAAAAACAGTAGGTGTAGGGTACCAACATCGACTGTTTTCTTTAAAAAACAGTCGGTGTAGGGTATCAACACCGACTGTTTTTGTTAAGAAACAGTCGGTATAGGGTTCCCAACACCGGCTCTTTTTGTTAAAAATAGTCGGTGATTTTAGTTATTAGGTAGCATCAGCCGTATACAATGATTTAAATGCCTCCATTCAGCCGAACAATGCATTGGATCACCCATTCACCCATTCAGCCGAACAATGCACAAGCCCACAATAAATTGTTAATTATTCACACACTATATACACAGTTAAATATACCGAAAGAATGGAAATGATATTAGTTAATAGTTAGGCGTATTCAAATAAACAGATAATTAGTTGTTGATATTTGCTGAAGAAGATGCATCTACAAGTAATCGTTACAAGGCTATAGATACTAATAATACAGGGATGCTCCAAATTGAACTCTTATGTATTGTTAGAAACTGGAATCTCAGAAAAATCAAGGTTTTGACAAGTATGGAATTTGGTGAATCTGCATCTGGATTGCATGCTTTCTCCTCAGTTGAAGAGGCTTGAACCTCTACAATATAAAAAGAAATTAATATAATTAGTGCAACCAAAAGAAAAGTTGTTCGTGGGAACAAACTAGAAGTCAATAGAGCTTGAATTAGTACCATTTTTATCCATCTCCATTAGATAAGGGAGAAGCCGTTTATAGCTGAAAGAGCCTGGTACCTGTACCAGCTTTTTCCTTGAGCAAGGTACAACTCTCTGAAATAGAGAATAAATAATTATTTGGAAATTGTTACATGATGTTAAAACTATTCCTAAACTGTCAAGCCAGCTTTGTATCAAAATTATAGCTCCATGTTTGGTAGAAGTATAGTAGTTATATTTTACTTTTGCTAAGGCATATCCTCCAAGTTGTCGATGATCCCGTATATTTCAGAAATAATATAGGAGTTAAGTTAACAAAGGCTCACTTAAGTTTGTAATGTCAATAGAATTTTATCATATCTACAAGTTAATAACTATATAATCCTAACTAATACTTGTCATATAATTAGGACTACATACTTTTCACCCTAATGCAGGGATAAAAAGCATGAGAATCTATGGGGAGTTCATATTTTTCTTATGCAATTTAGGTGCAGCATTAGAACATGAAAAAAAAACATCAAACTTGTTCATTTTGCACCCAAATATATTACTTCCATAGTTATCTACTTTATATGTTAATCAATTATATAGTTTCAATGAGAAAACAAGTGTGTTGGAAAAAAGGAATCCATATGCGAGATTTTGTTGTCCAATATTAGGTTTCTTTCACTTTTAACTCAAATCCATATGCGTAATTTGGTAAGCAAAATCCTTATTGGACTCAAGTCCGGGTTGAGAGATCTCCAACCCATATTTCTTCACCAACTTTATGTATCTGAAATTAAAAATGTCTAATTATTTGAGATAACTTCCCCTCAAGATAATAAAAGATCCTATCAAACTTCATATAGTTAAAAACATTGAGTGCCTCAATAATCAGGGTTTGGAAACCATGGTTCAAAAAATCGGCCGATTCCGAGTCAAATCGGCCGATTCAACTCGGAATCGGACGGGACCGGGCCGAGTTTACCCGATTCCGGCGTCTGTGCGAGTTTCTAAGAAAAACTCGGATGAACAGTGCCGAATCGGCCGAGTTTCCGATTTTTCCCGCCGAGTCAGCCGAGTCAAGCCGATTTGAGCCAATTTCATTTCAAAAAATTCCGATTTTTCCCGTCGCAGTCGCTTCCTGTTTCTTGCGCGAACGGGAGAGAAGGGAAAAAGAGAAGGAAGACAGGTGCGTGGGGTCCACTGTCGGTGAAACACGGGAAGAGAGGAAGAGAGGTGCCGGACCCAAAATTTCGCTTCCTGTTTCTTGCGCGAACGGGAGAGAAGGGAAAAAGAGAAGGAAGAGAGGTGCGTGGGGTCCACTGTCAGTGAAACACGGGAAGAGAGGAAGAGAGGTGCCGGACCCAAAATTTGTATTCAAATGGTTTAAATAATCTCTTCCTTTCATCAATTGAAAGAGAGGATTAGAGGAAGGAATCTTCCGAGGCAGCGACAGGGGAAATAGGTCATTGGGAAAATTTTACTGAAAGGCCCTCATTTATTAATTTATCACAAAAAAGTCCAAATTTATCACAAAAAAGTCCAAATGTTTGTAATATATTATATAATTAGTGGATTATTGAGTGTAATATTGTCTTAATTAACATAGTTTTTTTGCAAATTATTTTTATCAATTTTTTCCTACTTTTTAGCTACAAAACAAGGCTTCTGCCAAAAAAACCCGAGTTACCGATCCGATTCTTCCGATTCCGGCCGATTCATCCGATTCGGATTCCACGGTCAAAAATCCGATTCCGATTCCGATTCCGATTTTTTGAACCATGTTGGAAACCATTATAGTTTAATTGATTACCACTTTGGCAGTAATATTTTTCATTTATTAACAGTTAGATCGTAATAATAAGTGTTTTCTACAAACATCTTTAATTACTACAAGCCAGTAAAAATAAACAAGAAAGAGCAGCCAAGTTACTTGCTGAGCGAGGCGCATTGAACTGCAAACAGGACCTTCAAGCTTCTCGAATGGAGCATTGCATGGTAGCTGAAGACTACACGAGTATTCAGTGGCACCACCTGGTTTCTCGTGCTTCTCCATTATGAACTCAGGGCGGAGAAGAGAATATCTAAATCAAATGAAAATCCATTAAACAATCACTAAATAACAAACATTCTTGCATAGAAGAAATAAGAAATCATCTTCAGCAATTGCCCAACCTTGTAACTGCTATCAGTACTGAAAATACATTTAAATATTCAAGGTCAGTACAAGTTTAGTGCCATGTGATTTCAGACTGCAGTTAACGTTTGCCTTGACTATCCATACTTCGGAGGAAAAACATATAAAGGTGAAATCTGCAGCTGATAAATCTTTTGCACATACCTAGAGAGTAAGCCAGAAGCAGCTGCAGCTCCTAAAACACTAGAAGAAATCTTCTTGTTTCTCCAAAGCAAGACATCAGCAGCTGCATGAAAGTTTAAAAGATATTCAATTTTTAAAACCACTGGTCCCATCTGCAGCTGGTGCGTCATTACCAGTATCACTATCATCATGCAAATAGAAAAAAATTTGATTGAAACATGAAATTAATTGGGTTATACCTCTAGTAAGAGTGTACTTAATTAAAATAAGAAATGAAGTACCAGGATGGTCAAAATTGTAATCTTGCACTTGCTCTGACTCCTCAGCTGTCAGCCCACGATAGAAAGAATCCTACAATTAAACGAAAATAGATAAAATAACTACACCAAAGAAAACGATTACAAAAAACTAAATATAAATTGCTTCAATTCTTTTATCCTAATAATTGAACTTCAATTTTGGCAGCCTCTTTTTGGTTACATCAGTGGCATTATTTTGGTGTTTGTCAAGTAGGGTAACTTGAGATTTGGGTAAAATTTTTTACAAACGCCAGCATGAGTCACGGTAGCGAATCCGTGAGTAATTTCAATTTTTGACCGTGGCTAATTTGTTATTCTGTACTAGTGCCAGTACGGAGCATCCAAAATTGACAAAATTCTATCAAGAAAACAAAATCCAAACAACTGGAAATAAAGTATCGAGACGGAGAATGAGTAAAATGCGCAGAGACGGAGAATGAGTAAAATGAGTAAAATGCCACTGATGTACCTTTTCGCGCAGAGACGGAGAATGAGTAAAATGCGCCGATATTGGTACTAAAACTGTAAAAGTACATTGCGGGGCCAACCGATCTCATGGTGGGTCCACTGAGGGAGATAACACTGTAGTCGGAGCAGACTTGGTAGGAGAAGAGGAGAAATTTGTTTGTTTAGTGCGATTTACCTTGGAAAGGCTGAGGAATGAAGAGAGGCAGGAGGGAGGAAGCGGGACTGAGCGGGGTTGAGGGGCCGGGACTGAGCGGGGCTGAGGATAGGCGGAGCGGGGCGGTTCTTAGGGTTTGTCTCAAAGAGGAAGAGCGGAGGCGGAGAGAGACCGGTTATGAAATTTTCTGCATTGGAGAGAGAGAGAGAGGGTAAGAGGGTTTAACACAAATTGAAATTTCGGAGAGGGAATTGAAATTTAGAAGGGGCTTGGCGGCTGATCGAAAGAAAGAAACGCGCGCAATAAAATGTTGAGAGAATGAAAACACTGACTGTCTGCTCAATACCGACTGTTCTTCATAAAAACAGTCGGTGTAGGTTGGAAGCAACACCGACTGTTTTTTAAAAAAACAGTCAGTGTTGGTGATTGCTCAACACCGACTGTTTTTTACAAAAAACAGTCGGTGTAGGTACGAGCAACACCGACTGTTTTTAAAAAAAACAGTCGGTGTTGGTCACTGCTCAACACCGACTGTTTTTTGTGAAAAACAGTCGGTGTAGAGTATGAGCAACACCGACTGTTTTTTTAAAAAACAGTCGGTGTTGGTTTACTGACGGTTTTTTGTAAGAGAACAGTCAGTGTTGAGGTTCTTTTTATTTACGATTTTACCAGCAGTCTCTACACCGACTGTTACATATTAAAACAGTCGGTGGTTGAGGGTCGGTGAAGGGGTTTTTTGTACTAGTGTTAGCTTAAGCTAATCCTTAACATTTTATAAACGCTGAAAACATCAGAAAAACACAAACAAAATCTGAGATGGATTACAATATATTCCGTTGGTTACACTATTTCTTAAATAAATAAAATTAATTAACTTAACATTTTCCTTTAGTGATCACTCTTTATAATGGTCACAGAAAAAAAAAACGATAACCATTTGAATAAAATTTAGCAGGAATTAATTTTGGAGGGAACGCAGATTGAAAAAAGCCCACCAGGCGTAGTCTTTCTCTCTTAGTGCTCTGTGATAGGTATGCTGTGCAGTACCACCGTCTCAACTGTAAGACCTGGGCCGAAACCAAAAAGCACACCCCACTCGAGCCCCTCTCCAGTGGTTGCCTTGCCTTCCTCTACGGACCGCCTTCTCATCTCATCCAAAATGAACAATACACATGCACTAGACATGTTCCCATACTCACTTAAGATGTGCCTGGTGTCGCGCATCTTTTCCTTTTTTAATTCAAGCTTAGCCTCTACCTGGTCCAGGATTGCTGGGCCACCAGGGTGTGCAATCCAGAAAATTGAGTTCCAGTCATTGATGCCTGATGAACAAAAGAATGGAAAATTTTAGAAAAATAGATCTTATTTTCCCTCAAGCCGTTAGAGGATTAAAACTGTACAACGAGAGAAATGTAATAGATTTTAAAAATTAAATTGATGTTACTATAATAATTAACTTTTACGTACCAATTGGGGTGAAAGCCTCGACAAGACTTTTCTCGATGTTCTTGGAGATCAACCCGGGTACATCCTTGAGGAGGTGGAAGGTGAGACCCACTTCGCGAAGGTGGCCATCTATTGCTCCCTTGGAGTCAGGCAAGATTGTTTGTGAAGCTGAAACTAGCTGAAACAATGGTCGTTCAATTTTTGGCTCAGGATCGGCTCCAACTATGAGAGCAGCAGCGCCGTCCCCAAAAAGTGCCTGTCCAACCATGGAATCAAGGTGTGATTCTGAGGGGCCACGGAAGGTTACAGCAGTGATCTCCGAGCAAATCACCAACACTCGGGCACCACGGTTGTTCTCAGCAAGGTCCTTGGCCATGCGAAGAACCGTGCCTCCGGCAAAGCATCCTTGTTGGTACATCATGAAACGCTTAACCGATGGACGGAGACCAAGGAGCTTGGTGACTTGGTAGTCAGCACCCGGCATGTCAACACCACTGGTGGTGCAGAAGATCAGGTGTGTGATCTTCGACTTGGGCTGGCCCCACTCCTTGATGGCTTTGACTGCAGCCTCCTTTCCGAGCCTTGGCACCTCGACCACAACAATGTCTTGGCGTGCATCTAATGATGGCGCCATGTAAGCACACATGTTGGGATTTTCATTTAAAATCTCCTCAGACAAGTGCATGTATCTTTTCTTTATCATTGACTTGTCGCCTGCAGGACAATAAATAAAATAACCATAGTGCTTGTCTTGTTAGTAAGGGAAGAGATATAAATTATGATAGATGATGATCTAAATTTAAATGTTTTGTGATATAAATTTGCAAATCACTTACACATCCGCTTGAACTTTTCTTTCAGCTCAGTCATATGTTCGCTCTTAGTGATGCGAAAATAGTAATCAGGATAATCAGCCTGGTTAATGCAGTTGGCCGGTGTGGCAGTACCTATTGCCAGTATGGTGGCTGGGCCTTGAGCGCGCTGTGCCTGTCTGATTTCTTCGACTCTTGCCATGTCTATAATTTGTCTTGGAAAGAATGTAAGGCTTGGCAAAGGTTATAGGTTTCTTGTTCTTGGCTAATTAATCCGGACGCTCTGTTGATAAACTAATTAAAGCAAGATAAGTGTTGTGGAATTGGGAGTAGAGGATAAACGCAGTAGAGGATTTATAGTAAGTGAGAGAAGAGGAGTAGGTGTGAGGAACAGAGAAGGAAAAAAACAATTAGGTGCACTTGGACTGGCGGTCGTCTGTGAGAGCTCCCAATAGTAGGTGAGCAATTGGAAGGAGTATGACAAATTTGAACGGACCAAGTTTTTTATTACCCACATGAAATATTTGAAATAATAAATATTTTATAATAATAGAATATATGACAGGCATGTGTATGGTTTCCGAAGTACCAAAATTCTATGCGTGGTTCCTTCTTGCTTCATTACTCGAAAAGCCGACATTTTTATTAATATCCAAAGTTAATTAAAAATTAATTAATTTACCTATGATTTCCGAATTTTTTCAAAAATATCCAAACCGGCCATTTTCTGGCCA
This sequence comes from Carex littledalei, assembly GCA_011114355.1. NCBI lineage: Eukaryota > Viridiplantae > Streptophyta > Magnoliopsida > Poales > Cyperaceae > Carex > Carex littledalei. The sequence continues at coordinate 14,348,173 of CM022086.1, read as the reverse complement.
GTTTAATTTTTTTTTAGAGACACTATGAAGAGCAAGATAATGAAATCTAACACAGGAAAATTCGAATTTTTTGTTTAAATTATTTGTTAGATTACTTCTTTTGATTTATAATTAGAATATTTATACTAAAATACACTAGATTACTTGAAATTATGTTGAATTACACTAAATTACGTTAAATTATGCTAAATTACAATAACTTCGTTAATTACGCTAAAGTAGACCTATTTTGTGTCATCTTTCATGAATCATAAAAAATAGTAAAAAAATTCCAAAAATAGTAAAAATTGGTATTCTACAAGTTTATTATGTAACTAATTTACTGAGCTATTTATATTGAATAATAGAAATTAAAATCTTAATCGGAAACTTCAACTCAAGTTTTGAGGCTCTTCCCTTTGTTTTTTGGCAATTCTGAATTTTCAAAAAAACATAGTGGTCACCGACGCATGCGTATTTTTGCAAGCTTTTCGAAAAGTGGTCATTTGCTGAAATCGGACACTCGAGCGTCGTTTTATGGCCGTTTAAAGTTTCGTCATCGTTTTTCGCTTTTTTAGTGAAGATATCATCCCTATTCATATGTAATTTAGCGTAATTTACTGTATTTTAGTGTAATGTAATGTAATTTAGCGTAATTTAACGTAATATAGTGTAATTCAACATAATTTTAAGTAATTTAGCGTATTTTAGTATAAAATGTTAATTATACATCAAAAGAAGTAATTTAACAAATAAATAAACAAAAAAATTTAATTTTCAGTGTTAGATTTCATTATCTTGCTCTTTATAGTGTCTCTTAAAAAAAAGTTTCTAATTATAAATCACTATGAAGATAAAAGAGAAACAAAAATAGTTTCTAATTATACATCATTATGAAGACACAGTAATTTACCGTATTTTAGCGTAATTTAACATAATTTAGCGTAATTTAATATAATATAGTGTAATTCAACATAATTTCAAGTAATCTAGTGTAATCTAGTATAAATATGCTAATTATAAATCAAAAGAAGTAATATAACAAATAATTTAAATAAAAAATTTGAATTTTCAGTGTTAGATTTCATTATTTTGCTCTTCATAGTGTCTAAACAAAAAAATAAAAAAAAAAAAAAAAGAGGAAACCGGCCATTTTATGGCCGGTTTGGACATTTTTAGAAAAATTCGGGAATCATCAGTAATTAATTAATTTGTAATTAACTTTGGATATTAATAAAAATGTCGGCTCGAAAAGGAACTGAATGAGTTAAATTTATTAGTTTACTACGCTCTAGTCAATTACTTTAGTGCTAACAAATCAGACAGCAACAGAAGTCGTTCTTGGTGGGTTATTTTGAACAGAAAACCCACATGGTAATAGATGCGTTAAGTGCTTTCTTGTTATTATAATATCCTAAGTTTGTATAAATATTTAAAGAGTGAGGCTACGGTGCTATGCATAGCACCAATTGGGTCCGTATTACGGCTCAAAATTTGACTTTTCAAAATTCTAACGGTGGATCCGAACCGTTCAACATGATTATAAAATGAATATGTACTTGCAAACCAAATTTTACATTTTTTTGAATTTTTTTACTATTTTTTCGAAAATCACTTGATCTAAACATTCTGGACCATCCAAAAACAGCCTATATTAAAAAATAGTAAAAAAATTCGAAAAAATGTAAAATTTGATTTGCAAGTACATATTCATTTTATAATCATGTTGAACGGTTCGGATCCACCGTTAGAATTTTGAAAAGTCAAATTTTGAGCCATAGTGCGGATCCAATTCGTGCTATGCATAGCACCGTAGCCTCACTCATATTTAAATACAGACTTGCAGCACTTTGCAAAACTGGAAATTGGAACACAAGTTCCATTTAACAAATTCTCTCAATTTGGCCACATTTTTTTTTTCCCTTTTGTGTTTACGTGATTATTTCAATATTACAGTTCCTCTCATGATGGATCATTAAGTTTGATTATTTATGAGCTATTGATCTTATTGCAAATCTATTATGATTTGTACAATTTAAATCATATTTACATTGGTTTGTATAGTATTGAATGAATATATTTTTCAATACTATACAAACCAATATATGTAAATATGATTTAAATTGTACAAATCATAATAGATTTGCAATAAGATCAATAGCTCATAAATAAGACTCTTTTTTTTTTTTTTGACCAAGTCAGAAAAAACTGAATAGACCCGTTAAGATGGAGAATAGTGGCGAAACTTAGGCGATTTCCCCAGGAGCCTCTTCGCCTCCCCCCAACCCTTTCACCTCCCCCTCAATCTTTCCCTAGGCACACCTCTGATGCCATTTCTCTGCCCAATCCCACTCTAGCCGTTACATCTGCTTTCTGCAGCTGTGGGGTGGTTCACGCCGTCAGATAGAGTGATGGATAGGTCAGTATTTGTCGGGCTTGGAGGAAAAGAATTGGAGTGGTCGAAAGATCTTTTGTTGTTGGGGAAATGGGCCTTTTTTGGGTCTGGGTGTGAATGTCCAGGTTCATGGCTGTTTGGTATTGGGCTGTCTTCGGATGATGGTTTTGGGACAGGGTCTTCGATAGTTCTTGGTAATAGGGCTGAGTCCGTTAACCAAGCCCCTATTCTTGGGCTGAGCACTTCGGCCTCATCAACTTGGCCCAAGTATTTGGGCTCCTGTAGCAGCACAGTGAGACGGGCATGGTCCGTGCATGTTTGCATGTCGTGACCCAACATAGCACAAAATCTACACACTCTGGATATCTTCTCAACCGAACAGTATACTTTGATATCTCCCAAATATGGGTGCTCGACAGTAAGTATATCTTGCAAAGGCTCCTGAAGAGGTATGAGAATTTTTACCTTGATGAACCGGCGCCCTGCCACAAACCCTTCAAAAGGAGACGACAGCGGGGTTCCTAGCTTAGAAGCCATGATCTTAAGACCCCTATCCGTCATGGAGTTGACCGGAATATTGAAGAATTGGACCCAAACTTGCGCATCCGTGATATTACTGGCATGAACCTCCGATTGACCTCCCACCCTTTTTGTTGCCACCAAATCACCTCGGTACGCCCATGGACCGCATGCACCTTTTTGTAATCCTCATTAGTTGTGAGCTCTACGAGATAACAATTCCTTGAGACGGGTGTAATTCTGGATAGTGGATCAATGCTCCAAGCTTTGGTCATGGTTGAGATAAAAGGGGTGTCTAGAATGGTCCTGTCGGTGACCACTTTGACCAGAACCGCCAAGGTCCAGTCAAAACTGGTTGTCTCCTGCTGAGAGAGCTTTACAATCTTGCCCCGGTTCTCATTGGTATTGAGCTTGACAAATTTCCTAATGAGAGCCTCGTCACCATCATTCATATCAGCCATCGGGTTCTTTGTGGATCGTTTAGGGGTGCACGGGTTGCACGGATGAGCTTTAGGTATAGGCAGGATAGAGGTGGAGGATTTAGATATTGTTTGGTGGGTGTAGCGGAGAGTGAGACAGTTTATATGGTTGTAGAGAGGGATATTCTTAGTGGGCTTGTTTTGGGTTTGATTTGGATGGGGCCCCAAAATGGACGTTCTGGAATTAGGGTTTTGTTTGGAGCACGTGGTGTTGCGTTGTCGGTTTTCTATAGGAAGGTAACTATCCTCGGTGAGGTGACATTCCGTTACTTTTGTCCCTTCTTGGGATTGTCTCATTCCCAGCGGGTACAGGGGATGCACGTTTAGTGATGCTACTTTGCCAATTTGTTTGAGATGCTTCCCACTCAAAAAGCGACACACGTCCCCTTCTAATAGTTCCTTTTTTTGGACTGTTCTGCCCTTCTGATTCTTCCAGAGAGACCCGTCAGTAATCTGACATCTCCATGCAGGCACCCGGATTCTTTGTGGCCCTCCCCGGGTAATCAAGATTGCAACCGGTGTGATAAGCCTGGTTCCCGGCTCAACTCTTTCTCTCGCCGCTGTTGCCGCCGGTGCTGCAATCCTTGTTTGGTCCACCGGAGGGACCAGGGGTTGCAGATGAACCTGATGATGAGGTGGTTGGTCACCCGGTAATTGAGCTTCCTCATCCGGCTAGTGGGGAGGGTGGGGTGGTGGCTCCGGAGGCGGTGGCCCGTTCAGGGGAGTCCCTTCTCTTCCATCCAATTCCACCAGACACTCTGTTTCTCTTCCCTGATGATACACCTTAAGGATATGGGGGACCAACGAGGTGTCATGGCATTCAAGTAGTAATCTCAGGCGAGCCGCATTACCCCCGGTCATGATATCCGCCTCCATCCCTATCATAGCTCCCATGGAAACCGTGGCTTGTCTAAAATAGATTGGATGCCAAAAATCAATTGGGAAATTGTGGATTGTTACTATGATCCTTCTTCTTGGAGGTAGATCCGCTGAACCCACTAGTGTCTGCCATGGAAGGACCTCCAGGTTGTGCATTGTCCAGAAATCAGAGTCAGCATCAATGCTCTCCACAAAAGCCCAGTCAGGCATCTGAACTAGGTATGCCGTAGAGACCCGTTTGTATCTCCAGTTTTCCGGTGACCCGCCGTAGCGGTCGGCCAAGATGCCCGGTAGATCCATAGCCAGAGGTGCTAGACGAGAGACCGGTTGCAGAACAACGGACCTGTTTAGGTTAAGCAATATCCGTTGGTGCTCATCAAGCGATGAGAGGAAGCAATGATTGATGACAATGCCTGAGGGTTCTGGTTGAGCCATTGTGGTGTTGTGAGTTTAGAAGTGAGGGATTTTCCCTTTACTAGGAAGTGATGATAGAAAGAGGAGGGTTTAGAAAGGGGGAGAATATAAGGAGGGAGATAGAGAGGAGATAAGAGGGAGGGGGGTAAAAAGGAGCAAGATGGTGGAGTAAAGGCTAGTATAGAAGGACAGTGGCTAAATTGGAGGAGCCGTAGGAGCCGAGCTCCGGCAGAGATCCCTTTCAACTTCTACCTATACATATTTCATCACTATTTGAATTATAGAAGGCCAATAAAGGCAATTCTTAATTGAGGGAAAATGAGATCTGTTGACCTCTTCACATAATGTTAAGTTGTTCATATTATATTATATGTGTAAGTGTTATGTTTGTATTGAGTAAATTTTGCAATTCTTTTTAAGTAATGGGTCCAGTACACTCTAGCAATTTTTATAGCATTTTTTTATAAGTTATTTCAAAAATTAAACTTAAATCTCTCTCAAAAGAAATGAGAACTTGTACAACTACACTAAGTTGGCATAGATTTATGTCAAAGTTGCCCAATTAATGTTTTGCTTCTTTTGGTTAGGTTAAGTAAACTGAATTTAGCCCTGTATCGGAACCCTTTGTTTTTTTTTTTTTTACAAAATTGTACACTAAATAATGTTGACAACAGGTTTAATGCCAGAAATCTCTGGAGACTACATAAATTTTCTCTCTGTTACATATGCATATTGAAAAACCTCAATATCAAGTCTTCGCATATGACGACAAGAAAAAGATTATTAATTAGAACTTTGTTTTTCTATTTCTTTTGAGAAGTATAAAAATATTATTGTCATTATCATTTTTATAAAAGGATTCTTCTTGGCGTTATATATAATATATATATGGGCTTGTTATTGGCATTAATTCAATATTGAAATTGAAAATTGCCCAACTTTGACTAGTTTACCAATCCACCCTTTTACAACTCTCCTCCAAGCACAAGTTACCTCACAACCAAATCCTCCTTCCTTACCTTAGTAACTTTTGGCCATGGCTATATATATATATGGTTGAAGAAATCAGACAAGCACAACGTGCATGCTCAGGGCCTGGCAATAAGGCACATCTCGAGTGAGTACGAACTACGGAAACATGTCTAGTGCATTTTGGATGAGATGAGGAAGGCAAGGGGATTGAGGTGAGGGTCTCGAGTCTCGACTGGGGTGGTCTTGTGAAAGATAACATACAGGCCTAAATAAGCCTGTCCCATTTATTGCAATCTCATTTTGTGTAACAAATATAAGTTAATAATATATAATATTGTCATGAAAAATAATAATACTAATTTGTTTGTCAATGGCATGAAGATCAAATAAATTAAGCAGCAGCTGGTAAGGTTTTTACAAATAAAGAGAGATGTTTATAACATGCATACCGTGCATCCCAACAAGAGGTTAGACAAACTCCAAATAAAGAGAGATGTTTATAACATGCATTTCTCAAACCCCATACCCATCCGATCAAGAGGTTAGACAAAGACATAAAAACAATTTATACAAGAAAACTTACTATTAAAATATTAATACCGTCCACATGGTACTGCGTAATTGTGTTGGTAATTTGTAATGCGTCACGACAGGAGAAAGAAAGAAAAAGAGGACATTTTCTATGCATACAAAATAAGAATGCAATATTTGCCATTGTTGGATTTATTGCCAACCTCATTAGATTTAATGCTGATATTGAGCATATATGTAATATAATTATAAATTGTTTACTGTTATATATGGTTCTCAATTAAAGTTATCAAATAAGAGTAATAGATAATTAATATATTCTTTAGAATGTGGTCCATAAATGTATAAAATAATTTAGGCAAATATCAAATTATAGATAAACTGATTCTGAGATAGGGGTGTCAATGGGTACGGTACAGGTCGGGTGGAAGTATTTTCATACCTATACCCATTAAAATTGACCTTACCCATACCCATTAAAAATTAACCGTACCGTACCGTATCCTTACCCGTTAATATTATCGGGTAACGAAACGGTAGTGGGTGAATAATGGATAATACTAATATAATAATTAATTTTATTATATTTTACAAATAGAACATCAAAAATTCATTCATTTCACATATATGTAATTGCATTACTAATAAAAATAAAAATAAATATGCAATCAATTCCAACTAAATTATTTTTTATAAATCAAGAAAATTCAAAAACACGAATATCTATTCGAACAAATTCAATTATTTAACTAAATAACAAAACATGTAAATAAAAATAATATGTTTGACATATTTCTTATAACAAAAGACATACACTACTAAATAACAAAAACACATCACTACTATATATAATTTTAGATTTTATAATTACCCTATAGGGTAACGGGTACGAAACAGTCATTACTCATACCCATACTCATTTGGTTAACGAAAAAAAAGTCTTACCCATACCCATACCCGATAAGTTAACGAAAAAAAACCTTACCCATACCTTCATTATCGAATACGATACGGGTCGGGTAAATGGCTAAAAAGGTACCATTGACACCCCTATTTTGAGATTTATAATTCAGAAAACTGTCATTTAAGAGGATTGTGTGGGCTACACGGATATCAATGCGGCTGCATAGATTTTGATGCCAAAGCACGGTTTTTGATGCAATTGCGCAAAATACCTTTTTCAAGTTGGCAATAACCAGATAGGTTACTATATATAAAAATTGGTCCCCAAGACACAAAATAACATAGAAAAACACAGAAACTGAATATACATTTTTCTCTTTAGAAAAATACAGCTCTGTGTGCCTTCTCTTCTTCTTCCACCATCAAAGAATAGAGAAGATAAATCCATTAGAAAATTTGAAGAGGATTTCTCAATGCCATATCTTACTGTCTTGGAATACTTGATCCACGACCATACGACGAAAATGCGAGAATGACTTCTTGCAATTGAAGAATTGTCTCGTGCTCATGGAGATGGCTGTTACTCTACCAAGGCTTTGGATATTCCATGACAAATAACATAGAATCAGGTATTATGTTCCGTATTTTTGATTTATGTTTTGGATCTCTTTGGCATAGGATGGTCCTTAGATTAAGGTGGAGAAATATTGTTTCTCCTTCTCTGGAGTGTAAGTGTTTGACTCCTAGATGAGATATAATTATTTGATCTCTAAATAAGACGTAATTGTTTGGTCTTTATGATTTCCCAACAGCCATATCTAAAAAGTAAATTTATATGTTCTTCCTTTTACGATTATGTTGTCAGAACCAAATTGAGGCTGAGGAATCAGCCGAGAGTTCAGGCCAAAGAAACAGTTGGTACCGTTGCTCGCATTCAAGAGATGATGGTTCAGGGGGAATCAGTGAAACAGAAAGAGGCGGTGTATTGGTCATACTCTGATCCTTGCCAGACGGGTCTCCGGTGTTTGACCGCGTTGAACTAAAGTAAAGTGGACTACTTTTATTAAATTCAAGATGGCATCACAATTTTGACCAGTATAGTTTACTTGCGTAAGAAGAGATCGGCTATAAGCGGTTATCTTGATAGGATTCAATTGATTAACCACTTGTGACTCAACTACAGCAAAACACTGAAGCCTAAAGAGAAAACAAATTATGATATTATCAATTTTGACAAGCTGAAACCAAACTGGTACCACGCGGACATTTCAGTTTCCAGGTTTTGGATAAACTATTTGCTTCACATGAAACAAACAGAGGCGTAACAATATTATACCAAGTAGCTCATCTAATCGAATTTCATATCTTGACATAAATTTAATATTTCAATTCAATTGTGCAGGGTTGAGATGTTTGGCCGGGTGAAGGCAATAGTATGGTGGGAGGAAAACAAGGAAAGCCTGGAGAAGCTTTATTCATGAGCTGTTATTATTATTATTATTATTTTATTTTATGAAATCTCTATTGCACAGAGAATATCTGTAGACAATTGGATGGATCCAAATCTGCTGAAATCCAAAATCATGAACAGTAATGCTGAAATTTTTGAAATTCAGAATCCAGCCGTTGAACTGTTTCGAGATACGTGCAAAGAAAAACCAGCTGTTTCGAGATATGTGGACAGAAAAAGTTGAACGGTTGGATTCAGAATTTCAAAAATTTCAGGGATACTGTTAATGTATCTTGGATTTCAGCTGATTTGAATCCCAATTGGATTAGTTTTGTTATATTCGTAACTACTATAAAATAACTAATTTTGAGGAACTAAATGTAAGATTACTTATTGCAGAAAAATTTAGCACGACCGGCCAAGGGGTACTAAATCAAGTAAAAGTACCGGTACAAAAGATTGAATTAAATCCTTGTTGCTTGCCAAAAGATATTTGGTTACAATAACTTGTGTTAGCACTTGTAATGGGATCGGTACAGTATAATGCATACAATTATTGTAAATTATCTACTCAGATTTGTATTTGCAAAGCAGAGTATACCTTTTAGTACCAAGATTTATTACGCTTGACAAGTTAAATATGCTGATAACAGTAAAGGGTCTGGTGAAAGTGGAATATCAAGATCACAGTTTTATTTTATGTGTTCACCTTTAAGTAAAAATAGAAATAAAATAAGGGATTACAGTATTTTCATTCATACAAAAGAATTGATTCGATCAGCAGCTGTAGCTGATACAGAATATGGATCAACGAAATACAACAAAAATAAAATAAATGAATGGGACATGCTTATTTGGGAGTGTATGTTACTTTCATTGGGCTGTAATGGGCACACTGTGCAAGACCACAGTCTCAACTGTCAGGCCTGGCCCGAAACCAAAAAGCACGCCCCAGTCGAGCCCCTCTCCTGTAGTTGTCTTGCCTTCCTCAGCCGACCGCTTCCTCATCTCATCCAAAATGAACAATACACATGCACTAGACATGTTTCCGTACTCGCTCAAGATGTGTCTGGTTGCATGCATCTTCTCATATAGTAGTTCGAGCTTGGCTTCCACCTGGTCCAAAATTGCCGGGCCTCCTGGATGTGCAATCCAGAAGATCGAATTCCAGTCGTTAATGCCTGCCGATCAAAAACATTGGCAATTTTAGATTAAAAATATCTCTTTTCTTCTTACCATAAATCTATCCTATCAAAGTACGATTATATTTATACATACTGTACAACCAAAACATTGTAAATGTTTTTCTTACATACCAAGAGGGGTGAAAGCCTCAATGAGACTCTTCTCAATGTTCTTGGATATGAGCCCAGGGACATCCTTGAGGAGATGAAAGGTGAGACCTACTTCACGAAGGTGGCCATCTATGGCTCCCTCTGAGTCAGGCAGGATCGTCTGTGAAGCCGTAAGTATGGTTTGGAAAATCGGCCGATTCCGAGTCAACTCGGAATCGGCCGTGTCCGATCCGATTTTCACCCGAGTCTTGCGCCCATGCGAGTTTTTCAGCAAAACTCGGTTGAACAGTGTTTGACTCGGCCGAGTTAGCCGATTTTCAGACCGAGTCAGGCCGATTCAGACCGAGTTTGACCGAGTTTGACTGAGTTTGACCGAGTTTTGGCTGAGTCAGCCATTAAAACTGTGATTAAAATTATTTTATGTAAAAAGATGTTTGTAAAATGGCCGAGTCATACAGCTGGAGAGTTGCATACAAGCTGGAGTCATACAAATCTAAATTAATTACTAATTTTGTTAGAATAGTACATATTAATGTTAGAATAGTACGTACATATTTTTTGTTAGTTAAATATTAGTATACAAATCTAAGTTAATTACTAATTTTGTTCTCCATTATTTTATTCGACATTATAATTAATTTATAATATCTTTTTACTCAATTTGAAATATATAGACACAACAATATCCCCATTTGTATTGTAATATAGAGAACGATGAGATAATCCAGCCAGTTCGGTATAACATCTGGCAATAAAAAATGTGTTTCATTTGTAATGCTTGTATTACATTATATAATTAGTGAATTATTTGAGTGTAATATTCTGTGTTAATATAGTTTTTTTACAAATTATTTTTTACCAATTTTTTCCTATCTTTTGGCTACAAAACAAGTTTCAGCCAAAAAAATTCGAGTTTCCGAGTCAACTCGGCCGATTCCGGCCGATTCACCCGATTCCGATTCCGAGTTTCAGAACCATGGCCGTAACTAGCTGGAAACACGGCCGCTCGATTGCTAGGTCGGGGTCAGCACCAACTATGAGAGCAGCAGCACCATCTCCAAATAGTGCTTGCCCTACCATGGAATCAAGGTGCGACTCTGATGGACCACGAAAGGTAACAGCAGTGATCTCTGAGCAAATCACCAACACTCTGGCCCCACGGTTGTTCTCGGCAAGGTCTTTGGCCATGCGCAGGACAGTGCCACCGGCAAAGCAGCCCTGCTGGTACATCATAAACCTGTTTACAGATGGACGGAGACCGAGTAGCTTGGTGACTTGATAATCGGCACCGGGCATGTCCACACCACTGGTGGTGCAGAAAATCAGGTGTGTGATCTTTGATTTGTGCTGGCCCCATTCCTTTATAGCTTTGACCGCCGCCTCTTTTCCAAGCTTTGGGACCTCCCTGACAACAATGTCATGACGTGCATCAAGAGATGGCTCCATGTAAGCACACATGCTTGGATTTTCAGTCAGAATTTCCTCTGTCAAGTGCATGTATCTTTTCTTGATCATTGACTTGTCACCTGAAGATTGGTAAGAATAATTAAATGAAAAGATGCTTTAGTTAATAACAATTTAATACAAGTGTATTTTCTGCTATCAAAAGAAGCTATATATATTCTTATATGGATTCTAATTTTTCTTCCATTTGTAGTTTGTCACAGAAGAAGCTTCCACTAAACTAAACTGAAACACTTACACATGCGCTTGAACTTCTCCTTAAGCTCGGTCATATGCTCGCTTTTAGTAACGCGGAAGTAATAGTCAGGGTAGTCAGTCTGGTACAGACAGTTGCTAGGTGTGGCTGTACCAATGGCAAGTATGGTGGCCGGGCCCTGAGCACGTTGTGCTTGTCTGATTTCGTCGACCATAGCCATGACTAAGCTGTATGTGACACAAAAACTAAGGTGAGGTAGGAGGATTTGGTTCTTAGGTAACTTATGATTGGAGAGGGAGTTGTCAAAGCAAGATGAAGATTGGATTGGTGAGTGGAGTGTGAGGGAAAGGGAATAAAATTTATAGGACCATAATAGAGGAAGAGGCATGGGGTAGGTTCAGTTGGCTTTGTTGAAATCAATGTGTAGGGTGGATTGGTGAGCTAGTCAAAGTCATACATTTTCAATTTCGATATTGAAATTAATGTCAAATAATAACAAGCCAAGCAGATGTAGTAAGAGTAGTTTCACGTGAAGTTTCTTTTTATAAAAATGATAACTACAATAATTTTTTATACTTCTTAAAACAAATTGAAAAACAAAGTTTTAAATTTTTAATAATATTTTTCTTGTCGTCATATGCGAAGAAGTTATATTAAGTTTTTTTTTTTTTTTCATTCAAAGCCCGTAGGCATATTGAGACTTTTCAATATGTGTCTGTATCAGAGAAAAAGATTCCACTATAAAAGTTTAAAACTTTATGTAGTCTCCTGAGATTTCCTGGAAACCTGATGTCAACATGTATGTTTTAGTGCATAGGTTTGTTAAAAGAAAGGTTCAGATACAGGGCTAAATTCAGTTTACTTAGCCTAACCGAAAGAAGCAAAGCAAAACATTAAATTGGACAACTTGACAAAAATCAATGTGTAATTAAAACGCAAAATTTGCACCCCACAAACATAACAGTTACACATATGAACAACTTGAGATTATATATGAATGAATAAAATGTGCTGTAACAGCAACCAAAAACCCAAGATTGAGTCTCATTAGATTTTTTTTTTCTTTTGAAGGACAGCTGGCCAGTAGCCGGCCGTCAATATATTAATAAGAAAAAATTATTTACATCTCCTAAATGGAGTTTTGTCCTTATTTACACACAAATCAACTAGTAAATAGAACACTAATTAGCACCGCGAAGGAACGAGCCAGGCATCCTTGACCCTTCTCCTACTAACAATGGGAAGCCCAAAGAAAAGTTTCTTATGTTGCTTCATTTATTAATCTATGCGCTTGTTTTCGGTCTTGAGAGAATATCCTCTGATTTTTCTCCTTCCATAGAGTCCAGAGGCCAACCGACCAGGCCCCGTCCCATCTTCTTCGCTATTCTCCAGGTAGTGTGACTCTATGGTTCCACCACACTTCATGAGCCACCTCGGTATGTGTAGGTGGTCTTGTATTAAGTGTCGTGAAGAGGCCCATCCAAAATCCCCTAGCAAAGTTGCTCAATTCCAGAACAGGTGGTTCCGTGTTTCATACTCATCGGTTGTGCACATGACACATTCCCATCTCACCGAACATCCTCTTTTTATGAGGACCTCCCTTGTTAGCAATCTATCATTTATGAAAAGCCAAACAAAGATTCTCACCTTGATTGGTATTTTTAGTTTCCAGATCACCTTATAGAATTCACACCTGACTCCTCTTCGGTGTAACACCTTGTAGGCCGATGCCGTGGTAAATCCCACTCCCGTCCATTTCCAGGTTAAGCGGTTTGAAATTTGATCGAGTGTCACGGAGCAGTTGAAGATAGGTGAGAACTCCGCCAGGGATTTAAGGAAGTATGATCCCTGAGTACCCAGATCTGCGTGGTGTGAGAGTCCATAAGCACATGCATGCCTGTCATATATAATCTTAGGGATTTTGAATTTGATAATTACCATATACTAGTCAAGTGTCCGTGCGTTGCAACGGAAATTGAAATATTATTTTGATCACTTTCTTTAGATGTGATTAATTTTTATTTGATTTCTTCATCATATATTAGTCAATAATGAAAACAAACGATAACCTTAAAACTTCATAATATATTATTTGTCTTCACTGTCAGCAATTAATTTTATTAAAGATAATTAATTGTTGTTAATAACTCCGAAATAAAATATCAAATATTTTCTACTATTGCACTAATGAAGTATTATATGACATAATTTTAATAAGAGTATCAATTATCTCCTCCCCTTCAAAATTACTAATGACATGAATAAAAAATATCATGTAATTAAGCACAAATTTTATGTAGCATTTATGAAATATATATATCTTGCGAACAAATTACTTAAATGCATGAAGAATGACTTACGAATCAAGGCATTTGATTATTGACCAAATAATTTAATTAATTTATAATTATTTACATACTCCGCTAGTAATTAGAGAACACATCAAATTAATCTTTATAAGCAAAAATTGATTAATAGTTCAAAAATAAGTGCAAATACATTCTTCAATATAAATATAATTTTAAATCAAAATTTTAATGAGTTTAATATCCATTTCATCTGAGGCAGCCAAATAATAGAAAAGAAAAGAAAAAAATAAAATGAAATGAAAAATCTGAAAATTTTGACAGGCAGACGAAATTCCATCTTCTTGACTGAACTCTCGACCCACGAACACCCGTGTTCACTCTTGTCTGCGGCTCACTGATAAGCCTAAATTTCATATATCTTTTTGGTAGGATTTGGTCTCTAAATCTATCCCCTTTTTATTGGTTTAAAGCCATTTAGTTTAGATATTGCACCAAGTTCGAGATACTGCTATGCTTTCATGTATTTTCAGGTTCTAGAAGTAAATGGGAAGAATTTGGAGCAAGTCCGGACACGATCGGAACCTAGACAGCTCACTGCCACGATTCTGCACCATTATTGCGACCCGCAATTTCCATTATTGCGACCCGCAAATTCTTCACAGTTTCCGAATTTTGGGCTGCTACAGGTCCAGACCCATTCTTAAAGCCCGAACCTCCTTCCCCAAAGGGGGTGGTTCACATTTCTCACTTCCTTTTCAGCTGGGAACGACCCCAAGAGCTAGGGTTTCGGATCTAGGGCAATTTGGAGAAGGAGAAACTCAAGGGAGAAGAGATTTGTGTTTGGATTTGCATTCTCTACTCTATTTTCCTTTCTCTAGACTTTGGTAACAAACTATTTCTCCCATTTGTAACTATTCACGCCCTTATGAGAGGCTAATCTCCTCTCTAGGGGCGATGGCATGTAAAACTCGAAACTAGGTGCACTCTATCTTACTCGATTTGTGGTTTTTATTGACTATTAGTGATTTACTCTTTTAATACTTGATTTATGCATGGATTGTGTGGTTTAACCTTACTCCTCCATTACATGGATTTAGGGATTTATTCAATGACTAAAAATCACTTGTGTTAACTCCCCGAACAAAAAGAGTAAAGAATAGGTTATTAGGACGAAGTACTTAACCGAGAAGTCCGAGGTAACCTAAAAGTACGATATTAGCCCACGAGGTACTTAACCGTGAAGTGCAAGCTATAATCACTTTAGAAACACCCACGTATGCTTTAAGAACGCGAATCGAGTAGATTGAGACCCTAGTGGATAGGAATGCCGAAGCCCCTGGAACTCCAACTCTTGAATCAGACCCAAGACTTTTATTATTTGCTTCCTTTGATTTAATTAGATTTAGAAACCAACTCAAACTTTGTCTGTCTAGCTTAATGAATTGGTGAGAACCAGTACTTTACGAGTTGTCCCTGTGGATTCGACACCCGAAATACTACTTGGCAAGATTGTATGCTTGCAATCAAATTAGGTGTATTAGGGTTCATAAATAAGCTATAGAAAAACACGAACAAGCTTTTGGCGCCGTTGCCGGGGACAACGGTAAATATTGGTTGTAGCTTTGGTAATTAAGACTAGACATTTTTCTTTTATTCTACTTTTCTTTTGATTCTTTGGGTCACTCTTTTCTTTTCTTTTCTTTTCTTTTCTTTTTCTTTTTCTCTTGCAGGATTCACTCTGGCCGATAATCCCAATCGTTTTGTCTACCAAAGGAGAAGACTACGAGGAACTAAGAGGGTAACTTCCCCGACCCCAATCAGACCTCGGCGACTAGCTTTCGAGGAGCCAATAATGGCGGAGAATGTTGACAACCGTCCGCTTCGGGATTTCTCGGCACCTAAAGCCGCAGGAGTTCGAATGGGTTACACAGTACCCAACATAGCCGCTAATGACTTCGAGCTCAAACCGGCCTTGATAAACATGGTTTCTCAGAACCAATTCTCCGGTCTAGCACACGAAGATCCAAACCAACATTTAGCGACTTTCGAAGAAATTTGCAATACTCTTAAGATGAATGCAGGTGGGAGTTTGATGAACAGGAGCCAAGCAGACGCATTCAATCTCATCGAAGAAATGGCTCTCAACCAACTCCAATGGTCATCCGAGAGAGGAACTATCCGAGCACCGGGCCGATATGAAACTGACGCTTTAACTAAGCTTAGTGCGCAAATGGATGCATTGCAAAGGAAGTTTGATCAAACGAATGTCTCCGCTGTAAGTCAATTCAATCCTTGTCCCATTTGTGGTGGTGCGGACCATTTACCTATTAATTGTACTTTGGGAATGTCAAATGAAGGGGAAGTGGAGCAAGTGAATGCTTTGAATAACAACTTTAAGCCCCAAAACAACCCTTACTCAAATACTTACAATCCCGGTTGGAGGAACCACCCGAATTTCTCTTGGAGAAATGACCAAAACGCACCGAACCAGAATCAAACTCGACCAAATCCAGGCTTTAGTCAGCGTCAGTTTGAGTATGGAGGGGGGTCTCAAAAATCAAATTTGGAAAAAATGATGGAAAATTTTATTGAGGCCCAAGGTAAAAAGAATGATGAGCTAACCCATCAAATGAGTAGTATGGGTGCCAAGGTAGATATGCTTACAACTCAAACCAAGTTGTTGGAGAACCAAATAGCTCAACAGGCCGCGTCATTTTCGCGCCAACAAGGGCAACTTCCGCCGAAGCCCGAAGACAATCCGAGAGAACATATCAAAGCCGTAACTCTTAGAAGTGGGCTCTCATACAAGGAACCCGAAATGCCCAAGGAAGATGAGCCCGAGAAGCAGGAGGGACAAACTCAGCCCCGGTCAACACCGTTGGAGGATGTCAACGTAGAAATTGTGGGTCGCAAAGATTCTTCGCGGGTCGCAAAAGACGGTACAGTTCAGCAAAGACAGGTAAAGGAGAGCGTACCCAAGTACGTACCTCCGCACAGGTTTGTTCCTTTTCCTGAGAGACTTGCCAAGACCAGGTTGGACAAACAATACGGTAAATTTGTAGAATTGTTGAAACAATTATATGTCAATGTACCATTTACCGATGTTGTGACTCAAGTTCCAACTTATGCGAAATTCTTTAAAGAAATTTTGTCCAATCGAAGGCAGCTCGAGGAAGTACAAACGGTTTCTTTGACCGAGAAAGTTAGTGCTATGGTATTGAATAAACTTCCTCCTAAGTTAAGAGACCCAGGTAGTTTTTCTATACCTTGCTCCATCGGTAATACCGAATTCGACCAAGCTCTGTGTGACCTTGGAGCAAGCGTAAGTCTTATGCCAAAGTCTGTGTATGATAGAATTGGTGTAAGTGAATTGAAACCGACCCGCATATCTTTGTAACTTGCTGATAGGTCGGTTCGGCTACCTTTGGGTATTGTTGAGGATTTACCAATCCAAGTCGGTAAGTTTTACATTCCCGTAGATTTTGTAGTGATAGAAATGGAAGAGGATACCCAAATTCCACTTTTATTGGGTCGTCCTTTCTTAGCAACTGTGGGAGCCCTAATTGATGTTAAAAATGGTAAACTCACCTTTGAGGTTGGAGAGGAAAAAATTTCTTTTGATGTAAACAAGTCTATGAAATATCCTTCTAAAGGAGATGACATTTGCAGGATTGATGTAATCGACGCCATGGTGGCGGAAGAACTTGATCCGCTGTGGCATGCAATAACTAATCCCGAGGGAGAAACAGAAATCACCAACCTTGAAGAACTGCTCGCATTGTTGGAGGATTTTACGGCCCCAAGAAACGATGAAAACCAACCTCAGCATCAAGATTTCGGGTCGCATTCAGAAAATTGCGGGCCGCAAAAAGAGGTCATTTCAGAGGCAGAGAGCATGCAGTCAATCGTTGAAGATTGTGGGTCGGTTTTTCAAGATCTCGGGTCGCAGAAAGAGAGTTTTCAAGCCAATACTGAACCTTCCAAGCCGAATTCCGAAGCACCAAAGGTCGAATTGAAACCCCTCCCACCTACTCTCCGCTACGAATACCTCGGACCGAACGAAACTTATCCTGTGATTGTCAACGCAAACCTCAACCGAGACCAGACCGATGAACTCCTTGTATTGAGATTACACCGCAAGGCACTTGGGTACACGATAGAGGACCTCACAGGGATTAGCCCTTCGATCTGCATGCACCGCATCCACATGGAGGAGGACCATAAACCCTCAATCGAACCACAAAGGAGATTAAATCCAAATTTGAAAGAGGTAGTTTGGAAAGAGATTCACAAGCTCTTAGATGCGGGTATTATTTACCCGATTTCGGATAGCAAGTGGGTGAGCCCGATACACGTGGTGCCGAAAAAGGGTGGAACTACCGTAGTGAATAATGATCAAGGTGAATTAATTTCGACGAGGGTAGTCACGGGCTGGAGAATGTGTATAGACTACCGAAAGCTCAATTTGGCAACAAGAAAAGACCATTTTCCACTTCCCTTTATTGACCAACTTCTCGAAAGGCTCGCTAAACACTCCTTTTGCTACTTAGATGGCTATAGCGGGTTTTTCCAAATACCCATTCACCCCGAGGACCAAGAAAAGACTACTTTCACCTGCCCGTATGGGACGTTTGCATACCGAATGATGCCTTTCGGTCTTTGTAACGCGCCGGCTACCTTTCAGAGAGCAATGATGGGGATCTTTTCAGATTTAATCGAGAATTGCATGGAAGTTTTCATAGACGATTTTTCGGTATATGGCACCTCTTTTGGCGAGTGTTTGACCAACCTCTCTAAAGTTCTACAAAAATGCGAAGAGGTCAATTTGGTATTAAACTGGGAGAAGTGCCATTTCATGGTACAAGAGGGAGTAGTACTCGGACATGTGATCTCAGAAAAGGGTTTGGAGGTGGATAAAGCCAAAGTTGAGGTGATTGAGAAACTTCCACCCCCGACAAGTGTAAAAGAAGTTAGGAGTTTTCTGGGGCATGCGGGTTTCTACCGTCGTTTCATTCAAGATTTTTCGAAAATTGCCAAGCCTCTGACCAATTTGACCATGAAGGATGCAACCTTTGAATTTGACGAAAAATGTCTTGATGCCTTTCATAAGTTGAAGAAAGCTCTCGTGTCAGCACCCATTCTTCAACCACCCGACTGGAGTCTCCCCTTCGAAATTATGTGCGACGCAAGCGACTATGCAGTCGGTGCAGTTTTGGGACAGCGAATAGACAAGAAACCACACGTAACCTTCTACGCGAGCAAAGTGCTGGATGAGGCCCAAATGAATTACTCCACAACAGAGAAAGAGCTGCTCGCGGTGGTGTTCGCCATTAACAAATTCCGCCCTTATTTGGCAGGGTCAAAGGTTATAGTCTACACCGACCATGCCTCAATCAGGTACTTACTGAGCAAGAAAGATGCAAAACCCCGATTGATTCGCTGGATTCTCTTGCTCCAGGAATTCGATCTCGAGATCAGGGACAAGAAGGGGACTAAAAATTCGGTGGCCGATCATTTGTCCCGCATTAAACCAGTGGTGACGGATGGAGAATTACCAATCGACGACTCATTTGTTGAGGAGCGATTGTATCGGGTGCAAGGACTCGAATCACCATGGTACGCTGATTTCGTGAACTTTCTCGCTTGTGGCATTGTGCCTCCCGAGCTCACTTACCAACAACGGAAGAAGTTCTTCGCCGATGTGAAACACTATTACTGGGATGACCCACTCCTTTTTAAGTTGGGGGTTGACGGCATCCACCGTCGATGTGTGCCGAGTGAGGAGGTCGAGTCCATACTTTTCCATTGCCATGCCGCACCATACGGTGGTCATGCAGCAACAAATAAAACCGCGGCTAAGATCCTTCAAGCCGGGTTCTATTGGCCAACTCTCTTCAAAGATGCCAAGAACTATGTGCAAGCGTGCGATAAGTGCCAGCGAATGGGAAATCTTACACGGCGATATGAGATGCCACTTAATAATATATTGGAAGTCGAATTATTCGATGTGTGGGGAGTGGACTTCATGGGACCATTCCCTAGCTCATGCAATTATAAATTCATACTAGTGGCTGTAGACTATGTGTCCAAGTGGGTAGAGGCAATCCCAAGTGCGGCAGCCGATTCTGCGACAGTTAAGCGCCTATTCCAAAAGGTGATCTTCCCGAGATTCGGTGTTCCTCGAGTCGTGGTTAGTGATGGCGGTTCGCACTTCATAAACCGGCAATTCGAAAGCCTTTTGTCCAAATACGGAGTAAAACACAAAGTGGCTACGCCGTACCACCCGCAAACGAATGGACAGGTAGAGGTCTCAAATCGCGAAATTAAGAATATTTTGGAGAAATTGGTGGGCCGCACTAGAAAAGACTGGTCTATGAGACTAGATGAGGCGCTTTGGGCATATCGCACAGCATACAAGACTCCCATCGGTATGACCCCATTTAAATTCGTGTATGGTAAGCCATGTCACCTCCCCGTGGAGTTGGAACATAAAGCCTATTGGGCGATAAAGGCCATTAACTTAGATATGAAGGCTGCGGGTGCGAAAAGAATTTTGGACTTACACGAACTTGAAGAATTGCATTTAGGAGCCTACGAAAATGCAAAGCTTTACAAAGAGAAAACGAAGAATTGGCATGATAAACACATTCTAAGGAGGACATTTACGGAAGGGGATTGGGTGTTGTTGTTTAATTCCCGTCTCAAATTCTTCGCTGGCAAGTTGAGGTCTCGATGGCACGGACCGTTTCAAGTGAAAAGAGTGTTTAATCATGGAGAGGTGGAAATTTGGAGTGAACGGACTGGGATTTTTAAGGTAAACGAACAAAGACTCAAGCACTACACCCAAGGGGAACCAATAGGAGACAAAGTGGATGTGTCTCTCGTCGATGCACCATCCACGTGATACAAAGGAGAGTCGAGCTCACGACATTAAACAGAGCGAATTTTGGAAGGCAACACAGGCATATTTATTGTTGTTTGTTGTTTTTGTTTCTGTTTTCTTTCTCTGGACTGAAATGGGGCACAAATTGCGGGCCGCAATCTTGTTTATTTCGGGTCGCAATAAGGGGCCCAAATCACACCAGAGAGGACTGGGTACTTGAAGGTTTTTGTTTTCGCTCTCTGGACTGAAATGGGGCACAAATTACGGGTCGCAATAAGGGGCCCAAATCACACCAGAGGCCAGACGGGGCTTGTACTTAAAAAAAAAAAAAAAAAAAAATTTTTCGTTTCGGGTCGAAATTTTCTGTTTGTTCTAATTTTTGCGGATCGCAATAGGAGGCCTAAATCGCACCAGAGAGGGTTCCGTTTCCTCTCTCCTTCTCTCCTTTCCAGCCGCCGCTACCCTCTTCCTCTCTCCCGCTCAGACCCACCGCGCGGCCGCCGTCTCCTCCCGCCAAAACCTCTTGCCAAGACCTTGCCTGCGCCAAACCCTCTCTTCCCACCCACCCACCCCCACCTACCACTACTCCCTCTCTCCGACCCGGATCCGCAAACCCCCAAAATGGAGGCACCTCCTCGCCGCGCAGCCGCCAAGCGCCCAAGAAAAACCTCGGCAGAAAGCTCGAGCAGGGGGCCTACCCAAAAACCACACCCCCTCGCTAATGTTCCGGAGGAAGAGTGGCCGGAGAACGTTAAAGCAAATTTCGGCCTTCGGTTCCGCACCGACGAAGCCAAGGACCGTTTCTTAGCTCTACAGCAACGCCGGCTTGTACCTTCTCGCTTCTTAGACACCGACCTGCTTACCGTCCTTGACATTTATCACCCGGTCAAGCGACTTGCAAATAAACTCTTCCTATGGGATTTCCTCTCAACCGAGCTCCTCTCTTACCGGACCCTCACCTACGAGTTCCTTGCCACATTCTCGTGCACCGACGACTACTTCAAGTGCTGTTTCCAATTGGATGGCACACAGCGAACCCTCACAGTCTCTACCCTCAACAAGCTCCTAAAAACAAACCCCCACTCCAGGGGCACCTCCATTGAATGGCCCGACAACATGCCTCAGGACGAATTCGAAGCAAAAATATTTGGCGGCCCGCGATCTGACCTCAGGGCAAGCCAAATCCAACACCCGGTTCTACGATGCCTTCAACGAGCGTTAGCGTCCACCATTTTCGGTCGGGGTGAGACCTCCTCCACTTTGAATAAATATGATTTGTATTTTCTGGCGTGCATGCTTAACACCGACCTTCCGGGCAACCATGATGATCCAAATGTTGGGCATTTTGTTCTCCGCCATCTAGAGCGGGTGGCCGAGAATTCGAGACGGGGAGGGGATATTTCGGTGGGGGGCATCGTCACCTTGATTTCCATGCATTTTAAGGTGATCGACGGAACCCCCGCCTACCGGACCGTGGTCGAAGGGATTCCCTCGCTTGACATCGCCGCATTAATGGCGATGAGGTTGATTCAACGGAAAGGGCCTTTCTACTACACTCTGGGACACAACGGAGAAAAAGCGCAACTACCATTGCCAACACAATTTGACGCGAGTGACCCATCCACCTGGCTCGTGCATGGAGCCGCCGCCTCCACGGCAGCACCATCCCAGACACAACACAACCCACCAATAGGCGACCCTAGCAATGCCATGATCTATGCCAAGTTGTGTCAGCTCCACGACGATTACACCCAAATGCAGCAGTACAATGAAACGCAAGACCAACTCTTGCATGCGACATGGCACCTCACTCACCGCATGCATACTTGGCATTTGGAGCAAGGTGACTACGAGGAGGAGGAGATGCCCGCTCGGCAACCTCGACGTCGCAGCCGCCCTCAACACCAGGGACCACAGCCACCTCACATGCCCCCGCCACGCGGGGGAACCGTTTGAGTCGACCCCCGCAACATCACCATCACCCATTGTAAGATTTTCATGTCTCATTCCTTTTTCTTTATGACTTGATTGGAGCATTGCGGACAATGCTCGGTTTAAGTTTGGGGGAGGGAAATTGAGATTGTATCTGCATTTGCATGTAGGGTTTGCATGACTTCTATTTACTTTCTTTATTTTCTTTTACGTTTTGGTGGAAAATTTTGAAAAATCTGAAGAATTTTGGAAAGAAAAAAAAAATCTCAAAGGAATTGATCTTGTTTGGGAATAAAGAAAATTCACCAACCATTTCTAAACTAACCCACGGTGAATGGAATTGGAAACCACGATAGAAGTTAAGGTTTGGTACTTTATGATTTTCTTGGGATTAAAGGTTTTTGAATTTGGACTTGTCCTACAATTGGAACCGAATCCGCAAAAATCCAAAAATCAATGTGACTAATCAAGAGAGAGTGGTGTAGTAGCCGGTGGATCCAAAAAATCAATGTGACTAATTCATTATTAGGATCCCACTTGGTTGCGTGTTGCACGCGAAGCTACACGCTCGACACACACACACACACACACACAAAAAAAAAAAAGAAGAAGAAGAAGTGAACTCTAAGCCTTAATAAGTGCTAGGACTTAGTCCACGGGCAAATATACCACATACGGCACGAGGCAGCCTCAAGAGCGCAGAAATTGAAAATTTCAAAGGAATTCGAAGTCAATTCGAAGTAAAAAGCGCGAGGTTCAGGATTAACATGAATTTTTCTTTCAAACTTCATTGGATAAATTTTTGAGTGAAAGGCTCCATTTGTAGGGGCGGGGGGCTAGAATTAAGAAACTCGCGATTCTTTCGAAAATTATAAAGTACAAACAAGAACTAATGTCTGTGGGGTATACTCAGGAAAGACATCCGTGGAGTGAATCGGAAATGATAGAGAATCCCCAAAAAATTTTCAAATTATCCGAGCAAATGTCATGTGAATTTGAGAGTTTTTCCTTTAAGAAGTTTATCATGACTTTTCAAAACAACCACCATCTTTTGCATGTAGGATTAGGACTTTTCTTTTGAACTTGGTTAGTTGAGAGACCAGCCCTCGGCTCTCGAGCTAAGACTTGCTTAGGGACAAGCAAGAACTAAGCTTGGGGGAATTTTGATAAGCCTAAATTTCATATATCTTTTTGGTAGGATTTGGTCTCTAAATCTATCCCCTTTTTATTGGTTTAAAGCCATTTAGTTTAGATATTGCACCAAGTTCGAGATACTGCTATGCTTTCATGTATTTTCAGGTTCTAGAAGTAAATGGGAAGAATTTGGAGCAAGTCCGGACACGATCGGAACCTAGACAGCTCACTGCCACGATTCTGCACCATTATTGCGACCCGCAAATTCTTCACAGTTTCCGAATTTTGGGCTGCTACAGGTCCAGACCCATTCTTAAAGCCCGAACCTCCTTCCCCAAAGGGGGTGGTTCACATTTCTCACTTCCTTTTCAGCTGGGAACGACCCCAAGAGCTAGGGTTTCGGATCTAGGGCAATTTGGAGAAGGAGAAACTCAAGGGAGAAGAGATTTGTGTTTGGATTTGCATTCTCTACTCTATTTTCCTTTCTCTAGACTTTGGTAACAAACTATTTCTCCCATTTGTAACTATTCACGCCCTTATGAGAGGCTAATCTCCTCTCTAGGGGCGATGGCATGTAAAACTCGAAACTAGGTGCACTCTATCTTACTCGATTTGTGGTTTTTATTGACTATTAGTGATTTACTCTTTTAATACTTGATTTATGCATGGATTGTGTGGTTTAACCTTACTCCTCCAATACATGGATTTAGGGATTTATTCAATGACTAAAAATCACTTGTGTTAACTCCCCGAACAAAAAGAGTAAAGAATAGGTTATTAGGACGAAGTACTTAACCGATAAGTCCGAGGTAACCTAAAAGTACGATATTAGCCCACGAGGTACTTAACCGTGAAGTGCAAGCTATAATCACTTTAGAAACACTCACGTATGCTTTAAGAACGCGAATCGAGTAGATTGAGACCCTAGTGGATA
Organism: Carex littledalei; assembly: GCA_011114355.1. Classification (NCBI taxonomy): domain Eukaryota; kingdom Viridiplantae; phylum Streptophyta; class Magnoliopsida; order Poales; family Cyperaceae; genus Carex; species Carex littledalei. The sequence continues at coordinate 14,323,505 of CM022086.1, read as the reverse complement.
GGAATGCCGAAGCCCCTGGAACTCCAACTCTTGAATCAGACCCAAGACTTTTATTATTTGCTTCATTTGATTTAATTAGATTTAGAAACCAACTCAAACTTTGTCTGTCTAGCTTAATGAATTGGTGAGAACCAGTACTTTACGAGTTGTCCTTGTGGATTCGACACCCGAAATACTACTTGGCAAGATTGTATGCTTGCAATCAAATTAGGTGTATTAGGGTTCATAAATAAGCTATAGAAAAACACGAACACTCACGAACACTCGGTCTAGACAAGCGAACCAGCATAACACAGCTGACCCCTTCGCTCTTGTGTCTCATTACTCCACTGCTCCAATTAACTCTATGTTGTTTTTGCAGTAATTTTGTAAATTAATTGTTAGTTTAGACCACTACTTAGATATTTGATATTTGAACACCTTATTATCTGATGTATCTGAATTTGTTGTTTCAACATTGCCTCATTCATTATGTACTTTATTTTTGTGACATTATTATTTTAAAGTCTTGCATTCAATCTTGAAGTATAGAAAATATTTTGAGCATTACAGTTATATAAAAAGGAACTTGTGATCCTCTTGTATCACTCAGTTTAAAATTAATTATGCTCGTTACCTTGTACCAGGTAGTTTTATCGGAGATCATTTCCACTTAAGAAACCTGTTACAGATCAGTACAATTAATCAAAAAAGGCTACATGATTAAATAATAATCTCTTTCATCATTGCCATAAATAAAAAATAAGTCATTGCCATAAATAAAAAAGAACACAAATTAAAAGTGCATGTTTTCTATTAAGAATGTTGTTCACACAGTTCAAGTTTTATACTCCTATAACAAAGACATACATAAATTTTGCCAATAAAAACAGATAGAAAAACATTCACAACACTTGCAATTATGTAGTGCTTCTAAACTTTCTATTTGCTATTACACAGGATGTAACAAAAAAGGAGAATCCAAATTATCAAAAGAAAAGATACTTAACAATTCATAGATAAAAAATAAAACCAAAATAATTGCATTGGTTCCAATTTTGGTACTTGGGGTATTGTGGTCTTTTTTTTTCTAATAATTAACTATTCAAGCAACATCAAGTTTTCTCACAACCAAGTAGCTAACCTGAGCACTATCTCATAATTAGTAGACAATTCATCAAGTTACTCAGAAAAGAAAATGTAAATTATAATTTAGGTTTACATATCTAACCGTTTGATGCTTAGTCGAGAGCTCTGCCAGAGAAAATGGGTCAAAAAGTCGAATGAAGCAATGAGTAAAGGCCTGACTGGTACAGCATACCTAGTAAGGAAAAAAGAAGCATATAGCATGTCACCTCCAGTACTCAAAGGCCTGTCAGTGCCATCTAATTTTGGTGCTACGCTTGAGTAATAGGGATTGGATCTTGGTAATTGACATCTGAAAACCTTCACACTGTAAACTCACATGTTAGAGCACTAATCACAGAAATGAAATATAAAACAAGTGGAAAATTTTCATGCAAACACCCAAAATATAAAAAAAAATGTAGTAGTAAAACACCTTTATATGCTCCCTACAAACCATCAGCAAATATAATACCCTGCTTCTTTCACGTGAACTCCCAATTCTATTTGATTTCAAGGATACTTAAATTAACCAAGTTAGGCTGCTATTTCATTTTCACTCTTTGAGTAAAGCCATACTACTATCCCTTCTTACATTTTTATAGGGAGATGTATCAGGTTATGAGGCAACTCTTTAACTCTGAAGTGGTGTAGACCAAATTTTAAAATTTGTAGGGGCAAACATGAAAATTTTGCATAAATTGAGGAACATAGTAAAGCGAAAAGAAACCTTCTCTTAAAGGGGTTCCTTCTTTACGTCTCCACTGTTCATGTCGATCTCTAAGAAGACATGTCATTGAAGGGCACGTGAATACATACAGTGTTCGATGAAATGTTGATTCTTTGCCATCGATAGAAGCATAAACCTATCTCCGAAAACCAAAACCAAAATAATAAATAAAAAAAAAGTCGATTTCAGAATATGCTCAAGGCAAATTAATAATGTTAGGATATACTAATTTTCAATTCTGAGGTGGTTTTCATTAATCTAACTTTATAAAAGAGAAAAGATTTCAACTTTAAATGGAACAAATACCACAGGATCAAAAGTTCAAACTTTTAGATGATATTAACTCCAAATTATCTGAAGAAGAAACTGTAGAGGCTCTCCACAAAATCCACATATCCGAGATTTCTCTGATAGCAAGCTCATTGGATCCGTCCATGCCTATAATTGACCCCAAATTTGAGATTAAATCTATCAATGTCAATCACACAAACTTCACAGCAAAAATTAAACAATGAAATAGTTTACAGGAACACCTCCAGCTTTGCTAGGGAATAAGTGGTGGAGCAATGAATGAGGGTTTCTCGGCTATCTCCACTGGGTATCTCTACTAAAACTTAATAAAATTCAAGCACCGTGAAAAGAACCTTAAAAAGGTAGATTTTAAGGGTACTGTACAGTAGCTGTACCAGTGGTTGTCAGAAATTGGTACTTGTACAGTGGTTGCACCAGTATTTAATAGAGATTGGTATAGTGGTACTTGCTTAATTTGTTTAACCATCACAACTAATGCCTGCTTGATTTACTTAACCCTTTCATCTAAGGTAAATGGATCATGAACTGGTACATGATACAAATGGATGTCAAAAACAAAATGAACCGGTGCATGGTACAATTGGAATAATTATAGTGCATATGGAACTTCTTTTTTTGTTCTTTTTGTGATCTTGAGCTGAATAATCAACTTATTTGCTTCTTCAATAATTAGATATTCTGATACATCAATCATTACCAGAGATAACCAACAATTATTTATATAACCAAAACTGAGGAAATTCAACAAGTAGAATACCTTTTGAGCCGTCCATCCAAACTCCAGGACTGTGTTCAATCCTTATTAATTGAATCTGCAGTTATGAAAACTTAATTACACCTCTTTCTCATAATCTCAGTACACTATTTGAGAAAGTTCGGATCAATATCATTCAAACTTACATGAGCTACAACCCTAATTAAACTGTAAAGCGCAGTGAGAAAAAAATCCTCCCCTGATATAAAAAACAACAATAATAACAAGCAATAAATAAATAAAATCAGTTCAAATTGCATTTCTTGATGAACTAAAAAGAAAAAAAAAAGATGTTATGTACATGTTAGACCCATCAAGAGTTAATGCTCGTTTGGCTGCTGACTCTGTCTGAAAAAACTTGTCAGTTAACAAACAATATAACTTTACAATTTCAATGTGCAAAAAATTACGGATAGCTCTTCCAGAACAACTTTTGTGTTAATTGCAAACACTACTAGAATTTGGACTTTTTACAATAGTAGCACTTACTTGTTGCAAGGGTGTGAACGGCCCTTGCAAAAGAAATGACATTTCTAACACAAGAAAACCTGTTGCAAGGGTGTCACATGGAAAAAGTAACGCATGCAAAAGATTTGATGTTTACCCTTGAAATTGTCTCTTACTACCCTTGTAAATACTAATTGAAGACCCGTGACCCTCTAGTAGAGCAAGGTATTATGTTTTAATGAATTTCCTTGCAAAAACCTCATTCCATGCCCTTGTAATAAGTCTCAAGATTTGAGACAAAATAGTTGCAAGGGCTTACCCTTGTAACAAGTTTTGAAGATTCCATTTTTATTATTTTATTCTAAAGGCCCTTGTAAGAAGTCCTACACTACCCTTGTAAGAAGTCGGGTTATTCTGACAACTACTAATTGCAAGGGCTTACCCTTGTAACTTGTTTTGTATTACAGTGCAGAGCATTTTCTGTATATTTTTAATGTCTCCCTTCAAATTGAATTTATTTTGTAAACCACAGCAACAAGAATTACAGCAGTAGTTTGAAAAGAGTATGAGATACACAAATATTTAAGATACACAAATAATTCAGAAACTTAAATTGGAATATTTGTCTTAAAAATAGTGAAACCTTACAAAGTAATTGAGATACAAAACAATTCTCCAAATTGCCATACATCACATTGTTCTAAAATGAAAGTCTACCAATTAATAACCATCTTCATCGGATTCATCGTCGAGGTTAAACCAACCAAGTGATTCCTCAACTTCATTCATGTCATACTCTTGCTCCGTATCATAACCTTCATCACCTTCCTCTATGGGGTTGTCGTTATCCGCCAATGTTTGTGGTGCATGTGATGTTGTTGGTGTAGTCTCCATCGTATCGTCTACTAGTTCGAACTCGTTTTCTCGAATTACCACATGATCCCAATTAAAGCCCTCTTCATTTGGTTCCAATACCGGGTTATCCGTCCTTTCCTCTTGATAAAATTCAAAATTTTCATCGGGGTCCTCCTCGACACGAAACTTCCCTTTTGGGCTTGTTTTCATTGCCACCCACCATGGACGTCTATCACGATTATCCGATGCATAAGGAATGTAGACTACTTGAATTGCTTGACATGCCAATATATAAGGCTCAAAACCTTTTAGCCGAGAAGTGTGTTTCACCTCCACAATTCCATGTTTTTTGTCCTTTTTTACCCCGTTGATTATGTCAAACCAAATACACCTAAATAGAACGACATTGTTGCCTCCATCATAATTTAGCTCAATTACCTCTTGGAGAATTCCATAGTAGTCGTGTTGCTCCCCATTTTCATCCCACTCTCCTTTGATGCACACAACGCTACTTTTTGTTGCCTTGTTTATTTCATAATTTTCAGTGTGAAATCGAAACCCGTTGATGTCGTACACTTCGTAGCGCTTCGCTTGTTTCGATGGCTTGAGTCCTGCCTTTCGAATGTATTTATCACAACTATCATCGGAGAGTACCTTTGTTCGTAACCAATCTCCGTAATTCTCTTGACGAACTTTGTCCAAATCTTGCGGTCTTGTACCACTGTTGAGCATGCATGTATCGAAGTCTCTACAATTCCAGCATATACAAAAATAAGAATTTGATAGATTTGACAAGATGCAAGTCTTGAAATTTCCCAATATTATGCAAATAGGTAAAGCATGACAAGATAAGCATCGCCATGCTAAATTTTCCATTTATATGAATTTTTGTGATTTTAAATCGATTTTTGAATCTCTGTTCAGAAAAATAAAAACTGTGTCAAAGACTGTGAGTCGTCATGTGTACTGCCCCTAACAAATCCCTTGATTACACATAGCTGCTGACCTTAATATTTTTTTATTTTTTTGTGGCATATAGTACATGAGGTGACCATCATTTCTATATGAAGCACTAAAATTCTGGTTTAGCCAATTGGTCACAATAAATTTCTAAAGGTCAGCTGTTCAGAATTGTCAAAACAGCCAGCACTAGTCAAACTCTAACACAAACTCAAACCAAAAAAAATGTAAAAATTGCAGAAAAGTTTTAAATATGGTTGTAAATGTCTTATGGACAGTTTTAAATGTTTTATACATGGTTTTGGCCATTGGTTGTTTTTCATATCATTAAGATAAACATTAATTAGGTTTGTACCTTTCATACTTGTCACGGATCTCGGGACAGTTGTGAAGGACATAGTAGTGTGCTGCTTTGTAGTCCTTATCATCGAGAACAATTCGCTTTTCCTTTCCAACGGGACGTCCCAGATTATCAAATATCGAAAGCCCTCCTTGCGAAGGGTTACTCTTTGTAACTCGTTGTTGGCCATTTCGAGGTTTTTCTTCAAAATAATGTGAACAGAAGGTAGATATCTCTTTGACAATTGTCGCTTCGACAATTGAACCCTCAACACGTGCCTTGTTCGTCACTCTCATCCTCTGTTCTTTGTTACGCCTATAATTTCAAGAGTTGGTACTGGTAGTTAGTTAGACATACTATTATGGGTTTGATTGGTACAAACAAATCTTGGCAGCGAAGTGTTTTATTATGTAATTATAAAAAAATCGAGGCAAAAGTGCAAACCTTTCACACGGGTACATCCATCGGGACCCTACTGGCCCACCCATTCTAGCCTCGTGTGCTACATGCACCACAAGATGCTCCATTGAATCGAAGAAACTTGGCGGAAAAATCTTTTCCATTTTGCAAAGTGTGACGACAATATCCTTCTCTAATTGGTCGATACGGGATGGTAAAAGCTCCTTGGCACATATCTCTCTAAAGAAGCTTGAAATCTCGCATAGAACGTCCCACACTTCCTCCGGGACAAAGTCTCGAAATGCGACGGGAAGTAGGCGCTCCATGAACACATGCAAATCATGGCTCTTTAACCCAATTAGGGTGTTTGTTGTGAGGTTAACACACCTTGACCAATTCGATGCGTAGCCATCGGGAAACTTTACTATCTCCTTGAGCCATGTCAAAACCTTCCGCTTTTGTTCTAGAGTAAGTGCGAAGGGAGCCTTTGGTTTACGCATCTTTCCTGGGTGTTTGGGGTCTGGGGTCAGGTGTTGATTGCCACGATCGCAAATGAGAGCCAAATCTTTTCTTGATTTCTCATTATCCTTGGTTTTGCCTCCTATGTCTAAGAGCGTGTAAATCAAATTATCCGCAAAGTTCTTTTCCAAATGCATAATGTCAATATTGTGCGGCAAGAGATTGTCTTTCCAATATGGTAACCTCCAAAATATGCTCTTCTTTTGCCAATGGTGGGTATCGGCATAACCGCGAATCTGGTTGTTTTTCTTAGTTCTACCCCATACGATCTCATCTAGTTGGCTCACTTCCTCGAGCATCTCCTCACCCGTTTTGTTGGGCGGTGGCCCACCATATTCGGCTCTTCCTTTTATGAAATTTTTCTTATCTCGACGAAATGCATGATCTGGAGGCAGAAAACACCTATGACAGTCGAACCATGTTGCTTTCCCACCATGTTGAAGTCGAAAGGCCTTTGTTGCACCCATGCAATACGCACAGCCCAATCGGCCATGTGTACCCCACCCGCTTAGCATCTCATAAGCAGGGTAATCACTCACCGTCCACATAAGTGATGCTTGCATCTTGAAGTTCTTTTTTATAGATTCATCCCATGTCATTTCTCCAATCGACCACAATTTATTCAACTCGTCAATTAAAGGTTCAAGCACAATGTCAATGTCCCGACCCGGATGCTTTGGTCCGGGAATTACAAGCGCGAGGAACATGGTATCTTCTTTCATTAACATCCCCGGTGGTAGGTTATATGGAAAGACAAACACCGGCCAACATGAATATGGAGATGCACTCGAGTTGAAAGGCATGAAACCATCCGTCGTTATACCCAAAATTACATTTCTCACCTCCTTCGCGAAATCCGGATATTTGGCCGCGAAATGCTTCCAAGCCTCACCATCGGCCGGGTGCACCATAACCCCGGTATTATCACGCTTACCCTCCTTGTGCCATCTCATATTTTTCGCATTTGCTTCGGTCAAGTACATCATTTGCAATCTTGGAGTGATAGGTAGGTAACGAAGTACCTTTTGTGGAACGGGTTTTGCATTTTTATTGGGTCCCGGAGGCTTATATCTCGGTTCGTCACATACATCACAACGTGTCTTGTCCTTGTTTGAATCGTTGTAATAAAGCATGCAAAAGTTCGGGCATACATCTATTTTCACATGTTCCATGCCCAACCCCTCAATCATTCGCTTGGATTGGTACAAATTATCCGGCATTTTTGAACTTTGTGGAAGCATGCTCTTAATTAGACCCATCATCTCATCGTAGCATTTTTGGCTCAATTGATGTTCCGCCTTTAATGTTAAGGCTTGTGTGACCGCTGACAATACGGTGTGGTTTTCGCATTTCAATTGTCCGGTCAAGTTCTCTTCCTAAAGAGGTGTTTCGGATGCGGCTAGCATGTCGAAATTTTTTTTAGCAACTCCGGTGGGTTGGTCATCCTCCCAATCAAAATTTTGTCCAGCGGCTGCACTTACCATATCTCCCATTTGATCAGTTGGTGGAGGGGATGGGGGATTGATACCTTGGTTGGGATACTCCTCGCCGTGCTTGTACCAAACCTCATATAGGGCGCAAAAACCAGATTTATAAAGGTGTAGTCTCACAGTTTCCACTTCTCGACTATAGAGGTTTTGACAATTTTGACAAGGACACGGGATACACTTCCTTCCACGTGCGTCGATAGTGACAACATCGGGCTTGGATAATGCCGCTTGCGCAAATTCTTGAACACCCCTAACAAAGTCGGGTTGAAGACGTGTTCTCGTGTTGTACATCCATTGACGGTCGTTAGTATTCATTTGATTACGTACCTGTACCGTAGAGGCATTAGCTAATTTAAACACTGTCAACTAATGATTCACATGTTACATAATTTTGAACACTGTCAACTAATAGAAGCACTGTCAATGCCAATAATTCACATGTTACACAGGGGTTGTTCAAAGCAGGTCCTTACGCAGGGGTAAAACTTTTTGGTTGAAGTCCTTTGTGGCATTCCATCAAACAGGTCTTGTGCAGAAATTAAATTGACGAAATTTATTGATAATGTACGCACCTCTTTGATTTAAAGGCAGCTGGCGACTTCGGCTAGTGCGGAGAGAGAGAGAGAGAGAGAGAGGGAGAGAGAGAGAGAGAGAGTGGAGGGATTAGTGGAATGTTTGGGCGATTTGGCGACTTAGCGGATACGCTCAAAAGCGCGAGTCTGGGAAATTGAAGGAGAAATAGAATGGTATGTCTCGGGGTAAAGGTAAATTAAAAGGAGATGGCAGTATTTCCATCGGTCTACCAATATAAATAGTGGCATTATTATTTTGAATTCAATTAAGTTTTGTTGCGTACCCACTTTGTACGCATGAAATTCAGTTAATTGACACCCTTCATTTCAGTTTTGTTGCATACCATCATACCCAAGAAAAAAACCACAAAACTACATCCAAATTCAGAAATTAACATAACTGTTTCAACACAGTGAACTAACATAAATTCACTTCATTTCAGTTAGTAACCTCCAAAGATTAAATTAACATAAATTCAGAAAAGTCTCATCCTGCTTCAACACAGTGAATTCCCTACTTAATTGACACCCTACATAACTGTTAGAAATTTTGATATCTACTGCATTATTACACTACGACTGGTCAAACACAAGGCTTGGCACTTCACTTCCCATTTCGAGGTTCACCTCCCCCTCCGATATCAGCGACACCACCACCAGTGTCACCTTCACCACCACCAGAAGCCTGGACATTTGATGTGAACTCCTAAAGAAATGCAGAAATTATGCATTAGTCTTTGCTAGGTTCACATTTCCAAATATAGTAAGTATCATGCAAATTATGTGGATGAAAGGATAGTAAAATTACACATCTCAAGTGTTTAATCTCAACACACTAACCTTCTGTGTTGAGATTAGTGTGTATACCACCTTCTGAATATACCAAAATTACTAATCTCAACACACTAATCTCAACATCCAGGTTTGGTTATACAAAATTACCACTAATTACTTATTATACCAAAATTACCACCAAACCTTCTGTTATACAAAATTAACACTAAACCTTCTGTATACACAGTGAATTCAAAGGACAACAGCTGCAGCAGGTAAAAAAAGTCTGGTCCAAAAGAATTAGCAGGTAATAGATTTCGTAACATTCAACTTACAGAAAAATTCGGAGGTTCCGCTCCTGTCTTGGCAAATAGTGCCTTCAGACATGCCCTGTTGTACTCATTATGTTTTCTATTCTCGTCCATTTCAGCCCGGTGTCGCGCCTCTTGGGCAGCTATATCCTGAGCAAACCCTTTTCTATTCTTGTCCATTTCAGCCCGGTGTCGCGTCTCTTGGGCAGCTATTAACTGCTCCACCTCCTCGGCCGTGAATCTCTTGTTTTGTTCAGCCGAAGTGGCAGTGCTTTTGGTAGGCGCCGAGCGGGATGCCTCCATTGCCTCCACCTCTCGGTTAGCTTTGGACATTCTTGACCGTCGTCCAAAGCCGTACACCCTCCCTCTCTTGTCCTCTCCTTTCACAGCAAGGTTCCAGATAGCTTCATCGTCCATTTCATTCCCATTGGCCACTTTCAATGTTTGAAACAGTTCCTACATCGGTTCAGTTCACAATCCATATCAGTATCAAGGTTTCAGAACAAATAAAGAACCCACATGTAAAAAAAGGTGAAGTTGACGGATGAATAGAGACAAAGTGATTGTATACCGCTGTTTTTTTCGCTTTGTCGCTGACGTACACCTTCCCAGCCGGGGACTTCTTCAAGTGGGTTCGATCAAAAACATCCTTCAAATCAACAGCAGCCCCCTTCTCAGCAATCTGAAAAGATTTAAATAGGGTTAATATGAGGTGTTAATCAACACAACCCAATGTATTCTTGAAATTTTTTTCTATATATATTTATAAGCAAGTGACAATTGTATGACAAGGTCATAAAATTGATGGGACCGTTCATAAAATTGTATCCTGAATTTTTCTCAGCTATCTATGGCACCGTTCATAAAATTGATGGGACATTTTTTCAAAAGATATATGTTCCATCAGTTTTCTTAATTTAAGATGCTCTGATGTGCACATTTTTTGTTCTGGTAGTTTTCATATTAACAGAGATATATTCAAATGGAGATGAATAAAAAAGACAAAAAGGACTGTCAAAGGACTGATGAGTGATGAGCAGTCATGAATGTGTTGTTATGCATATGATAGGTAAATTTATGTGGTAAAGAATTTAACATAATAATTTTGGCTTCATGCAGTATAAAAATCATATGTAATTAGTTTGTGCACTGTATGAAATCAAAACTGATATGTTAAATTCAAATTTTTTCATTGTTACTAAAAAACATAACAGCATGAACTTTACCAATTTTAGCTTGTGCCTGTAAGAGCTCCTGGATCCACCCACATGACCGACCTTATTAAATTGATCTCTTGTTCGGTTGTCCCGGTTGATTTCTGAATTTTTCTCCCATCGGGGATTCCTCCAAATGTCGCACAGACCCTTCCAGTGATCGAAATTCTTGCACCACCGTGGACAAAAATCTTTCCATAACTCCTTGTTTGAGCCGAACTTATTCTTGCACGCTCTTCTAGTGTCGGTCAGTACACGATACCAAGCTTCTGCAGCTATATTCTCGAATACATCGAGACAACGCCCGACATCTTCGCCATCAGCCCAAGAGTACCGCTGCAAGAACTTAAGAAGGATTTGTAACCTGACCCTTGATGGAAACATGTTGAACGACCTGATGGGTCCCGGCATGCATTCACATGTTAACAGCCTTATTGTTGCGACTATCTTTGTATCCTCAGGTTCTGATGTGAACTCGGCGTCACCAACAACCTTCAGCGCAGGCCTGCTATCTGGTTGCGTCGGGCCGCGAGGCTTGGCAAGGCCCCGTACACCCTTCACATCGGGCTTCTTCCCCTTCCCACCTCTCTTTCTCTTGCCAGTCTGCACCGTAGCTGCTGACCAACCCAGGTCTTTACCACTGGCTTCTATAGCTTCAGGACAACTTCTAAGGGTTCGGCCCCTACGGAACCTCCTACCGCCATCATCCTCCAATACCGGTATTTCCACGCCCGCCCCCCCTGAATTGTTGGGCTCAGCTGAGGGCACCGTCGTGTCCGACGATGACTGAGTGGCAGCTGAGATTGGCTGCGATGAAGACTCGGGTTCAGAGGTCGGAAGGGGAGAATCAGCTGATGCATCAACCCTCTCATTGTCAGCATCTTCCATTGAGTCAGAATCTTCACTAAATTGGGGCGTGTCAGCTGCTGTGTAAGTGAAAAGTGGGTCCAAATTGTCAGCATCTTGGGCAGGGTTCCGATCTTCGGTGTTGTCAGCTGTCTCATTGTCAGGCTGAGGCTCAGGCTGGGGCTGGGGCTGAGGCTGGGGCTGGGGCTGGGGCTGGGGCGGGGGCTGGGGCTGGGGCGGAGGCTGGGGCTGAGGCTGGGGCTGGGGCTGGGGCTGGGGCTGGGGCTGGGGCTGGGGCTGGGGCGGGGGCGGGGGCTGGGGCTGGGGCTGAGGCGGAGGATGGGGCTGGGGCTGGGGCTGGGGCGCGGACAAGTAAGGATTTCGTCCATAATAGGTTCTGATCCTGACAGAGTCTGACGGATGCTCTTCCGCCTCATTTTCTACTTCATTCAATGCCACTTTGTCAGCGTTGTTTTCTAGCTCATTTTCTGGCTCTTTCTCAGAATTAAGCGGTGGGGTTGCTATCTCATGTGGGTCCGGCTGAGGTGGTGGCTGGGGAAGAATCACAATAGGATTAAGCCTTCCCGATCTTCGGCGACCATCACGGTCGCAACCCATAGGTTTTGGTCGTTCAGTCTTCCTCCTCATAGGTTTTGGTTCCAATAATTGAGGGGGTGGCAGTGGTTTTCGCGAGGTAGATCGTGTCACCCTCCCCGTGTCAGTTCCCACCACATTGGCTCTAAGCCTCGAGGATACCCGGCGAACGGATACCACGTACCCCTCGGCATCCTCACTGGACTCCATGTTATATGTGACACAAACTCAACTTATTACCATAACTCAATGTAAGAAACAAACAATATAAAACAAACAATATAAAACAAGCAGATAGGCACCTTAAAACAATATAAAACAAACTCAACTTATCTGTGATATATCAAAATGTTGCACCTTAAGAAACAAACAATATAAAACAAGCAGATAGGCACCAGCAGCTTCCCATTAGGGTATAATCTACACATAAGTGATAATTTTACAGAACAAAAGCAGAAAGCTAGAACTAATTATTGAAGACACGCGTGAGACTCAAGTGAGTGCTAAGGGTTCAGACTACCCCTAATTATTTAGTTCTCTTATCAATCATATCATTTGTAAAATTATTTGTTCTTCCCGTACACATCATAGGAAATTCTTGATACCTTACCTTAATGTCAGGCATTTTGAAATTCAGTAATAAAAACAGAAAACAAAAGCTCTTAGAATGCATTTTGATACAGCATTTCGAAATTCAGTAATAAAAATTGGAATGCATTTTGAAGGATGGCTGCAGCCAGACCATTAGTTTGGAGCCTTATTTAATCATACAGCAGTCGTAATCGCACAACAACAACAAATGGTTCAAAAGAAGAGAACCAGCTAAAAAGTGTTTACTATAAGCCATGGTGGGTTGGACATGGCCTTACTGGTCTAAAGAACCCACGTGGTAATTGATACAGATAATAGGTGTTGTAGAAATTCTTCAATGCAAAAAATAAAAAGCGCTTATAAACTCAGTTTTGAACTAGGCTCTTATCATACCTCCAAAGTTTACTCACAACAAGCCTATAGCAACCCTAAATATTACCTCCCAATAAAAAAGTCTCAGTGTACATGAAAAAAAAAAAAAAACTTCAAAAGGAAAAAATGTAAATTACCAATCTTTCTCTTGTTCATAGTAGGCACCAGCAAATAGATTTAGCACCACTTCCTGCAGCAAATTTGTTTTCTGAAAAGTAGCAACAATAGAATTGTATGCATTAGTTAAATATAAGCTCACAATATCAGAAGACCCAGCTAAAATAAAGCATAAACAAGCAGTGCTTAGTTGTAACCAACTATTTGCTACAGACATGGCCTGACAGTAAGGTAAGGTATCAACACTACGATTTACTGCTACAAATGACTTTTATAGTATCTGCTACAAATGTTGATTTAATTAGTCAGTAACTTGGAGAAGTAGCAGGCTGCACCAGAAGGTTTAAATCAAGTCTCAGTGCAAGCAAATTATCAATAGGAACTACTACATCCAAAAACCCTAAATCGCCATGCCAGTAATGGAACTTCAACTCACTAATCCCTCACACATTTAGAGTTGAAGCAGCTACTAAATCCATAAACCCTTATTCCTAAATTGCAAAACCTAAAGTAATAAAACTATTTTCGGATACAAACCTAAATTAATAAAACTATTTTCTGAAACCTAAAGCATCTACGTACCTATTCCTCCGATGTCAGCGAGAGTGGTCGAGATAGCGCATCCAAATGTAAGAGCGGCCGGAGAACTTGAGCGGCTCGGTCGGAGAACGGCTGAAGCGGATCGAGAATGGCGGCGACCTCGATCGGCTCTTCCAGAGAGAATTGAGAGGGTGGTAGCGATCGACAGGGCGGCGCTGATCGAGAGGGTGGCGGCGATCGAGGTGGTGGCGCTGATCGAGAATGGCGGCGACTCGATCGGCTCTTCCAGAGAGAATGTGGAGGGTGGCGCTGATCGAGATTTTATAAGGGTTGGCTTTCGTTTAGAGAATCGATCGGATTGGTATTTAGAGAGGGAGACGATCGGCTTTGCTTAGAGAGGGAGACGAGAGGGTTTTGTTCGAATGTTAAGGGTTTAGGGAGAGAGCCCTTCGTTTCAAAATTTGTTTCAAAAAATGCCTAAGTCCAAATCTCCTCTGTAGAGCATTTACTAGGATACACCAACCGATGGATGCTCCCAAACCTGAAGTAATCTAAAGTTTCAATTTTAGATCGGTGCCGCCTGATCCTTTTAGCACAAATCTTGAAGGATAGAGGGACTGACACCGGGACCGGATACAAACCTGATGGGTTGTATTACCTAAGAGGACACCATCACACAACAATTTGCCACCAAAATGGAGGCCTCCTTTTAAATCACGACAGTTCATCACATATCAGATGGCTCTGAATCGCCCAGTAATCAATTAGACTATATTTGCACATCAAATAATATGAAAAAAACTCCAAAAATTATAATTCCACATTTTTACAGATTATACAAACAAATTATACTTAGAAATATCAATTTTATATATTTTCATATAGATTTGCCTCTTAAAATAGTGTCAATAAATGTGGACCGTGCATTTTTGCGTTATAATTCGACGGTTGATTTAGCATGAAATGAATCAAAATTAATTTTCAAATGATCAAGAGAGAACCATTAACATATACAACATAAGTGCTCATCAGTTAGGTTAGTTCTAAGCCTCGATCCGGTGTGATGTAATTATAGCCATTCGATGGCTCGATATTCCATAAGCTGGATGGATATGAAAATCAACAAAAAAATTGACAAAATTTTGATACAATAAATTTAAGCTAATAATCTTTAATTGTAACGGTTCAGATCGACCGAGACACGACATTTTCGCTTGTACCTTCATTAACTTGCACAACTCAAGTTATTGTTCAATGACAAGTATATGGCACATGAGTTGTTAAGACAACATGCATGTGTTAATATGCTATTTTATGTATATAAAACATTTACTAATTTGCAAAAACAGGTTCTAACATTCATTATCGTATAAATTACACAATATATATAGTTTCCAATATTTATTTTAACAAAATTAAACGCCAAATTTGTTCATTGATTAATTAGTAAATTTCACAACTCATGTGAATAAATAGTAATACATAATAAATTGAATTTATTCATCAAATATACTCACAACATGTACAAATATGTCGATTAAATAGAAATCATGTAATAACTGCGAATTTCTAAATTAGTTTTTTATATAAATCAGATAATGTTATGTATATCTAGATTCATATATTTAAATTTAAGACAATGAATTTTGTACAATTTATTAGTGATTATTCTACACAAAATTCAGCTTCCCTCCACAAGATAGATCCAGCTGTCTACCTCATATTAACAGAGCGGCTTCAAGTTTATGAAGATCAAATCCTTTATAATAAAAGTCCAATGCCATACTACCTCCACCTACAATAAGTAAAAACTGCTTTGTTAAAACATAACCTAGCAAAAGCCTTAGAGGGATCCAGCTGTCTCGGCCATGTTAACAGAGCGGTTTCAAGCTAATACAGCACAAAATACCTATAAAAAATAACACGATTCAAACCGTGTGAACCAACAATAAGCCAAAACTGCTCTGTTAGAACACTAACCTAGCATATTTCATTTTCCCCTCATTTCTCCCAGAAAAAATTTCGGCCCCCGCCCAAAGCTGCCTCCTTCAACATGCTATTTTCGCCCCCTTTTCCTTCATTCCCCCAGCTAAAACCTCTATGGCCTCCTCTCACTGTTGCCAAGCTACAATCTATTTACACAAATTTCACCCCTCTGACCCCGCACCTTACACCTATTGACACTTCTCGGAGGCTGTTTCGGAAGCTCATCACATCGATTTGGCAAACCAAACTCCAAACGGAAGTGATTAATCAAAATCATTCCTCAAGGTCTTTGATATTACTTTCCTCTTCATGTAAATTGAAACATAATTTCTGATTGAGGTCTATTTTGTCGATTTGTCTTCAATTTTGGCACATCGCTCTTGAAAATAAAACCTTGCTCTTGATATTTTGCATGTAACCACTGTAGTTGTTTTCTACTGAAGTTAGCTTGAATTCTGAAGTTGTTTTCTACTGAGCTAAATTCAAACCCATTAGGTAATGTTTTCTTTCCTGTTATTGAGGTATTAGCTGCTTGGTACTGACCTTAATATGTAAGAATAGTAAATTTTCATAATAAAAAAGGTTGGTAATACAAATGTTGTTAAAAAAAAAAAAAAAACTACTACCCCAACTGTTCTTAAAGGAAGTAATGAACACCACACATATATTACACAATTTACTTCTTAAGTGAGTTTTGGCATGAAAAAACCACTTTGTTAAATTGCTTCATCTATTTGTCATTTTTTGGGTCAATTTACTTCCTCTATTTGGCATGAACTGTGTTAGAAACCACTTTGATAATTTACTTCCTAATGTCTTCCTGTGATTGGGTTTTTCTCTACATAACCTCTATTTGGCATGAATGCTTTTGTAATCAAACCTAAGCATGTTGTCTGTATTAACTAAGAGCATAAGAAATATATCAAAGAAAATAAATGACAATGCGGTCTTGTACCAGATTGATGGCAATGCAATGCTTTGCTTAATAAGCACTTCTTTCAAAAAAACATATTTCCTTTCAAAAAAAAACTTATTTGCTTTAATCAACCCTCATTGCTGCCTATAACACAATTATTCATTGTTTTTTTTGGAATATAGTAGACGAAAACCAATATGGCTCCAAGAAAATCTGGTCTGTCAAGATCAAAAGCAACTAAGTACAACAAGAGGAAGCGCACAACGGATCACCAGGTTCAGAATGTGGAGAGTTTGGATGGTACGGCAGAATGTGATATTCCACCATCAAAGAAAAAGGGACGAGGGCCCGGAACTATGCGAGACGCGACATTCGTCATCGAAGACCGACTGGAGATTTGGCCGGTTGGGGCACGCGAGTTCGCGTGCGCGTGCGAAGAAGACGCAAGGCAGATCACTACTGCAATAACTAGGCTTGCCCTTAATTACATGCCTAGCCCATTAAGAAGTTATCATGCCTTTGATCCAACGACAAAAAAAAATGTCGAGAAGGCATTTCTGGTAACATCAAACCCATATATTTTTGTAGACTGCAAAATTCCTTTTTCAATACTCTACTAATTTCATAGTAGTCTCTGATCTGTTCTTCATTTGGCTCATATCTGAAATATTTGTGAAATTCTCTAGTTTGGAGCAAGTGAGACAGCATTGGCATCCAAATTTGTTCATCACATTCTGTTTACAAAATTGTACTAAACAATCATGTTACAGTAATCATATGGACGGTTGACCGCTTCAAAAAACCAACTTACTAATTGTTGTATAGTTCACTCTACACAATTTAGCTTAAATAATAATTAATAGGCTCCGGTTCTAACCCTTTTCTTTTTTAAAGGAACGATTTAGATACCGCCATGGGGAAGATGTTGACCATTGTCGAACAGTGTTAGATGCCATAGCTTGCAAAAGGTATGCTGAGGAGCTGCACAACGCAAGAAACAAATGCTTCAGAAAATATGGTTGGGAAATACCCTTATGGAAGGCCGACGTGCCACATTGGTGTCTTGACCCCAAAAAATGGCATGGTCTCTGTGACATCTTCAACACAGAGGAGTGGCAAGAGTTGAGGAGACAGAATGTAAAAAACCGCCTGGCGAGAGGACATCAAGCTGCCCACCACGGTGGATCAGCAAGCACCCGCCAGCATGTGGCCAAAATTGTAAGCTTAATAACAACTATTTTTTTTTCCAAAAATTAAATATATTCACATATTACACTAATAAATCTGACATTAAATACTTTTTGTTTATTCTTTGTCATGTGGAGGAAAAACTTAAAAAGGGAACTCCAACGTTGGAGGAGATTTATCTACATATGCATTGTAGACTAGAAAATGGAAAATCACCTGTGATGTCTCAATATGAGACTGCAGCGGAGGGCATGTCTGGAACTACTGAAAATGATGATACTAATGGCATCGTAAACCCACCAACAGAGGAGACTACCATACAGCCTTTAACTTTCGATATGAACTCGTTGCAGTTCACCAACGATAGAGCAAAAAAGGTTTATGTAAGTGGTAATTTTGTATATTCAACAAACCTGGTTATTTTGAAGTCTGCATCAACAGTTCAGATTATATTAACATTACCAACCTTGGCATAACTAGGAATAGCATGAACTTTAAAAAATATATCTACTTCAGGTTTGAATGGGGCAAAACTATTTCTATTATTGTTAATTTTAAAAATTGGGTATATTGTACAGAGGAGCCCACAACTGTAGTGGATGTGTAATATTTTCTCACAAGGCATGGGGGCAGATTCAGTAACTAATCTATACTACATATTAACAAAATTACATCAATTTATTTGTATTAACTACATTTATCAATAATGTATTTTAATCAGCTGTTGCATCTCATAGGAAGATGTTACTGAATGGAGGGCCGATGAGGCAAATGCTGACAAGGACGAGAGCACTTTGTATATTGATGCTATTGGGGGATCAAGCCGTGGCAGGTTGCGAGGCTTTGGAAGCGTGCTTGACGATAAGCTGCCAACAGCAACTACACGAGCCAAGGCAACCCGTGCACCATCTTCTGTTTCTGGGGTGACAAATAATGGGTCCGCGAAAACTTACACTGATGAAGAAGTGGCCGCAATCTTAGCACAAGAACGAGATCATCGTGTTAATGAGGAGCGGGAAGAGAGGAAAAGAATGGAGGCAGAAAATAACTTCATGTTCAAGCAATTATTCGCAATTGTGGGGGTGCAAAGGCCTAACTTCGAGGTACAGTACGGTATTATTTTCAATTTAAATTCCAGGCTTGTTAGTTTTGAACTAATAAATTTCTCTAAAATAATTACTTATGATTTCTGAATGATAAATTTCAATTGCTAAAGGTCGTATTTTAGTGCAACTATTTTTATTAGTTGTCACATAGATTCACCAATTAACTTGGTAATTTTTTAAGACACAGTGACACAAGAAAATATCAACATGGTACCAATCCAGACCTTAATTTTATAACTAATTAATCAATTAATTAATTTTTTAAGACACAGTCTCCATTTGCTTGGTTATTTCAAATGCTCCTTAATTAATCAATTGATTAGTCAGTTCTTGTGATTCATGTGTTAAAGTATTGTTCAAAAAAATATTTTTTACGGTCAATTTCTGATTTTTATATTTGTTGTCACTTGATTTACTGTGTATTTCTGATTGCTAATTTTTCATGTGAAATTGTAAACTTAACTAGAAGATGTTAATAGTCCTCACTAAACAAATGTTTAAATGTCGATATTCTAACAAAATCCTTCCATGTTTAATGCTTAGGGTCGAGGTCCCACAACTCTACCTCAACCTCATGAAGGAGCTTCAGGAATGCCGAATGCCATCTCTCAGGTATCATATCAGTAGTTGGAACCTTATTAGTTGTGTATAATACTTAAAATGTCCTATATTATGAGGATAAACTGAGAATAATCCAAATCTGTTTCAGCATGCAAGAGAGTATGGCAGTTCTGGTATCATTTTTAATAAGTCAAAATAATAGGATTTAATTGGTAAAAGTTACATTGGGTTTCTAAATGCTCCTAGAACTTGCTTCTCCATTCTCCAGCACTATTGAATAAGGTTTTCTTGGAATTATTTAACCAAGTTTTGTCCAAAAAGCTTCCTATGTGTACAATAATTGCAACGTGATTTACAGTCCTGTGTTATTAGTATCTATGAATTTACTGTAATTGTTCCAAAGCTGGCAAAAAAAAAAGTAGTGTTACCATCCAAAAATACATGTGCTTACCCTGCACCTTATGCTTCTCCAGTCTTGGTACAACATTATCTTCGAGTCTTGGTACAATGACAGTAAATTCAACCACACTAAATTCAATGACAGTGACAATACTAAGTTATAATCCAAGGGGAATTTACTATTATGCTGGTCCGGTCTTGGTACAATGTATTATCAATACTATCTTACATTCTATGCTAATGTAGGGTCTAGGGGCTGATTTTATAGAATCAAATGAGAGAGGCGCTTTCCAAGCACTCCTCAATGCGCAATCTGGACAAGAGGTGGCAACGTGTCAAGCCGCACTCAACCAATGGTTCGGGGAAGAAAATGAGAACAACCGGCCTTTCTAGTGCAGGGTTTGTCAACCTTAATCACAGAAAAGTATTTTCAAGCTTAAAATGGTGGCCCCTTTTTGTAAATTTTTGGTGATGGGTCGTGCATATATTTTTGGTATAGAAACATGTTATTTATAGATTTTGTGGTTGCAATCCTTTTTGGTCTTATGTTGTCATGCATGCTTGAATTTACTATGTTGATAAATGATAATTAAAATGCAAATCTCTATGTTTTATTGAGTTGTTCTTATTATGTTTCAATGGCAAATGTAAAAGATTTCTTGGTTGCCACTAGGTTGGTACCAAATTGGTACCGGTACCAGATTGGTACGGGGAGGATTATAGAAATTGGGCGTGCTGAATTTTTGCTGGAACGTCACTTTTTTCCATCGGAATGTACATACAAATATGGGGTAATACATTGCATGTAAAAGGTCCAAACGATATCCTTGCAAATAATCTGGTGGGGCCCACTTTGGTTAACCTTGCAAATAATCTGGTGGGGCCCACCTTGGTTAACCTTGCAAATAACCTGGTGGGGCCCACCTTCATTACCCTTGCAAATAAACAGTGGGGCCCACCTTCATTACCCTTGCAAATAAACAGTGGGACCCACCTTCTCTACCCTTGCAAATAAACAGTGGGACCCACCTTCTCTACCCTTGCAAATAAACAGGGGGCCCCACCTTCTCTGCCCTTGTAATTGTTTAGTTCACTTGCCTTGCAAATACTAAGATGGGGCCCACGTTCTTTAACCTTGCAAATACTAAGATGGGGCCCACGTTCTTTATCCTTGCAAATACTCCCTGCAGGTGCCAAATCTCAGACTTTTAGCAATGGTAGTTATTACAAGAGTAGTCTCTTGTAACAAGATTGGGAAAAGTTATTGCAAGGGTAGCCCTTGTAACAAGTCAAAATTCGAGTATTTGCATGGAGGCTTGTTCCAAGGGTAGTTTTTACAAGGGTAGCCCTTGTAAAAAGTCTTTTTCGGGCTTGTTGCAAGGGTGAGCTCTTGCAACAACCGAAATTATGCCCTTGTAAGAAGTCCAAATTCTAGTAGTGAAATATGTAGCAATCACACTTTGATCCCTGATATTTCATTTATTATATTTCTATGTTTATTAATGAAAATAGTATAGTTTTTTTTCTATTTTATTTAGAAAAGTGCAAATGCTATGAAAGAGAGATCAAAGGAGAATAACCTGTGGAAGAGAGAAGATGTACCAAAGATTTGGAATCCGGGTGTACCAAGGTCGTTATGAATAGATGTACAAAAAATTTAGGTTCCAACCATCTATTCATAAGCACATGTAAAAAATTTAGGTTCCAACCATCTATTCATCACCTTACATGTGCTTATCCTCACTACTAATAGATGGTTGGAACCTAAATTTTTTAAGATGATATTAGTAGTGAGGATAAGAACATGCATGCCTGTCATAAGCACATGTAAGGAAGTATGATCCATACATGAAGTATGATCCTTGAGTACTCAGATCGATCTGCTTGGTATGAGAGTCCATAAGCACATGCATGCCTGTCATATATAAGCACATGCATTTCTGAGTACCCAGGGATTTTGAATTTGATAATTACCATTTTGGACCCGAAAACTACGTACACCTACTTGTTTCACGTACACCTTGTCCTTGACTAGGAAAGTATCAAAGTAGTTTAGAGTCAATAAGCTCTGTACGTTAATTATCGATTTCGTTGTTCAAACGATGACGATAACAAATGAATATGCTTCATTATTCACCAATGAAACGTGGCCAATAAAACTAGTCGTCCATGCTGGGTAAGTCAGAAGGAGGACAAGCAAAAGATCAAATGATAGAAATAAAAATAAATACCGATTGGATTCATTTGAATAGTCAAAGAAAGAGTGTACGTAAATGGACTGTAGCAAGAAGGAACCACGAATAGTAAACCATGCACATGCATGCCTGTCATATATTCTAGTATCTTAAAACATTTATTGTTTGAATTATTTCAGAACTTGGTCTGTTCAAATTTGTCATGCTCTTCCCAATTACTCACCTACTACTAAAGGCAGCTCTCACAGTCACAGATCGCCAGTCAAAGTGCACCTAATTTTTTATTTTTCTTCATCTCTGATCTCTGTTCATTAAACCTACTCCTCTCTTTTCACTTCTATAAATCCTGTCCTCGTTTATCCTCTACTCCCAATTCCACAACACTTATCTTGCTTTAATTAGTTTACCAACAAAGCCTCCTGATTATTTACCCAACAACAAAGAACCTATTGCGAAGCCTTACATTCTTTCCAAGAAAATTTAGACATGGCAAGAGTCGAAGAAATCAGACAGGCACAGCGTGCTTTAGGTCCAGCCACCATACTGGCAATAGGTACTGCCACACCGGCCAACTGTATTAACCAGGCTGATTATCCTGATTACTACTTCCGTGTCACAAAGAGCGAACATATGACTGAGCTCAAGGATAAGTTCAAGCGCATGTGTAAGTGATTTTACTAGTTTATATAACAACACATTTAAATTTAGATCATCATCTATCATAATTTATATCTCTTCCCTTACTAACAAGACATGGTTGCTATTTATTGTCTTGCAGGCGACAAATCCATGATAAAAAAAAGATACATGCACTTAACAGAGGAGATACTGAATGAAAATCCAAATATATGTGCTTATATGGCGCCATCTCTCGATGCACGTCAGGATATTGTTGTCAGGGAGGTTCCAAAGCTCGGGAAGGAGGCAGCAGTCAAAGCCATCAAGGAATGGGGCCAGCCCAAATCCAAGATCACACACTTGATTTTCTGTACTACCAGTGGCGTGGACATGCCTGGAGCTGACTATCAAGTCACAAAACTCCTTGGCCTCCGTCCATCCGTCAACCGCTTCATGATGTACCAACAAGGCTGCTTTGCAGGAGGCACCGTTCTTCGTATGGCCAAAGACCTTGCTGAGAACAACCGTGGGGCCAGAGTGTTGGTGATTTGCTCAGAGCTCACTGCTGTTACCTTCCGAGGAGCCACAGAGTCGCACCTCGATTCCATGGTTGGACAAGCACTTTTTGGGGACGGCGCTGCTGCTCTCATAGTTGGAGCTGATCCCTTGCCAACAATTGAACGACCATTGTTCCAGTTAGTTTCGGCTTCACAAACAATCCTGCCCGACTCGGAGGGAGCCATAGACGGCCACCTTCGTGAAGTAGGTCTGACCTTCCACCTCCTCAAGGATGTGCCAGGGCTCATCTCCAAGAACATCGAGAAGAGTCTTGTTGAGGCATTCACTCCTATCGGTACGTAAAAGATAATTATTATAGCAACATGAATTCAATTTTTAAAATCTATTACATTCAACTTGTATACAATTTTAATCCTCTAACAGCTTGAGGGACAAATAAGATATATTTTTCTGAAATTTTCCATGTATTTGTTCATCAGGCATCAATGACTGGAACTCAATTTTTTGGATTGCACACCCTGGTGGACCAGCAATCCTGGACCAGGTAGAGGCTAAGCTTGAACTGAAAAAGGAAAAGATGCGTGACACCAGACACATCTTAAGCGAGTATGGGAACATGTCTAGTGCATGTGTATTGTTCATTTTGGATGAGATGAGGAGGCGATCAGTAGAGGAAGGCAAGGCAACCACTGGTGAGGGGCTTGAGTGGGGTGTGCTTTTCGGTTTTGGCCCGGGTCTTACAGTTGAGACGGTGGTGCTACACAGCATACCTATCACAGAGCAATAAGAGAGAATGGCCAATTTCAATATGCTTTTCCCTCCAAAATTAATTCCTGCTATATTTTATTCAAATATTTGTCGATTCTTTTTTTCCCTGTGACTATCGATCATTAAAGGAACATGTTAAGTAATAAATTTTACTTATTGAAGGAAATAATGTAAACCAACGGAATATATTTTAACCTATCTCATATTTTTCCCTATTTCTGTTTTTTCTTACAAGATGCTAAGTAATGAAATTTCTTATCAAACTTAAACAGACCTTTTAATTGAAATTTCTATTTTTATTGCATATGCGATATTTCAGACCATTTTGAACGATTAACAACAACAAAATAATAGTAAGTTTTCAATTACAACAAATAATAGTTCGTAATTTTCTTCTCTGGTTTTACCTATTATGAGAAAACGCCTCCCCATGAAATGTTTGTGCACAATTTGAGATTTCACCGGAATGGTGCAATGTTTTTATTATTTTTTTTTTTGAAGGTTGGCGGCGAAGTGCCGCCAACAGATATATTGATATAAAGAAAATGTTTATTTACAAGGTTCTTCCCATCAAATGATGGCGAATCTCCCTTTCAATTAAAAATTAGAAATAGAGCTCAACTAGCAAATATTGTCGCCAGTGAGGCACAATAATGGCTTGCATAATTGGCTCTCCATGCTATCCCCCCGTCACCTATCTTGAGCCCAAAATAAAACATCTGATGTCGTATCATTTATCAACAAATAATCCGGTTTATGTTTTCCAGTAAACACCCTCCTGTTTCTCTCTTTCCAAAGTGTCCAGAATCCTGCTGCCCAGACTCTGTTCCAGTGTGTGCGCTCGTGCTTTGATGTCCCTTGTTGCGACATGTTCCAGTTGCGTCTAAGATTTGTATATTTTGTTTTTAGAAATGCTAAATAAGACAATCAGAAATATGAGAGGTGCAGTGCGCGTCAGGAAAAGAAAAAAACAAAAACAAAATATATTTTAGATTCAGAGACCTGGTTCAAATGAAATTTTCATGTATAAATTACATCGATCGGTAATTCTGCTTTATTTAAAATTTGTACTTTATCTAAAGGTGTTATATATCCAGCCTTAATTCTGCTTTAATTTCCCAAACAACGACACTCTGGTTCCAAATTCTGATTCTAAGACTAAGATCAATCGTAATTATATAGTCAGTGTTCTCACTCATATATGACTCGTTGGATTTTGAATTTCATAATTCCCATTTAGCCCGGAAACTGCAGCTACTTCTTTTAACACGTTACTCGGAAAGTATATATCAAAGTAGTTTAGAGTCAATAAGCTCTCCTAATTATTGATTTCATTGTTCAACGATGACGATAACAAATTATTATGCTTAATTATTCACCTATTAAACGTGGCTGATAAAACTAGTTGTTGCGTTAAGTCGGCAGGAGGATAAGAAAATGATCAAATGATAGAAATCGAAAAATAATCTATAATCATTTGAATGAAAGGAGATACTTAATTTGGGGAGTCCTTGACCCCAACTTTATTAAAATATATATATATATATATATATATATATATATATATATATATATATATAAATGTGATTTAAATTGTATAAATAAGAATATATTTGCAATAGATCAATAGCTCATATATATATATATATATATATATATATTATAAGTACGATTCACTTAATGTCAATTAAACAAACTTAAGGGGGCAGTGGACCTCCAAACCAGCACATTCTCGCAAATGAGCATGCAAATACTAGGTGATTTACGTCTTCTGCTTCCTGTCCACAAGGGGTCACCCTTACCCATTTTTTCATGTAGAATACCACTGAGCGGTAGTGCCCCCTGTGCAAGCTTTCATACCAGTACCCGGGTACCAGATCTTATTGTTTCATACATCGAAATGAATAGGAATCTTATCCTTTAAGCACTCTGTGATTTTCTCTTCTTTCTTTCTTTTGCATCCGATTGCATTCTTAACAATAATAAGATGTTATTAATTATGCTATAAAATAAAAATAATGGGTCTAATAGGTAAAATGAATATCCAAGCATCTGATATGTAGTACAATTTTCTTTTTCATGAATTCAATTTATTTTCATTTTTACATTAATACACATATATTCGGCATAAACATTATAAGGAGTAATATGAAAACAATATAATCATGGAGTTAGATATTTGAAAAATGAATATAGATATTTGCAAGGATTGATTTGTAACTTTGCACATTCTTCTTGTCAGTTTTCTCTTTTCTTTTGAAGGTTCCTGAAAAAGGGCATTGTATGGTTCAAAGCTAATTAATTGATCTACTTGAGGATCAGATGTACATCTGTCATGTATGAGACGCATAGAACCCTACTCTGATTGCATTTCTTTTTCTTTTTCTTTTCTTTCTTTTTTCTTCTTCTTTTCTCTCTTTCTTTGTATGCATCTATATATCATACATTTTTCTGGCAGACAGCCATATCAAGTTAAAAACATGCACATTTTTGTGTAAAATTAAATAATGAAATAAATTACACAAATCTAAGCATACTGGTACTGTTTCAATTCAATCAAAAATACTGCACAAGTATTTTCTGTTTCACAAACACAATATTTGGTTTTCTCTCGACAACAATAAAGGAACTGGTGGTTCATGGGTCAGCCCGGACTAGCTCACCTCATTGACCCGAACCATCTCTCCTCACATGACAACTCGGACTTCCCAATCGCCAATGCGAAGCTGGATGATGTGTCAGACTTGCTTGGTGAGGCCCTCTTCCTGCCATTGTACAAGTGGATGATGGAAAACGGCCCGGTGTACCGACTGGCAGCTGGGCTCCGCAATTTCGTGGTCATGAGTGACCCTGCTGTTACTAGCAAAGTGGCATCAGAGAGTGAAGGCCTTTCATGTTTTGTGCATGGCGAAATTTTTTGCATGACTTATATTTTATTATTTTGCTTCTATACTGCTACCAAAGGTTTCCTATATCCCCTTTTCTGTTGTTCTTTTCTTCTTCCTTTTTTTTATATATGTGACGTACCAGGCTACTAGCTAAGAACGGAACAGAGTGTCATGATGCATATAGAATCGTCAATAGAGCTTGCAAGCTTCGGGAATATAGGTAAATTTGTCTCCCAATAATCTTCACTGATGAATATATAATAACAATGGAGAGTGGCGATGCATTGTACATTATTTTGAGGTGAAAATTAATGGCAAAAAGACGCATGAGTTGGGCTATATATGCATTTGGATCTTTTAAAGGAGGCATGAATGATTTGTTTCTCGTTTTTGCCCCTTGAAACTTTTAACTAAGATTCGTTCCCCTTTCAGGTGAAAAACATGCTTTTGCAAATAAAACACATCTCAAAGTTAGTGTGCAGCTTATCAATGTCTAGCCTGAGGTTCCAAAGCATCAAAAGAGGCTTGACGCCATTCTAGCTCTCTGCCCAGCAATGAAACAGAGGAATGTCACACCTGGAGAAAGGGGAGGGTGCGGCATAGCTATCGGAAGAGGAAAGAATTATTGAGGCTAAAATTAATGTCAATTAGATTATTTATTAATATTAATATAAATCCTTTATGAAAAAAAATAAAAAATGGGTATATTAATAAAATAGTTATGTTTAGGTGGGGAAATAACTAATTTTTAATTTTGGATGAGGCATATCTAATTGAGCAAGTTATGATGGGTATATATCTAAATTTCTCTTAATAAAATATATATGATTTTTAATCCGTACGTATAACTTTATAAATTTTATTATTATTATTACATATGTTATACAACATTTTCTATATTTTCATTTAGGAATTTATAACAAAATTGATTTATTCAATATTTTATATCGTTTTTTAATTAATAATTTATGACAAAATTCATTTATATATCATTTATATAGTTTTATTTAATTAGTAATTTATATTTTTAAAATAATGGGATCGATAAAAAGTTTAATTATATTTTATAATATTATGTATATTATGTGTTTAATATAATTATTTGTTTTATGATTATCTTAGGTTAAATTATAAGCTATTAATTTATTTGATTATTATCAATTATTCGTTCATTCTCCTTTAACATTAACAAGTAAGAATAGCATGAGAGTATGATTAATATTTAATATATAATAATAAAATAGAAATAGAAATAATTTTGGCCAAATGCGGATAAGAAAATGATTCGAGACTTGTATCCGTAATATGATCATTTTATCCTACTATATATTTCTCTATATAAATATAAATAATAAATAATTAATTAAGGGTATTAAAGTTAGTTACATTCTATTCCTTGGGTGCAAGTGACAAAAGCAAACCTATACAAGCCAAAAAAAAAGCAACCTATTGGTTTGGTACTTGGTGGTAGGTGCATTGATTACTAGACTTCATTTGTTGTGTCAGCTGCGTTTGACAGTTTGATCATACCAGCAACAACCAAATCGACATTTTTATTAATATCAAAAATTAATTATAAAATATTAATTATACCCAGCATAGCTGAGATTTTTTAAAATGTCCAAACCGGCCAAAAAATATCCAAACTGGCCAAAAAATGACCGGTTGGATTAAAAATTAGAACCGGCCATTTTTTGACCGGGTAGGAGGTTTTTTTCTTTTTGAAATATTTGTTAGATTACTTATTTTGATGTATAATTAGCATAATTACACTAAAATACGGTAAATTACATGAAATTATGTTAAATTATGCTAAAATACGGTAAATTACGCTAATTTACGCTAAATTACGCTAATTACACTAAATTACGTTAAATTACGCTAATTATACTAAATACGCTAAATTACACTAAATTACGCTAAATTACGTTAAATTAGACCGATTTTGTGCCATCTTTCATAAATCGTAAAAAATAGTAAAAATTGGTATTCTACAAGTTCATTATATAGCCAATTTATTGAGCTACTTAGATCGAAAAATAAAAATGAAAATCTTAATCGGAAACTTCAACTCAAGTTTTGAGGCTCTTCCCTTTGTTTTTTGGCAATTCCGAATTTTGAAAAATGGTAAAGTGGTTATTGATGCATGCATATTTTCGCAATCTTTCCGAAAAGTAGTCATTTGCTGAAATCGGACACTCGAGCACTGTTTTATTGCCGTTTGAAGTTTCGTCGTCATTTTTCGTCTTCTCAG
This sequence comes from Carex littledalei, assembly GCA_011114355.1. Lineage (NCBI taxonomy): Eukaryota > Viridiplantae > Streptophyta > Magnoliopsida > Poales > Cyperaceae > Carex > Carex littledalei. Next base: position 14,294,266 of record CM022086.1, on the reverse strand, counting down.
TGAAGATATTGTCTCTCTTAGCGTAATTTAGCGTAATTTAATGTAATTTATTGTAATTTAACATAATTTCAAGTAATTTAGCATAATTATGCATATTTTAGTATAATTATGCTAATTATACATCAAAAGAAGTAATCTAATAAATATTTCAAAAAAAAAAAAACTCTGCTAACCGGCCAAAAACTAGTCAGTCCTAATTTTGAATCAAACCGGCCATTTTTTGATCTGTTTGGACATTTTTAAAAAAACCCAATTTAACTGAGTATAATTAATATTTTATAATTAATTTTGAATATTAATAAAAATGTGGGCAACCAAACTGACCTTTCAAATTACAATAGGCAAATGATAAAGGCTGAAAACAAAAGAACTGATCTAATGATCTGGCGGTGTAGACATTGTGTGTCGGGATAAAAATGATAGAAGATGGATACATCAAGATGATCCCGCGGGACCCATATTACAGTAATCCATTACACATGAAATGAAAAGCCAGATTCTTAATTGGTAGCAGCACGCTCCCAACTAACCCTCCAATGCCACGTGGCGCCCCATCCGCCCGTCCACTGAACCTACCTCTTGGCATCTCTTTCGCTATAAAGGCACCAACCTCCTCATAATCTCACAGAAGCATTGGTCGTTGCATGCTTCTACCAGTAAACTAAGAAATAACACCAGTACTCCTTTGCTTGAAACAGTTCTCCAGGCCTTTACTGGTAAGACAACCATCAAACACACGGCTTGGTCATGGCAACAGTAGAGGAAATTAGACAGGCACAACGTGCTCTGGGTCCAGCCACCGTACTGGCGATCGGCACTGCTACACCAGCTAACTGCGTGTACCAGTCTGACTATCCCGATTACTATTTTCGTATCACAAAGAGTGAGCATATGACTGAGCTGAAGGAGAAGTTCAAGCGCATGTGTAAGTCTTTTTTTTTTTTTTTTCTTTTTTTTGTGCTGATGGTATAACGAACTGCTCTATACCAATAGCCCCACATATATATATTTGGAATCGAAGGATTTAATGAGGACATTTAATGGTATATCCATTTATTGGTAGCAAGTCTAAAAAAATGAAAACCACATACTTATCTCCTATATTTTAAACAGGACATATATTAAAATTGATCAAATTTAGATAAATTGCCAATACGTCTTCAATACATATATATATATATATATATATAGGAAATTGCATGCTAATATGCTATTCAGATCAAGTGTTTTTCTACCTATCTAAAAAAATAGTAAAAAAATTCTAAAAAATGTAAAATTTGGTTTACAAGTACATATTCATATGGAGATCATGTTGAACGGTTCGGATCGACCGTTAGGATTTTGAAAACTCAAATATTGAGCCGTAGCACGGAGGCCCTCTATGCTATGCGTAGCACCGTAGCCAACTCCTATATATATATATATAGGATTTGGCTAATATGCTACGCGTAGCATAGAGCCTCTCCGTGCTACGGCTCATTTTTTGATTTTTCAAAATCCTAACGGTCGATCCGAACCGTTCAACATGATCTCCATATTAATATGTACTTGCAAACCAAATTTTACATTTTTTAGAATTTTTTTACTATTTATTAAGCCACTTTGAAAATCGCTGATCCAATGGTCCAGCAGTTTTACTGTTGTGTACAAATTAGTGTTTTTTCAAAGTGGCTTAATAAATAGTAAAAAAATTCTAAAAAATGTAAAATTTGGTTTGCAAGTACATATTAATATGGAGATCATGTTGAACGGCTCGGATCGACCGTTAAGATTTTGAAAACTCAAAAAGTGAGCCGTAGCACGGAGTGCTCTATGCTACGCGTAGCACGGTAGCCATGTCCTATATATATATATACACACACAGAGGTTGGATAATAAACCAACAATTGGGTTTTTGTAATTTCGAAGTCCAAATAATCGATTTGAAGTGCTCAGCGTGTTCTTCATATTAAAATATGTTTGGAGACCAAATTTTACATTTTTTGAAATTTTTTTATTATTTTTTTACTGGAATTTTCAAAAATGTGAAAAAAATAGTAAATAATTTCCAAAAAATGTCAAAATTTGATCTCCAAGCACATTTTAATATGAAGAACACATTGAATACTTCAAATTGATTATTTGAACTTCGAAATCACAAAAACCCACTTGGTAACGAACTGCTCTATACCAATAGCCCCACACACACACACACACACACATATATATATATATTTGGAATCGAAGGATTTCAAAAGATTGAAGTTTCAGCTTTCTAGAATTTTCCATTCATGACTACACAAATTATAAACTGACTTAAAAATCACATTTAAATAATAAACTATATATTTCCAACTAAAATATTTCATGAAAATAATTTTCACCAACTTTTGTCAAAAAGGACCATATAATTGTACTGCAATTTTATTCTTAAAAATGATTTAATCATTAATTGACAAGGGTCGCTTTTTTGTTTATTGATTCTGTCATGTAGGTGACAAGTCAATGATCAAGAAAAGATACATGCACTTGACAGAGGAGATTTTGACTGAGAACCCCAACGTATGCGCTTTTATGGAGCCATCTCTTGATGCACGTCAGGACATGGTTGTGGTGGAGGTTCCGAAGCTCGGAAAAGAGGCGGCCGTCAAGGCCATCAAAGAATGGGGCCAGCCAAAATCAAAGATCACCCACCTGATCTTTTGCACCACAAGTGGTGTGGACATGCCCGGTGCCGATTATCAAGTTACCAAGCTACTTGGTCTCCGTCCATCCGTAAACAGGTTTATGATGTACCAGCAAGGTTGCTTTGCTGGAGGCACTGTCCTTCGCATGGCCAAAGACCTCGCTGAGAACAATCGTGGTGCCAGGGTGTTGGTGATCTGCTCAGAGATAACAGCTGTCACCTTCCGTGGACCCTCCGAATCACACCTTGATTCCATGGTTGGACAGGCACTTTTTGGGGATGGCGCTGCTGCTCTCATTGTTGGTGCCGACCCTGACCTAGCAATCGAGCGACCGTGGTTCCAGCTAGTTTCGGCTTCACAGACGATCCTGCCTGATTCAGAGGGAGCCATAGATGGCCACCTTCGGGAAGTAGGTCTCACCTTCCATCTCCTCAAGGATGTGCCTGGGCTCATCTCCAAGAACATCGAGAAGAGTCTCATGGAAGCCTTTACTCCTCTTGGTACATTTTGAGAAAAATTTAGTTCACTTTATATATTAATTATTTATGCTAGAGGCTATTAAATATTAATTTTCATATATATTAGTTAAATTCTAAAATTTAATTTGTAGGTATTTCTGACTGGAACTCGATCTTCTGGATCGCTCATCCAGGAGGTCCGGCAATCCTGGATCAGGTTGAGGCTAAGCTTCAGCTTAAAAAAGAGAAGATGCGTGCAACAAAGCACATCTTGAATGAATACGGCAATATGTCAAGTGCTTGTGTGTTGTTCATTTTAGATGAAATGAGAAAGCAATCCGTTAAGGAAGGTAAAGCAACCACTGGAGAGGGGCTCGACTGGGGAGTGCTTTTTGGTTTTGGACCGGGTCTCACAGTCGAGACTGTCGTGCTACGCAGCATACCAGTCACCTCACAGTAAAACAATTAAGCAAGCCAGTCCATATATTTGTGGGTGCTACTTTAAATCGGAGCCTAAATATCAATGGATCGACTTTATTTCCATTGAGATACAATGTGCAAGTTAACTACGTATCAATTAAATTTTATTTCATTTTGTATTTTGGCATCGCTAATATGCAATATATATTTATATGTCATGTACTTCTGCAATATTTAAGAGTTGAAGTGGCTGGTCAGTAACATTTAATTTGTCTGTTAATGATTCAGAAATATATCAATCAGAGAAATATTTCGATCCCCAGATGGGCTCTGTAACAGAAGTTAAATGACAATAATAAAGGGTAATGATAACATAAATAAATAATAAAAGTGCTAAATTTCTCTGATTTGGTCTCCAACACATTTTTAATAATGAGATCATGCTGAAAGGTTCGAGTCGACTGTTTGAACTTTGAATTTAACAGTTTATGATTTAATGCACAAAAGAGTTCATACATTACAATATACCATAGTCCAACTCATAATTTATTTACAAATTTGATAAATAATGACACGTTTTGATTTTTAAGAGATGGAAACGACAAAAGTTATAAATAAAAGTTAGAAAAGTAGAAATCCATAAAATAATTTTAACTATAAATTGTCCAAACATAAAAAAGAGAAAGAAAAAAAAAAGATAAACTTTAGAAGGTTGCCGGTCTCTGCGTTTTATCCTACTTCAATTCACCTAATTTGACTACTAGCTAGGTTGTTTTGTCGGTGCAATAATTCACAATTTGAAGAATTGACCACAACGTAACACTTGAAAGAAAGATTTTGGATATATTGTTCTTACGGAAGTAATCATCAGCTAGCGTCTTTGTTTGAAAAGGAATGAACCATTGTTTGGTCATCATAGAAATATTAATTATTCTAAATTTTTGGTCATGTGACCCAAAGAAGTCCAAGTAAGAATACTCATTGCCCAGGTAGAGGTAGGTGGTCTCTTCAAATTTGTAACACTCCTTGGAGAACAATGTCATCGATAGACCATACTATCCTCCAGCCCGAAGTGAACGGATCCGGTTAAACTATTAAACTACGTATATTCAATAGATCGTTAACGAACCGAGCCAGGCCTAACTCAAACTAGTTAATTCTGGCTCGAGTCTGTGGCGAGCATGCTCGTTTTAGCTCGGTCCACTAACGAACGAGTTTTTACCGATCAAGTCACGGGCTGATAACAAGCGGACCATGTGCCACGAGCTTTTTTGCTAGCCATAGATGGAAGACGAGTTAAAAGGGCAATTAGCATATTTAACAAACTCCAATATATTGGAAGATATTATAAATTACATAGTTGCATCCATGCAATCTAGATATAGGAGTATAACTGTTTACGATAATGTATTTCATAGTAGTTATTTTGCATAAAAGGAATTATATTAGATATCTGAATAACAAATATTTTGCCAAAACAATTTTTTTGTTTTCTCTGCTATTTACTTCGTCTGGTACCGTAATAATGTTGGAAATAGTAAACTTAATTAATTGGTCAATTAGTCAAATAGTTAGGATGAATGTATTTGGGTTTTTAGATAGATTAAATGTTTAGGGTTTCTAGAGTAATGTTGGGTTGTGCAATTCATGTACTTGATATTTGTGTCATGTTTAATGATATTTATATTCTAGGATATCTAAAGGGCACCATGTAACTTATAAATTGAGATGTTGTAAGAGAGTAAGAGAGTAAGATAATATTAATAATATAAGATATTTTTTTATTATAGAGTGTTTCTATTCCACTATTAAATATATTAATTTCTTATCAAATACTAACAAACAAAACCGGTGATTACTTGAATGATTCCTGTAAAATGTGCAATTTGTTTTTGAGAAAAAACATGGGTCGATGCCCATATTCGATTAATTATCAAAGGTCCAGTTACAGAGAGTTGTAACTCCTATTGGAAAAACACAAAAGAGGTGTTCCAAACAGTTGAGCCTCTTGAAAATGAAATACAAATTAAAAATGTGCAATTTGTTATCTTGATAAAGATAAATCACCCTTATGATAGTATGTTCGGTCTTTAATGCCACCTTTCCTCCTATGTCAATTCATCCCAATCACGGGTATGCACGGATGCATTTCATTGTTTTTTCATTATTACTCTAGATGGTGGAATTCACCCAAATTGAGAGAAAATCTAGTCTGAAACTTGTGTTCCAATTTCAGTTTCACAGAGTGCTGAAAGTCAAACTTTAAATCCTTATACAAACTTAGAATATTATAATAACAAGAATGCTTGGAGCTTGTATTACCATATGTGTTTGGCGGTTCAAAGTCACCCACCAGGAATGACTTCGGTTGCTGTCTGATTTGTTAGCACTAAGTAATTGACTAGAGCGTAGTAAATTTTAACTGATTCCTTTCAAGGAATTAGTAGGAAGGAAGAAGGAACCATCGCATAGGATTGGCACTGTGGACCTTTAGTAAACCATACACATGCCACTCATATATTCTAATATTTTAAAACATTTATTATTTGAATTATTTCATTCGGGTAATAGCAAACCTGGTCTGTTCAAATTTGTCATACTCTTCCCAATTACACACCTACTCTCACAGAACGCCAGTACCAGAGCAACTATTTTTTTTTTCTTCTCTGTATTTTGCACCTACTCCTATCTTTTCACTTCTATAAATCCTGTCCTTGTTTCTCCTCTGCTCCCAATTCCACAATACTTATCTTGCTTTAATTAGTTTACCAACAGAGCCTCCTGATTAATTAGCCAAGAGCAAGAAACCTATAACCTTTGCCAAGCCTTACATTCTTTCCAAGACAAATTTTAGACATGGCAAGAGTCGAAGAAATCAGACAGGCACAGCGTGCTTTGGGCCCAGCCACCATACTGGCAATAGGTACTGCCACACCGGCCAACTGCATTAACCAGGCTGATTATCCTGATTACTACTTCCGTATCACAAAGAGCGAACATATGACTGAGCTCAAGGAGAAGTTCAAGCGCATGTGTAAGTGATTTTGCTAGTTTATATCACAAAACATTTAAATTTAGATCATCATCTATCATAATTTATATCTCTTCCCTTACTAACAAGACAAGCACTATGGTTATTTATTGTCTTGCAGGCGACAAATCCATGATAAAGAAAAGATACATGCACTTGACAGAGGAGATACTGAACGAAAATCCAAACATCTGTGCTTATATGGCGCCATCTCTCGATGCACGTCAGGATATTGTTGTCAGGGAGGTTCCAAAGCTCGGGAAGGAGGCAGCAGTCAAAGCCATCAAGGAATGGGGCCAGCCCAAATCCAAGATCACACACTTGATTTTCTGTACTACCAGTGGTGTGGACATGCCTGGAGCTGACTATCAAGTCACCAAACTCCTTGGCCTCCGTCCATCTGTCAACCGCTTCATGATGTACCAACAAGGCTGCTTTGCAGGGGGCACCGTCCTTCGCATGGGCAAAGACCTTGCTGAGAACAACCATGGGGCCAGAGTGTTGGTGATTTGCTATGAGATCACCGCTGTTACCTTCTGTGGACCCTCAAAGTCGCACCTCGATTCCATGGTTGTACAAACACTTTTTGGAGATGGTGATGTAGCTCTCATAGTTGGAGCCAATCCCGACCCAACAATTGAACGACCATTGTTCCAGCTCGTTTTGGCTTCACAAACAATCTTGCCTGACTCAGAAGGAGCCATAGACGGCCACCTTCATGAAGTAGGGCTCACCTTTCATCTCCTCAAGGATGTCCCCGGGCTCATATCCAAGAACATCGAGAAGTGTCTCATTGAGACATTCACACCTCTTGGTACGTAAAAGTTAATTATTATAGTAACATCAATTTAATTTTTAAAATCTATTACATTTCTCTCGTTGTACAATTTTAATCCTCTAACGGCTTGAGGGAAAATAAGATCTATTTTTCTAAATTTTCCATTATTTTGTTCATCAGGCATCAATGACTGGAACTCAATTTTCTGGATTGCACACCCTGGTGGCCCAGCAATCCTGGACCAGGTAGAGGCTAAGCTTGAATTAAAAAAGGAAAAGATGCGCGACACCAGGCACATCTTAAGTGAGTATGGGAACATGTCTAGTGCATGTGTATTGTTCATTTTGGATGAGATGAGAAGGCGGTCCGTAGAGGAAGGCAAGGCAACCACTGGAGAGGGGCTCGAGTGGGGTGTGCTTTTTGGTTTCGGCCCAGGTCTTACAGTTGAGACGGTGGTACTGCACAGCATACCTATCACAGAGCACTAAGAGAGAAAGACTACGCCTGGTGGGCTTTTTTCAATCTGCGCTCCCTCCAAAATTAATTCCTGCTAAATTTTATTCAAATGGTTATCGTTTTTTTTTTCTGTGACTATTATAAAGAGTGATCGATCACTAAAGGAAAATGTTAAGTTAATAAATTTTATTTATTTAAGAAAATAGTGTAACCAACGGAATATATTAATTGTAATCCATCTCAGATTTTGTTTGTGTTTTTTTGATGTTTTCACCGTTTATAAAATGTTAAGGATTGGCTTAAGCTAACTTGAATAGCTTAAGCTTAAGCTAACTTGAACTCATGAGTCGAGTTGAGTCCGAGTTGCTAATCCAGAACCGAATCAGAAAATCTAACTCAGATTCAAGTCGCGAGCAACTCGAGTTGACTCGTGACTCGTGAGATAGTACATAGTTTATCAAATTAAAAATTATCAAAATAAAATATAACAAAAATATAGTACATAGTTTATCACAGTGGTACATAATTAAAAACATGAACGAGATAGTGGCAAATACATAATTAAAAAGAGGAGGTTTAAAAATGCACCATTGGTTTTGTACCACATGAATAATCCACATCTTTATCTCTGTTCTCAAAGTTCAAATAGTCGATCCGAACCGCTTATCATGATATCCATATTAAAATGTGCCTAGAGACCAAATTTTATATTTTTTGAAATTTTGTTACCATTTGTTTAGATAAGTACAAAATCACTTTTTTTGGATGATCCGAACCGCTCAACATAATATCAAGTCTTGGTCCAAGTCCAACCAAGTTGATTCCGAATCGAGTTAGAAGGCAACTCGGATTCAACTCGTGAGTCAACTGAGTCAGTGAACTCGAGTCAGCTTCAACTCAAATTGTTAACGAGTTGAACCCGAGTTGATTCTGAACGAGTTACGAGTAATGAGCTTTTTGTGCACTCTTAGACACAACTTACAATATGGTATCATACTCCGAAAGTGATACTTTTTCTTCAAAAAGTGTAGATTACAAAACTACACAACTCACAATATGGTATCATACTCCGAAAGTGATACTTTTTCTTCAAGAAGTGTAGATTACAAAACTTCCATCATCGTTAAAAAGAAATAATTTTATATAAGTAGGCTAAGAAATTTAATTGAAGATTTTGTGTAATCAGGAGATTTTTTAAGGACTAAATTGCTTGCCAGTGAAGGATCTGGGTTGAGTTTCAGTTTGAAGCGGTGTTGGTATCTGCTTTATTTTTCAAGATCTCTACTTAGTTTACATAAATCATTATTAGAATAGAAGGCTATGTAGAACTTTTTTATTTTTTTATTAAAAGATTACACTGGTAGAATTCTTTTTAAGGAAAAATAAGAATCTAGTCATTTGTTTTATTGATACCATAAATTAGGTTCCAATATGAAAAGAAAGTTTAAAAATAATTCCACTTAGTTGAACTTTAAAAACTGAAAATAAAGAGATTAAAATGAAATAAGAAAATACAAAACATTAAACATAAAACTCTTCTTGTATCTATGAAGGAAATTTCCACTGGTAGCATTTTTTAGATGTAATTCTCAAAAATTGAATCTGTGTTCGTCCGGAGAGAGACAAGATTTTGTGCCACCGCACTAAGTCTGCGATTCAGTTTACGCAGAACTTAGTAAGAAATTATGGGAGCATATTGAGATTGTGATGCTGAAGTACTCTGTTTTTGTTGTATATGAATTGAAATAGGCGTGTAGACCTACTAACTTAAAAAAAAAACTTCTAAATATGAGTTGGTCTATCATGCTTTCGGAAGTAACTGTATGTTTTACTTCCCTCTTATATCTTTATTTTCAAAGTTCAAACATTCGATCCGAAAAGTTCAACATATTCTTCATATGAAAATGTGTTTGGAGACCAAATTTAACTTTTTTTAGAAAAAAAATTGCTATTTGTTTAGAATTTTTTTAAATTGCTATTTTATTATTGTAAAAAAATTAGTAAAAAGTTCTTAGAAACAACGATTATAAAAGAAGTTTAACAAATAGCAAAAAATGCCCAAAAATGTAAATGTTGGTTTCCAAACATATTTTAATATGGAGAATATGTTGAATTTTTTTAATCGAATGCATGTTTGAACTTTAAAAATGAAGATATGAGCAAAAAATACAACGGACACTTTATTTTTCAAAGCATGATAGTCCAACTCTCAAAATATATTCTATTTCTATTTTTGAAGCTACTAAACTCATTGAACGGAGTATGGTTTATGAGTTGGGCTATGGTACATTGCAATAAATAGGCCACTTTGTGCATTGGATCATAAACCGGTATATTCAAAGTTCAAACAGTTAATTTGAATCTTTCAACATGATTTACATATTAAAATGCTTGGAGACTAAATTATTTGTTGAATTTTTTTACTATTTTTAAATTTTTTTAAAATAACTGTTTTTCATTAAATATTATTTTTTAAACAGTGATTTTAAAAAATTCTTCAAAAGTAGTAAAAAATTTCAAAAAAATATAAAATTTTCTCTCCAACACATTTTTAATAATGAGATCATGCTGAAAGGTTCGTCGACTTTTTGGACTTTGAATTTAACAGTGTATTATTCAATGCACAAAAGAGTTCATACATTACAATGTTGGTCCCAACTCATAATTTATTTACAAATTTGATAAATAATGACACGTTTTGATTTTTAAGAGACGGAAACGAAGTTAGAAAGTAGAAATCCATAAAATAATTTTTATTATAAATTGTCCAAACATAAAAAAGAGAAAGAAAAAAAACATAAACTTGAGAAGGTTCCCAGTCTCTGCGTTTAATACTACTTGCATTCGCCTAATTTGACAATTAGCTAGGTTGTTTTGTTGGTGCAATAATTCACAATTTGAAGAATTGACCACAACGTAACACTTGAAAGAAAGTTTTTGGATTGTTCTTACGGAAGTAATCATCAGCTAGCGTCTTTGTTTGAAAAGGAATGAACATTGTCTGGTCATCATAGAAATATTAATTATTCTAAATTTTTGGGCATGTGGCCCAAAGAAGTCCAAGTAAGAATACTCATTGCCCAGGTAGAGGACTAGAAGTAGGTGGGTCTCTTCAAACTTGTAACACTCCTTAAGCATATACACCTACCCAGCCCAGGTCAACTAACTTAATTACTATCTCCAACTACATTTGCCATCCAGATTTACAATTCCACGTGGCATGATATCTGACCGCCCACACAACCTACCAGTTACCATCTTTCTCTTATAAATTCTCACCACCCCTGCCTTGTCAATTTATAAAAACTCTCAGAGTCTCTCTTCCTACAAACCAAAACCAAAATATTAAACTGTCATTTCTGTTCTAGTACAATCTAACAACATTAGTCATGTCGAAAGTTGATGAAATCAGACAAGCACAGCGTGCACAAGGCCCGGCTACCATACTGGCAATAGGTACTGCCACACCGGCCAACTGCATTAACCAGGCTGATTATCCTGATTACTACTTCCGTATCACAAAGAGCGAACATATGACCGAGCTCAAGGAGAAGTTCAAGCGCATGTGTAAGTGATTTTGCTAGTTTATATAACAAAACATTTAAATTTAGATCATCATCTATCATAATTTAGATATCTTTGCTTACTAACAAGACATGCACTGTTATTATTTACTGTCTTGCAGGCGACAAATCCATGATAAAGAAAAGATACATGCACTTGACAGAAGAGATACTGAACGAAAATCCAAACATCTGTGCTTATATGGCGCCATCTCTCGATGCACGTCAGGATATTGTTGTCAGGGAAGTTCCAAAGCTCGGGAAGGAGGCAGCAGTCAAAGCCATCAAGGAATGGGGCCAATCCAAATCCAAGATCACACACTTGATTTTCTGCACTACCAGTGGTGTGGACATGCCAGGAGCTGACTATCAAGTCACCAAACTCCTTGGCCTCCGTCCATCCGTCAACCGCTTCATGATGTACCAACAAGGCTGCTTTGCAGGGGGCACCGTTCTTCGTATGGCCAAAGACCTTGCTGAGAACAACCGTGGGGCCAGAGTGTTGGTGATTTGCTCAGAGCTCACTGCTGTTACCTTCCGTGGACCCACAGAGTCACACCTCGATTCCATGGTTGGACAGGCACTTTTTGGGGACGGCGCTGCTGCTCTCGTAGTTGGAGCTGATCCCTTGCCAACAATTGAACGGCCATTGTTCCAGCTAGTTTCGGCTTCACAAACAATCCTGCCCGACTCGGAGGGAGCCATAGACGGCCACCTTCGTGAAGTAGGTCTGACCTTCCACCTCCTCAAGGATGTGCCAGGGCTCATCTCCAAGAACATCGAGAAGAGTCTTGTTGAGGCATTCACTCCTATCGGTACGTTTAATTATAAAAAAGAAGAAAGAAGAACTCTAAACCACTTAATTTCAATTAGATTCATTTAATCACTTGTTTATGTCCCCTATAAGTAAGCATATCTGATAATTACATGTACCTCTGGCAGGTATTAATGATTGGAACTCAATCTTCTGGGTAGCACACCCCGGAGGCCCGGCAATCTTGGACCAGGTTGAGGCCAAGCTTGAGTTGCAGAAGGAAAAGATGTGTGCAACAAGGCAGGTCTTGAGCGAGTATGGTAACATGTCTAGTGCTTGTGTGTTGTTTATTTTGGACGAGATGAGAAGGCGATCAGCAGAAGAAGGCAAGGCGACCACTGGGGAGGGGCTCGAGTGGGGAGTGCTTTTTGGTTTCGGGCCTGGACTCACCGTCGAGACCGTTGTCTTGCATAGCGTTCCCATCACCGCCTCATAAGAGAGAATCACATCTTCATGACTGAATTGGCCCAATTTAGCTATGTCGTTTCTAAAAAAAATTACTATTAGATACAAATTGATATATTGTATTCATGCTCATTGAGAATTATAGAGAGAAAAATGATAAATAGATTATGTTTTTTTATTTCTTTTACAAACAATATTGTATTTTGTTTATTTATTTTACTGAAAAAATGTGAACAGTAATCTAGAAATTATGTTGCATTATGCTGCTTTTGTGAAATTTGAATGAATTTTGAAAGATTAGTTTTAGCCTAGAATTGCCAATTCGAAAGGTTGGTCCTCTTTTTCAGCCAAAATGAAACGGAAATAACATCTTGTACTATATGAAAATTTTAATAAAAAATAAGAGTAATCCGGGAGAGAGGTTATTTAATTCCTATGTTAACGTCATAAATGTCAATCCTGATTTCAATTTACATTTCTTAATCTTTTAAAACATTAAGAGTTGTGGTCATTAAGGATAAATTGACCAAAGTCATATTATGTAATTTTGTATGATACGTATATGGTCCGACCACAGAGAATTACAAGGACACTATCTATCTAGTTCAACTAATACATTACTCAAGAGGAGCAAAGCTCAATCCAACCTAGAATAAGAGGAGATAAAACTCGTCTCAGCATGTACTAACTTCTACTAATCAGCACTTGGTCTTGTTATCTTGCTGCCTTGATCTTCTGTGTTTGGCTTGGAATGGGAGCTATCCAGTGTGACTCTATTAAATATTATAATTATAGAATAACTTAGGGTTCTATTTGTAATTGTGCACTCCATATAACCCAACAGGGTGAATCAACGATGAATTAATTTGAATCAGAAAACATTTAAAGGTATAGTTGTTGTTACTTCTTTATGAAAAATTTGAGAATAAATCTAAACAAAATAATGACAATATAAATTATGATAACATAATTTCAATAAAAGAAGGGTTGAAGTTCTGATGCATAGGGGCAATTGTGCCGTACGATCAATGGTGTTATTGGCAAATAATCAAACTTAACTATCAGAGGAACTTTATTATTACAATAATCACGTTAACACGAGTGGAAAGAAAATTCGGTAGATTGGAACATATTATAAATTACATAGTTTCATCCATGCTATCTACATATAGGAGTATAACTGTTTACGGTAATGTATTTCATAGTAGTTATTTTGCATAAAAGGAATTATATTAGATATCTGAATAACAATTATTTTGCCATAACAGTTTTTTTGTTTTCTCTGCTATTTACTTGGTCTGGTACCGTAATAAAACCGACGATTATTTGAATGATTCCAGACTTCCAGTACAATGTGCAATTTGTTATCTTGACAAACCACCTCAATGATGGTACGGTTCTGTCTTTAATGTCACCTCTCCTCCAATGTCAATTCATTCCAATCACCCAAATTTCAGTTTTACAGAGTGCTGCAAGTCAGAATTGAATTATTCATACAAGGGTTGGTGGTTCAAAATAACCCACCAACAACTTGTGTTGCTGTCTGATTTGTTAGTATTATGTATTGGACTAGAGCGTAGTAAGTTTTTTTTTTTTTGCTTCCAGCGTAGTAAGTTTTAACTCATTCCTTTTCTAGTAAGGAAGCAACAAGGAACCACGCATTTATAGGATTTTGGTATTGTACGTGGACCTTCAGTAAACCATGCACATGCCTGTCATATATTCTAATATTTTAAAAAAACATATTATTTTTGAATTATTTCAATCGGGTAATACAAAACTTGGTCTGTCAAATATGTCATACTCTTTCCAATTACACACCTACTACTTAAGGCAACTCTCACAGACCGCCAGTCCAAGTGCAACTAACTTTTTGGACCTACTCCTATCTTTTCACTTCTATAAATCCTGTCCTTGTTTCTCCTCTGCTCACAATTCCACAAGACTTATCTTGCTTTAATTAGTTTACCAACAGAGCCTCCTGATTAACCTTTGCCAAGCGGTACTTGCTTTCCAAGACAAATTATAGACATGGCAAGAGTCGAAGAAATCAGACAGGCACAGCGCGCTCAAGGTCCAGCCACCTAACTCCAGGAGGTGGCATGTCAGAGTTGCTGCATCTGTATTATTATATAGACATGTCAGACTCTTGCTTTCTTCGACTCTTGCCATGTCAGACTTGATATCAGAGGGTTCACTTGGCTGACCGAGTTGCTGCATCTGGTTCTGCTGCGGTTGCGGCTGCTTTTGTTGCTGCAACGGGAGTTGCTGCTGCAGCAGCTGCTGCTTCTGCTGCATGAAACGCTGCTGCAAGTGGCGTTGTTGCATCTGTTGCTGGGACTGCATCATTCGCTGCTGTGTCTGAAGCTGTTGCTCCTGGTGTTGTTGTTGCGGCTTGAGAACCTGTGCAGAACTCATGTTCGTTTGCATCCCAGCCATGTTGACAGTGTGTGACATGTTGCTTGAGCCTATAGCAGAACCAGAACCAACCATCTGGGGAGGGTTCATAGTGTTCTGCATGGAGGGGCCCATGGCACCCTGCTGTAAAGATCCAAATCCCGTGCCGCTGGCCTGAAGCTGATCCGACTGTAATGTATTCTGCATGCCCTGCTGCATAGCATTTGGCATGCCCAAATTATTTGACTGAGGCATGGTACTGGTGCTCAGTTGCTGCTGGAGCTGGTTCTGGTTATCCATCTGCTGTGGTTGCTGCTGCTGTGGCAGTTGCTGAGTCTGCAAGCCAGGTTGCGATTGTTGGAGACCGGAGAAATGTGGTTGGTCAGAAGGGGCCCCAGCCTGGGGTTGTTGCTGAGGTGCTTTCTTGTGATTCTGGAGAATACTAAGAATCTGCTTCTCGTAAAGAGATAACTTGTCTTTCAAGCTAATCTGCAAGTTGTGCTTGCCGAGCTGAAGCAGTGCTATCATGCGGTCCAAAATCATCTTAAAGTGCTTCATTTTCTCAATCTGCTCCCCTCCTCTAGCATTCGCCGGTACTATACTATCCAGCTGTACCACAGAGAGAAAGAAGAGAGAAATTGGTTACTAGCTGTGCCTGGACTTTCTGCAGTCCAAGAGGTATGACTTGATACCAAACCAACTCTTCACACCATAATTGGGCCAATCTACTGTCAGTCATGAATTGGGCTTTGTTGAGGTACCAAAAATATCAGGCCTAAAGACTTCTGAAAAACTTAACAGAGTAAGAAACAAGTTCTTCCTAGTCAGTGCCAAAATTGTCAGGTTAACTACCAGTATGAGTTGGTATAAACGAGGCCCAGAGACAAATTAGTACAAGAAATAAAAAGAATGAGAAAAAGCATACTTGACTAAGCTTAATTGAAAGCTTCTGATGGATCTCTCTCAGATCGGCAAAGTAAGTGTCCTTCAGATATTTTAACTGTATAGAAGGAACAGAAGAAAAAGATACCAAATTTCATCAGAGCACAAAATCTTCAAAATGCAAAACAAGGCATGTGAGCACCAGAAGCACCCAAACAAGTCTAACATTGACATAGGTTTTACATCCATCATATTACTGATGAGTTCAATACCAGTATAATTGACTAATTCTGATACAAAACTACAAGTTTAATTATCCTGAACAATAACTTTGCTTTAGATCTTTGAAACAGAATTCATAAAGAAAAGGTGCTAATAAGTGACAATTTAAAATTATAGCCAATTCAATCTAACAGATGGAGGTAAAAGAAGTACCCTCTGGTACATCTCCTCCTGCCAATCTCCAGGATGCCCTGTCTGAGCTGTGGAATCTATTGATGCAGCTGAAGATTAAAAGAAAGCACAATTTGTCAATATATCTAGAAGAGGAGACCAAATTGAAATGATAACCATGATCAATTTGTCTGAACAATACCATTTTGTTAAAAACTAGAGAAATCCATAAAAGGGTTATTATCCTTGTGTACTACAAAATTCAAATACTAACCATGATCACATATAAAAATGAACTAAATATAATAAAAGGGTGCACAGCTTACGGCTGGAAGCAACATCCTGGAGTACTCTCTGTTGTTGTTGTGGTTGTTGCTGTTGTGGGATGAACTGCTGTTGCTGCTGCCTCTGTGGATCAATTCCATTGCTGTTCTGCGTTTGGAGAAGGGCTGGGGATCCCTGCATCCGCTGCTGTGGCATCTGCATCTCCCTCTGCTGCATCATGCTCGGCTGTTGCTGTTGTGGCAACTGCTGCTGCTGTGATTGGAGCTGGGACAGCAGATGCTGTTGTTGCTGCGGTTGTTGTTGTTGTTGTTGTTGCTGCTGCTGTTGCAGCAGTCCTGCCTGTCTTTGCATTTGCATCTGTCTCTGCATTTTATTCAAGTTGCCTGCACCCCCGCTTCCCAGCAATAGATTTTGTTTTTGGCCAAGCATCATCTGCTGGTTCAGCATCTGGTTCTGCTGCATCTGATTCGGTTGCAACTGGTTCTGCTGCATCTGATTCTGCTGCATCTGATTCTGCTGCATCTGGCTCTGTTGCATCTGATTTTGCTGCATTTGCAACCGCTGCTGCTGTAAGTCGGTCACATTATTTGTCTGTTGCATAGGCATGGTGGATTGCGGCTGTTGCCGCATGAGTGGCTGCTGTTGGAATGACCCACCTTGGCCCACAGGTTGTTGCTGGGAGTTCAGCTGACTCTGTTGCATCCCACCTGTTGGCGCTGCTGACATCATCCCAGATCCTCCTGCAAGTGCTGAAGAGATCTGCATCTGGATCTGCTGCAACAGACTCTGCTGCTGCTGATGCTGCTGCTGTTGCTGTCGCAGCTTCTGATGCATCACTAGCTGCTGTTGGTGATACAGCATCTGATTTTGTGGCGTGAGCTGTTGCTGCTGTTGCCGTCTCTGGGTGTTTGAATACATATCCGTAGGGAGGGAACCAGTGGGCCCACCAGTACCACTGGTTCCATTAGGTCCTGACATGGGGTTGCCGTTGCTTATGGATGGTCCTGACATTGAGGTTATGGCTGCCCCACTAGGTCCACCAGGGCCAGCTGTAGGCATGTTAGGCGAACCCTGTAAGAGTGGTTGCTGTTGCCTTGAAGCAGGAGGTTGGTTCATTACTTGCGACATGCCAAGAGATTGGCCAGGGTTTGAGCTTGGCTGTTGTGATGTCATCCCCACACCTGTTTCATAATTTACATGGCAAGGAGCTCAATTATAAAGAACAAAATAATAATACACACAAATCAGCTAGAGGTAGGCTCTTAAAAGGTTGTTCAAATCGCATCTGACTGTGACCTGATTCAATATTATCTCATGTCTGTTTACCATTATATGCATTTGTCAGTAGAGAAACAACTTCAGCATTTTCACAATAATAGATTAATTTTAGCCTCTCCAAGGGAACCTTTAAGTGTGCTTTGGGATTGTAGTTGTATTTCATTTGCTTTCTTTACTTCTTATACCATCTACTTTAGCATCTTTTTATCTATTTCTATGCTTGGTGGAAATTAATGCATGTTCACTACCCATTAAAATTTGCAGTTATAAAGATCAAATGATTTCTACAAAGTATAACTATTCAATAAAAATCCCTAAAAGGCATTTATCTGCTAACTCAAAAGGGAAATAAAAGCTGCAGACATATTTTTTAATATTACATATGTTGATGAAACAATAATACCAAAAAGAAAAGAAATTTGGTAACTGCAAATACAAGCAATCTCACAATCTTCGACCCTTTAAAAATGCTAAGCAAATATCTTTAAGTTTATCAAAAAGTTAATGCGATACAACAAGCTTTTCAATTATTTGCTGTACAATTACGAGTCTCTTTTTTGACATATCATGACAGCACCTTCTGTAAAATTAGTAATTCATCAAGTTCCTGAACAGTTGATTTCTTCTTATGAGTATTTGGTAAAAAAAATTATAAGTTTCCGAATTCATTTCATACAAGATCAAGAAGTGAAAGATCAATGCATGGAACTGGTTGCAACCTGCTGTAGATTTTTCGACACCTTGACCTTGTATTAAATGATCTCATGCATTCAGTTATGTGTATGCATTGCTCAGGACAAAGAACCAGATCAACAGTTAAATTTAATCATTTGGAACTTTGAAAATTAAATCATTATTGCAACACTAATTTTTGACATGTAGTGTCATCGGAAATTTTGTAAGTGAACTCCTCAACATATAATAATATGCACAAACAAGTATTTGCTAAAAAAACCATTATCCAAATTATGTATTCAAAGACACAATACTTGACTTTTTAGCAATAATTTGCTTGATGCCAGTAATTCAAGAAATATATTTTGTATCACCCATCTGCTCATTTCAACAGAACAAACAAGTTAATAGGAAGTACATTTACTCATAAAACTAAATAGAAAGTACCTTGTTTTGATAAAGAGATTATGTTAATACCTGGGTCCATCCGATTTTGGTTGGGAAGGGAAGGATTTAATCCCGGCTGCGTCTTATTTTCCATGGAAAGCATATTTAGAGAAATTTTTCTAAGATAATCAGGCTGAGAAAAAAACCACATAGAAAGAAAGATATTAGACATCAGTTCCGATTAAAATAATGATGGTACACAAACTACTAGATCAGTTCCAACACAATAAATTTTCAATTTACATGTTATTGGTTAATTTTAACTTTAAATTATTTCTGCACATATTTGTCATGATTTCTTATTATTCAAATCGTAAAACCAAGATCCTAGTGTTCACTTCTCTAGAGTTAGGTGTCACAGCCAAATGTTAGATGTCAATTTCTTACAAAAAGGCTAAACGTCTTCAATAGATGCAACTTAGGTATAGCAACTTAAAGGTCTTCAAGTGTAATTAGGGTATTCACAAAATAACAGTAGTACAATATAAACAGATACTACCTTTATATAATAATACTCTGACATGCTGCCTCCTTATACAATGTTTAAAGGATTATATAATGATTAACAACAAAATAACTAATAAATAGTAATAGAAAATACCTGACTAGTAGCAGCACTGTAGATCTTTTCCTCAAACCGAACTGCAATTTTTTGAAGCTCGTTTATTCCCTCTGGTACTGGCACAGGAAGATGCCTCTTTAATGTGTCCATTCTAAAATCACAAAACCATTTAATCAACTAGGTAACAGACTCATATTGAGGTTACAAAACTAAATGCACAGATATATTTCATTTTACCAGCAATGTTCCTAATTTATCAATTGGTAAATTGATAATACCCAGTCAAATGCTCATATAAGAAGCTGGCAAATATATGCAATGATTGTATCAAAAATAAGACACTTGAAGATCATCCCTTTAAAGAAAAAGAAAGAAATAAAAAAAATAATTAGAAATACACAAATAGTTCAAACAGTTTTACGCAACCAAAATTAATATACAATAAAGGATGGAGGAAACTGCTTTCAAGAATCCGACCAGATCTAATACAAGATGATTGGTACCAATATAATTATAGAATATTGGTTTTGGGGGTATTACTCCTTGATTATTTACAGCTCTTAATCAAAACTACTTCCCGGCCAAAATCCACCTAAAGTAGAATTCAAAACCCTAGAGCAAGGATCGACGAAAATGATCTCACATTTTGTTCACGATTCTTTGTCTAGCGTCCGGCTGCAGTTGCGATCGCCAGTCAAGGTTAGCATTCGAATCGGATCCAACACCAGAGCTCGGGCCCGTAGCAGCACCGCTTTGCGCAGCGCTCCAATTAGAGTCCATAGTCGGGAAGTCTGCGTCGCTCCTGTACGAAAAGGAATGAAAATAAGACTCAATACACACAGTCGGAGTCTGGGGTTTAGAAAGCGGCCAGATACGGAGCGAGGGGGTGGCCAGCTGGGGCTCAGGCCACCCCTATTAGCGGTGTTTAGGTTTTGGCGAAAGAATGCTAGAATTGGAAGAGACTCACCGTCCGAGTTACGCCGATTCTTCCTTCTAGTTTGTTTGCGTCGGACTTTATTCTTCAGGAAGCATGCGACTGAAGGAAATACCGGGTCTTTTAGTGCAATTTTCAACAAACCTACCTTTTTGGGGTATATGTGCTTGATGATCGAAAGAGTGATTCAGAGTAGGGTGAAGTATGTTCTACAATTGGGGGTGGGATGCAAGGAAATAAATCTGCTGTTATCCAATGGAATAACAGGTTACTGTTATTCCGATCCCAACAATTCAATTTCCTTGAGATTTGTGCCAAAAATGTTTCTTAATTTTTGAATGATTGGAATCGGAAGAACCTGTTATTTCATTGGAATAACAGGATTTATTTCCGGGATGCAATGGAGCGACCAAATTTCTAACTAAAAACATTATCATTTTAAATTCGAGTAAAACTAGAGTTAAAATTGATTGGATTGACTTCAAACTACAAATTTGAATTTTTAAAATTAATTTATCTTACAAGGATGCATTTCAAAAAATTTAAATTTTCTAATTAATATAGTATGAAGTCAAGCGGTCAAAATTATATGGTTTATAAATTAATTTTAATGTATTCATTTTTTGAACGTTTTTTTTTACCACTTGACTTTATACAAAAGTAATTTCAAAAACTAAAATTTTCGCATATAGGCACATTATTCATAAGATAGATGAGATTTAACGGTTCGGATTCATCGTTTGAAGTCAATTCAATAAGCTTTAGAGTTAAGTTTACAAAGATATTTGATAAACTTAAGAACAGCCTACTCGAGTTCTTCTCCGTATTTAAATATTTTACAATTAAAAATTTTAACTTCTCATGCAATTGAAACAGTACAAGCATAAAGACAAACATGTATAACAAAATATAAAGGGTATGTTTGGTTGCAAAACAAGAATAGCTAGAATAGTCAAATTAAAAATAGCTATTGTTTGTTCTATTAGAATAGCCAAATCTCAAAATTCTTAGAAGTAGCCTATTATAATAAGACAAAAAGTTTGGATTCACTATTCTAGCTATTCTAATCCAATCAATAACCGAATAGGCTATTTCGAATAAGTTAATCCCAAAAGTAACTTATTCTCAATCCAACCAAACATAACTAAAGAGAAGTATGAAATTAATAACGACAAATAATACAAGATGAAATCATTAAATTTGTCAACTGGTGATAAATTCATTCAAATAACAGTGAGTAACAAAAAAAACATATCCCGTCTCCCTTGAAGTAATAGGCGTTTGTGGTCTTAAAATAATAAGAGAAATTTGGATATATATACCCATCACAACTTCTTTAATTAAATATTTACCCATCCAAAATTAAAAATTAGATATTTCTCCATCTAAACATAACATATTTATTAATATACCCATTTTCATTTTTTCTCACTAAAAAATATTAATTAATATTAATTAAATATTTCAATGACGATACTATCCTTATTAACCCTTTCCTAAAACCTTACCGCGCAGTAATTCGTGCAGACTTTTCTTCTTCCCCAATCCCGTCCTTTCTCTCCAAGAACGATAATTTTATTTTCCCCAATCCCGCCCTTTCTCTCCAAGAATCTTGAAAAGCCTATCGGAGGCTGCTTCTAGTGCGCTGTTATCACTCCCCGCTCGCCCTTCCTCTCCTCCCCCCTTCCCTGTCCCCTCAATCGAACCAGGGCTAATAAATAAGTTGCTGGTAGGGTTGTAAATGATAGGGACGAGTTGAGCCAAAATTGAGTTGAGCTGAGTCAAATATGACTTTAGTCAAGTCAAATATGACTTTAGTCGAGTCAATTGCAAGTCACGTCAAGTCATTTCATTAACAAGTTATGGTGCTATGAGCCACGCACAGATCATCAGTTAGAAAAAATGTTATTTTCTCTTAGAACGAATTTCATATTCTCATGATGAACACGAAGAAAAATAGTGAAATAGTTGGGAAAGAGTTTCATCTTCCTGCAATGAGCTAAGAAACAAGTCGAGCCAACACGATTTGAGTCGAGTCAAGTTTGAACTCGATCATGCGAGCCGAGCCAAAATCGAGCGATTTAATTTTGAGTTTTTTCTGAGTCGATCTCGAGCGAGCTACGATTTTTTTTATCGGTCCAAACTAATGAGAAAATAAACCCAAGGCCATCGCATTCTAAATTTCATTTTTTCTGTGAGTAGCATTTAAAAAAATATATATAAAAAAAATGATATTGTTCTTAAATTTTTTTGAAACGTAACAAGGACGCCAAAGCTAGCAAGTCTTGTTGGATTTTTTCTTAAAACATTGATCTCCGTCAATTTAATATTAGAGAAAATTTCTAGCGTACTCCTATAAACTTTTAAAATAATCAATTTTTTTTATGAAAACATTATAATATTCAATATCTCCATATAAATTTAACATTTTTGTTTTATTTCCATTTATTCATTAATTTGTTATTTAGACAAATATATCCTTCATCATCAGAAATGGAGATGTTTCTTTAAATTAACAACATGTTTGAATTGAATAAGAGAAAAAAAAAATACGTTTCATTTTCTTCACATTCACACCTAAACTCCTTCGCTAATAGAAATTGAAGCTCTTAATAATTAAGTTAGCTTCCATATAAAGCTTCTCTATCAAGAAAATTGAAACAAAAGAGTAAAATTATCTAATCCCCCTCACTTTTGTTTTTAATTATTTTACATGATTAGATTTATTTGAATTTAATTGATTTAATTTAAGAAATGGGATAACAACCCTCCAATATAATTTTCCGTCAAATTTCCAACTAGCGGCTTTTGGATGGGCACACTGGAAATTTTCCCTAAATGTAGTTCTAAGGAAAAAAGTTTAATCTTATTTAAGGTCCTGCTAAGGAGTTGTTTGTCTGGATTAAAAAGAAAGTCTGAGGAGGCTAAACTATGGAGAGGGTTTATGACGAAAACTGAAATTTCGACTTGGACTCAAACTCGGAATCGCACTCAAACTTAGACTCGGTACGGGTTAATTGTTTTTCAATTTTATTGAATGTCTAGGCACAAGTTCCAAGAAGGAGGTTCCACGGGTCCCACTAGTTCATCATTTCCTATGATGATTAATTGCAATTTTAAATTATGTTGTGTTTTCTATGAGACTTTATTATGTTACTATTTTCTAGGTTTGACTATTTATATTTTCTATGTCATTTTTAATTATGTTAGAGTTTCCAAGAGTTGGTTAGAATTTCTAAGTTCATTATGTGGTGTTAGTTTCTAAGTTGGACTTTTAGTTTTTCTAAGTTATTTATTATAATGGATGTATTATAAGAAGAGATGGCATGTCATTTTTTCTTTAGACTTGATTAATATATGAAATTTTCTTATCTTCTCTTTTATGATTTTCTCTCTTCTTGTCTAAATTCTCTTCTCAAATTGTTCAATATCTCACTAAACCAAACAAAACCTGTACACGCGGAGTAGAGTTTGGAACGTGCTGGCGTCAAGTGGTATCAGAGCAACTTATCCCTCCTCTTACAAAATTGTTTCTAATTCCACTAAACCATTTCAAAACCCGTCACTAGCGGAGTTGAGATTTGGGACCGAGTTTGGCGTCAGTTTAGGCCTCAGTTAAGTTGATAAATGTGATTTAGTTGAGCCGTACTAAGATGGTATAAGCCGATCTTTAGGCCGGCCTAAAACGTAAAAAGTTAAGCCACCTATCAAGATGGTTTAACGTTTAGTCCACGGTTGTGGCTTAAGCTTGCAAATATTAACTATAATATAATTCAAATATCTACATATCGTCTATCAAACTTGTTAATTATGTGTTTTTCAAATTACAATAAATTTATGTTTGTCGAAATAAGGAACTCGTTCCTAACTTTAATTTTGTTGAATGGAAGAATTTATTTCAAATCTAATTAAATTGTACTTTGATACTAAGTATAATTTACTATTTTAGTAATGTTTCGCATCAAATTTGACCAAATGTATATCATGTCAACATGATTCAAATTATTTTATTAAATTAGCTAATTTGTTAATGCACATTCTGTAAATTTCCACCGATCACTACATATATTAAGCTCTAGACGAAATGAATAAATTGATGGCATATAATATAATCCAAAAATATAACAAATAAATATATACATGAAATACATCATGTAGTTAATATCATAAAATATACAAAATTATTATTTTTTATTCCATTTATAATTTTTAATACCATCTAAATTATTTTACAGATATAAATGATTAACAAAATTAAACAATAAAATATTTTATAAAATAATTTTGTCAAAAATTACTAATGAAAAATCTGCATAATATGTTGATAAATTAATTTTATCATCAATTACTAAATAAAAAAAATTATATGAAATGTAATATGAATAACTTTGGTTGACCATAATTTAAACCATAAACTCTAACCAAACAAGAAATAACTTAAAATTATAAACTCTAACCAAAGAAATAACTTAAAATTATAAACTCTAACCAAACAAGAAATAACTTAAAATTATAACTTAATTTTAGACCTCAACCAAACATGAATAACTTTGTCCAACCTAGTCTCATTAATTTAAGTCACAACCAAACACCACCCTACAGCCGAACAACTACAATACTGGGTTTAGGATTGGATATATAATACATCTTAAGAGCCGATATTTTTATTAATACCCAAAAAAAAAACAAATTATCAAATCTGCCCCCACCCCAAACTTATTTTTAAATCTACCCCAACCGCCCGTCTGCTGGGCGGTCCACTTTTCCCACCTGACCGCCCAGCAGTCGGGCGGTCCACTCTTCATAGCTGACCGCCCAACTACTGGGCGGTCCGCTATTGTTTTTTTTATAAACGGTCCGACCCCCCCAGAACCGCCCTCTCTTCTCTCTCTTTTCTTCTCTGCCTCCCCGCCGCCCCGCCGCCCAAAAACCTCCAGCAGTGGTCCCTCTCTCACTACCAAGTCTCTCTCTCCCTCTCTCTCTCTCTCTCTCTCCCTCTCTCCATCTCTCTCTCTCTCTCTCTCTCTCTCCCTCTCTTCCTCTCTCTCTTCAAATCTGCCATTCTCTCTCTCTATCTTCCTCTCCCTCTTCCTCTCTCTCTCTCTCACCCGAACCCTAATTTTCGGCCATCTCGGCGACAATCCGATTATTTTCGAGTAAGTCTCTAAATAATTTTTTTAATTTATATTTTGTATCTTGTATTGGCATTGGAACGATTGGTAGAATTGAATTGTTAATTATCTTGTGCGGGTTGTTGATTTTCCCGACACGATTGAATTGTTCAAAATTAGGGTTTCCAAGTTTAGGGTTGAATTGTTAAATTAGGGTTTAGGGTTGAATTGTTAAATTAGGGTTGAATTGTTAAATTAGGGTTTAGGGTTGAATTGTTAAATTAGGGTTTAGGGTTGAATTGTTAAATTAGGGTTTAGGGTTGAATTGTTTAAATTAGGGTTGAATTGTTAAATTAGGATTTAGGGTTGAATTGTTAAATTAGGGTTGAATTGTTTAAATTAGGGTTGAATTGTTAAATTAGGGTTTAGGGTTGAATTGTTAAATTAGGGTTTAGGGTTGAATTGTTAAATTTGGGTTTAGGGTTGAATTGTTAAATTAGGGTTTAGGGTTGAATTGTTTAAATTAGGGTTGAATTGTTAAATTAGGGTTCAGGGTTGACAAAATTGGAGTTTATAAGTTAGGGTTTATAAATCAGGATTTATAAGATAGAATCTTCTGTTTATTGAAATATAGTATGGTCAGAACTAGACGGGGACGTGCATGGGATGCCCCTCTGGAGACGGGGGAGAGTTCACATGATCACGGTGCAGAGGATTCCGGTGCAGAGGCATCCGGTGCAGAGACGTCCGGTGCAGATGCTCCCTTTGGAGATTATCCCCCTCACCATCCTGACACATTTAGTCCTCTTCTTTGGACCCCACATGTCCGTCACCGTGTCTCACTTGCATCTATGGAGGTACGTTGGATTTGTATTTCTAATTTAAATAGCATTATTTAATATTACAGATAATTAGACGTTTATATTAAAATCATTGTAAAATGCAGGACACGACGATGATGACAGTGAGGCATCGCACCCCCGAGATACCATACGTCCGTCACCGTTTGATGGAGCAGTGCATCATGCATCTCGGATTGTATCAGTTAGCCACCATGCCTCACTGTGATATTGACCAGGCTCTCGTTTGCGGTCTAGTGGAGAGATGGCGACCGGAGACGCATACATTTCACCTTCCGTTGGGAGATGACAGTCACACTAGGTGACGTCAGCGCCTTATGGGGTTTACGGATAGATGGCGACCCCATCGGTGGTGTCTTAGACCATCCGGACCTGATGGACATGATACCGGAGCTGCTGGGGGCCGATCCGAGGGACTTGCAGAAGAAGAAGAAGAAAGGAGAGGAGGAGGACTGCTGGTATTCCAAATACTGCATTAGTCTTGCGGCGCTCCGCAGTTACTTCCACCGGCGTAGGATCACCCCTGATACACGTGACGAGCGGGCCGTTCTGAGGTAATCACAACCAGTTGCAAATTAAAATATGTTATGGATTCAACAAAAAATGTAGTTATTTATGTCTCTAATTTATATTGCAGGTACGTGAGGGCGTTTGTCATGGATTTATGTGGCAGCGTCATGTTTGTCGATTCCAGCGGTGACGCAGTTCCGATTATGTTCCTCTCTCTGCTGAGGGACATTCAGCGGCCGTCGAAGTGGAACTGGGGTGGAGCCGTGCTCGCTCACTTATACCGGGGCTTGTGTCATGCTTGTCTGGTAAGTTTGTACAAATATTTTAATTTTTTTAATAAAATATTAGGGTTCCATATTTACCAGAAGTGAACCGCATGTCCAAAATTTAGGCGACGAACAAGCAGATTACCGGACCGCTTCTTCTACTCCAGCAGTGGTCCTGGTCGCATATACCGGTGTGTCGGCCTGTTCCTCCAGCTCAGGCGGGGTTATGGATGGGAGATGACCCCGAGAGACGTCCGGGGTACGGTGCCATATGGGGTACTCCCCACACATACGAGGACACGAGCAGGGGGAGGACTGTGGGGATTTCGTATGTCCGGGGTCAGCTCCAGATGCTTCACGAGGCGGCATCACCTGGTACCCTTATCGGGTGTTCTACGATCAGAACCTTATGTGCCGGCTGACATTAGAGCAGAGATATCTCTCGTTTTATTGGGGGTCGTGCATATGTTTCTGGATAGTTGAGTATCACTATCCTGATCGAGTGCCCCGTCAGTTTGGCTTGGATGCCTATGTCCCTGATTTTCCAGAGTTGGGCGAGCAGCAGACCACCCAGCTGCACAGGTAACTACCCACTGCCTTATTGTTTGTCTATTTTATTACTTGTTCAGCCATACACATTACTAATTAATTTATATTGCAGCACTAAACACAACAAGCCCAAAGTTGACTGGAGCACGCGTTTATGGGAGCATTACCAGCGTGCTACAAGGCCGGAGGATCACTTATGGACCCCGCCTCCAGCTATTGATGCCCCTATGCCGGTCGGGCCTTGGAGATTGCGATATTTAGTCTGGTACCAGAGATGGGGCATGCCGACGATTTATCTACAGGGGGACTATGGTGATGCTCTTCGACAGAGACTCACGGGTGACGGATCTATGACTTACTTGCCTTTCGGCCCGATCCATGCTCGTTCGGTATGTTTAAATGAAACTGACATGCTTAAAAAATTGTAGTTATTTATTCATCTTCTAATAATAATAATGAAAATACATTGTGTGCAGATTTTGACTGGTATTAGAGGAGTGGCACACAGCTTGGTGTGCATGGCGAGAAAAAGTTGGAGAGCGATAGGATGTCAAATGCTCTAACACAGTGCACCGATCGTGGAGGACTCTGGCTGGGACGGGCGCCTCGTTGGTATGTTGCACGATGCTGGAGAGGACATCAATTGGCGCGAGATGAAGGCCCCACCACCAGATCCGGAGCAGCCTAGAGCCCCTATCTACGCTGAGGAGATGCCGCCACCTCCTGCAGGTAATAATATGTCATACAAATGATCATTATTAAGCGTCTCTCTAAAAGATCATTCTTATTAATTTATCTTCATTTCTGCAGATGATGACTCGGGTTGGGCGATCCACCAATGGGTGTTGAACAACAACGCGTGGAACGCGTACTACAACGAGCATGGAGTTCCAGTGTAGCAGACCGAGGTAGCAAAAGTTCATTATTTAATTAATTTACTCGTTACTTCTATGTCTCTAATTTAACATTGTTTACATACATGATGAAGCTGCCGCCGTCGTTTTCTCATTGGATGACCTCACTGGAGATGAGGGCGGATGGGGGCCAGCTAGCTCCCACATACCGCAGTATATGGAGCCCAGACAGCACGACGGCGAGGCCAGTGGGAGTGGGGCACAGACTGCAGATGGCTTTGCCTCTGCTATATTTGGCACACCGCCTCCGGCCACGTATCCTTCTACTTGGGAGGCCGATCCGTGGGTGTTGCGTACACAGGCGGGGATCCATGGGGAGCATGCATTACACTTGGGGGAGGACCCATGGGCGCGCGAGGCCGTACACGATGACATGCAGGTGGATGAGGTTCACCAGAGGCGTCCACCGTCGCAGAGGGACTGCCATGCACCTATTAGGTTGGAGCTCTCCGGACCTCGCCCTCGTCATCGCCGTTAGGGTTTTTATATTTTTTTAGTTTGATAGGTTTCTAGTATTTTATGTTTGGATTATTATATTTCATGTTTGGACTGTTATGTTTCATGTTTAGACTTACCATTTAGATTACCTACTTTTGTTGTTTAGACTTACCATTTAGATTATCATTTAGACTTACCATTTAAAAACATTTAAATATTAACAAACTAAATATAAAACTAATCAATTATATTAAAGCTAGACAATTACATAACATATACAAATAATCGTCAATTATAAAAATATAATCGTCAACAAATAATAAATATATATCATACAATTTAATATAAAACATTCAAACAAATCATTACAACAATTTAATATAAAACATTCAAACAAATTAAAACATAAAAACAAATTAAAAAAAAAAAAAAACCATAGCGGACCGCCCAGCAGCTGGGCGGTCAGCTATGAAGAGTGGACCGCCCAGCTGCTGGGCGGTCAGGTGGGGAAAGTGGACCGCCCAGTGGACGGGCGGTTGGGGTAGATTTAAAAATAAGTTTGGGGTGGGGGCAGATTTGATAATTTGTTTTTTTTTTTGGGTATTAATAAAAATATCGGTCTTAAGAGCATATTCATTTTTGCAATTGTGAAATTTGATTTTATTTTTCATATCAATAATTTAGTATATCTCATATCAATTAGAATGTTTTGATTCCCAATACTTCAATTTCGTTGATGTGGTAAAAGGATTAAATTTTAAACTAATAATTTTACAGTTGCTAGCAGTGCGTTTCGGAAATTAGTACTTGAAAAATTGAATGCAACATTTCCAAACAAACTAGCCAACAATTTTTAAAGGGGAGTGCTATACTAAGGGCAGAGGGGCTGTTCGGCAACGTAGATTAAGCATGCGAGGCTTAAGGTTTTAATCTTTACTAAGGAGCTTGTGTTCGGTGAGACACTGGATTAAGGATACAAGATTAGAATGAATAAAAAATATTTTTTAGCATCATATGTGTACAAAAGACCAAATTGTCCATTGCATTATTTGTTGTTATATAATAAAGATTTATGTAGTTAATTGCAATTAACAATTTAGTTGTAGCAAACCGTATGTTGCCGACATTTTTATTAATATCCAAAGTTTAATACAAATTATTAATTCTGCCCAGAACTTGACTCAATATCGAAAAATACCCAAGCCGGCCAGAAAATGGCCGGCTTAGGTACCAGAGTAAACCGGCCATTTTCTGGCCGGCTTACTCCATTTTTTTTTTATTTTAGAGAGAGACACTATGAAGATCAAAATATTGAAATCTAACTCTGAAAATTTGAAATTTTTGTTTAAATTATTTGTTATATTACTTCTTTTGATGTATAATTAGCATATTTATACTAAAATACGATAGATTAATTGAAATTATGTTGAATAACACTAAATTATGTTAAATTACGTTAAATTACATTAAATTACGTTAAAATACGGTATGAATAGGGACGATATCTTCACTGAAAAGGAGAAAAACAACGATGAAACTTCAAACGGTCATAAAACGGCGCTCGAGTGTCCGATTTCAGCAAATGACCACTTTTCGGAAAGCTTACGAAAATACGCATGCGTCCATGCTAGCAATGCCAGATTTCGAAATTCAGAATCGCCAAAAAACTAAGGGAAGAGCCTCAAAACTTAAGTTGAAGTTTCCGATTAAGATTTTCGTTTCTATTATTCAATCCAAATAGCTCAGTAAATTAGTTACATAATGAACTTGTAGAATACCAATTTTTACTATTTTCGGAATTTTTTTACTATTTTTTTTGATTCATGAAAGATGAGCAAAATCAGTCTACTATAGCGTAATTTTGTGTAGTTTAACGTAATTTACCGTATTTCAGCATAATTAGCGAAGTTATTGTAATTTTACGTAATTTAGTATAATTGAACATAATTTATTGTAATATAGTGTAATTCAATATAATTTCAAGTATTCTAGCGTATTTTAGTATAAATATGCTAATTATACATCAAAAGAAGTAGAGGAGGGATCAAGTTACAACTGTAGGGCGCAGAAAGTTGCACAGCTGTTGGTATGGAAGGTGTGTGCGTATGTGTGAAATGTTTCTGGGTTCAATGCTCTCGGTTTTCAAGACATGGGGGAGAACATCGAACTTGAAACATTTCTTTCTTTCTTTCTTTCTGCTGTTCCTTCTGGTTCACCCCCGACAGACCTACTGTTCATGATCAGCCTGTCGAGAGAGTTTAATGATTGTGGGGACGTTTAACTCCCAGCGGGCGCAAGCCCCCGCTATTAATTACATCAGATGACCCTTCCAAGCCATACTGAACACCTCGTCCATTCCGGGATTTGAAGCCTATTTGTTGTGAATTGAATAAATTGGCTAAAAGGGGAGAACTCATGTACTTGGTCTTTTTGTGTTCATTTGATTATCATTGTTTTAGGTGTTTAATTAATATGTATGCACAAGATGCAATGAATGTTATTAAAATACATTTATTATATCTTTTATTTATTTTGGAAACATATTTGTATTTGAGAAAATATATTTGTGCTTTATTTATATTTTATTTAAAAGGAAATGATCTAAACATGAAGAAAAGGGCATTTTGGTCATTTGGAAAGATGTACGATGTTTGGTTATATTTAATTTTGATTTAGAAATATGAAGGATTTGATTTGGGTTCATTTGGAGGTGGTTTGAGTCAATTTGGACTTCAAATGAAGAAGTTATGGCAAAAAAAGGACTTAGTCGTGAAGTTTTAAATTTTCTGTGGGCTTGTTTGTAAAAGAATTTTAATTATTTTTGGTTTGGGCTTTAACATTGGTGCTGGATTTTGAGGTTCGTGTTGGATCTTTAGAGAATGGGCTTTGGCAGCTAAACTTTGGGGATTATATTGGGCTTTGGCTTTAATCTTTCAGCGTTAAGATTTTGGTTTTGGACCTCCGGTTTGATGCTTTTCTAGGCTTCAATATTTTAAGCTTTGGGGCTTTGAGATCCGTGCGTGGGGTTTGAGATATGTTTAATAGGCTTTGGGATTGGTTTAAAAGTGCTTTGAGATTTGTGCAGGAACTTTGAGAGTCGTTCAAGGGACTTTTATTCAATCCAACAGGTGGGCCCCTTCCTTTTATAATGATTTATTTATTCAAAAGGGGACTCCGGCTCTGGGCCATTGGATCTCCTCCTTGCATTAAAATTCGGACTTCTCATTTGAATCTTTATTTTGGCGGTGATATCAAGTGGCTCAGGTTGCCTTAAAATTCGTGCAACTTGGCTATGGATCAGGTTTGAGGCCCGAGTGAGGGTTTAGCTCAGCCTTCACTCCGGCGAGGCTTCCGGTCACGGCGAAGCTAACGAAGAGCACTACTAGGATCGCCTTGAAAGGGGGAGTGCATTAGTTGTCTTGTCGGTGGCCGTTGACCACCGGAGAGAGGTGGTACATGACTGATTTCAGGTTCCGGTACCGATAGAGTTTTAGCTTAATTTCATCGATTCCCTTTGCATTCCTCTTCAATTATTAGTCTCTGAGGCGTCGTTTGAGATCAATTTCATCTTTTATCAAGCTTTTAGCAGTTCTTTGGTTTTGATTTTCGTTTTAGTACTGAACTGGTACCGGCCTATGTTGTCTTGGTTTGAGAGATAAGCTTGGGAATGGAATATTGAATTTGAACATATATGAAGGGTATTAAGGTGGAAAGGAATTAATCTTGGGCATGGTATTGGATTTGGGGTGTGCACTTGATATTGGGTTTCGGGTCTAGAGACAACATGAAATTCATATCACTTTAATTTTATTTATCATGAATTTTGTTAATGACTTGCATAATTTTCGTATTATTCTTATGGTATGACATATTAACAATGAATATATGAGATTCTATTATTTTTAAGCTTTTACTTCTATTTAAAAAAAATAAAAAAACGGACAGAGGGTATATGTGCATATGTGCAGCAACAGATTTTTTATCTTCTGAAGTCCAACTTTGAAAATTGCTAGAAAATAGTAGAAAACTCAGAAAAATGCAAGGTTTGAGTCTAAATCGATTGTCTTTTCATCCTCTATCTTTCTATTTAAACAGATTTTTGATTTGATTTTTAGATCAGCCTGCACTGGCTGATCTGTACCAGCAGGTCATTTAGAGTGTTATATGCCTTTCTCTTGTACCAGTATAGGCTTTATTGAATATAGATGTCACTGTACACTGGTACTATGTGGTATCTAGTTTAAATGGACTACATGTAGATTATTGCATGAGAATTTGGTCATCAAAAAAAATCATAAAGGGTGCTAATATCACATGTGTCATTTACCAACACCCATTGTAAACATGCATATAGGTCCTTGGTCACTTGAATAATTATAGGAAGGGTCCTTGAACATCATATCATGGGAAGTGGAATTCTCCCTCTTTTCATTTGTTCTCTCCTTCAAAAATTATACATCGAGGCCCTTTGAAGATTAATAAAATTTATAATATAGGAAGAGATGTAGTAAAACATCAATCTTCCACATATCACTTATTTTATTTCTCTTTTATGCATTGAAATCCTTCAAAAAGTCCAAAATAGCATAATAGGGAGATGTAGCTAAACATCAATCCCTAATTTTGTTTAAATTCCTTTTCATGTATTTTTACATTTTTTAGTTGATTTCATATTAAAAGATTTATATGGGAATTAGATATTCAAAAGGATGTAGTTAAACATCAACTTTTAATATCCTTTTCTCTTATATTTCTTATGATATGAAATTGCCCTTTATGTATATATATATATTTTTATGTGTTTTGTGCATTTATATATTTTTGTCCTTCTTTGTAAAATAAAAAGAAGAAAAGAAAGCAAGGAAAGAAAAAGGCGTGCATAGTTCTTTTTAGAGAATCATAGAGGAATATATCATCAACTATTCAAGTTGTTCTTAATATCTCATTTCTGTCCTCTCATCTCAATCATTTATAAGACAACCCTTTCCTTGCATTAATTGCAAAAAGAGTCAAAATTGCCACGCTTTGTTTTTTAGATCAGCATGTTGGAATTAATTTCAATTAATTACAACATATATGGGCTTATATGTGATATAAATATATATTGAATAATAGACTGTCAAATATTTAATTAGACCCGTTATGAAGTGATCAAATTAAGTATTATCGGGTTCAATATGTGTCATGAGAAGTGGGGCCTTTAATGTGTAGAATGCGTATTAATAACTTTATGATTTAGTGATGGTCTAAATTATATAAAGTTTGGTAATAATACAATTATGCTATTGGTCCCTGGAGAACACAATTAAATACGGCAATGTTCTGTAAATAAGGAAATACCCAATAAGGCAAGTTCTGAATCAAGATCCGCTAAGGATCCAATAAGATAATAGGATACAGATCCAATAAGAAAAACAAGATTAATTAATTGATTAATTTAATTAATTAATTAATTAATTAATGGATATAAAGGAAGCGCCTATTCATTTTTGCGCTGATTCAATTTAAGTGATCTGTCTCTTTTTCAAGAAAAACAACAGAACATTCGGCTCTCTCTCTCTCTCTAATTCTCTCTCTACAGAAAATTGAAATAGAGAAAAACAGAAAATTGAGTGGAAGAGAAGAGGAATTTCAGTACAGAACTAGAATTGGGTATTTCTCCTTGTGCAGAACAGAGCGTTGCCGCTGCCGCCTCTCTCGCTCTCTCCATCGGACTTGAGAGGGATTACTTGGAAATCTAAAGGCTTCCGGTGATCAACGGTGATTGTGTCTCTCTGGAAGATCATGGCTATGGACCAAGGTAATTTAGAATTTCAGATTAGAGTTCACTAGAGGATCATGGCAAATCTAGGGTTTATGAATTGCAGTATGGTTTTGCATGAAATAAATCCAACAAGTGGTATCAGAGCCTACTCTAGTTGAACCGATAAATTTCTGCAAAAATTAATTTCTATTAAGATTTCAGAAATTAATTTATTTCGAAATCAATTTTTTTCTGATTTTGGCGTAACTCTGTTTATGGCGTAATTCTGTTTTCAAATAAATCCATCAATTGGCGTAACTCTGATTTTGGCATTACTATGTTTTGTATCATGGTCAAAATTGATTTCGTTAAATTTGCAAACAATATGATTTCGTAACATCCATCTGGTTTCGTAGAAATCATTATACGAATTAAAATATAATTAGTCAATTGGGTATTGCCGCTGCGCAATTAATTGGTTGCAATTATTTGTATATATGATTTCGGCCAGTATTTTGTTTGTTTCCGCTGCGCAATTATTTTGGCCAATAAATTACGGTTTCAAAATAATTTGTATTTTAAAACATTTATTTATAAATTTTAGACCAATAACAAGGTGTAATCTCGGCCAGAACAAAGGTCTAATGAATTTTAGTATTTCCATTAGACAGTATACTGGCCGAACCAGAACAAAGTCATTATTCGATTAAGCCATTGTTTTGGTATTCCGCTGCAATAATTAAATTATTTGGTTAAGCCATCAGATATAATTCGGTTAAGCCAAATTTTGATAAATGTTTCTTTGGATAATATTAAATCATTATGAAGGCTTCATGTTAAGATATATTTTGGAAAATGGTTAATAAAGGTATCATCTTGCCAAAGTAAGCTCTCATACCGGTGTTAATCATTTGCCAATTTATACACAGTGAATATACATATGATGTTTGGTTATTGGACTGGCCCAAAGGAAAGACAATAATCAAGTATTGTATGTGTATGCTTGTGGTAATGAATGGGTAATAGTCATTAAGTTTTGGATGTAATTAGTTAATCGGCCCAAAGGAAGATTGACTATTTGACATCAAATGGACTGTTATATTCAATTGCTACACCTATTTATCTTAGAATAATAATTGACTCCAAAGAGCACTTATTGTTCGAAGATACTTAGTTGGTGGAATATGCCTTATTTTGATTTTTATATTATAATTCGGTTATTTGATTCGTTCTTTGTGAATATTTTTCAGCAAAAATTACTGATCTTACAGCAGGCATCAATAGCATTCCGATGCTGACGGGTTCTAATTACAAGGATTGGAAAGATAATCTTGAGATTATCCTTGGGTGTCTTGACCTGGATACAGCGTTGCAGGAAGCCAAACCACCTGTGCCTGTTGAAACTAGTTCTGAAAAGGAACAAACTGCACATGCACGGTGGATGAGGTCAAATCGCTTGTGTCTCCGGGTCATGCAAAAGACCATTCCTGAAAGTTTTAGGGGACCAGTTTATGATTCCACTCTTGCTAAAGACTATCTTAAGGAACTTGAGCAGAGGTTTGTTAGGAATGAGAAGGCTGAAATAGGCATTCTATTAAACAAACTCTGCACAATGAAGTATCATGGTAAGAGCAATGTAAGGGAGCACATTCTTGAAATGATGCATACCGCTTCAAAACTGAAGGGACATAAACTAGATATATCGGATGATATGCTAGTATATTTGGCCCTTAACTCTCTCCCTGCCTCATTTGGACAGTTCAAGGTGAGTTACAACTGTCAGAAGGAAACATGGACAGTTAATGAACTCATCTCGCACTGTGTTCAGGAGGAAGAGAGATTGAAGTCGGACAAGAGCGAAAGCGCAAACATTGCTTCTACCTCTAAGGGAAAAGGGAAACAGAAACGTAAGGCCAATTCAGATGCTGCAACTACAAGTTCGCAGAAGAAGCCCATTAAGGACAAGAAACCGGTTACCGGATCGGAGCCGAATAAAGAAAAGAAGAAGGGCTGTTTCTTCTGTGGATCTGAAGGGCATGTGAAGAAGGATTGTACCAATTATCACGCATGGCGTGTCAAGAAAGGTATTAATTCTTCTTTTGTTTGTACAGAAGTTAATGCAGTTTCAGTTTCAATAGACACATGGTGGATAGATTCAGGTGCAACTACTCACATTTCTGTGTCTATGCAGGGTTGCCGAAGTTACCGGAAGCCAAGTGATGGTGAAAGATACATCTATGTGGGCGATGGAAACAAGGCAGAAGTTGAAGCTATAGGGCATTTTAGATTACTTTTGAAAACTGGCTTGTATTTGGATTTGTTTGATACTTTTGTTGTACCGTCTTTTAGGCGGAACTTGATTTCTATTTCTGCATTGGACAAATTAGGTTTTACTTGTTCATTTGGAGATAGAAAGTTTGCTTTGTATCAAAACTCCAATTTGGTTGCTACTGGTTTTCTATCTGTTTTGGACAATCTTTATGCTTTAGATACTATTGCTTCATATAATGAGACCTTGAACAATGAAACTCGAAACGTTAAACAGAAATTAACACATCAAGATTCAGCTGCACTTTGGCATAAGCGTTTAGGTCATATTTCTCAACAGAGAATTACACGTCTCATTCAAAGTGATTTTTTAGCGGCCCTTAGACATGTCGGATCTCGGTCCGTGCATTAAGTGTGCTAAGGGAAAACAAACAAGCATGCACAAATATACAGCCAATCGTATGACAAACGTCCTTGAACTGATACATACGGACATATGTGAGACATTTCCTACAGCTACTAGGAATGGACATGTATATTTTATCAGTTTCATTGACGATTATTCTAGATATGGTTATATATTTTTAATTAAAGAAAAGGCTCAAGCTTTGGACACATTTAAATCCTTCAAGGCTGAAGTTGAGTTACAACTCAACAAAAGGATTAAAAGCGTCAGATCAGATCGTGGTGGTGAATACTATGGTCGGTATGACGGCTCAGGAGAACAACGTCCAGGGCCTTTTGCTAAATTTCTAGAGGAAAATGGGATTGTGCCACAGTATACAATGCCGGGTTCGCCCGCAATGAACGGTGTGGCTGAAAGGCGTAATCGAACATTAATGGAGATGGTGAGGAGTATGATTTCTCATACTTCACTTCCATTAAACCTCTGGGGAGAAGCAATTCAGACAGCAGCATATATTTAGAATCGGGTACCGAATAAGGCAGCAAACAAAACTCCATATGAATTATGGACTGGGCGAAAGCCTAGTCTCCAGCACTTTAGAATTTGGGGTTGTCCGGCTGAAGCTCGGCCTTATAGGCCACAAGAGAAAAAGCTGGACGAAAGGACAGTTAGCTGTTATTTTGTCGGATATGCAGAAAGGTCCCGGGGGTACAAGTTTTATGATCCCACTAATAGAATAATTTTCGAGACAAATACAGTTAAGTTCTTTGAGGATGTTATGGTTCAAGGGGGAAATACAAATCAAATTGTCTTTGAAGAGAAACAAGATTCTCCTATACAAGAGGCGCCAGCAATGGTACCAATTGTAATAAGAATATCTGGAGACTCATTGGTTCAGGATCGTACAGTGAATGAACCTATAGTAAATGAACCTCTAGAAATGGAAGAGAATCCAGTACAAGACAATGTTGATGTTGAAGAGGAACCTATACCATCTCAAGAACTTCAAGAAACAGTGCCTTTAAGGCGGTCCACCAGAGAGAGAAGAAGCGCAATATCTAAGGATTATGTTGTGTTCCTTCAAGAACATGAATTCGACATTGGCATGATGGAGGATGACCCTCTCAGTCTCCGTCAGGCTTTGGAAAGTGCGAATTCTCAGAAATGGATCGAGGCCATGAATGATGAAATAAAGTCAATGTATGACAACAAAGTCTGGGATATCGTCCCATTACCTCAAGGTGTGAAGCCTGTTGGTTGCAAATGGATATTTAAGACCAAGAAGGATTCAGAAGGTAATGTGGAAAGATACAAAGCGCGGCTTGTTGCTAAGGGATTTACACAGAAAGAAGGCATTGACTTTACGGAAACTTTCTCACCTGTGTCTAGAAAGATTCATTCAGAATTATCATGGCTTTAGTGGCACATTTTGATCTTGAGTTACATCAGATGGATGTTAAGACTGCATTTCTCAATGGCGACATTGATGAATCCATTTATATGGTGCAACCACCTAACTTTGAGACTGATGAAGATAACTCAAAGCAGATGATTTGCAAATTAAAGAAATCCATCTATGGACTCAAGCAAGCGTCTCGACAGTGGTATTTCAAATTTCATCAAGTAATTGTCTCATTTGGATTTGAGCCTAACTTAGTGGATGAATGCATATATCACAAGTTCAGTGGGAGTAAGTTTATGTTTCTGGTTTTATATGTTGATGACATATTGCTTGCCAGTAACGATATAAACATGATGCGTGAAACTAAGAAATTTCTTTTTAGGCATTTTGATATGAAAGATCTTGGTGAAGCATCATATGTGTTAGGCCTTAAAATACATAGAGATCGAAATAAGGGTATTTTAGGGCTTTCACAACAAGCATATATCGATAAAATTCTCAAGCGATATGGTATGGAACACTGCAAACCAGGAAATACCCCTGTGGCAAAAGGAGACAAATTTAGTCTCAATCAGTGTCCAAGGACATAACTCAAGAAATCAGAAATGCACCAGATTCCATATGCTTCGGTAGTAGGAAGTTTGATGTATGCTCAGGTGTGTATGCGTCTGGATATTGAGTACATCACAGAAATGTTAGGCCGGTATCTCAGTAATCTTGGTATGGATCACTGGAAAGCAGCCAAGAGGGTACTTAGATACTTGCAAAGAACGAAGGATCATATACTGACATATCGGAGATCAGATAAGCTCGAGGTCATTGGATATACTGATTTCGATTTTGCGGGCTGTGTGGATAGCATGAAGTCAACATCTTGTTATATTTTTATGTTGGCTGGAGGAGTGCAAAGCAAACCATGATTGCTTCTTCCACCATGGCAGCCGAATTCATTGCGTGTTTCGAGGCATCGAACCATAGAATATGGTTAAGGAATTTTGTCACTGGGCTGCGTATTGTGGATACTATTAAGTTACCACTCAAGATATATTGTGATAATAATTCAGCAGTACTGTATTCCAACAACAACAGGAGCTCGTCGAAATCCAAACATATCGACATTAAGTTCCTTGCTGTGAAGGAAAGAGTTCAGAGTGGACTTATAAGTATTGAACATATTGGTACAGCTTCCATGCTAGCTGATCCGCTGACTAAGGGATTGGTACCCAAACAGTTTCATGAGCATGTCGCTCACATGGGTATCTATGTTAAAGAGGATTGTCAGATTTAGTGGGAGTTTGTACTTTATGTATCATGTTTTATGTTTTATATGATATACTTTTACAGATATCATGCAGTTAAATTTTATATGATATTCTATTATTTGTGTGTATCATGCAGTTATTCAGACTTCAGTTATTCAGTTTTCAGTTATTCAGTTTATTATGCACTCTGAATATATGATTAACCTCAAAATCAAATTAAGATAAAGTGACCAAATTGGAGATAGACATGTAGATCACATTGCATGTAATTCCCAAACTACACATTCCCTTCATGATTCATGTCATTTGGTTATGTTTACACAGTGATTTATGTTGGTTTAGTTTCGATTCATGAGACAAATACTGCTTAAGTCCTTGTGAATATAATTGATGGACGGAATTGGTTGATGACACAAAAGGCTATGACAGCACAACTTGAGTACTCAATTCGGTTTTATCAATATATATTATTCGGATACACATATAGCCCAAGTGGGAGATTGTTGGAATTAATTTCAATTAATTACAACATATATGGGCTTATATGTGATATAAATATATATTGAATAATAGACTGTCAAATATCTAATTAGACCCGTTATGAAGTGATCAAATTAAGTATTATCGGGTTCAATATGTGTCATGAGAAGTGGGACCTTTAATGTGTAGAATGCGTATTAACAACTTTATGATTTAGTGATGGTCTAAATTATATAAAGTTTGGTAATAATACAATTATGCTATTGGTCCCTGGAGAACACAATTAAATACGGCAATGTTCTGTAAATAAGGAAATACCCAATAAGACAAGTTCTGAATCAAGATCCGCTAAGGATCCAATAAGATAATGGGATACAGATCCAATAAGAAAAACAAGATTAATTAATTGATTAATTTAATTAATTAATTAATTAATTAATGGATATAAAGGAAGCGCCTATTCATTTTTGCGCTGATTCAATTTAAGTGATCTGTCTCTTTTTCAAGAAAAACAACAGAACATTCGGCTCTCTCTCTCTCTCTCTAATTTCTCTCTCTACAAAAAACTGAAATAGAGAAAAACAGAAAATTGAGAGGAAGACGAATTTCAGTACAGAACTAGAATCGGGTATTTCTCCTTGTGCAGAACAGAGCGTTGTCGCTGCCGCTTCTCTCGCTCTCTCCATCGGACTTGAGAAGGATTACGTGGAAATCAAAAGACTTCCGGTGATCAACGGTGATTGTGTCTCTCCGGAAGATCAAGGCTATGGATCAAGATAATTTATAAATTCAGATTAGGAGTTCACTAGATGATCATGGCAAATCTAGGGTTTATGAATTGCGGTATGGTTTTGCATGAAATAAATCCTACACAGCAACCCAGCTTCATAGCAATAATGAATGCTAGAAGTTAGTGCTTATGTATCAGGTGCACTGTCAAGTACACAAAGAACAGTAAAAAAGCGAATCAAGTAAAAAGAACAAAGAGGAATAAAAAAGGAACAATAAAGAGAAGAAGCAAGTATGACATTCGAATAAAGAGAAAACTTTTATTTATCAATCCATAGCAGATAACATATACAGATCGAGGCCTATCGTGCCTATCTTTTGAGATAACATAGTTGCTATTACATGAAAATCTACCTATTAAGAAGAAAAGCTTGTTAATGGAGGAGAAAGTTGCTATCTAGCAGTGTTTTGGCTATGTAGCCGTATGGTATTTCTCAGAGTTTTTGTATGTGTAGAGTTTCGGCCTTATGTATTGTTATCTTTCTTCAACAGGTGGTGTGGTATATATAGGCATAGAGGCATGGGAGCCCTAGGGTTTGTATAGGTGTGCTGGCATTGATATCATCCATCTATTTTTTTTCTTTTAATCGGGTGGTGGAGACTTGGGGTGCAGGAGAGGCAGAGGCGCCAGCTGCAACTTCCTAGCAGCTTCCTTTTCCTTTTTTTGTCTCCAGCTGGTTCGGCCCAAGAAGAACCCTTTTAATGAGGCCCCCTTTGTTTGGTTCGGCCCAGCAGCAACTCCAATTGTTCGGCCGACAATTCATTTTGTTATTTTTAACGGAACCCATGCAGCAGCTTCATTTTCCTTTATTCAATTAAATTCGGCAACAGCTACAAAGGAGATGTTCAAATATTGGGCTATCGAGTTATAAGTTTAATTGAAGCAGCTCAATCCATTTCATCCAATTATCATATCATTCATTTTTTTTGTTTCATCTTCAATTGAACTCAATCATCCGGCCATTTCAGTTGAATTCTAAACATGAACCAATTACATTCGGCCATTGAGCCCAATTAAATATTATTTTTCTATTTCATTTTAATTCAAAACCGTGAGCTTCGAATTTTTTTATTATTTTTAAAATCCTGACTTTTTAGGGTCAAACAACAACAAAGTTACAACAACCATTTTTTTCATTTTCAAAGTCCAAATCGTCGATCCAAACCGTTCAACATGATTATCTAAATAAAATGTGCTTGCAGATCAAATTTTACATTTTTTTGAATTTTTTTACTATTTATTAAGATGGGTACAAAATTCAATGGTCTGAATATGACTATTTTTTGTAAAATACTTAATAAATAGTAAAAAAATTCAAAAAAATGTAAAATTTGATCTGGAAGCACAATTTATTGTGGAGATCATGTTGAACGGTTTGGATCGACGATTTGGACTTTGAAAATAAAAAAAATGATTGTTGTAACTTGATCCCTCCTCAAAGAAGTAATATAACAAATAATTTAAACAAAAATTTCAAATTTTCAGAGTTAGATTTCAATATTTTGATCTTCATAGTGTCTCTCTCTAAAAAAAAAAAAAATGGAGTAAGCCGGCCAGAAAATGGCCGGTTTACTCTGGTACCTAAGTCGGCCATTTTCTGGCCGGCTTGGGTATTTTTCGATATTGAGTCGAGTTCTGGGCAGAATTAATAATTTGTATTAAACTTTGGATATTAATAAAAATGTTGGCGTATGTTGTATTTAATTAAAATAATTTGTTAAAAAATTAAAGAATAAATAAATTCATCTCTCTGGCATTTAGAAAAAAAAAAATCATATTTCTTTCCAAAGTTAGAAATTCTTCAAATTAGATAGTTTGATTTCTTCACCATCTCTTTCTTTGTTTATCTACCAAAAGTGTTTATTCTTGTAAAAGTTGTGAAGACTAATTTAGTAATGAAGGTTGTTTTTTAGGAATAGTTGAGGAATTCATAATCTTCTTTGTAAGATGAAGGTCAACATGAAAGTTCAATCGGATACAAGCAGTACAAGAGATCTCTTCAAGTTTGAAGTACACACTATTAGAAAGCAAAATGAAGAGATGCAAGCACGATGAAAAAAAAAAGAAATTAAATGAAAAAGGTACTATGAATGGGATCTCAATAGAAAGAGCATTTCATCCTCAATCTTTCTATACCCTCAGTTTTGTGAGTTTATTGGAGATACAACGATGATTTGAGCTACAAAAATGAGACCTTTTTTCCTTCTTCATTGGATTGCGTGCACCCAAAAGGAAGAAGAAAGATGAAAAAATAATAAACAATTCACAAGTGCTTAAGGAACACACTTTACAAGGGTACTATTGACCATGAAAATGAGCTAAGGAACCTCTAAAGGAGGTAAATTGACTAAAGAAGAGGTGAACATTCCTTAAAAATTCTGCTAAGAATGCATTTTAATCCCATCTAAGAAACTCTTGTTCGGCTGAATTAAGAGTCCTTAGACTCTTAAGGAAGCTTAAGCTTGTCTGCCGAACAGGTACAGAGATTGTAATTCCGAGAGCTGAAATTTTAAATACCGATTTTGTCCTTCACTTTTCTCTCTCTAGTCCATTTAAATAATTCTATCAACAGTCAAAGTCCGACCCCACGTAAGGAAAGAATCGGCTCTCTCTCTCCAATCTTGACCCATTTAATAATTCACTCGCGATCCCCTCAGCGGCCTCCGCCTGAGCTTCCCTCTTCCCGCTCCGACCACGCCCCTCTCTCCAGTACTGGAAATTGAGAATGCAGCTCTACAGAGGCGTGATTCAAAACTGTACATTCATGACATTCTTCTCTCCATGGCATTATCTGAAGTACGAACTAAAAGAAAAATAAAAGCATTGGATGATCTTTTTTTGTCAGGATATATATATATTTTTTAACTTTTGTAGATATGACAGATGAGCCTTTCCCATCTCTTTATGTAGTGCTCAATTGCAAAGATTGAATTTGAGAGAAAGAAAGTCTCTCAGCTTTTGCTTTTTCCCATAGTCTTTTCTCACATATGTACGTAGTAATTAACCTGTGCATCCTATTGACATTATTAGTGGTTAATACCTTGAAACAACACTTCCAAAAATTTCTACTTTCATTTCTAACTGTTACACTAGTTCTTTTGGTACCAAAGATTACACATGGGCTCTGTTAATATGGGCTATCTCGAGTCAAGTACCAGTCTGGTAAATGAGGCA
Source organism: Carex littledalei (assembly GCA_011114355.1). Classification (NCBI taxonomy): domain Eukaryota; kingdom Viridiplantae; phylum Streptophyta; class Magnoliopsida; order Poales; family Cyperaceae; genus Carex; species Carex littledalei. Next base: position 14,249,649 of record CM022086.1, on the reverse strand, counting down.
CATTCATCGGGTTTTTGTAAATTAGCCAAATCGATATATCGGCTTTTCGTAATATCTTGTGGTGCCTTTGGAAGGCGAGAAACGAAGAGGTTTCTACGGGCAGGAAAGAAGATCCCCACACTGTTCGATCTAGACAATGCCAGAGCAATGCAAGTCACAACCACGCCACCGATATTAAGGCAACCAATGGAGACACCGGCACTAATTGTTGTGCTAAGAGGTACGTCAGTTATGTTTATTGATAGGTCCTGGAAAAACTCTGGAAAAGCAGGCTTAGGGGGATAAAATTTGATTAAAGGAGGATGTTGATTGGGGCACAGGAGAGGAGAGAGCAATAAGTGTTGATAATCCGTTAGAGACATAAGCATTTGCCCTGCTTTACAGGCTTGAATACATCTTTGCAAATCCTGAGCCAGGATAATGAGTCGTATACTCGGATTGCACGGACCTGGTGTACGCAATTAATTTGGGCACTATAGAAGGTTTATCATATTGGAGGTCTACACACACGGTGGCGCAGTGCTTAATCAAATACCGGTTGGTTGCAAGCAGGGTACAAATCAAATACATTACCAGAAGGAAGCTCTAACGACCGCACTAACTGGGCACAACGCATGGATGGAGTTTTTAATGGAATGCCAAGCAGAAGGTTTAGAGAAGAACTGCAGCTTCATATTGCCATAGACAATAATGCATTTGTATTAGTCATTTGATTGTTGTAGGGTAAATTTTCTTTTCGTTTTCTGATTTAAGTTTAGACAGCTTATGCAGGTTGATGCTCACACTTGTATAGGTAGTTTAGGGTAGTCATTTTCTATTTTATTTATATGTCATGGTTTGATTTGCTGTTACCACTTTGAACTTTTACTGGTACAACTTTGATTAGTTGCTGGTACCACTTGTGAACTTGTTGTTATCACTTAAGGATCAGTAGGTAGGGTTAGTAGCTTCAATTTTATTTTGTAATGTGTTTACTGTTTCAAACTTTCAATGAAATATATCTACGGGGCTATGGGTTTGGAATAAAAGAATAGTCATAGTTTCTCCTTCAGGAATATTTTATGAGAAAAATAGGAAGGTGTATAATATATATAAATTAATGCAATGTTTTTTTTCCTTTATTAATTTTTGTATTAATTATGACAGAATTAATTGTGACAGATAAGAAAGAAAGAGTAGAAGGGTAAAATAGGTATTTAGAGAAAAAAATTTCTCTCAGCTCTCAAAATCACAATCTCTGCACTTAGTATAGCACTCCCCATTTTCAAATCATCTAGTTAAGATATATAGAAACTAAAGCAACAATAACACTAATATGGGCATCTTCCTTTTTTTCCCCGAAATTCAAATTAAGGTACAAGGCAAAGAGTACAAAAATTGATCCTCCAATAAGTGAATTCTTCATCAATATCTTACACCTCAGTTAGTATTCCTTCTCTTGTGCATACAATCTTCGCATATTCTGCACTTCCTTGTTTTCATAGTGTTATGCACAGGTTGTTGCTGGACTGAGTTCAGTTGACTCTGCGTCTTATTTTCCATGGAAAGCATTTTTAGAGAAATTTTTCTAAGATAATCAGGCTGAGAAAAAACCACAAAAATAGAAAGAAAGATATTAGACATCAGTTCCAATTAAAACTAATGATGGTACACAAACTACTAGATCAGTTCCAACACAATAAATTTTCAATTTACATGTTATTGGTTAATTTTAACTTTTAAATTATTTTCTGTACATATTTGTCATGATTTCTTATTATTCAAATCGTAAAACCAAGATCCTAGTGTTCACTTCTCTAGAGTTAGGTGTCACAGCCATATGTTAGATGTCAATTTCTTACAAAAAGGCTAAACGTCTTCAATAGATGCAACTTAGGTATAGCAACTTAAAGGTCTTCAAGTGTAATTAGGGTATTCACAAAACAACAGTAGTACAATATAAACAGATACTACCTTTATATAATAATACTCTGACATGCCGCCTCCTTATACAATGTTTAAAGGATTATATAATGATTAACAAAAAAATAACTAATAAATAGTAATAGAAAATACCTGACTAGTAGCAGCACTGTAGATCTTTTCCTCAAACCGAACTGCAATTTTTTGAAGCTCGTTTATTCCCTCTGGTACTGGCACAGGAAGATGCCTCTTTAATGTGTCCATTCTAAAATCACAAAACCATTTAATCAACTAGGTAACAGACTCATATTGAGGTTACAAAACTAAATGCACAGATATATTTCATTTTACCAGCAATGTTCCTAATTTATCAATTGGTAAATTGATAATACCCAGTCAAATGCTCATATAAGAAGCTGGCAAATATATGCAATGATTGTATCAAAAATAAGACACTTGAAGATCATCCCTTTAAAGAAAAAGAAAGAAATAAAAAAAATAACTACAAATACACAAATGGTTCAAACAGTTTTACGCAACCAAAATTAATATACAATAAAGGATGGAGGAAACTGCTTTCAAGAATCCGACCAGATCTTATACAAATCCGACCAGATCTTATACAAGATGATTGGTACCAATATAATTATAGAATATTGGTTTTGGGGGCATTATTCCTTGCTTATTTACAGCTCCCAATCAAAAACTTCTTCCCGGCCAAAATCAACCTAAATTGAATTCAAAATCGTAGTGAAAGGATCGATGAAAATAATCTCACATTTTGTTGACGATTCTTTGTCGAGCGTCCGGCTGCAGTTGCGATCGCCAATCAGGGTTAGCGTTCGGATCGGGTACAACACCAGAACTCGGGCCCGTAGCACCGCCGCTTTGGGGAGCGTTCCAATTAGAGTCCATAGTCGCTCCTGTACGAAAACGAATGAAAATAAAACTCAATACACACAGTCAGAGTCGGGGGTCTAGAATGAGGTCAGATACGGAGCGAGGGGGTGGCCAGCTGAGGCTCAGGCCACCCCTATTAGCAGCGTTTAGGTTTTGGGCGAAAGAATGTTAGAATTGAAAGAGACTCACTGTCCGAGTTACGCCGATTCTTCCTTCTAGTTTGTTTGCGTCGGACTCTATTCTTCAGGAAGTATGCGACTGAAGGAAATACCGGGTCTTTTAGTGCAATTTTCAACAAACCTACCTTTTTGGGGTATATGTGCTTGATGATCGAAAGAGTGATTCAGAGTAGCGTGAAGTATGTTCTATAATTGGGGGTGGTGGGATGCAAGGAAATAAATCTGCTGTTATCCAATGGAATAACAGGTTTCTGTTATTCCGATCCCAACCATTCAATTTCCTTGAGATTTGTGCCGAGAAGGTTTCTTAATTTTTGAATGGTTGGGATCGGAAAACCTGTTATTCCATTGGATAACAGCAGATTTATTTCCGGGATGCAATGGAGCGACCAAATTTCTAACTAAAAATATTATCATTTTAAATTCGAGTAGAACTAGAGTTAAAATTGATTGGATTGACTTCAAATGACGAATTTGAATTTTTAAAATTAATTTATCTTACAAGAATCCGTTTCAAAAATTTTAAATTTTCTAGTTAATATAGTATAAAGTCAAGCGGTCAAAATTATATGATTTATAAATTAATTTTAATGCATTCATTTTTTGAACGTTTTTTTTACCACTTGACTTTATACAAAAGTAATTTCAAAAACTAAAATTTTCGCATATAGACACATTATTCATAAGATAGATGAGATTTAACGGTTCTGATTCATCATTTGAAGTCAATTCAATAAGCTTTAGAGTTGAGTTTACAAAGATATTTGATCAACTTAAGAACAGCCTACCCGAGTTCTTCTCCATATTTAAATATTTTACAATTAAAATTTTTAACTTCTCATGCAATCGAAGCAGTACAAGCATAAAGACAAACATGTGTAACAAAATATAAAGGGTATGTTTGGTTGCAAAACAAGCCGATATTTTTATTAAAACCCCCAAAAAAAAACAAATTATCAAATCTGCTCCCACCCCAACTTTATTTTTTTTTCTACCCTAACCGCCCGTGGGCTGGGCGGTCCAGTTTTCCCACCTGACCGCCCAGCTGCCGGGCGGTCCACTCTGCATAGCTGACCGCCCAGCCACTGGGCGGTCCAATTTCCATAGCTGACCGCCCAGCAGCTGGGCGGTCTGCTATTTTTTTTTTTTTTTTAAAGATTTTTTTAAGATTAGATTAGAGACAATATGAATATCAAGATGCTGAATTACTCAATATGTAATTACTTAAGTGAGTTATACTAAATTACTCAATACGCTAAATTACTTAAGTGAGTTATTCTCAAGCTTTCCGAAAAGTGCTCATTTGCTGAAATCGGACACTAAAATACGCTAAAATACGCTAAATTACTCAATACGCTAAAATACGCTAAATTACTCAATACGCTAAAATACGCTAAATTACTCAATACGCTAAAATACGCTAAACTACTCAATACGCTAAAATACGCTAAATTACTCAATACGCTAAACTACTCAATACGCTAAAATACGCTAAATTACTCAATACGCTAAACTACTCAATACGCTAAAATACGCTAAATTACTCAATACGCTAAAATACGCTAAATTACTCAATACGCTAAACTACTCAATACGCTAAAATACGCTAAATTACTCAATACGCTAAACTACTCAATACGCTAAAATACGCTAAATTACTCAATACGCTAAACTACTCAATACGCTAAAATACGCTAAATTACTCAATACGCTAAACTACTCAATACGCTAAAATACGCTAAATTACTCAATACGCTAAAATACGCTAAATTACTCAATACGCTAAATTACTCAATACGCTAAACTACTCAATACGCTAAAATACGCTAAATTACTCAATACGCTAAACTACTCAATACGCTAAAATACGCTAAATTACTCAATACGCTAAACTACTCAATACGCTAAAATACGCTAAATTACTCAATACGCTAAAATACGCTAAAATACGCTAAATTACTCAATACGCTAAATTACTCAATACGCTAAACTACTCAATACGCTAAACTACGCAAAATTACGCTAAAGTAGACCGATTCTGTGCCATCTTTCATGAATCATAAAAAATAGTAAAAAAATTCTAAAAATAGTAAAAATTGGTATTCTACAAGTTCATTATGTAACTAATTTACTGAACTACTTGGATTGAATAATAAAAATGAAAATCTTAATCGGAAACTTCAACTCAAGTTTTGATGGTCTTCCCTTTGTTTTTTGGCGATTCTGAATTTTGAAATCCAGCATAGCTGGCACGGACGCATGCGCATTTTCTCAAGCTTTCCGAAAAGTGCTCATCTGCTAAAATCGGACACTCGAGCGCCGTTTTATGACCGTTTGAAGTTTCATCGTCGTTTTTCGCCTTTTCAGTGAAGATATCGTCCCTATTCATATGTAATTTACCGTATTTTAGCGTAATGTAATGTGATTTAGTGTAATTTAACTTAATATAGTGTAACTCAACGTAATTTAACATAATTCCAAGTAATTTAGCGTATTTTAGTATAAATATGCTTCACAGAAGTAATCTAACTAATATTTACAAAAAAAATTCGAACTTTTAGCGTTAAGAATTCAGCATCTTTATATTCATATTGTCTCTAATCTAATCTTAAAAAAAAAAAAAAACACTAGCGGACCGCCCAGCTGCTGAGCGGTCAGCTTTGGAAATTGGACCGCCCAGTGGCTGGGCGGGCAGCTATGCAGAGTGGACCGCCCGGCAGCTGGGCGGTCAGGTGGGAAAACTGGACCGCCCAGCCCACGGGCGGTTAGGGTAGAAAAAAAAATAAAGTTGGGGTGGGAGCAGATTTGATAATTTGTTTTTTTTTGGGGGTTTTAATAAAAATATCGGCAAAACAAGAATAGCTAAAATAGTCAAATTAAAAATAACTATTGTTTGTTCTATTAGAATAGCCAAATCTCAAAATTCTTAGAAGTAGCCTATTATAATAAGACAAAAAGTTTGGATCCACTATTCTAGCTATTCTAATTCAATCAAACACCGAATAGGCTATTCCGAATAGCCTAATCTCAAAAATAACTTATTCTCAATCCAACCAAACATACCTAAAGAGAAGTATGAAATTAATAACGACAAATAATATAAGATGAAATCATTAAATTTGTCAACTGGTGGTAAATTCATTCAAATAACAGTAAGTAACAAAAAAAAAATATATCCTGTCTCCCTTGAAGTAATTGGTGTTTGTGGTCTTAAAATAATAAAATCAAAGTGCTCTAGGAGTGGACTCCATAATCTGTAGTTTATGGTGGACTTTAGAGACTAGACTATGATGTTCACCTCTTTTTTTTATTTTGTTGTTACTGGTGATGTCATAAACTATGGTGTATATCGCGGATGTCATAAATAATTTTGCTTATGATCCGAGATATTCAATTTTTTTTAATTCTTTTTCTGATTAATAAAAAAATTCAGATCGAACCAGGGCTAATAAATAAGTTGCTGGTAGGGCTGTAAATGATAGGGACGAGTCGAGCCAAAATTGAGTTGAGCTGAGTCAAATATGACTTTAGTCGAGTCAATTGCAAGTCAGGTCAAGTCATTTCATTAATAAGTCATGGTGCTATGAGCCACGCATAGATCATGAGTTAAAAAAAATGTTATTTTCTCTTAGAACGAATTTCATATTCTCATGATGAACACGAAGAAAAATAGTGAAATAGTTGGGAAAGAGTTTCATCTTCCTGCAATGAGCTAAGAAACAAGTCGAGCCAACACGATTTGAGTCGAGTCAAGCTCGCTCATGCGAGCCGAGCCAAAATCGAGCGATTTAATTTTGAGTTTTTTCTGAGTCGATCTCGAGCGAGCTACGATTTTTTTTATCGGTCCAAACTAATGAGAAAATAAACCCAAGGCCATCGCATTCTAAATTTCATTTTTTCTGTGAGTAGCATTTAAAAAAATATATATAAAAAAAATGATATTGTTCTTAAATTTTTTTGAAACGTAACAAGGACGCCAAAACTAGCACGTCAAGGTGGGAGGCAACAAGAGGGTTAACGTTGTGAACTAGTTGCTAGCAAGTCTTGTTGGCTTTTTTTCTTAAAACATCAATCTCCGTCAATTTAATATTAGAGAAAATTTCTAGCATACTCCTATAAACTTTTAAAATAATCAATTTTTTTTATGAAAACATTATAATATTCAATATCTCCATATAAATTTAACATTTTTCTTTTATTTCTATTTATTCATTAATTTGTTATTTAGACAAATATATCCTTCATCGTCAGAAATGGAGATGTTTCTTTACATTAACAACATGTTTGAATTGAATAAGAGAAAAAAAAAAATACGTTTCATTTTCTTCACCTTCACACCTAAACTCCTTCGCTAATAGAAATTGAAGCTCTTAATAATTAAGTTAGCTTCCATATAAAGCTTCTCTATCAAGAAAATTGAAACGAAAGAGTAAAATTATCTAATCCTCCTCACTTTTGTTTTTAATTATTTTACATGATTAGATTTATTTGAATTTAATTGATTTAATTTAAGAAATGGGATAACAACCCTCCAATATAATTTTCCGTCAAATTTCCAACTAGCAACTTTTGGATGGGCACACCGGAAATTTTCCCTAATGTAGTGCTAAGGAAAAATGTTTAATCTTATTTAAGGTCCAGCTAAGGAGTTGTTTGTCCGGATTAAAAACAAAAAGGAAGTCTAAGGAGGCTAAACTATGGAAAGGGTTTAGGTCTCAGTTAAGCTGCTAAATGTGATTTAGTTGAGCCGTACTAAGATGGTATAAGCCGATCTTTAGGCCGGCCTAAAACGTAAAAAGTTAAGCCACCTATCAAGATGGTTTAACGTTTAGTCCACGGTTGTGGCTTAAGCTTGCAAATATTAACTATAATATAATTCAAATATCTGTCAATCAAACTTGTTAATTATGTGTTTTTTCAAATTACAATAAATTTATGTTTGTCTAAATAAGGAACTCGTTCCTAACTTTAATTTTGTTGAATGGAAGAATTTATTTCAAATCTAATTAAATTGTACTTTGACACTAAGTATAATTTACTATTTAGAAATGTTTCGCATCAAATTTGACCAAATGTATATCATGTCAACATGATTCAAATTATTTTATTAAATTAGCTAATTTGTTAATGCACATTCTGTAAATTTCCACCGATCACTACATATATTAAGCTCTAGACGAAATGAATAAATTGATGGCATATAATATAATCCAAAAATATAACAAATAAATATATACATGAAATACATCATGTAGTTAATATCATAAAATATACAAAATTATTATTTTTTATTCCATTTATAATTTTTAATAACTTTTAAATTATTTTACAGATATATTAACAAAATTAAACAATAAAATATTTTATAAATAATTTTGTCAAAAATTACTAATTAAAAATCTACATAATATGTTGATAAATTAATTTTATCATAAATTACTAAATAAAAAAAATTATATGAAATGTAATATGAATAACTTTGGTTGACCATAATTTAAACCATAAACTCTAACCAAAGAAATAACTTAAAATTATAAACTCTAACCAAACAAGAAATAACTTAAAATTATAACTTAATTTTAGACCTCAACCAAACATGAATAACTTTGGCCAACCTAAATTAAAATAACCAACTTAAGTCTCATTAATTTAAGTCACAACCAAACACCACCCTACAGCCGAACAACTACATTACTGGGTTTAGGCTTGGATATATAATACATCTTAAGAGCATATTCATTTTTGCAATTGTGAAATTTGATTTTATTTTTCATATCAATAATTTAGTATATTCTCATATCAATTAGAATGTTTTGATTCCCAAAACTTCAATTTCGTTGATATGGTAAAAGGATTAAATTTTAAACTAATAATTTTACAGTTGCTAGCATTGCGTTTCGGAAATTAGTACTTGAAACATTGAATGCAACATTTTCAAACAAACTAGCCAACAATTTAAATCATCTAGTTAAGTTATATAGAAACTAAAGCAACAATAACACTAGTATGGGGCGCATGGGTGATATATATATCTGACCTCCCCCGCACTTGTGTATTACTAACTAGTATTTACAGATTCAGCTGTGCATCTTCCTTTTTTTCCCCGAAATTCAAATTAAGGTACAAGGCAAAGAGTACAAAAATTGATCCTCCAATAAGTGAATTCTTCATCAATATCTTACACCTCAGTTAGTATTCCTTCTCTTGTGCATACAATCTTCGCATATTCTGCACTTCCTTGTTTTCATAGTGTTATGCACAGGTTGTTGCTGGACTGAGTTCAGTTGACTCTGCTGCATCCCACCTGTTGGCGCTGCTGACATCATCCCAGATCCTCCTGCGAGTGCTGAAGACATCTGCATCTGGGTCTGCTGCAACAGACTCTGTTGTTGCTGTTGTTGCTGCTGCTGCTGCAGCTGTTGCTGTTGCAGCTTGTAGCGCATCACTAGCTGCTGTTGGTGATACAGCATTTGATTTTGTGGCGTGAGCTGTTGCGGCAGTTGCCGTCTCTGGGTGTTTGAATACATATCCGTAGGGAGGGAACCAGTGGGCCCACTAGGTCCTGACATAGGGTTGCTGTTGCTTATGGATGGCCCTGACATTGGGGTGATGGTTGCCCCACTAGGTCCACCAGGGGCAGCTGTAGGCATATTATGCGAACCCTGTGAGATTGGAAGCTGTTGCCTCGAAGCAGGAGGTTGGTTCATTACTTGCGGCATGCCAAGAGATTGGCCAGGGTTCAAGCTTGGCTGTTGTGACGTCATCCCCTCACCTGTTTAATAATTTACGTGGCAAGGAGCTCAATTATAAAGAATAAATTAACACTACAGACTTATCAGCTAAAAGAAGTCTCTTCAAAAGTTGTTCAAATCACATCTGAATGACCTGATTCTTATTATATTGTATCCGTTTGCCATTATATACATTTGTCAGCGGAGAAACAATTTTAGCACTTCCACAATAATAGATTGATCAAGACTCTCCAAGGAAACCTTTAAGTGTGCTTTGGGATTGTATTTGAATGTCATTTGCTTTCTTTACTAATTATACCATCTACTTCAGCATCTTTTTATCTACTTCTATGCTCGGTGGAAATTAATGGATGTTCACTACACATTAATTTGCGATTATAAAGATCAAATGATTTCTACAAAGCATTACAATTCAATAAGAATCCCTAAAAGGCATTTCTCTGCTAACTCAAAAGGGAAATAAAAGCTGCAGACATATTTGTAATATTACATATGTTGATGAAACAATAATACCCACAAAGAAAAGTAATTAGGTAACTGCAAATGCACTCTCACAATTTTCAACCCTTTAAAAATGCTAAAGCCAATATCTCAAGTTTTATCAAAAAGTTAATGTGATACAACAAGCTTTTCAAAAATTTGCTCGTACAACCCATCTTATAAGAAGGGGTCCAATTACGACTCTCTTTTTTGACATATCATGACAGCAACTTTTCTAAGATTAATAATTCAAAGGTAGATCAATGCATAGAATTGGTTGCAACCAGCTGTAGATTTTTCAACACCTTGATCTTGTATTAATATCTCATGCATGTAGTTATCTATAGGCATTGCTCATGACAAAGAGCCAGATCAACAGTTACATTTATCATGTGGAACTTCAAAAATGAAATCATTATTGCAACCAAAATTTTGAACACAAAGTGTCATCCGAAATTTTGTAAGTGGACTCCTCAACATATAATATGGACAAACAAATGTATGCTGAAAAAAGTCATTATCCAAATTATGTATTCAAAAATCAAAAATCAAAACCACAATTCTTGTTTTTTTAACAATAATCTACTTGATGCCAGCAATTCAAGAAATATATTTTGTATCACCCATCCGCTCATTTCAAATGTTGCAGAACAAAAAAGTTGATAGGAAGTACATTTACTCATAAAACTAAATAGAAAGTACCTTGTTGATAAAGTGATTATGTTAATACCTGGGTCCATCCGATTTTGGTTGGGAAGGGAAGGATTTAATCCGGGGTGCGTCTTATTTTCCATGGAAAGCATTTTTAGAGAAATTTTTCTAAGATAATCAGGCTGAAGAAAAACCACAAAAATAGAAAGAAAGATATTAGACCTAGTTTCAATTAAAACTTATGATGGTACACAAACTACTACATCAGTTCCAACACAATAAGTTCTCAATTTACAAGTTATTGGTTATTTTTAACTTTTAAATTATTTTCTGCACATATTCTGCACATAGTGTTCACTTCTCTGGAGTTAGGAGTCACAGCCAAATGTTACATGTCAATTTCTTAAAAGCAGCCTAAATGCAACTTAAGGTCTTTAATTGTAATTAGGGTAAAAAACTCACAAGATTATCATACAAAAGTAGTACAATATCAACATATACTACTTCTATATAATAATACTCTGACATGCCACCTCCTGGCAAGAGTTGCTGGACCTTGAGCAACTTGCTTTCCAAGACAAATTATAGACATGGCAAGAGTCGAAGAAATCAGACAGGCACAGCGCGCTCAAGGTCCAGCCACCATACTGGCAATAGGTACTGCCACACCGGCCAACTGCATTTACCAGGCTGATTATCCTGATTACTACTTCCGTATCACAAATAGCGAACATATGACTGAGCTCAAGGAGAAGTTCAAGCGCATGTGTAAGTGATTTTGCAAATTTATATAACAAACCATTTTAATTTAGATCATCATCTAACATAATTTATATCTCTTCCCTTACTAACAAGACATTCACTATTATTATTTATTGTCTTGCAGGCGACAAATCCATGATAAAGAAAAGATACATGCACTTGACAGAGGAGATATTGAACGAAAATCCAAACATCTGTGCTTATATGGCGCCATCTCTCGATGCACGTCAGGATATTGTTGTCAGGGAGGTTCCAAAGCTCGGGAAGGAGGCAGCAGTCAAAGCCATCAAGGAATGGGGCCAGCCCAAATCCAAGATCACACACTTGATTTTCTGTACTACCAGTGGTGTGGACATGCCTGGAGCTGACTATCAAGTCACCAAACTCCTTGGCCTCCGTCCATCTGTCAACCGCTTCATGATGTACCAACAAGGCTGCTTTGCAGGGGGCACCGTCCTTCATATGGCTAAAGACCTTGCTGAGAACAACCGTGGGGCCAGAGTGTTGGTCATTTGCTCAGAGCTCACTGCTGTTACCTTCCGCGGACCCACAGAGTCACACCTTGATTCCATGGTTGGACAGGCACTTTTTGGGGACGGCGCTGCTGCTCTCATAGTTGGAGCCGATCCCAAGCATAGAAGGCAAAATCGGCCGTTCCGGAGCGGAATCGGCCGTTCCGGATCGGGATCGGACGGTACCGATCCGATTTTAGGCCGATTTACGCGGTTATTGAAGATTTCGTCAAATTTCGGCCGTTCCGGCATCATTCCGGTCAAATTTCGGCCGTTCCGGTCTCATTTCAGCCAAATTTCGTCCGTTTCGGACCGAAATAGACCGATTCCACCGAAACGGTCGAAACGCTAATTAACCAAACTCAAAAAAAAAAATTTGCGGTCTCTGTGATTCGAACTCGCGCCCTTCAGGGTGGCAACCAAACACAACTCCACCACACCACACAATCTTTCTTGTTTAAAACTACAACTCATTTCTATATATCCATTTCAACTCATTTCTATATATCCATTTAGTTGTAATGCTTGTATTATATTGTATTAGTAGATTATTTGATTGTAATAATTTTTCTAAATTTTTTTATCAATTTTTTTCTATTTTTTTAGTGTAAAACAAGTTTTTGCCAAAAAAGTCCGATTTTCCGATCCGATTCGGCCGATCCCGACCGATTTTTCCGATCCGGATCGGGATCGCTCGGTGCCGATCCCGATCCCGATACCGATTTTTCCTTCTATGATCCCAAGCCAAAAATTGAACGACCATTGTTTCAGCTAGTTTCAGCTTCACAAACAATCTTGCCCGACTCGGAGGGAGCCATAGACGGACACCTTCGCGAAGTGGGTCTGACCTTTCATCTCCTCAAGGATGTGCCAGGGCTCATCTCCAAGAACATCGAGAAGAGTCTCGTTGAGGCATTCACTCCTATTGGTACGTAAAAGTTAATTATTATAGTAACATCAATTTAATTTTTAAAATCTATTACATTTCTCTCGTTGTACAATTTTAATCCTCTAACGGCTTGAGGGAAAATAAGATCTATTTTTCTAAAATTTTCCATTCTTTTGTTCATCAGGCATCAATGACTGGAACTCAATTTTCTGGATTGCACACCCTGGTGGCCCAGCAATCCTGGACCAGGTAGAGGCTAAGCTTGAATTAAAAAAGGAAAAGATGCGCGACACCAGGCACATCTTAAGCGAGTATGGGAACATGTCTAGTGCATGTGTATTGTTCATTTTGGATGAGATGAGAAGGCGGTCCGTAGAGGAAGGCAAGGCCACCACTGGAGAGGGGCTCGAGTGGGGTGTGCTTTTTGGTTTCGGCCCAGGTCTTACAGTTGAGACAGTGGTACTGCACAGCATACCTATCACAGAGCACTAAGAGAGAAAGACTACGCCTGGTGGGCTTTTTTCAATCTGCGTTCCCTCCAAAATTAATTCCTGCTAAATTTTATTCAAATGGTTATCGTTTTTTTTTTCTCTGACTATTATAAAGAGTGATCACTAAAGGAAAATGTTAAGTTAATAAATTTTATTTATTTAAGAAAATAGTGTAACCAACGGAATATATTGTAATACATCTCACATTTTGTTTGTGTTTATCTGATGTTTTCAGCGTTTATAAAATGTTAAGGATTAGCTTAAGCTAACATGAATAGCTTAAGCTTAAGCTAACTTGAACTCGTGAGTCGAGTTGAGTGCGAGTTGCTAATCAAGAACCGAGCCAGAAAATCTAACTCAGATTCAAGTCGCAAGCAACTTGAGTTGACTCATGACTCGTGAGATAGTACATAGTTTATCAAATTAAAAATTATCAAAATAAAATATAACAAAAATATAGTACATAGTAATTAAAAATATTAACGAGACAGTGGCAAATACATAATTAAAAAGAGGAGGTTTAAAAATGCACCATTATTTTTGTACCACAACCATACTCTACATATTTATCTCTGTTCTCAAAGTTCAAACAGTCGATCTGAACCGCTTAACATGACATACATATTAAAATGTGCCTAGAGACCAAGTTTTATATATTTTAAAACTTTTTTACTATTTGTTTAGATAGGTACAAAATCACTTTTTTTGGATGGTCCAAAAGCAATGATTTTTGGATGATCCGAACCTCTCAACATGATATCAAGTCTTGGTCCAAGTCCAACCGAGTTGATTCCGAATCGAGTTAGAAGGTAACTCGGATTCAACTCGTGAGTCAACTGAGTCAGTAAATTCGAGTTAGTTTCAACTCAAATTGTTAGCGAGTTGAACCCGAGTTGATTCCGAACGAGTTACGAGTAATGAGCTTTTTGTGCACTCTTAGACACAACTCACAATATTTCCATTGGTAGCATTTTTTAGATGTAATTCTCGAAAATTGAAGCTGTGTTCCTCCGAAGAGAGACAAGATTTTGTGCCACTGCACTAAGTCTGCGATTCAGTTTACACATAACTTAGTAAGACATTATGGGAGCATATTGAGATTGTGATGCTAAAGTGCTCTGTTTTTGTTGTATATGAATTGAAATAGGCGTGTAGACCTACTAACTTAAAAAAAAATTCAAAATATGAGTTGGTCTATCATGCTTTTCGAAATAAAGTGTATGTTTTACTTCCCTCTTATATCTTTATTTTCAAAGTTCAAACATTCGATCCGAAAAGTTCAACATATTCTTCATATGAAAATGTGTTTGGAGACCAAATTTAACTTTTTTTAGAAAAAAAATTGCTATTTGTTTAGAATTTTTTAAAATTGCTATTTTATTATAGTAAAAAAATTAGTAAAAAGTTCTTAGAAACAACGATTATAAAAGAAGTTTAAAAAATAGCAAAAAATGCCCAAAAATGTAAAAGTTGGTTTCCAAACATATTTTAATATGGAGAATATGTTGAATTTTTCGAATCGAATGCATGTTTGAACTTTAAAAATGAAGATATGAGCGGAAAATACAACGGACACTTTATTTTTCAAAGCATGATAGTCCAACTCTCAAAATATATTCTATTTCTATTTTTGAAGCTACTAAACTCATTGAACGGAATATGGTTTATGAGTTGGGCTATGGTACATTGCAATAAATAAGACACTTTGTGCATTGGATAATAAACCGGTATATTCAAAGTTCAAACAGTCAATTTAAACTTTTTCAACATATTTACGTATTGAAATGCTTAAAGATCAAATTATTTGTTGAATATTTTTACTATTTTTAAATTTTTTAAAATCACTGTTTTTCATTAAAAAAAAATTTAAAACAGTGATTTTAATTTTTTTTTTCAAAAGTAGTAAAAAAATTTCAAAAAAATGTAAAATTTGGTCTCCAACACATTTTAAATAATGAGATCATGTTGAAAGGTTCGAGTCGACTGTTTGAACTTTGAATTTAACGGTTTATTATTCCATGCACAAAAGAGTTCATACATTACAATGTTGGTCCGAACTCATAATTTATTTCCAAATTTGATAAATAATGACACGTTTTGATTTTTAAGAGACGGAAACGACAAAAGTTATAAATAAAAGTTAGAAAAATAGAAACCCATAAAATAATTTTAACTATAAATTGTCCAAACATAAAAAAGAGAAAGAAAAAAAAAACATAAACTTGAGAATGTTGCCGGTCTCTGCGTTTAATACTACTTCAATTCACCTAATTTGACTATTAGGTTGTTTTCTTGGTGCAATTCACCATTTGAAGAATTGACCACAACGTAACACTTGAAAGAAAGTTTTTGGATTGTTCTTACGGAAGTAATCATCAGCTAGCGTCGTCTTTGTTTGAAAAGGAATGAACCATTGTTTGGTCATCATAGAAAAATTAACAACTTCACTAACAATATTATTAGCACTAACTAACTTCCTAACTGTCTCTATTACAATTTATAAAAACTCTCAGAGTCTTTTTTTTATGGTTAACGGAAATCCGTTAACAGAGTCTATAAAAACTCTCAGAGCCTCTTTTCCTACAAATCAAACCCAAAATATTAAATTGTCATTTCTGTTATAGTCAGTCTAACAACAATATTAGTCATGTCGAAAGTTGATGAAATCAGACAAGCACAGCGTACACAAGGCCCGGCTACCATACTGGCAATAGGTACTGCCACACTGGCCAACTGCATTTACCAGGCTGATTATCCTGACTATTACTTTCGTGTTACTAAAAGCGAGCACATGACCGAGCTGAAGGACAAATTCAAGCGCATGTGTAAGTGATTTTGCTAGTTTATATAACAAAACATTTTAATTTAGATCATCATCTATCATAATTTATATCTCTTCCCTTACTAACAAGACAAGCACTATGGTTATTTTATTTATTGTCTTGCAGGCGACAAGTCAATGATTAAGAAAAGATACATGCACTTGACGGAGGAGATTCTAACCGAAAATCCAAACATGTGTGCTTATATGGAGCCGTCTCTTGATGCACGTCAAGACATTGTTGTCAGAGAGGTTCCAAGGCTCGGAAAGGAGGCGGCAGTCAAAGCCATCAAGGAATGGGGCCAGCCTAAATCAAAGATCACACACCTGATTTTCTGCACCACCAGTGGCGTGGACATGCCGGGAGCTGACTATCAAGTCACCAAACTCCTTGGCCTCCGTCCATCAGTAAACCGCTTCATGATGTACCAACAAGGTTGCTTTGCCGGAGGCACCGTTCTTCGTATGGCCAAAGACCTTGCTGAGAACAACCGTGGGGCCAGAGTGTTGGTGATTTGCTCAGAGCTCACTGCTGTTACCTTCCGTGGACCCACAGAGTCACACCTCGATTCCATGGTTGGACAGGCACTTTTTGGGGACGGCGCTGCTGCTCTCGTAGTTGGAGCTGATCCCTTGCCAACAATTGAACGGCCATTGTTCCAGCTAGTTTCGGCTTCACAAACAATCTTGCCCGACTCCGAGGGAGCCATAGACGGACACCTTCGCGAAGTGGGTCTGACCTTTCATCTCCTCAAGGATGTGCCAGGGCTCATCTCCAAGAACATCTTGAAGAGTCTCGTTGAGGCATTCACTCCTATCGGTAAGTTTAATTTTAAAAAAGAAGAAAGAAGAACTCTAAACCACTTAATTTCAATTAGATTCATTTAATCACTTGTTTATGTCCCCTATAAGTAAGCATATCTGATAATTACATGTACCTCTGGCAGGTATTAATGATTGGAACTCAATCTTCTGGGTAGCACACCCCGGAGGCCCGGCAATCTTGGACCAGGTTGAGGCCAAGCTTGAGTTGCAGAAGGAAAAGATGTGTGCAACAAGGCAGGTCTTGAGCGAGTATGGTAACATGTCTAGTGCTTGTGTGTTGTTCATTTTGGATGAGATGAGAAAGCGATCAGCAGAAGAAGGCAAGGCAACCACCGGAGAGGGGCTCGAGTGGGGAGTGCTTTTTGGTTTCGGGCCTGGACTCACAGTCGAGACCGTTGTCTTGCATAGCGTTCCCATCACCGCCTCATAAGAGAGAATCACATCTTCATGACTGAATTGGCCCAAACAATATAGAGAGAAAAATGATAAATAGATTATGTTTTTTTATTTCTTTTACAAACAATATTGTATTTTGTTTATTTATTTTACTGAAAAAATGTGAACAGTAATCTAGAAATTATGTTGCATTATGCTGCTTTTGTGAAATTTGAATGAATTTTGAAAGATTAGTTTTAGCCTAGAATTGCCAATTCAAAAGGTTGGTCGTCTTTTTCAGCCAAAATGAAACGGAAATAACATCTTGTACTACAAGAAAATTTTAATAAAAAAATAAAAGTAATCTGGGAGAGAGGTTGTTTAATTCCTATGCTAACGCCATAAATGTCAATCCTGATTTCAATTTACATCTCTTAATCTTTCAAAACATTACAAAGAATTGTGGTCATTAAGGATAAATTGACCAAAGTCAACTTCTGTAATTTGTATGACACGGTCCAGTCACAGAATCACAAGGACACTAGCTAGTTCAACTAATACATTACTCAAGATGAGCAAAACTCAATCCAACAGAGAATAAGAGGAGATAAAACTTAACTCAATAAATAAAATTCGTAATAACTCAATAATCTGATTACAAAATGGCTTTCGGTTGTTATATAGCCATATTCCTTTCTCTAGAAGCTACCTAACAATTATTACAACTATAACTATTTTTTCTAATACCAAAATACACTTACTAATCTCCTAGAAACTCTAAAAAGACTCTCCTACACTACATGAATTTGTATTTGTACCAAGGGAGCACCAGTTAGTTGCATGGTTGTTAAGGGTCGATGTAAAATAATTTGTATTTCTGATTTCGTATACCTTTTTGCATGGGATGTCTCATGCAAAACATAACCCATGTATTTGCGTGCTGTTTATCCATGCAATTGTCTCCTATCAGTCCATGTAAATAATATTGGGAGAGCCACCTCGCCAAACGAGCCAGATAATATATTCTATTAAAGGTACAGGCAAATACTTGATCCTATGCCCATGCAAATAGGTATAAAGTTGTGGGACATATTATTGGCATAGGCTGACCCATGTAATTGTTTTATTGATCCTTATTATATTATTTTCTGCTAGAGGTCCATGTTAATACTCGGCCACCATGCCCATGCTAATAGTCTGGAGTGTCGAGACCGACTATTGGCATGAGTGATGTGGAAAAAGGGTATAGATTTTTTAGGTCTATTTCCTACACGTTTCACTTTTAAATTTATAAAACTCTAAATGCACAAAGTAAGATTATTGCAAGCGCACAATCTATCCTTGTTGTAATTAAGGTATCCATCCAAGAGACAACGGGAGAGACTAAATTTCACTAAATTAATTAATCCTAAAACAAGTGCAATTAATGTAACTAACATCCTAACAGCATGTACTAACTAACTTCTACTAATCAGCACTTGGTCTTGTTATCTTGCTGCCTTGATCTTCTGTGTTTGGCTTGGAATGGGAGTTGTCCAGTGTGACTCTATAAAATAGTATAATTATAGAACAGCTTAGGGTTCTATTTGTAATTGTTTACTCCATATAACCCAACAGGGTGAATCAACGATTAATTAATTTGAATCAGAAAACATTTAAAGGTATAGTTGTTGTTACTTCTTTATGAAAAATTTGAGAATAAATCTAAACTATATAATGAGAATATAAATTATGATAACATAATTTCAATAAAAGAAGGGTTGAAGTTGTGATGCATAGGGGCAATTGTGCCGTACGATCAATGGTGTTATTGGTAAATAATCAAACCTAACTATTCAAAAAAGGAACTTTTATTATTACAATAATCACGTTAACACGAGTGGAAAGAAAATTCGGTAGATTGGAACATATTATAAATTACATAGTTTTATCCATGCTATCTACATATAGGAGTATAACTATTTTTCATAGTAGTTATTTTGCATAAAAGGAATTATAGAGTATGGCTAATTTGTTGCTGGCAGCATTTCGGCCAAGTGCTGCCAGCAGCAAATCTGTCATTCTGATGTTCTACTTGGTCTGGTACCGTAATAAAACCGATGATTATTTGAATGATTCCAGTACAATGTGCAATTTGTTATCTTGACAAACCACCTCAATGATGGTACGGTTCTGTCTTTAATGTCACCTCTCCTCCATTGTCAATTCATTCCAATCACCCAAATTGAGATAAAATGTAATCTGAAACTTGGGTTCCAATTTCAGTTTTACAGAGTGCTGCAAGTCAGAATTGAAATATTCATACAAGGGTTGGTGGTTCAAAATAACCCACCAACAACTTGTGTTGCTGTCTGATTTGTTAGTATTATGTATTGGACTAGAGCGTAGTAAGTTTTAACTCATTCCTTTTCTAGCAAGGAAGCAACAAGGAACCACGCATTTATAGGATTTTGGTATTGTACGTGGACCTTCAGTAAACCATGCACATGCCTGTCATATACTCTAATATTTTTTAAAAAATATTATTTGAATTATGTCAATCGGGTAATACAAAACTTGGTCTGTCAAATATGTCATACTCTTTCCAATTACACACCTACTACTTAAGGCAACTCTCACAGACCGCCAGTCCAAGTGCAACTAACTTTTTGGACCTACTCCTATCTTTTCACTTCTATAAATCCTGTCCTCGTTTCTCCTCTGCTCACAATTCCGCAAGACTTATCTTGCTTTAATTAGTTTACCAACAGAGCCTCTCCTGATTAACCTTTGCCAAGCCGTACTTGCTTTCCAAGACAGATTATAGACATGGCAAGAGTCGAAGAAATCAGACAGGCACAGCGCGCTCAAGGTCCAGCCACCATACTGGCAATAGGTACTGCCACACCGGCCAACTGCATTTACCAGGCTGATTATCCTGATTACTACTTCCGTATCACAAATAGCGAACATATGACTGAGCTCAAGGAGAAGTTCAAGCGCATGTGTAAGTGATTTTGCTAGTTTATATAACAAAACATTTAAATTTAGATCATCATCTATCATAATTTAGATATCTTTCCTTACTAACAAGACATGCACTGTTATTATTTATTGTCTTGCAGGCGACAAATCCATGATAAAGAAAAGATACATGCACTTGACAGAGGAGATACTGAACGAAAATCCAAACATCTGTGCTTATATGGCGCCATCTCTCGATGCACGTCAGGATATTGTTGTCAGGGAGGTTCCAAAGCTCGGGAAGGAGGCAGCAGTCAAAGCCATCAAGGAATGGGGCCAGCCCAAATCCAAGATCACACACTTGATTTTCTGCACTACCAGTGGTGTGGACATGCCTGGAGCTGACTATCAAGTCACCAAACTCCTTGGCCTCCGTCCATCTGTCAACCGCTTCATGATGTACCAACAAGGATGCTTTGCTGGGGGCACCGTTCTTCGTATGGCCAAAGACCTTGCTGAGAACAACCGTGGGGCCAGAGTGTTGGTGATTTGCTCAGAGCTCACGGCTGTTACCTTTCGCGGTCCATCAGAATCACACCTTGATTCCATGGTAGGACAAGCACTGTTTGGCGATGGCGCTGCTGCTCTCATAGTTGGTGCCGACCCCGACCTATCGATCGAGCGACCTTGTTTCGAGCTAGTTTCTGCTTCACAAACGATCCTACCCGACTCAGAAGGAGCCATAGATGGACACCTTCGTGAAGTGGGTCTCACCTTCCACCTCCTCAAAGATGTTCCCGGACTCATATCAAAAAACATCGAGAAGAGTCTCGTTGAGGCTTTCACTCCTCTTGGTACGTAAAAGTTAATTATTATAGTAACATCAATTTAATTTTTAAAATCTATTACATTTCTCTCGTTGTACAATTTTAATCTCTAACGCTTGAGGGAAAACTAAGATCTATTTTTTTTAAAAAATTCATTGTTTTGTTCATCAGGCATCAATGACTGGAACTCCATTTTTTGGATTGCACATCCTGGAGGCCCGGCAATCTTGGACCAAGTGGAGGCCAAGCTTCAACTAGAAAAGGAGAAGATGCGCGCTACCAGGCACATCTTAAGCGAGTATGGGAACATGTCTAGTGCATGTGTATTGTTCATTTTGGATGAAATGAGGAGGCGGTCGGTAGAGGAAGGCAAGGCGACCACTGGAGAGGGGCTCGAGTGGGGCGTGCTTTTTGGTTTCGGCCCAGGTCTCACAGTTGAGACAGTGGTACTGCACAGCGTACCTATCACAGTGCAATAAGAGAGAAAGACCCCACCTGCTGGCCTATTTCAATCTGCTTTCCCTCCAAGATTAATTCCTGCTAAATTTTATTCAAATGGTTGTCGATTCTTTTTTTTCTGTGACTATTCTAAAGAGTGATCACTAAAGGAAAATGTTAAGTAATATTTTTTTATTTAAGAAAATATCGTAACCAACGGAAAATTTTTATACCATCTCAGATTTTGTTTCTGTTTTTCTAATGTTTTCAGCGTTTATAAAAATGTTAAGGATTAGCTTAAGCTAACTTGAATAGTTGAATCTTTTTCTTGTTTAAGGAAATTAGGTGGGCTATCCACCTACTAGTTCAAAAATAAACGAAAAAAATTTATGGTGATTAGTCTGTATTAGCCTAAGCTAACTGAAATGGTATGTTATGAATATACTACAGTACCTAAAGAAATTACAAGTGATATATCATCCAAATTACGAAATACAATCAATTTGAAATCCATGGCGCCGATTGCTTTTTTCCTTTTCTTTTCCTTTTTTTTGGGGGTTTTCCTCTCAAACTGAACTATAACCAATTTCTGCAATCAATACATTGGCGTGATAGCTATCAAAATTCCCAATTACTACTTGGTTGTACAGGAGCTCAACATGGGTTCCAATTGTTACATATATTGAAGCACAGTGGTTAAAATACAAATTTCGGAGTTTTTACATTTTTTTCTCCTCCGTTGTTTCTCCCAGGGGGTTTCTTCATTGTGTTATGAACCAATGGACGGTGTACAATAGTTAATTATGTCTTGCATTGCATTTGACATACTAAACCTTGAATGGTGAACAACAGGAAAGACATATATTGACTACTGGTAGAGGTATGGTTCTGAAAAGACTATTGGTTCAGATATCTTGAAAAAGGGGGTAATATCTCAAGCAACAAGGTGATACGATGATATGCAAAATCTACAGGTTCCAACTCCAAGGGAAGCACAAATTATAGATGTTCTATTTTTAGCCATCAAAAAGAAAACCGATTAGTTTATCAGAGAATGATCAGCGGATGTGGTTTGAGGAGCAGAAGTTCAGCGGAGCGAATCACACGAGACCTACGCTACTCAACCTGTTGTCAGAGCCTTGAAGATTCAAGGAACTCCTATTCTGGCAAAAAATATTGAATTATTGAAAATGTGGGAGAATAGGATTTAGATGATGGCAGTAGTAGTAGTACTAGCAAAATTAAGGGCAGAGCCGCAGAGGGCCACAAAATGGGCTAATACAGGCCGTGCTACATGGGCTTTTCAAAATATCCACGTGCTCTCTGTTGTTTCTCTTTAGCATTTTCTGTGCTCTCTGTTGTTTCTCTCAAGAGAAACATATACTTAATTAATTAATTTCAAATGGAAATTTGCATATTAATTCACAGCGCTAGTTCCTTTTGGAGCAGAGTCAAATGACTGTCGCCAATCCGAATTCATTCTTCTTCAGATACGATTAGCTCAGATAATAATATGGATAAATACAGAAAGGATGCCAAGATCACTCCAATATTACTGAACACATGTTTGAATGTGACTGTAGTTCAGGGCTTTGCTTAAGGAACGGTCTTCATATGCAATTTGGCACAAGTAGAAACAAGTTTGAAACAATATATATGTCAAATGATAATTTCTGATTTTGCTGTCTGTTACAGGATAGAGGTATTATACTGGTACTTTCCACCTGGTATATTTTTGCGATAGGTGCATAAGGACATGATTTGTGGAGTATAGGCACTGTCCATCGAGCACTGTAGCACTGTTGTTAGAATTTTACTTTACAATATTAATTTTTCTCTTGTATTTCATGATTGAGAGGACAATCAAGGCTAATTAATTTCTCTCTTGTATATCGTGATTGAGAGGAAAATGAAGGCTAATTTGAGATAAAAGTGAAGCATGGTCGCACAATTGAATGATTGGTCATTTTAGTGATCATCTCCTTCAAAAAAGATGTTGTGGTTTTGGTTGTGATACTTTTAATTATTCCATTTTTATAAATTTGCTGCTTGGGATCATATATCATATAATTGTTGCTTGCTCCTGCACACTTCAATGTGATAAGTAAATGCATATGTTTCTTGTGGGTTTCTCCTCCCATACTGCCTAACAGGTGATGGTTACACTTCTAGTATATTATAACTTCCATCACATATTGTTCCAAGCAATCTGCAAACTCTCTCCTTTTCCAATTATCAACTGATTCCTTAAATATATTTGCACTCTGTTATTTTTTAATTTATGTAACGTAACAAAGGCAGAATATCCTTCTCCAGACACTTAATTTAATGCTTCATCTGACCGGAGGAGCCTTATCATAGACTGCCAGGTGGCACCTTCTATTCATTTGGGCCCCATGCCATGACCATGCTCTTTAAGGTCATCAATTTGACTTGGCTATAGATTTCCTCTTGAATGAGGTAGGTTTAGGGGTGAAAACGGAGCGAATAATTTTCTGAATACGGATATCAGTCGGATACAGATACGGATACAGATTGAATCGGATATTTATTAAAATAATATTAAAAAAAATATCAAAGTTCATAATATTTATCTAATTTTAATGGTGAATAACAAATTTTTTTCATAATATATATCTACTATTCGGATACAGATAATTGAAACATAAAATCATATCAATATCTATATCCACACGGATATTCGGATATCGGATATCCACATCTAATTTTTCGAATACAGATCGAATATTATCCATACCGTTTTCACCCCTAGGTAGGTTCTTTTGACATGAATAGAATGTTCAATAATCAACAATTAATGTAAACGAGATCTTAAACTGCGCTGTCTATTCGCATGAATTGAAGAAAGAGGTGCCGACATTTTTATTAATATCCAAAGTTAATTAGAAATTAACATTTATGTTCAGAATTTTGGGGTTTTGCTAAAAATATCCAAACGGGCTATAGAATGGCCGGTTTACTCTCCCCCATAAGCCGGCCATTTTGTAGTCGGCTTACAATATATATATATATATATATATATATATATATATATATATATATATATTACGGTAATTAATCCTATAAACACTACTACAGAAAAAAAGATTGCACACGACATAAATGGAGGAGCTATATGGATTTCCTGCCGTGTAGGCTGTTAGGGTGTAAGAATGGGTAAATAATTACACACGGATATTTACCCGTGTGCGATTATAACAATTCCTACACGAATTACTTTATAAACAGCCGTGTACGAATACCTGCCTGTGTCACTCTCCATATTACCGAGCTACACGGATATTGCATAAACATCCGTGTACGATTACTCTTTCTACACGAACTTTTAATTTCATATTCGTGTAGCTCTCTTAACTATCCTACACGGACATTTATAAAATAATCCGTGTACGAATAAATTCCTACAGGGATTATTTGATAAATATCCGTGTAAGAAACAATCCTACAAGGACATTTATCAAATAATCCGTGTAGGAATTTGTTCGTACACAGATTATTTTATGGATTACTCTTCCTACACGGACTTTAGTTAAATATCCGTGTAGGATTGTCTTATATATATTTTTTTTTCCTTTTTTTTTTGCTAGCCTCCAGTTTTGCTAGCTAGTATTTAAATTTTTCAGATAGCAATTACAAAATCCATATTATACAAAATTATACAAAATTATACAAAATTTCAGATAGCCAGTATCTAAATTATACAAAATTATACAAATTCATATTTAGCATTACAAAATTCTAATTGAAACCACCTTGCCCACATACATCTGACATCGTCGATCTGCTCCTTGGTGTAACACGCCTACTTTGGTCCATACTACAATTATAATTTGGTATTAGTTAGTAACAAGAAAAGGTAGATGCAAGACACTCGCAAATATCAATTGCTATTAATAAACTGAAAATTATAAGTAAACACAATATGAAAATATCAATTGCTATTATATAGGAACAATTAATATGAATTACATACTGCTTTTGGAAATTGGAATTGTATTCTTTCGATAAAGTCAAATATGAAAATCATCATGTAATCAGCGCATTCCCAACCCTCGAATTGTTGCGGGCGCTGAAATTTACATTTAGCGGCCTATGTTAGAATGACAATAATTTTTTGAACAAAATATGAAATTATAAAATTATAGTGTGCTCACCGGCAACCACTTCCAATTAAATTTATTTTTCTAGCGCGTGCTTTGCAATCCTCCCACTTTAATATATTGCATAAAAGGCCTTACAAAATAGAGTGACTGACAATTTGTTATAATTGAAAAAAAAAAAAAAAAATCAAACCAAGTGAATTATTATTGCTTACTTTTTACATAAGAGAAGATATCTTTGCACTTCTCAATTGCGATCCTTTTTTTGGGCTTTGAAGAATCCATGATAACAATTATATTTTCAGTTGGCACAATGACAATCAAACACCAGTGTTTGCTGTGGGAGGAGAATAATTATAGTATTTTAGCATATAATAGTGACATATTTTAGCATATAATAGTGACACAAGTGTTTGCTATGGTTCATGGTGTGATTTACTTTATGAGTGATGCGTTTACATGCAAATTTTTTATATTTTCGAGTTATTTTAGTATAAAATCAAGCGGTAAAAAATGTTGAAAAATGAATGTATTAAAATTAACTTAAAAACTCACACATTTGACTGCTTGACTTGATACTAAATAAATTCAAAAAATTATAAATTTTGCATGTAAACGCACAACTAATGAAGTAGATCTGTTTGAACGGTTTGGATTCACCATTTGAAGTCGATTTGATAGGTTTTGAAATTGGTGTTATATAGATTGAAATGACACTAATGTTATAGTAGCCAGACTCCATATGAGTTCCAAGCAATCTGCAAACTCTCTGTTTTTCCAATTATCAACTGATTCCTTAAATATATTTGCACTGTTATTTTTTAATTTATGTAAACGTAACAAAGGCAGAATATCCTTCTCCAGAGACTTAATTTGATGCTTCATCTGACCGGAGGAACCTTATCATAGACTGCCAGGTGGCACCTTCTATTCATTTTGGGCCCCATGCCATGACCATGCTCTTTAAGGTCATCAATTTGACTTGGCTATGGCCTACGGGCTTTCTAATGATAAAAAAAAAAAAAAAATTGACTTGGCTATAGATTTCCTCTTGAATGAGGTAGGTTTAGGGGTGAAAACGGAGCGAATAATTTTCCGGATACGGATATCAGTCGGATACAGATACGGATATAGATCGAATCGGATATTTATTAAAATAACATTAAAAAAATATCAAAGTTCATAATATTTATCTAATTTTAATGGTGAATAACAATTTTTTTTCATAATATATATCTACTATTCGGATACAGATAATTGAAACGTAAAACCATATCAATATCCATATCCACACCAATATTTGAATATGGATATCCACATTTAATTTTTCGAATACGGATCGAATATTATCTATACCGTTTTTACCCGTAGGTAGGTTCTTTTGACATGAATAGAATGTTCAATAATCAACGAGTAATGTAAACGAGATCTTAGGCGCTGTCTATTCGCATGAATTGAAGAAAGAGGTGCGCTACTTTTGAGATATTATAAATTAATGTCTCTCAAGACTTAGTTGTGGAATTGACCGCAGTTTTCAAAGTCTACACGAGTTTGGTTGAAGCTTTATAATGATTACATTACATTAATCCTTTTAATTGTGCAAATGAAATACAATAAATAATGCTATAACAAGCTTTTTACTCAGTGGATAATTGGGAGGTACAAAAAAGTAAACATGATCATATTCATATCATCAAATTTACTATATGAAATGCAAAAAAATGGTCCCCAATAGTTTATCATCATTGATCATTGTATTGCTTTCACTTTTGTTGCCAAGAAAAATCATTTTTAGGCATATATGATCTTTTATTGTCTGCCACCAATTTCATTATATGAAATAAAGACAAAATTACGACCAGCATCAATTAAATTTTACGTGAATTAAGACATTAGAATTGCTATAAGTCATATAGCTGTAATTAAATCAGGAAACATTTTTGAAGTGTTCTTTATTTCTAGAAGTTTCTCGGAAGAATAAGAGAACCAAAAACATAGAAATAGAAACAAACTTTGATGCTTTAGACTTTTAAGAGTAAATCAACGATGAAGTTCTAGAAAATAGAGAGGAAAAAGTTAAGTCAAACTCGTATTTTATTTTTATTTTTTTTGTTAACTAACTTCCTTCCAGATTGTTAAGTTTCACTGTCAAGACCAAGAACTGGCATCCTCTCAAATATTTTTCTGACATACCAACAAGGGTAGAACTAGGGTGCTCTTGAGTTCACCAAGTCCTTTGTGAACTCAAGTCTAAAATCCATCGGATTGGCTTCAAACGACGAATTCGAACCTGAACCGTTGAAACATGTCTACCTTACGAGTGATGCGTCTACATGCAAAAATTTTAAATTTTGAAATTAATTTTATATAGAATCGAGTGGTCAAAAAACGTCAAAAAATAAATGTATTAAAATTAATTTATTAACCTTCCAATTATATTATAACATAAGTATACGCATTTATTAACCTTCCAATTATATTATAACATAAGTATACGCATTTATTAACCTTCCAATTATATTATAACATACCTTACAAGTGATCCGATGAGTTTTAGACTTGAGTTCATCAATATACGCATTTATTATTTGATTTAGAAAATATCATAACATAACCATCCAATTATATTAATAGTTTAATACGAAGCATCCAACGAAACTTGATATATTGAAGAAATTTTGTATCTTAAGATAATAATTTTTAAAAATGAGACTGATAGCTCCAATTATGACAACCAAGGACAGTTTTACCGATCCAGTGAAACATTTAGCAAACAAAAACAAAAGGTCGTCGACACTATTGACTTTTGTTCCTTGATTCCTTGTCGAATAATTCTGACAATTTCATACAATATTGTAAATTGAGAAAAAGAGCCTTTTGCACCTAATCAAAGCTAATCCATAGTAAGATGCATATTTGATATTCATATGATAATTAAATTGAGAAAAAGCGTCTTCTATTACAGTCCTACGAATACGATAACAGGACGGCACCCAATGGCCAATGCAATGTTGCGACATGGTTCATTACACCCTCATAACCGCAGAAGAACTGGACATTAAAAGATCCTATCCTCTCCTCCCAACTTTTTCGTTATCCCACTTGCTCCATTGGACCCACTAGTCAGTCAAACACCAACCAACCAATGAATTCAAACCAACCACCGCATCCTGACATTCTGCTCTTTCTTTATCGGATTCAATACCTTACGAACCCGGATCCTCATCTCTAGCTGCATCCGTTCTCCTCCTCTTCTTTGGCGAACCCATATCGGGTTCCAAACCGACCTTGTCGTTCCCATGGAAACCAATTCTTAGCGGGAAGTTAAGTAGAGCTTTCGAACCCCGCATCCGATAAGCCGCTTTGTCATAAGCCACCGCCGCCTCCTCGGCCGTGTCAAAGGTCCCCAACCAAAGCCTTGCACCGTTCTTCGCCGGGTCTCGGATCTCCGCAGCGTACTTGCCCCAGGGTCGCCGCCTCACTCCTCTGTAGTGCTTCTCCCCCTTCACGGGTCTCGGTCCTGGGCATGGGCGCGATTCTTGCGGTTCGGGTTTGCACCCGTCGGGCACCCAACCCGAGGCGAACGCATCTTTTAAGGCCAAGTAGACGACCATGTCATCAGAGTCATCGAGCTGAAAGGGGAGCTCTCGCCATTGGTCGGCAATTAGTCGGCTGAAGCTTGAGCTCCGGTAATAGACTGGTCGCGATGGCTGTACCGGCGTGGCTGGTGTAGGTTTCTCTATATGGTGGAGACTAAGCATTTCGGCTTTTCTCGATGGCTTTGATTCCTCTTTTTCCTACTTGGTATTGTTTGGTATTGTTGATATTGCTTGTTATAATTGTGAGGTGGTTTGTTGATTAACAATGGAAAAAGGAGCAGCGGGGAATGGGGATGTATATATAGTGACTGAGGAGTGGGGCCCTCAAGAAAGGTAGTCCTAGTCCGCTTCCCTTGAAATTTCGTCTAGTGGACGCACGTGACATTTTATTTTCGTCAGGACACCCTTTTTTTTAAGCGGGGCATTTTTCTTTTCCGTCCTGTTCGAATAAATAAATTATAACTTTTATTTAATATCCCAAATACTTTTTCTAGAATGACTTTGTTATAAAATATTTCTTTGAGGTGGATGTTTCTAAATCATATATAACGAGTAATTCTTTTCAAATTTTGAGAGCATTGGTGTGGGTGGAAAATTTATTTGGACTTGAAAAGTTATAAGTTGCTCGGTTTATTGGTTTAAGACTATCGATTGAAAGAGCTTAATATCGAACAATTAGAGGGGTATTAGAGAAAGTTTGATAAGAATGTAAGCTGTGATGGGCCCCAGGGATTGGATTAGAGAAAGATGACGTCAGTGATGAGGTGGTCTACGAAATCAATTACGTCAGCACGGGGATTTTGACATCACCGGATCAATTGTAAATTTAAGATATAACCTTGGAATGCGAATTCACATCCTCCCCGGTACCGTAATAGAGAATCTTTTACAATTACTGGATCTGGACCGTTCTTTTTAACTCGGCACGAATCTCAAAGCCTAATAATGCTGTCCTTGCACTAATCTCAAAGCGGCTGAGAGTTAATCCTAAACCGTAAAGTAAAGAGAATCTTTTACAGTAATGGAGAGGATACTTGTTCTTGGAATGCTGCATGAATCGGTCTGCAACTCTGCGTAGTATGTGCTTGAGGCAGATAGCGACAAAGAATTTATCTCTCTTTAATCAATATAATTCAAGTGGTCGGAAAAGGACAATTTTATTTGGCGTGAATGAGTGGAGAACGGGGTAGATAAAGATAATCTGGCTCTATAGTTGCAGCATGCAGTGCAGAGGGAATTTTATTTATATCAACTCTTACTCTGGGCTTTATAAAAGGATACATCAATATACCAAAAAGGGCGGAGAAGAGAAAAATTTTAACTCAAGATGTTGACGTATAAAATGTAAAAATGTTCTAGTATCAAGAGCAATTTGAACTTATGTTTTCATAATCACAATATAGAATTCTAACCGCTTGATTACAAGTACAAATTTGATATTTTACAAAGAGATTGAATTATATAAAACTTAATGTAAAAGAAAATTCAATTAAATGTTAATATATGTAATTAAAAAAATTAAATAAGAGTAGCTAAGCACCCTTTGAGTTGTATTAATATCTGATTTTGAGAGAGGGTTGTTCGGATCTCATCGGTTCATGTTTACTTGTTCGAACACTAAATTTTGAGAGAGATGTGAGTGAAAAAGAGAGAAATTCTCTATATACAAAAAAAATTCAAATTTTGTAATATTTAAATATGATCCATTTGTTATTTACTAGTACAAATTTTAAAGGGGTTATCTGCATTACAGACTTGATTAGATTGATCTGAATTCTAATCAGACATTTTGTATGCATATTCAAACGGTGAGGTAATAGAAAGTAGTTAGAATAAAATATCAACCCAAAAAATAGTATCAAAAGTGTTGCTTCATTGTATTTCAATGTTTGTTTATCCAAAAACTAAAAGTGGTTTAAATTTTAGTATTGGTAACTCCATTCAAATATTAACTAGAATAATGTTACTGAAATAGCATTAAAAGAGTCAAAAATAAAACTAAAAATAGTGTAAAAGGTGCTTTTTCATCGTGTTTTCATTTTTGCTTATGAGTGAGACTAAGGTGAAATGCATATTACGGATCGATCTATGCTATGAATTCATATCTCTATTTGTAGAATTTAAACAGTCGACCAGAACAGTTAAAACATTATCTCCATATGAAAATATATTTGAAGATCAAAATTTACATTTTTTTATAAAAAAACTTATACTATTTTTTTTTAACATAGAAAATCAATCATTTCGGATAGTTTAGAATTTTTAAATAAAGTGATTTTCTAACTATCAAAAAGATAGTAAAAGAATCTAAAAATGTAAATTTTGCTTGTGATAATATTGTTCTCTTATGAAGATCACGTTGAGTGATTCAGATTCAAATCGACTATTTAAATTTTTAAAACATAGATGTAAATTTATAACACGGATGAAACCGTAACACGCAAATTACCATAGCCTCCCTCTTCATTTATCAAATTAGTAACTAAAAAATAGTTTAAATTTGTATGTTATACTGAAACCTGCCGATTAATTCGTTTCTTTTTTTCTCTGTGGACAACATAGATCAGTATAAATTGTGACCTCCAGTGTAACAGATCTCTTTTTGACTTGCAAAAAAAAAAAAAAACCAGGAATTTAGCACATGCATCTCTAAAATTAAATTTGTATTGTGCAATTGTCTAATTATCAGCGGTATTAACAAATCGGATCACTGAAGAAAGCAAGAGAAGTAAACATTAACTTTCCACACAAAAGACTACTGGAATGAATCAATAAAAAATCTAGCTGAGTATTATTGATGGCCCTATTCATCAGTCTGCACTTTATATTATATTATATTATAATCCTGGAGTTTGCGTAAAGACCAAGGCACCAAGCCATACAAAGAGGGATGCACTTGTATTTTTTCTTTTAATTTCTGAATTTATTTAACGAGAGGAATATTTTACTTTTTATTTGCCGACTTTGTGTAAACGACCATGACGCTATTTCCTTTTTTTTTTAATCGAGATTAAGACGGAAATATTAGATTAAGTAGCTGATGTAGCTCTCTGATTCAGAAACAAAATTGAAATTTAATTGCAACTGAATAAATAATGTAATTTATTTTGTGATTGAAATTATGCAGACGTAACACATAAGATGCAAAAAAAAAAAAGATTTGTTTATTCGATGTTTTAAGACTTTCTTTTAATTAAGCATTGACAATTTAGATCATAGAAGATTTTTTTTTTTTTTTTAAGATTTGTTATGTAACAACACTTTACTCTAAGGCATAATTATTATTTAGGTCAAGCTAACTTTTGAAAATTATTATGACATAAATCATTATATATGCTATCTTCTTATTCCATCTACGGGGCAATGTTATGTTGGAATCACTTCGGTCAAATAAATTTCCACTCAATATTATAAATTTACCAATAAATAAGTAAAAGTATTTATTTATATAAAAAATTAAAAAATTAAAAAGACGAGAATGGAAAATTTCCACTTGTCGTCTACCTCCTGCCCGTGTAATAGGACATCGTTAATATATTCTATATCGATCAAAATGAAAAGTAACCATAAATATTTTCCTTCCATGACTTATAGTTAAATTTAATCCATAATTCAATGTTATCAAATAAACCCACCAACAGTTCTAAAAGCTCAATAAGTTAGTCTATATTGCCCATGCATGATCGAAATTATTTATGAAAGAATATCAACTTCTATTGCAAACATAATGCATGGGATGCAAATATGTCCGATTTTTTTTTTAATACACTAAAAAAAATACTGAATCTACCATCGATTTCTAAATATTTCAAAAAATACCCTGACCGTCTCATAATGAGTTTAATTAAATTGAACTACTTACTTTTAAAGATTTATAAACCCTAATTTCGACTTACATTCAGATCACAATCGCATAATCCTACCGTGTAGTATAATTGGGGTGTCAATCCACAGAGATAGTGTATTAGATTTTAGACACTTTTCACTAGTCTAAATTCTTCGGGGAGTTCTTAAAAGTTTGATGCGGTGGCGCTAATTGTGCTAAGGTTAGAATTAAACAGTAAATAGAGATTCTCTAGGGATCAGGTGCTCTCCTTCTTAATTATGCAAAGTATAAATTTCGACGTCTCTCTACCCTGCAATGGCACTGTCACTATCGCATGCAACATAGATTGTCCTACAGCTACCCCGCTTGCGGCACTGTCACTACCCCACAGGGCTTGCTGGGTTTTTGCTTATGCAATTTGAAAGGTTTTCCGATCTTGCGATCGGCTTTTGGGCTATCAATTCTAAATATCCTAGGTATGCAATTATCTTTCTCACACAAACACAATTGATCATTTCCTATTCCACCCCCCAATTAAATATCCCAAAGACCCTACCTAATCTAGGTATTTCCTAATATAATCTAAATGTACAATTTACGCTATCCTGCCAACGAAGCCCACAGGGTTCTAACCCTAGTCTTTGAACCGTTGTCAAGCCTCATTAGCCGAAGTGTCTATAGTACTTACATGCATTATCCCACTCACACCGGATGCAATGACTAGACACCTATTGGTATGTGGAGGATCATTCACATATAGTGGACAGAACTATGTATGCAAGGAT
The DNA here is from genome assembly GCA_011114355.1 of Carex littledalei. NCBI lineage: Eukaryota > Viridiplantae > Streptophyta > Magnoliopsida > Poales > Cyperaceae > Carex > Carex littledalei. The sequence goes on along the minus strand of CM022086.1, from coordinate 14,215,571 downwards.
TTAATAAAAATGAATTCAAATAATAAAGCAAACTCAAATCAACATAAACAAAACATAAACTTATACTAAAACATAATTAAGAATTCGAGTACAACCCTCACCCTATAGATGAGAAATTTAGCTTCTCATGGTCATTGCAAAATAAAAAGAACATAACTTACAACCCAATTGAGGATGGATGAAACTCTACCTCCTTAGATGACGCCTTCTTCTCCTGCTTGGCTTCCGATGACTACCCTTCTCTCTCTAAGTACTCTCTAACTAACCTAGCAATAAGGATTGCTAATATCTTTTTTATGGACTTAACACAATTAAATACGCACACTAAATCCTATTACAAGAGAGATATTTATAGCCTTCCTAAATGAGAGATGGAGTAGTGGAGGTAGTGAATCTTCAATAAATACTATTTATAAGACTTTTCACCATGCCAAAAAAAATATCAAGTATTTATACCTAACATAATAAGTATTTGAGGAGAGATCCACTTACAACATTTTATAGTTACAACATTTTACAACTTGATTTTTCAAAGTCAAACAGTTAATCCAAACCGTTCAACAATATCTCTATATTAAAATGTGCTTGGAGATCAAATTTTACATTTTTTTTGAATTTTTTTGACTATTTATTAAGTATTTTACAAAATTGTTGTTTTCAGGCCATTGAATTTTGTACTCATCTTAATAGATAGTAAAAAAGTTCAAATAAATGTAAAATTTGATCTCCAAGCACATTTTATATAAATATCATGTTGAACATTTTGGATCAACTGTTTAGATTTTGAAAAATCATGTTGTAAGATGTTGTAACTATAGAATGTTGTAAGTGGATTTCTCATTTAAGTATTTATACCTATATACTTTCAAGTCTTATACTTAATCTTTTAAGTCTAAATACTTAATGTTGTCCCTAACGGCACCTAGAAGGGGGGTGAATAGGTATGTTTAAAATTTAACCCCAACAACTTGTGACTAGGTCGGATAGACAAGTTCTAAAGTCGTTCATGTGTTTAACTAATTTAACTAATATATCTACTCTAAGTTCTTGGCGGAATCAACAACTTGTAAATTAAATAACAAATGAATATAAAAGTACAATAATGTAAATAGATAGAGTTAGAGAAAGTGACACAGGAGTTTGTTAACGAAATTCAGTCACCAAAGGACCTACATCTCCTGGGCAATGCAACCTTAAGAGCAACCTTAAGAGGCGCGCATTTCTATTACTCAATGAAGAAAGGAATACAAGTTGTGACCGGTACCAGACAACACTCCTGCGGTCCACACACACGACAGTTTGAGCACAACAGCTCAAAGGAAAAAAAAGGTGAGCACGCAGGCTTCGGTATAAGGTGAGCTACTAGGCTCTGGTATGAGATGAGCTCGTATACTCTAAGTTCAGACAATCAGTGGCTTCACTCTAATTTCACAGTGAATCAAGTTAGGTGAAGTATATATGAGGTTGCTGGAGAGATAATTAAAGTTTGAGCACAAGCAACAAATGGACTAGGCTAAACCTCTCAAAATGATTCTAAAGTATAAGATTTGTGAGGGTATGTTCTCTCATCTATGAAACAGGAGACATAGCCCACTATTTATAGTGAAATTCAAAGGAGATCCAACGACTCTTTGCAGATCACAAGATCTACAACATAATGGTTTAGCCTATTTTGCTTGTGCCCAAGTTTCCAGTAATGATCATACTCGGTTATTTGAATTTTGAATTTGATATCCAGCCAAGCAACAGCTAGACTCGGGTGATCTCAACCTCAGATATAATTTACCATATTTTTGGACATAAATAAAAATTACAACACAAAAGGTAAAGTATGATCTTCGTAATCTTCATAATCTTGATCTTCATATGATCCTCTATAATCTTCACGATTTAGCATCCCATCAATATCCGACATTCCAAATGGCTTATGTGAATCTTTCATCAGATCATATGTATTAAATCATTCCTTGTAGCTCGAGGAAATCATGTAACAAATTATCTTGTGCAGCTGGTCATGTTTCGACTTGTTATGATAAACACTTTGATTTTCTTTGACCTTCGGAGGCGACTTGTTACGCCAACTTGTCATGATATGAACTGTTGACTTGTGTTGACCTTTGGCCGTGACTATTAAACTTGCACATATTCTCAAACAGGGAAACTGTAAAATTCAATAATTATATGTTTTACAAATTAGTCAAACAACATAGAAGATTACTTACAACAACACTTAAGCTTTCAAGTATTTATACCTAGCATATTATGTCTTTATACATTGCATATCAAGAAGAAGAAATAACAGCGGAGCACATATAACCGGAAAGTACTTCAATATGAATCTTATTGAAAGAGAAAAGTGAAAGTTGAATTTGATATAACATATTATATATTTTAATTTTTATCTAACATACCAAATGTGCACGGCAAAAAATAAAAAAAATGAAAGTTGAATTTGATTAAAAAAAAAAACTCCATAAGTACACAAAAAAAATTTAGTTAGAAAATTCTTGAAAGACAGAAAACAGGAAGACTAGATAATTAATTCTCTTATTATTAATGCCGATTGTTATATTATTCAGATTGATATTATTAATGTCGATTGTTTTATTTTATTATTCATGACAAAGGCTTTATTTAGATTGTTATTCAAATTGATCGCTTTAGTATTCAGTCAAATAAAATGAGGACGTATTCGAGTTGACCGGTCAACTAATGTGATATTAATAATAATATGGATAGAGGAATAATCAATATATCCTCTCCTTTTATTTTACTTTAACTTAACTTGCAATCATCAAAATGGTCAATCCAAACGCATTTGCACGCCGCTTGTCATACACTTGCATTATAATTCAGGTAGGTCTCAAGGTATCCAAAACTTTTGTTAATGGAAGTCGCTTTTGAGGTGTATTACTATGGATATAAATGTGCTTGTTTTGTGTGTGTGTGTGTGTGTGAAGGTTAGTTGCTTCAAGTGTTTATTAATAATTTTATTGATAAAAAAAATGAACTTACAACGAGTCAAATGACTCTAAACCTAAATCCATTATTTTATTCTCACAAAATTCTCCAAATTACTCTAAATAACTCTAATCTCACTCATATACACTCATAATTATCCTATTACCTTTCCCTATCGCTCTCTACGACCGGATCCGCTTTTTCGACCGCTGCTGCGCTCCGACGACCGGATCTACTCACCCGCGCTCCGAAGGGATCACAGGACCCTGTTATTTCAATCCTAGCCGTTCAAACTTTTTCATGCACGAATCTCAAGAAAAAACGTTTTTCGTGCCCAAATTTCGACAAAGGTCAACAACTAGAATCGGAATAATAATCCTGTGATCCCTTTAGAATAACAACATATTTATTTTCGCATTACTATTAGTATTTACTATTTACTACTCGATTGGCACCATAAGGGCCTGTTCGGCGCCAACTCAAGAATGAGCATGAGTGTAGGATCAAAAAAAATTTGAACTAAATTTTGCTGTTGCCGTGAGAAAAAAAAAATTCACTCACGGCAACAGAGTGCGCCGAACAGGCCCTAAAAATGAAAACGAAGGTTGGTGCAATATAAAATGGATGTTAGTGTTATTAATCCCCGGTCGCGGTCATAGTTGAATTTGACTTTGAATTTATTGGATTTGGGGTTGCTTTGAATCAATTTTCAGAGAAACCGGAGAGAAAAAACAATTTACCTTTGACAAAAAGGGGTTGCACGTGCTTTCAAATCAAATATAAAATATATAATTAATTAAGGCACGTTTAAATAAGGTCTATATCTTTACCCTCTTTCCAGGTTATTTCCTTCTTTCTATTCTTTACTCAATCACTCTTCTTCAATCGAGACTTTAATCAGCCTTATAATATTATAATTATAATCTAATTAAATGTACAATTGATACCAGATTAAAGAGAAAATTTTACAGTATAATTAAATTGATAAATTTAGAATCACGTTCAGCTTGCTTAGTTAAGATGTAAATGCGAAATTGGATGGATGATTTCAATCAAGTATTAGAAAATAGGTGCTTGAATTTGTCAACTCAAAAAAGAAAATAAATTGATAAAAATGAATTTATGTTATCTTGAACTTCCATTGAGATTAAGATTGACTGCAAATCATTTTTTTTTATCAAAATATGTTTGATAGCATTATTAACATGCAAGCGTTAAAATTATCACAAGTTGACGGACAGTATAGTTTCTGTTGAATCTCTTAAAAAAAGCAACAACTAGAACCTTTTTGGACCTGTTAATTCAAAAGGTTTCAGAACATATTTGGGCCTTGTCTTAAAATGTTGGGCATTTTGTACTTGCTCATTCAAGTGTGAATTTTTGTGGCGGTACAAAATGGAGTGAGGGTGGTCTGATACTGATAGTATCATCTCAAAATCGTAGCCGTTATATTTACATCAAGATTTGTACGTACTTGATCAATATGAATCTTGATGCAGATCAGATGGCGGCTCTGACCTAGGGCTGTAAATGAGCCGAGTTTGAGCGAGTTACTCCCAACTCGAACTCAGCTCATTAAATAAATGAGCGAGTCAACTCAAGTTGAGATGGTAATAACGAGTTGTAGAGTCAACTCGAACTCAGCCCGTTATCAACTCGAGTTGGCTCACAACTCATTTATAACTCGTTTAACCAGTTAATTATATACTACTAGTAAAAGAATTTATCAGTATCTAGCAATTTTTCATACAGCAGCTTAACAAAAATAATTTATGGGATTTATTGTGACCAATGCTATGTAAATTGAGTTATAAATGAGCGAGTTGGGGTAAGACAGCTCATTTATTAAACAAGTCAGCCAACTCGAGTTAGAACTGACACGAGTTGTAAATGAGCGACTTAAAGCGAGCTGTAAATGAGCGAGTTACGAGCAAGTTACAAGTTTGAGTAATTTTGCCCAGTCCTACTCTGACCTGACATTAGACCGCCTCTGATTTTGCACAGAGCATCGAGGTTTCACTGATATGACAATTCATTACGAGTCCGGATCCCCTAAAGTAACCCAATTTTGAGTTTAGACGTGTACGGTGCCTATTCGGTGGTAGCGCAGGGGCCAGTATTATTTGTGGGGTCCAAGCTCTTTAAGATTCGTGTTAGAGCATCTTGGACGGTTTGGATCAAAACTTAAAAATTGAGTTAATGCACTGGATCTGAATTCATTCATTACCTAATAATTATTATCAATAACAGTTGGTGTAAATATTCACAATGTATTTCTTCCAACAACTCGTTACACGAAATTGTACAGAGAAACAATTTATGGAAGATCAGATATCAATTTGAAAGTTTGTGGTTTCGTTGACACTTTCCAATGGTTCTTTTCATTGGTACTTTCCTATCTGTTTCCAGCCGGACACAGATAACATACTTAAATAGGTACCGCCAAAAATAGCGCACGAGAGCATTGACGGTTGAAATAAAAAATAATAAAAAATGCATGTCATTATTAAGATAAACCCCCGTAACTTTCGGATATTTCTTCTACGAAATGTTTTTTGAGTTTTCCTTCATTTAGACCCCTCAAAAAGGGGAAATTTTTATATTACGTATACTAATTTTTTGTTGCAAGGCTTTTAGACATGGGAAAAAAAAATATTAAACTGAATAAATTGTGTAAAAGTTAGCTTTCTTAATTTCTACTATTTAGTGTTAAATATTGACAATTTGCTATTTTAGCTACTCGTGGTTCATTATAAAATATTTGTTGTCATTTTTTTTTACTGATTATCGGATTGATGAATTAAAAAGTTTACTTTAATATTTCAAATCATATTATATGATATTCTTGTTGATAACAAATGTTGTGAACTTATTAGTATTAATTTGTGGAATTTTCTGTTTGCGTCTTGAAAGATATATATTTGAACACATTCATTAGATTGCCATCTTCAAAGATATGTATAGTCATGCAATGATTCTATATTATTTTTATAAAATATATCAAATTATAATTTATCATTTTTCTATGTAAGTTAGACAATGTTAAAGATGTTAACATATTCTATATCTAACTTGTATAAACTATAGCTAACTACCCGTGATGAAGCAAGGCTTCAGACCTAATTAAGTATTCAATAATTTTATTAATTGATAATGTTATCATCTCTTGTTCAAAGCAACAATATATTAAGATGTGTGTTGTTCAAACTTACTGTCAAAATATTATACATGTATACATCAAATTAGAAATACAATATAATTAAATAAATGATGTTGATGTAATGCGACACCTTGCATCTAGTATAATAATATAAAACAGTTGTGGCATCGTAATGTTAAAAAAAAAATTTTTTTTTGGAGAGTTGTTAATAAATAAAACATGTTTATACATTGCTATTAGACTTATTTGGAATCCAGGAATTGGATTGTAGCTTATAATAATTTTATTTTTGATTGTGATTCATTAGAAGACTCAGGGGCAGACCCAGAGTGTTCCAGGGGGGGCAACTGCCACCCCCCCCCCCCCCTCCCCCTCTAGACGTTTAATTTGTAATTCGAGTTAAATTTAGGGTTAAAATTGAAATAAATCTGTTGAATTTTGATTGGTAATTAGAATTATAAGTCAGAGCATCAGAAATTACAAGTCAAAATATTGGAAAGTATAAGTTAAAGCATTGTTTTTTATCGAGTACCCAATTGGTTAATGGATTTAAACCCGATTAGGTATTTAAACCCGATTCGATATTTTTTTGCTCCCCTGACGAAAATCCTGGATCTGCCCCTGAGAAGACTTATGGCTTATTGATACATCTATTCCTCTAAAAGATAAATTATTAGTGGAATTATTAAGAGGGGCTATACTATGAACTATTTGGTTAGAGAGAAGTAGAATCTGTTTTAATGATTTTCACCTTCTCTCTATTAGGCTATTGGATCTAAGATTATTTGTTTATCTACTTTTTGTGCCAATCTAGATCTTGATAATTCTTTTCTTAAATTAAGTCTAACGCTTCTCTCTGATGTTAAGAATCTCCCAGACCTAATTATGGAGGAAGATGACAGCAGCCAGGACACAACTCAGGTAGTGGACCTTCTATTGTCCATTGCCAGAGAGGAGTCCAGTGAGAAAATAACTACTCAGGTTTTTGGATCTGACAACCCCCAAATCTAATGTCTGAAGAAGAGTTGGTTGAGGAGGATGAAGTTAATTAGGAAGAACTGGCTTGACTGTTGTCTTTGGATTGTTATGTTTTGTTAGTTTGATGTTTTGTGTATTTGTGTAGTTATTTTATTTGATATAGGAAGTTTATTTTAGTTGTTTGATTGTTTGAACAGCAGTATAACTTATTGTATTTGATTTTGGTATCTATTTTGGATATCAGATCAGGTACATTTAATTTCAATATGAAATCGGTAGAATATCTCCACTATTATTACAAAAAAAAAAAACGTGATTGTGATAAGTTCACATGAATTATGACAATAAAGTATTTTATACATATTCGTGGTCATTCTTGTGACTATCCATCAAATGGTGCATTTTAAAAATCGGAAAAATTAACAAGCAAGACGAAATCAGTCAAAATGTCAAACTAACCGCGATCGAGTCAAAACCATTTTCAAAGTCCACATAAATTTTACTTTCTTTTAGAATCTTTGACTTAACGGTGCTTTTTATTTTAAACTAACCGCTATGTAGGTACCATAAATCAAACTAACCGCTATGTAGGTAGCATGATCACGCATACTTTCTGGTGGAATCCTTGTGCCCCGAAATTTTTAAATATAATCTCATCTAAATAAAAAAATTACCGAATCTTGACAAAATATCTTATAATTTAATTTATGGTCGGCAACGTGAATGCGAATTCCAAATTCATCAAACAAAATAGATAAAGTATCTTATAATTTAAATATACTAGAAGCACTATGAAACATTTTTTTTTTTGACAAGATTTTTTCTGGTTGTAAAAAAAATTAAATTATTTTTTGGTGTGTTACTGGAAAAAAATAAAAATACTTCGGATTTGAGTTATTGATCCCGGTTCAAAAGTCACTTCTAGAAAAATAAAGAAATTATCGTGATCTTTCTAGTACATTCAAATTCTAAGGTACTCCATCTATTTTAATATATTCCTAAAATCACTTCTAGATAAATAGATGGAGTACCTTATAATTTGAATGTACTAGAAGGATCACGATATTTTTTTATTTTTCTAGAAGTGACTTTTGAACCGGGATCAATAACTCAGATATAAAAAAAAAATTCTAGTAACACACTAATAGGTTAATTTCTTTTACAGCCGGAATAAATCATGCCTGAAAAATGTTTCGTAGTGCTTCGGTATATCTAACTTATAAGATACTTTATCTATTTTATTTGATGTTCCTTCTAACATATTCAAATTATAATTTATTCTTTCTATTTTTAAAATAAAACAAACCTATTAAAATGAAAAGATGATATGCGTTGAATTCTATGAATCTGATGAATTTGGCGGTCCGCAATGTTAAATGGCGGAGTCCAAAAATGGATCCACCATTTGACGTTGCGGGCGTAGTAAATTTCGAATTTTCAGAATTCAGTGGCCTTTTGGTTTATCATTTTTTGAACAAGGGTATTTTTAAAAATTTCAGCCTTGTGCCACTTTTGAACACTATTTATTCAATTTTTTTAGTTAGCATTTAAAAAGAAAATACAGAGATGATATATTTTGTTTAAAATTTTAATTTTGATTGAAACCCAGATATTATCTTAGCACTATTCAAATATGACAAACAAATATTATAACTACGCACTACCAATCTCATTTTGGACACTTTATGTTTAATTTCATTTGATTGCACTGATAATATCTGCGTACTATTTTTTATGGTGCTCAATAATATATATGTTCCGGTCAAAATTAAAAAATAAACTCAAACTCTGTCTTTTTCTTATAAATGCTAACTAAAAGAAATTCGGTATTATTTGTAGTCCAATTTCCTCTTGTGTTTCCCGCTAGGAGGTGTTTTCCTGACTTCAGATGGTGTTGTTCTTTCTTTCTCACCCTTACCACTGTTGTTCTTGACTTGAGAAAGAAGTAATAAACATCTGTACAATATAGTTCCATCATTATAATGTTGAAAAGCCAATAACATATCAAGTAAAAAAAATCTTATTGATTTCTTAGAAGAGATATCAGTCTGCTTCTCATCACTTTTAGTGCTAACATGTGGAACTTTAATCTCTCTATGAGCTACAAAAAAAGACAAAACATATAATTAAGGATGTGCGTAATGAATCTTTCAATATTAATACTGAAATATTAAAGTATAAACAATGGTACATCCAACTATTTATTCCTATAAATTTAATAAAAAGAACTTACGTGATTCCATTAACCTCTTGCTTATGTGGTTACGCTATTTAAGAGCAGTAATAAACTCAACCAATTTACTTGCAGATGTCTGATGAAGCCAAAACATATAGCGAAAATCACTATCTTTTTTTTCGAAAAATAGCGAAAAGCGAATGCAAAGTAGCTATTTTTCCGATTTATTTACCGCAAATGTGTTTTTAGGTCTTTTTGGCAGGTGTTTGAGAAATTTACGTATTTAGCGCAAAAACAGAGCAAAACTGTCATATTTAGGCGATTTCTGAATAAGGCGTCAAAATGGGACACTACATGGAGCATGCAACACCTCACACGAAGTGCACAAAATGCGAGATAACAAAAATACAAGAAAATCCTCTAAGTCAGGAAGCCGTGCCCCCTCCATGCCGCACGATCCGTGGACTGTCCTAAAAATAGACAATTTCTCTAATGGGCCTTCCAGAAGGATGAATTCCTGATGGGCCTTCTAGAATGATGCGTTTGCTTCAGAGACAAGCTATCATAGCTATTTTTGGCTTCATCTATCCAATCGTTCTATAAAAGCCCCCCGCCCGCAATTTTTATTAATATCTAAAAAAATTTCAAAATTTATAAATCTATAGTCATTTTAAAGTTATTTCTAAATATGTCCGATCCGGAGAATTATTTTCCAGATTTAGCGTCTCTTTCCGGAAAATAATTCTCCAGATCCAAATATTTACTTTCTGGAGAATTATTCTCCGGATTTGAGTTTTCTTTTAATTAATCAGAAAATGTTATGATTTATTTTTTTTTTGTATTGAAATATTATAAATATTTTATATATTTCTTTAAAAATAGATGGAATACTATATAATTAGATTTATTAGAAAGACTGCGATAAATAATCCGGAACAACATTTTTCAGAACGGATTTTTTTGCGGCTGTAAGAAAAATTAAAATATTTCTTTGTGTGTTATTGGAAAAAAAATAAAAAAAAGTTTTGAATATGAGTTATTGATCCCGGTTGAAAAGTCAATTCTGAGTAAATAAAGAAAATATTATGGTCCTTCTAGTACATTTAAATTATAAGATATTGTATCTGTTTTGAAAAAAAAATTAATATGAAATCATTTCGTGTCAGAGTAAATTCTTATTTTTTCGAAAATAAAAGGACCACGATATTTTTTGTATTTATTCAGAAGTGACTTTTGAACCAGGATCAATAACTCAAATTCAAAATATTTTTATTTTTTTCCAATAACACACAAAGAAATATTTTAATTTTTTTTACAGTCGCAAATAATCCAGTCTGAAAAATGTTAACCCGGGTTATTTGTCACCGTCTTTATAATAAATCAAATTATATAGTATTTTATCTATTTTTTAAAGAAATATATAAAATATTTTGAATATTTCAATACAAAAAATAAATAAATTATAATATTTTCTGTTTAATTTAAAAAGAAAAAGAAAATTTAAATTCGAAGAATAATTCTTCGGAACAGCAAATTTGGAGAATAATTTTCCGACAATTGAATCGATAATAATTTTTCAGAAAGTAAGATTGGATCCGGAAAAATTATTCTCCGAATTGAATATAATTAGAAATAAATCGAAAATAGATATAGATTGTTAAATTTTGATTTTTTTTTAATATTAATAAAATTTTCGGACAGGTCCTCCTATAATCCAACGTCAGGGGTGCACCGGATAAGTTCAAATCTGACTTCAGGGGTGCACTGGGATCTCCATCGATAAATTATGTGGCCCGCACTGCTTAGAAGTGATAGTAGTCGTTACAGATAAACAAGACATCACGCCGCTCCCAATGTTAATTAATACAATAAGTTACAGGTTACAGCCGGACAGCCCCACCACAATCCAAAGGAAATAAATATGCTGTTATTCTCTCACACATTGCATCCCACGTTGTTATACTTATTACACATGTCCAACTCGGAAAATCAACAGAATAAAATGTAAATAATCGTAGAAACAGAAGAGAATAATCCTATTTCCCGTTATTTAATTTCATCACAAGGAACCACCCGTGCTTCGTTCCTCTATCCAGGAACCCTCCTCGAAGACCCGGTCTCTCTCCCTCTATTTATATACCTCTTCTCACTCTCTTTACCACTCAAAACGGAAAGCTATCAATCAACATTCAACAGCCACTGCACACTGCACTTGTCTTTCTCATGGCCTTCTCCTCTGACAGTCTCTCCTCTCTCGACCTTATCCGCTCTCACCTTTTCGGTGAATCCGGACCGCAATCATCCAACCTGATCCTAGAGACAACTCAAACTCAAACCCTCGACGAATCGAGGAAGTACCGGGGTGTTAGACAGCGGCCGTGGGGTAAGTATGCGGCTGAGATCCGTGACCCGAACCGTCGCGGGTCTCGGGTCTGGCTTGGTACCTTCGACTCCGCTATTGAGGCGGCACGGGCCTATGACAAGGCTGCCTTTAAGCTTCGAGGGTCCAAGGCTATACTCAACTTCCCCAACGAAGCGGGATCCTTGTCAGGATTGAAATCCGAATCCGAATCCGAATCGGGATCAGGATCGGAGTGCCATCTCAGAGTTATACCTCCGATCCCTCTTCCTCCAAAGAGAAAGATAGAGATGGAAGTTGGAGTGGAGAGAAAGTTGAAGAAGGAGAGAACCGACGGTCAAGATTTGACGCCGCTCAGCTGGGAAGGGTATGATCTGAAGGGGATTTTTACCCTCCCGCCTCTGTCGCCGATGTCACCGCATCCGAGTATGGGTCTGTCTCAGCTCATTGTTAGCTAATCGGGTCGGGTTCGTTAATTTCCGGACCCAGATACCAGGTGCTATACGTCCCCGGATCCATTTGATTCAGTGGGATTTGGACTCAAGCTGGGGCTGGGAAGGAAATTAATTAGTGCACTGTTGTTTGATTCCTTGGTTCTTTTATTTGTTCATCTGTTTAATATGCTTAGCTGTAATTGCACTTAAGCAGGATGTATATAAAATTACAGCTATATATCAGATGCAATTTATGAAATCTCTCCTAGCCAATTCCTTCATATATATATATTTTTTTTTAAAAGAGGCATATTAGCCCATTTCATTTCTGAAATCAGATAATTACATAGTCCAGTTCAAAACAATATCAAAAAGCTAAGCTGATCTCCAGTTGCATAGCAAGACAACAAGCATAAAGCCCAAACACATGAGCTATCAATACACCAAAAGTATGGTAGATTAGCACTAACTAAACCACATAGTAATTTGCTGGTAAAGACAAAACAAAATAGGTTGGTCTTCTTCATTCAGGTGCCATATTCTCATCTGGGTCTTGGTAAACAACCATCTCCAAAGGCATATAGCTAGCCAGAGGGATCGCATCTTCCATCACTGGCAGCCATTCCACTGCCGCAGCTTGAGTGTTGGGGGGAAGAGCACCTATCCAAAAAAGCACCAATGATTTTATCATTAATATCAGTTGTCTAGCTGTTTTAGGAGGTGTATTATTAAAACAAAGCTCATTTCTATGTTTCCAGATACTCCAACAGAATGCACTAAACACAATTAAAAAACCTGTTCTTGGCACAGCAGAAAGGGTATAAGCATAATGTATAATATCTGTGTAAGTATCCCATGTTTGCATGATATATTGACTTTGACCTAACCAAAACCAAATTTGTTGAGAAAGAGGGCATTTAAGGAACAGGTGAGTCACTGTCTCAGTTTCAGGACATAACAAGCATTGTAGATCCCCAACCCACCCTTTTGTAGCTAAGTTGCTTTTAGTCAAAATTCTATTATTTTGAGTAAGCCACATGAATACCTTTATTTTAGGAGGTATTGGTAAGGTCCACCATAGGAGGGGTAAAATGGGAACAATCCCTCTAAAATTAAGAAATTTATACAATGAGCTAGTAGAAAACTTCCCTGATGGGTCCCATCTCCAAGACACTGTATCACTATCGTGTGTAAAAGAGGTGACACTGATAATTTGTAAAATTTCTAACCAGTCAAGGTAGTTGGCCCCAGTGAGTGTATTGCTAAATATAATGTTGGAACCCTATGAGTTGACCACCTCTGCTAATTCAATATTTTTATTCCTGCATAATTGGTATACAAAAGGGAATCTAGTAGCTAATGAGCAGTTTAGATACCAAATATCAGTCCAGAATTTAACTCGAGATCTGATCCCTGGTTGATAAATCACACTAATATTGCCTATATATTCTAACTTACTAATACTAGACCAGAAAGGAGATAATGGAGTGGAAGGAGATGTATCATACTTATATTGAATCATAGATTTCCACATCCCTTGATAAGCATCATTTTTATATTTCCACCACCACTTTAATAATAAGGCTATATTCATCTCATTTAAATCTAGAACCCCCATCCCCCCAAACTGTTTGCCTACACAAATTGTCTCCCAATTCATCAATGCGTATTTAAATTTTTTTTCTGACCCTTGCCACAAGAACCTACGTCTAATTTTATCTATTTCTTTGAGTACAGTAACTGGGATTCGAAAGACAGACAAGGCATATAAAGGTATAGAAGTTAATACTGAATTAAGTAGAGTAGCCCTACCACCTATTGATAAGAGCTGGCCCTGCCAACTGGGGAGTCTATGTTCTATCTTATCTAGTAAGAACTGCCAATCAGCAACTGATAATTTATTCTTATGTAGTGGAAGACCTAAGTATCTAATAGGGAAATTTCCCTTCTGACATCTAAAGAGCTGATGGAGATTGTTTGATTCAGGAGTATTTAAAGTGTACATTTCAGTCTTGTCAAAATTCATTTTAATACCAGACAAAGCTTCAAAAGCAAGCATGGCCCACTATGCATTTTCTACATTAGTTTCATTGGCTGCTAAAAAAAGTATGGTATCATCTGCATAGTGGCAGTTTGTTACTGCTAAGTGATCTATACATGCTGGTCCTATACCTTGTATCACATTAGCATGTCTACCCTTATTAAATATCCTACTTAACGTATCTGCTGCTAGTATGTATAGGAATGGGGACAAAGGGTCCCCTTGTCTAACACCTCTTTTACAATAAAAATATTCTGTGAGTTCTCCATTAATGGTAAGACAGGACTGTGAACTATTAAGCCAAAGTGTGATCCATTGAATCCATCTTGTGCCAAAGTTCCTACTATGGAATACTTCTAGGAGGTACTCCCAATGAATCTTATCATATGCTTTTTCAAAATCTATCTTAATAACTACTCCTGGTTGTTTACTAAGTTGACATGAATGTATAATTTCTTGACTAAGGATCATATTATCTAAGATGTATCTATTTTTGAGAAAGGCTGATTGACTTGGGTCAATTAGCCTTGGCATAACTTGTTCCATCCTAATAGTGAGTAATTTAGACAGAATTTTAAAACTACAGTTTACTAAACTAATAGGCCTAAATTTCTTGATTAGAGTAGCTCCTTTTTCTTTTGGAATAAGACAAATGCAGGATTTATTAAGTTTATGTAAATCTAGTTTATGTTCATAGAAATAGTGTAGGAGAAGCATGAGATCTGATTTAACTAAATCCCAGAAAAATTGATAGAACTTAAAACTAAAGCCATCTGGGCCAGGGGCCCCATTTGGTTCAGATGAGAATACTGCATGTTTAAGTTCAGTTTCTGTGAAAGGTCTCTCTAAAGCCCCTTGTTCAAAATCTAAAAGTATATCCTTGGGATCCCAAAATTTTTTATCTAAGTGTCCAAATTTAAATCCTGAGGTTCCTAATAATTCTTTGTAGTAATCTAAGGCATGTTCTTTTATTTCAGTCAAGTCATTGGTCAATTGACCATTTATTTCTAGAGTATGTATCATATTTTTCCTAGATCTATGTGTAGCTATAGTGTGAAAAAATTTAGTATTGGAATCCCCTTGGTCCAACCATTGTTGTTTAGATCTAGTTTTCCAATAGGTTTCTTCTTCTTGATAAATAACATCTAACCTATTTTTACTATCTAACCATTGTTGTACTTCTAAAGGAGTAAACTCTCTATTTTCTCTAATAATCTCTAAATCATGTAAGATAGATGTTAATTGAGTTTTTTCTTTTTTCTTTTGACCATAAAAGTTTCTACACCAACCTTGAATTTTCCTTCTAATATGTTTAAGTTTCTTATTCCAACTAGCTGCAATATCAAGTATTGATAAAGATTTTTCATCCCACCATTTGTGCATGAGTCTAACAAATTCTGCTTGTTCAGTCCAAATAGGATCAAATCTAAATTTATGAGGTTTAGAAGGAGTGTCATTAGAAGTTTGAAACAGTAATGGGCAGTGATCAGATCCAGTACTATGGAGGTCAATTATTGTGCTGGAAGGATATTTTTGATCCCAAGCCAAAGAGGTGAACACTCTATCTAAGAGTACAAAATGTCTTCCATTATTCCATGTATATTTCCTAGTCTGTAATTTGTGTTCTATCAAATGATGTGTATTAACAAATGAATTAAACTGTCTACTTAGAGGTACATCAAAATTAGGACCAGATTTTTCCTCTTTCTTTCTGATTGAGTTAAAATCTCCACATATCAGCCACAAATCTCTATTGGGATTTTTAATTTGAGAAAGTTCCTCCCAAAAGGATTGTTTAAGTTGTCTTAACACTGGTCCATATACTATGGTGATTTGCCATTGAGAGTTGTCTCCTTTGTGTTCTATTAAAATATCTAGACAAAAGGTATGTTTGGTATGGTTTATAATGTTTACTTTATTACTATCACATCCAAACAGGATGCCTCCTGATCTTCCTTTTGAAGGTAGCCAAACCCACTGATCTAACCTATGTGATAAGTTCTTCAAAGTTCTATTATTAAATGTTTCTTTTTTTGTTTCCTGTATTGCCACCATGTCTACATGATGATGTACTATGAGTTCTCTAAGAATCTGTCTTTTCCTACTAGAATTTAATCCCCTACAATTCCAGTTCAAAAGATTGACATTCATGGATATGAGGAAGGTTCTCTACTAGTGGAGCCATGAGCTATAGAGTAATCTACATTATCTACATTATTAGAAGCATCTAAGTCTGCTAAGGTAATAGTAGCTAATTGAGAGGGTGGCCTAGGGGAACTAAGTATATTGCTAACCACTACTTCAAACTTAGCTCTATCCATCTGTTGCATACATGCAATGATAAGAGGTCTATCTTCAGCACTATTGCCTAAATTAATTTGATACACTAAGAAGAGATCAATTATTTGTGCTATAGTTAATCTAGAGTATGGAAATGTCTTAATTAAGCTCATACCTGAAGAGCTGCTACCAGGGTCAGTCTTTCTCCTCTGAGCCTTACTCATAGCTGAGGTGGGGTCAGCTTGGACAGTGACTCTAAGGCTTCTTCTTGGTGGGTCTGCCTTTTTGCCTCTCCTGGTGTTGCTCTCAATCACAGCAGGTGTAGTCACTATATCTGAGTCAGAGATGTAAATGGCCTTAGCTGGGGAGCAGCCCCCAGCACTTCTCAGCCTCTTCCCAATGCCACTGGGAGTCCCAGTCTGGTGAGTGTTACCCCTGCTACTGGATGAACCAGTAAGCTTCTTACCAGGTGTGGTAAGTGCATTCTGACCAGTTTTTTTGAGTATTTTAGAAGAGAGCCTAATAGATAGTGGGTGTGTTTTCTTCCTGCCCCAGGTAAATTTCTTTTTGGGAACAGGGGTACTATTGGTTGATGGAGGGATAGGGTCAGACACTCCTGTTGCAGCTGTTTTAGCAGGTGCACTGTTGTGTCCTTTAGCAAGGAGCCTGAATCTAGCAATCTTGGCTAGTATTGTTTCAGACTCATCTTCAGCATCACTGTTGGTGGCTGTTGCCACAGTGACCTGTGGGGACAGGGTTTCAGCAGGTTGGTGTTGTTGGATTTCTGGGTCTGGGAGTGAGGAAGGAAGATGAACTATTGGAGAGTGAAGTGCACAGAAGGATCAGCAGGAGGGGTGAGAACAGCAGGAATATCAGTAGGAGGTGGTGCTGTACCTGATGGAACAGTGCTGGGCCCAGCCCCTGCATCACCAGTTTGCTCACTTAACATAGCAGCCCAAGAAAGTATATCCATAACCTCATCTACTATCTCTGCCTCAACTTCCATCTCTATGTTCTTCTCTCTATCTTCAACATTTTTTGATCTGCCAGAATCGCCTAAAACCATAGGAGTGTGTGATGGCATAGTGGCATCCAAATTCACCATTCGGACACTCCCCCCCCCATACTTGTGTTGGTGTTCTCAGTTGGCGGTTGTCCTGGGATTGGCCCAATACCCGGCCCCCTTCTCTCACTAGCCCCAAATTCGGTCCCGTTTGGGTAAGGGCGCCCTTGTTTACGCCTAGCCCAGGCATTAAGTCCCTCAGTTTTCTCCGTTTCTACTTCGATATCTATGTTAAAGAGAGACATAACCCCTGCTGGATCACGATAAGGTACCAGGTGTGATTTGGGAAGTAACTTGAGATCACAGATGGCCATCTTGACACGGACAAAACGGACATCATACCCGCTCTGAGTAGCGGGGTCAATTTCTTGCACAAAAGCTCCAAATGGGTTGAAGACCCGATCGTAGTCCGCAAACTCATCCATAAAGATCGGGAAGTTATAAATGCGTACCCAGTGTGTTTGTAGAGGAATACCTTGACCAAACTCGCGCTCCCAGGCGATGATCGGAAATTGCACGTCACCAAGTCGGAGGTAACCTCGCGCTGCCACCGAATCCAGCCAGGTTGGGTTAGGAGCTTTTATCAGGTATTTGAATTCGTCAAAGACAGAAGCAACCCACCGGTGCTGATCAAATTGGCTGCGGAGTACCGTTTCCACCTTCTCGGGTCCCCACGCTGCGATGTCATCTAAGACGAAGCTGAGCATGAGATTTGCTTCGATCGCCTGAGATAGAGGAGTGGCAACAAGTGTAACTAGCGGCGGAGTGATCGACATTGGAGGAAAATTGTCGGCGCGAGGTCGCCGCACGATCGCACGTTCTGAGTATTGTGTGCTAGGGTTAGTGGTAGAGGAAGACAGGTTTGGGATCTGAATCGGTGCTGAGTGACATTCGGACGCTTTATGCCCCAATCGGTTGCACCCGAAACATTTTTGCTTGTTTCGACAAGATCGCGCCAAGTGTCCAGGATCCCCACATTTCATACATATCGGATGGCGTGGAGTCGATTTTCTCCGAATCTCTGCAATTTTTTGTCTAACTCTTGTGGCATCGGATCGAGGTTGAGTGGAATGGATGCGCTGTCTATGCGATGCTGGATTCTTCTGTGTAATCGCACTATACGACTGTCGAACTGGGACAGGGTTCCCTGATTGGGAAAAAACCGCCATTAATGGCGCAGAAGATCCCTCGCTGCCTGGAGAAGCGAATTTTTGTCGAAAGCGATCACACAACAAGCCCAAACGTGCTTTCTGGGCTAGAGCCATGCTTATTATCTATTCACTTTTGTTTTTTGTTCCTATTTATTTTCAATTTTTCCTATTTTTTTTCGATTTTTTCTCTTGTTTCTTTTTTTTTTCAATCGATCTCCATTCATATACCTCACAATGTGATCTCAATTTAGTTTGGCATGCATTTTTTTCCGTGAGAAATAGATGAAATTGGACTAAGTTTTTCTATATTTTTCAAATCCATGTTCATTTATTTTTCAAACTTCTCTATATTTTCTTCTCAATCTTTTTATTATCAGTATAATTTTTTGAAAAAAAAAAAATGCAACCTCAAACTCAAACTCTATTTCAGCACATATCTATAATCATTTCCGTACATATTCATAAGTTCTTGCAAATTAAATAGAAAATTTTCAAACCTGTAAAATCTCATGAGATACGGACATGCCCTTAATCTTATACTGTTAATCATATTCGGATGACCAAAGATGGCGGATTTGGATCACCCAAAGCAAATGTCACATTTGAAGGATGGATGACAACGCTGACAGAACCATGTAAAAGAAATGGGTCAATTGACTCTATTTATTTAAAAAAAATTACATTTTTGTCTTATTTTTAATAAAAAATTAAGAGTAAAATGTTATGAATAGTGTATAAATGATCTTCATTCACAACATGAAAATTTTATATGATTGAACTTCATTCACATTTTACCATTATAGTTTGAAAGTCTAACTCTGCCCCTAATTGACAACGAATTCGCTATGAAAGTTTGTAGCGCTCGTGGATAAAGCATTTGTTGATCAGCAACCTAAATCAAATTGACATTATCAAATTAACAAGTAGAACACGTATCACTATTCTTATATTAAGTACGTAGATGTCATGATTCGCTATATTCTTATATTAAGCACGTAGATGTCATGATTCGCTAATGGCTGTGATTTAAAGATGAGACAAACCCATACTCGGATAGTCTACCTTTTTTTTATTCGATGTATCTTTTTGATGTTTTTTACGTGTAGAAATCTAAATTTATTTAGAAACGTACTCATCACACGTACTTACTATTTCTTCTTTTGTTCCTAATTTATTCATATTTTTTGAAATATTTCGATTGATTGATAATTGATTAGTCATGTATTCATTTCTCTTTAATTTTTTATATCATATAAGGAATGCTATTTGTCAGTTAATAATCTTTTAAGTAAACATAATTATTCTCTATTTAAGTTATGCGATGAAGATAACATTTATAATAATAACAATAGTCATAATATGACAACAAAATGTATCATAAACTCATAATATGACAACAACAAACAATACAGCTTATTTTGATAATTTTTTTACTTCTGTTGTTTCCCTGTTAAGCAAAATAAAATAAAATAAACCTGGTATGTACTACAAAAAAGAAAGCTCATAGGTGTGTCATTAAAGAATGGGCTTTACATTTGTATAAGAATATGTTGGTCTATTTTTTTTATTGTTGAATAATTATTTTTTCAATGGTCAATTTTTTTTTATGAAGCATGTCATTTTGTATGAGAATTTTTTTTTCTTTTATAATATGTTCTCGTTGCAATGCACGAGCACGATACTAGAACTAGTTTAACTGCATAAGCAAAATACATTTTGTATATTCCATGCGTCCATATTCAGATATTTATTAATAAAAATATGTTATCTATTAGTAAACAAATTTTTTGTATTTCACTACTAGAATCTGGGTTTGTTGCATGGGTAAAAATCTTTGTTGCAAGGGTAAGTAGTGTCCATGCAACAAATATTGGCATTTCTGACACAGTCAAACTTGTTGCATGGGTGTCCCATGCAACAGTTACCCTTGCAATAAGTCTGATGGTTACCCTTGCAACTGCATCTTATTTACCCATGCAACAAATATTTGATGACCCGTGACCCGCCAGCAAAGATAGAAAGTATATTTTAATGAATGTCCATGCAACAACTCATCTCATACCCTTGCAACAAGTCTCCCGAATTGAGACTAAACAGTTGCATGGGTAACCCATGCAACAAGTATTTGAGAACTATTTGTTGCATGGGCTTACCCTTGCAACAAATCTCCAGAATCTAGACTAAACAGTTGCAAGGGTAACCCATGCAACAAGTTTGGAGGATTATTTGAGAAATATTTGTTGCATGGGTAACCCATGCAACAAGTTTTGACGATTTTTGAGAACTATTTGTTGCATGGGCCTACCCTTGCAACAAGTATTGAACTTCTGGACAGTTACTTCTATTATATATTTGATCTCTCCATTCAAATTGAATATATATTGTTGTAAATTACAGCAAGGGATACATTACAGCAGTATATTAATTTGTTCACATCCTACTTAATATTGTTCAAATTTAGAAGGAAATTTGATCTCTCCTTTCAAATTGAATATATTTTGTAAATCATAGCAAAAGGAATTAGAGCAGTATATTACAAAATAAATGAGATACACAAATAATTCGGAAACTTAAATTGTAGAATCTTGAAATTTTGGTCTTGAGAATAAACATTAGAAAGTTATTGAGAGGACGAGCAAGCGATAAGTAGAGCCTTCATTAATTGCCTTCGCTCCTTCATTAATTGCCTTCTCCTATGAGAATTTCAAATAATAGCCATCTTAATCAATTTGTTATTATTTTCAACCATGCAGTTATGCTTTAACAAGTTCCATATCCAATATATATATATATGGTTGGCAAATTCCCATGCAACACATGACACAAAGAATTACCAATTAATAACCATCTTCATCGGATTGATCTTCAAGGTTTAGGCCGTAACCAAGTCCTTCCTCAATTTCTTGCATGTCATACTCTTGCTCCGTGTCATAACCTTCTTCACCTTCCTCTATAGGGTTCTCGTTACCCGCCACTATTGGTGAAATCTCCATCGTATCTACTAGTTCGCACTCATTTTCTCTAATTACCTCATTGTCCCAATTAAAGCCCTCTTCATTTGGTTCCAATATCGGATTATCCGTCATTTCCTCTTGGTAAAATTCGATGTTGTCATCGACAACCTCCTCGACACGAAACTTGCCTTTCGGGCTTGTTTTCATTGCTACCCACCATTGGCGTCTTAGAGGGGTATCCGATGCATAGAGAATGTAGACTACTTGAATTGCTTGACATGCCAATACATACGGCTCAAAACCTTTTAGCCGAGACGCGTGTTTCACCTCGATAATTCCATGTGTTTTGTCTTTTTTTACCCCATTTGTAATGTCAAACCAAATACACTTAAAGAGAGCAACCTTGTTGCATCCATCATAATTTAGCTCAACTATATCTTGAAGAATTCCGTAGTAGTCGTGTTGCTCCCCGTTTTCATCCCACTCTCCTTTGATGCAAACACCGCTACTTTTTGTTGCCTTGTTTTGCCCATATTTTTCGGTGTGAAATCTAAACCCGTTTATATCGTACACTTCGTAGAAGTTTGCGACTTTAGATGGCTTGAGTCCCGCCTTTCGGATGTAATTATCACAATCATCAATAGAGAGTACATTTTCTCGTAACCAATCTCCGTAACTCTCTTGATGAACTTTGTCCAAATTCTGCGGTCTTGTACCACTGTTGAGCATGCATGTATCGAACTCTCTACAAATTCCAGCATATACACAAATAAGATTTTGATAGTTTGACTAGCATGCAAGGTAAACATTCTGACTAGGATGCAAGGTAAAAATAAGATCTTGATTATTTTTAAGATCATCCAGACAAACATTTATTAGGATTGTACCTTTCATACTTGTCACGGATCTCGGGGCAGTTTTGAAGGACATAGTAGTGTGCTGCTTTATAGTCCTTGTCATTGAGTACTAATCGATTTTCCTTTCCATGGTGACGGCCAAGATTATAAAATACCGATAGTCCTCCCTGCAAAGGTTTACTCTTTGTAACTTGTTGTTGGCCATTTCGAGGATTTTCTTCAAAATAATTTGAGCAAAAGGTTGATATCTCTTTGACAATTGTAGCCTCGACAATTGAACCCTCCACACGTGCCTTGTTCGTCACTCTCATCCTTTGTTCTTTGTTACGCCTATAATATAAAGAGTTAGTGCGGTTAGTTAAGTAGTGTTTCATTATGTAATTAAAAAGAACAATAGAAAAACAACAAACCTTTCACATGAGAACATCCATCGGGACGATACGGGCCCACCCAATCTAGCCTCGTGTGCTACATGCACCACAAGATGCTCCATTGAATCGAAGAAACTTGGCGGGAAATTTTTTTCCATTTTGCAAATTGTAACACGAATATCCTTTTCTAATTGGTCGATACGGGATGGTAAGAGCTCCTTGGCACATATCTCTCTAAAAAAGCTTGAAATCTCACATAAAACATCCCAAACCTCATCGGGAACAAAGTCACGAAATGCGACGGGAAGTAGGCGCTCCATGAACACATGCATATCATGGCTCTTTAGCCCAGTAAGGGTACATGTTGTGATGTTAACACACCTTGACCAATTCGATGCATACCCATCGGGAAACCTTACTAAGTCCTTTAGCCATGTCAAAACTTTCCGCTTTTGCACTAAAGTAAGTGCATAGGGAGCCTTATTTTTTATCATCTTTCCCAGGATTCGAGGGTGAGGGGTTAAGTGCTGACTGGGACGATCGCAAAGGAGAGCCAAATCTTTCCTTGATTTTTCATTATCCTTGGTTTTGCCACCTATACTTAAGAGCGTGTAAATCAAATTATCCGCAAAGTTCTTCTCCAAATGCATAATGTCTATATTGTGAGGCAAAAGATTGTCCTTCCAATATGGTAAACTCCAAAAGATACTCTTCTTTTGCCAATGGTGGGTATCATTATAACCCGGAAGTTGGTCTAAGCCCTTAGTTTTGCCCCATACGATCTCATCAAGTTGGCTCACTTCCTCGAGAATCTCCTCACCCGTTTTTATGTGAGGTGGCCTATCGTACTCGGCTCTTCCTTTTATGAAATTATTTTTATCTCGACGAAAGGGGTGATTCGGAGGCAGCATGCATCTATGACAATCGAACCAAACTGGTTTCCCACCGTACACTAGGCGAAATGCCTTTGTTTTCTCTTGACAATAATAGCACGCCAATCGTCCATGTGTACCCCACCCACATAGCATTTCATAAGCGGGATAATCACTCACCGTCCAAATAAGTGATGCACGCATCTTGAAATTCTCCTTTCTATATGCATCCCATGTCATTTCTCCCAACCACAATTTATTCAACTCGTCAATTAACGGTTCAAGAAGAATGTCAATGTCACGTCCCGGATGCTTTGGTCCGGGGATGACAAGCGCGAGGAACATGGTATCTTCTTTCATTATCATCCCCGGTGGTAGGTTATATGGAAAGATAAACACCGGCCAACATGAATACGGAGCTGCACTAGAGTTGAAAGGCATGAATCCATCCGTTGTTATACCGAACACCACATTTCTCACCTCTTTTGCGAATTCCGGATACTTCTCCATGAAATGCTTCCAAGCCTCACCATCGGCCGGGTGCACCATAATCCCGGGTTTGTCACGCTTACCCTCCTTGTGCCATCTCATATTTTTCGCATTTGATTCGGTCATGTACATCCTTTGTAATCTTGGGGTGATAGGAAGGTAACGTGTCTTTTGTGGAACGGGTTTTGCAACTTTATTTGGTCCCGGTGGCTTATATCTCGATTCTTGACATACATCGCAACATGTCTTGTCCTCGTTCTTATTGTAATAAAGCATACAAAAGTTTGGGCATACATCTATCTTCTTATGTTCCATGCCCAACCCCTCGATCAATCGCTTCGATTTGTAGAAATTATCCGGCATTTTTGAACTAGGAGGAAGCATGCTATTAATGAGGCTCATCATCCCATCATAGCATTTTTGGCTCAATTGGTGTTCCGACTTTAACGCTAAGGCTTGCGTGACCGCCGACAATATGGTGTGGTTTTCGCATTTGAAAGGACCGTTCAAGTTCTCTTCCCAAAGAGGTGTTTCCGATGCGGCTAGCATGTCGAAGAATTTTTTGGCTATTCCGGTGGGTTGGTCATCGTCCCAATCGAAACTTGGTCCAGCGGCGGCCCTTAACATATCTCCCATTTGATCAGTTGGTGGAGGGGATGGGGAATTGAGAGCTTCCTCGGGAATCGACTCCCCGTGCTTGTGCCAAACCCCATATAAGGCGCAAAACCCGTGTTTATAAAGGTGTATCTTCACGGTTTCCACATCTCGACGATATAGGTTTGCGCATTTTTTACAAGGACAAGGGATACATTTCCTTCCATTTGCGTCGATAGTGACAACATCGGGTTTGGATAATGCCACCCGTGCAAATTCTTGAACACCACTAACAAATTCGGGTGCAACTCGTGTTCGGTTGTTGTACATCCACTCACGATTGTTGGTTTCCATATGAAGTTACCTATACCACTCGATCGCTGGTCCGTTATTGGCTACCAAGTTCTCTTAGACATTACATCAAACACCTAAAGTGCACAAGCTAAGGTCCAGTACCATTCCTAACAAGATGTTATTGTTTGTTAATGTACAAACCAAATTAGCAAGTGGAGGTTGTAATTGAGAGTACACTAATTCACATCTTCAATTTTTACATTTCAAGGAAAAAAAAGAGCCCACAAATTATGTACCTATTGAGAGAATTTGCACCGGCTGGTGACTGGTTCAGAAAGACTGTTGAGAGAGAGAGGAGGGATTAGAGAGAGGTATAGCAAGATAGATTAGAGAGAGAGAGAGAGAGAGAGAGAGGGAGAGAGAGAGAGAGAGAGGTAGGGCGAGGCAGAGAGAGAGAAGGGAGGGACTATCGCTTCTAAGCCAAAAAACGAGGAAGAGGCCGATGAAAATGGAATAATGCTCAAAATGGGTCTGTGTTGATTTTTTTTGTTTTGGAGCCAGAGAGCAATTAATATTTCCATGGGCAGACCGATATAAATAGTGGCATTTCTTTTGTGACTTCAAATATTTCTTCTTCCGTACCCAAATTGTACGCATAACATTAGCCAATTCATGTAGTCAGCCAAATTCATGGGTATTTAACACTTGTCACAATAAGAAAATGCATAACAAGAAAAATGTTTTAGCCAAATTCATTTGCATGTAACACTTGTCACAATAAGAAAATTCAGAACAAGAAAATTGGCTTTAGCCAAATTCAGTTGTATTTAGCAGCTGTCACTGCCAGAAAATGCATAATTACCACATCCTACTTAATTGTTCAGAATTAACACCTGCTACTTAAATGTTCAGAATTAACACATCCTACTTAATTGGACAGAAAACATATAAATTTGGGGAACATTAACACATGCAACTTAATATTGTTAGCGCATTTTTACAATTACTGCATTAGAACTGTTAGACCACGGCAGCGGCTTGGCAATAACAGAGGTCCCGGATCAAGGTTCCTCTCCCGCTTCTTGGTTTCCCTCCTCTCCCCCTTCTTGATTGCCCCTACTACCACCAGGTGCCTCGACATTTGATGTCCCCTCCTAACAAGATTTAGCAAAAGTAAATATGCGGAGGTATAATATGCAATGGAGTAAACTACATTTTGCGGGTCATTGGACTTACAGTGAATGCAGGAGATTGATATCCTGCACGTTTATGGAGCTCGTCTAAAGCCATCCTCCTGTATCTAGTTTCTGCTTTATTCGCTTCCATTTCTGCAATGTGTCGCTTCTCTTGATCAGCTATCTTCTCGGCAAACCCTTCTTGTGCCTTGGCTAGTGTATCCTTTAGTAACGCTTGAACCTCCTCAGCCGTGAATGTTTTTTGTTTTTTTTTAGCCGAGGTGGCAGTGCTTTTGGTGGGTGATACAGTAGCCTCCATTGCCTCCACCTCCCGATTGGCTCTTGACTTTCTTGAAGCGTTGCCAAAGCCGTACAACCGGCCTCTCTTGTCCTCTCCCTTGACAGCTATGTCCCAGATCACTTCATCGTCCAACCCGTTACCATGTGTCTCTTTCAGTGCTTTAAAGTTGTTCTACATTGGATCGACACAGTAGAAAATTCAGAAAATGTCATCACACTTGTTACACAAAAAAAAAGATATCTTCACAGCATCAGCAATATATTTTTTCATAGGACATTCACAAGTTTTATGCTATTGAACTATAACTCTAGCTCAGTTAGAAGTCTTTTTCCATTATATTGTACTCATTAAAATTTAATTATGCAATAGAATTTTAGTACAAACTCTCATCGATTTTTGGCTTGATCAAGTTTCTATACAATACTTAAATGTGAATAATTTTTACAATTATCATTGAAGTGCAATAACAGAGGTTCATTAATTAAGGCCCCTGAATTGAAATGAAATATTGTACAAAGGAAATGAAATATTGCATACCGCTGCGTCTTTTGCCCTTTTATTGACGTACTCGTTCGACTCCTTCCTCAAGTGAGTTCGGTCAAATACATCCTTCAAATCAACAGAAGTCCCCTTCTCAGCAATCTGGAATTTAAGTAAGGCATCATAAGATGTTAGTCAATGCAATTTATGATGGAAAGAATTGTCATGTAACGTATTAATTAAAAAAAAGAAATACCAATTTCATCTTGTGCCTGTACGAGCTCCTGGATCCACCCACATGACTAGCGACTCCCTTTCCGTGAACTAGTTTGTTATTTCGGTTGATTGTTGAACTTTTCTCCCAATTGGGATTCTTAAATATGTCGCACAGACCCTTCCAGTGGTCCAAATTCTTACACCACTGTGGACAAAATTCCTTCCATTCCTCCTTGTCATGGCTGATTCTATCAGTGTATTTTTTCCTGGTCTGGACCAGTACACGACTGTAAGCATCAGCAGCTATTCTCTCAAAGACATCGAGACAAAGCCCGACATCTTCGCCATCAGCCCAGGAGTACCGCTGCAAGAATTTGCGAAGGATTTGTAACCTCACCCTTGTTGGAAAGATGTTGAATGACCTGATGGGTCCCGGCAAGCATTCACATGTTATAACCCTTATTGTTGTGGTTATTTTGGAGCACATAGGTTCTGATGTGAACTCCCGATCACCAATAATTTTCAGCTTGGGCCTGCTATCTGGGTGAACCGGGTCACGCGGTCTGCCTGGGCCCCGTCCACACCTCACATCAGACTTCTTCCTACTTAATCTCTTTCTCTTGCGAGTCTCCAATTTATCAGACGACCAATCCAGGTCTTCACCACTGACTACACGGGCTTCAGGACATTCACGTAAGCTTACACGCTTATGGTACCTCCTACTGCCATCATCGTCCAATACCGGTACAGATTCAGTCGAGCAACCTGACGCATTGGTCGTAGTTGAGTCTGCGGTTACATCATCATCGTCTGAACTGTCCGAATAGTTATCTGAGAAATAGGCCTCTGCAGTCTGGTCTACGGCTGCAGATGCCTCAGCGCCAGCGGCTGAGTGTGTAACTGATGCTGGAAATGCCTCAGCGCCAGCGGCCTCAGCGCCAGCAGTCTGGTCTACGGCTGCAGATGCCTCAGCCTCTGCAGTCTGGTCTGCGTCTGTGGCTGCATTTACGGCTGCGTCTGTGGCTGCGTCTGTGGCTGCGTCTGTGGCTGCGTCTACGGCTGCGTCTGTGGCTGCGACTGTGGCTGCGACTGTGGCTGCACTTGGAACAGCCTTGTTTAGCCTTGACGAACGTCGGGTGGGGGGCATCATGCCCGAGCTCTTGCGTTTGCCAGAATTTTTAGGTTTCTGTGGTTCAGCTGGATTAGGCAGTGGAGATGGTGGGGGGGCAGCATGGGGTGATGGATCAGACAGTGGCACTGAGTCTGCGGTTACGTCATCATCGTCTGAACTGTCCACTGAGTTTACGGCTGTGGCTGCATCTGTGGCTGCGTCTGAACTGTCCATCATCGTTTTGTCTGTGGCTGCGTCTGTGGCTGCGTCTGTGGCTGCGTCTACGGCTGCGTCTGTGGCTGCTTCTGTGGCTGCACTTGGAACAGCCTTGTTTAGCCTTGACGAACGTCGGGTGGGGGGCATCGGGGGTCTCGGGTGGGGGGCACTTGGATCAGACAGTGGCAGCGGTGCCCATGTCACTTTTGGATTTGATCGGGTATAATATGTGGCCGGGTGCAACACGCGTTTGGCTGCACAACTCTTTGTTCTCCCACTTGATCGGATAACAGTGGCCTCGGGCTGCGAGACGGGTGAACCGGGTTCAGCCATGTAATCTGTATACAAATTTGAACGATTACTTAAAAGGATATATACAAATATGCTAAACAATTAGAAGGGTTCATGAAAGATTGATCAGCAGTCAAGTAAGACAGCAACAACAGAGGCAATAGCAGTATAAATAGATTTCTGAATTAAAAAATGTTCTTACTAATTACAAAATTGGCGCTCCAGTAACAAATTTACCGGACATCTCAAGTATTGCAACTAAATGAACCATTTACTTCTACTTAACCATTTTACTTAACTCTAAATCCTAAACCCTAAACTCGAACTTCAAATAAACCTTCTCCATCATTTAATAAACAATGATAATAACTAGTATATGTACACACAGTAAATACCATAAATGCAATCAAAGTGAAGTATCAGATCAAAAGGAACTGGGTTGGTGATCCATGCGCACCAAAAACTTATGTTTGGGATGGTTTAATTTGCACTTATGTTGTTTCTAGTGCTCCAAGGATTACAGCTTTGTGAGTTTTCACTTATTATATTTATGACATTATACTTAATTAAAAAAGTATATGGTTTGGAGCTTAAACTCTGCAATAAAAATTTGTCTTTTGTGGTTCTAGTACATGCATGATTGCCTTTTGTGGTTTTCTCAGTTACAAATTTGTGGGACATATTTTCTGTACAAAATTGGCACCCTGGATACCTTTTGTGGGTATGTTACAATTTTGAGGGATATTTTAATTTTGTCGTACATATTGGTACCAGTACATTACCAGTACCAAGTTTCTTTTCATTTCCTTAGTTAATTATAGTGGGGCATCAATGTGGGAATTTCATATTTTTGAAAAATGACATAAAAGCTGATACTTTCAGAAATAACAATTAGAAAAAAAAAACTTTACTTTAAAAAGATATCAATTTAAAAAGAACTTTATTTTAAAAAACAAACTCGGCATTAATTGAAAAGTTAATAAGAACTGTTATAAACATTTAATTCAAACATTTAATTCAAAAGTTAATTCAGCCTTTGTAAAAACATTTAACTCAGCCTTTATAAACATTTAATAAACATGTAACTCAGCCTATATAAACATTTAACTCAGCCTTTATAAAAACATTTAATTCAAAAGTTAATAAGAACTTTTATAAACAAACTCGGCATTAATTGACTTCATATAGATTGATCAGCAGAAAGCTCGCAAAGCACAAGGGTGGAGCAAAATTTTAGATATTTACGTTAATAATGGGATACTATTTGCATTTTAGATTGATCCAGAAAGCTATTTGCATTTTAGTCCTTCATCTCTATTTGCATTTTGTACTAGATTGATCAGCAGAAAGCTCTCATACGAATGACATATATTGCTTTTGTACTAGATTAAAGGCTGGTTCTTTAAGAAGAGGCAAAAATTGATTTGAATGAGAGATGGACTAAAATGCAAATTACATCAATCATGGCTGATCAACATGTTATTTTCAAAATCAGGGGCCTTTATGCAAAATTCCCTTGCTACCTGGTTCTGTCAACATGTTTTTTCAAAATCTCAAAGTTTTAAAACAAAATAATGCCTTTGATCTTGTTTCTCTGCTTACAAGTACCAATCAGTAGCCTAAAATTTTCTACAATTTCTTACAATTTCTACAATTTCTACAAGCAATTTCTTACAATTTCTACAATTTCTACAATTTCTTACAATTTCTACTCGCACTCGGCACAAGCAATTCAATTTCTACAATTTCTTACGCGATGAACAAATTTTTACTTTCACATTGGGCAGGACCTAAGCCTCAAGATTAAAGAGAAACAAAAGTTCAGTGGACCACCCGCTGAGTTGGATAATTGTAATTTTGGTGTAGAGATGTGGTTTGAATTTAGGAAAATACAAATAACACAATAAGTGGCTAAGTGCAATAACAGTATAACACTCGGCCCCGTAAGTATTATGCAAATTATGTTGTGCTTCAGTTTTCCATAATTCAAATATGAATATTGAATTCCCCACCAAAAAGTTGAACAATTGATCTTATATATGGTAATTTTGGTCTTTATTTAATTAATTAAGATGCTGTCTAGTAGGAGGACCAAATTTATATTGTTGATTTTTGCATTTTGGTCTGTACAAAAGTAACTTTTGCATTTTATTAGTGTTATCATGCATATATCACTTTCTACAAGCAATTTCTACAAGCAATTTCTTACAATTTCTACATTTTCTTACAATTTCTACTCGCACTCGGCACAAGCAATTCAATTTCTACAATTTCTTACGCGTTGTACAAATTTTCCCGAGGCTACAACCAGATAAGAAGAGGAATATTTACCAGATTCGCTTGTGCCTCTTACTTTGGCCGGTTCCAAGGCACCTTGCGTCGCCTCGCCAAGACCCGAGTTTAGCCTAGGGTTTAGCCTTGCCAAAGCAAAAGCAACTGCGTCTGTCGCCTCGCCTTGCGTCGCCTCACCTTGCGTCGCCTCACCTTGCGTCGCCTCGCCAAAGCAACGCCAGCCAGCACCAAGAAAAAGGCAGCCAAGACCCGAGTTTAGCCTTGACACAAATCCAAAACCCTAGGGTTTTGAAAATCGCAAATAACAAGGCAATCGGAAAAGAGGGAAAGAGAGAGATTTGGGAGGAGAAGGGTTTTCTGAGAGGGCGAAGGGTTTGGGAGGAGAAGGGTTTTCTTAGAGGGCGACGAAGGGTTTTTTGGATTTGATTTTCAAAAAACACCAAGTAACCCAATTCACCTATCTGCGAAGGAGTCCGGATCCCCTAAAGTAACCCAATTTTTGAGTTTAGACGTGTACGGTGCCTATTCGGTTCATCTGAATTCTGGATCTGAATTCTCTGCGTGTACGGTTTGGATCAAAACTCAACAATTGAGTTACTGCACTGGATCTGTATTCTCTGCGAAGACCATCTCATTTCACCCTTTACTCCCCTCCTTTGTAGTCTGAGTTAATATCAAATTAGCCGTACCGAATATAGCCGCCTGATCAATGTAGCACGAATATTGATGGTTAGGTTGCCTTCCGATGGTGCGGATTTCTACATGATAGATGGTGTTACCTGAGCATCATGACCCCTATTAATTCATCTACTGAAATGGAGGCCTCCTTTTAAATCTGAATAGTTCCTCACACATCTTGCGGCTCTGATTAACCCAGTAGCCAATAAGATAATAATTGCACACTAAATTATATGCCCAAAATTCCAATAAAATAAAAAACTAAAATTTACCATATTATGTGAAGATTCTTCCATACAAATATAAAATTTTTACAATTTCAAATTCATTTGGCCTTTATAAGAGTGTTATTAAATGTGGACCGTTCATTTTCACGTGTCAAATCGACGGTTGATTTTTCTTCAAATGATTCAAATTTAACTTTAAAATGATCAAGGGATAACCCTTTACATACACAATAGAAATGATTTTGAATTTGGTTATGTATAAGCTTCGATCCGACGTGATGTGATTATAGCCATTCGATGGCATGATAGTCCGTAGGCTTGATGGATGTCAAAATGAACGTAGATTTCGACCAAATTTTCACACGTCAAATTTAAGCTAGTAATCTATAATTGTAACGGTCCCGATCGACCGATGCACGAGAATTTTTTTTCTTTCTTCATTAGCCTCAACAATTGTTGTTGTTGTTGCATGACAAGTATGTAGCATATATGAATTGTTAACACAATTATAGATTACTAGCTTAAATTCTATAAATTTAAATATTTATAATTTTATAGTAATTATTGAAGGTCCCGATCGATGGACCGATCGATGCACGACATTCACTATCGTGGAAAGTTTACTTATATTTTTTTTTAAACACAAAAAAGGGCCAATTTTATGCATTAATTAGAAAATAACATATCATGCAAATAAACAATAGTACATAATAAATTGAATTTTATTCATCAAATAGTCATGACATGTACATCTATAATTAAAATAACAAAATATAATTACTACATAATTTACAAAATTTATATCTTATGTACAAATATATACTCTTACATAATTCACATGTAATTAGTACATAATTTACAAAATTCCACTTCTTACTATTCTGGAACACACTTCACTGATAACAGGGGCCCAAAAATTACTGGCCAGTAGGCATCAGACACGTGTGACATAAATCTACTATGTTCTAAAATCAATCTCCCGGGTGCTGTTTCACTTCCCTCTCAAATTTGGGGGGTTCTATGAACAGAGCAGTTTTGATTTAAAACAGCGCATCACATTTATGATTTACACTGTACCAACCATTTCCGACAAACTGAAGAAAGGAGGAGCCCCTCTGTCAATAACAAAAAATTAGCGATCCAATTTTCCCTCCTTGATTTCCATAGGGTATGTTTCTCTCAGGTATTGTGCATTATTACTCTAAATTCACGGTGTGAGATTAAATCACCAACAGATTAGAGATTCGGGCTCAGCAGGGTATACTTCATAAAAGGGCTTTGAGATTCAGGGTATACTTAATAAGAGGGCTTTGAGATTCAGATATACTCATTTGGGGATATCATGTCATGGAGAGGATCAGCATTCCGAAACCCCTTCACGAAATCCCTCTCAGATCCACTACTTAGCCGCCTCCCTAAAATTCGTACTTGCCCTTAACACCTCTTTTCGTCTTTCCCTCTTTGCCTCTTTCCATTAGACCCGATTCATACTTCGGAGGTAGATTCAAACAAGAATTTGACCGACAAACAACCCTAAATTCACCGGAGGTGGATTCAGCCACAGGAGGTAGATTCGAACAGTCTCCCTTTCGCTCTGAATCACTCTCGCCAAGAAAGTGACCAACAAACAAGGATGTAGATTCAACCACCGGAGGTAGCTCTCTCAATTCTCGGAGGCAGAGGCGGAGCTACATACACGCAGAGGTAGCTCTCTCAATAGTTACATGTGTTTCTTTGTAATTGAGAAAATCAACTCAGAAAACTTGGATCATTGTCTTTTTGTAAATGAA
Organism: Carex littledalei; assembly: GCA_011114355.1. Lineage (NCBI taxonomy): Eukaryota > Viridiplantae > Streptophyta > Magnoliopsida > Poales > Cyperaceae > Carex > Carex littledalei. The sequence continues at coordinate 14,181,760 of CM022086.1, read as the reverse complement.
AGCTTTTTTTAATGATTCAAAGACTCGGTTAAGCCCCACTTAAAACCCAATCGCGCTTGTGAAGCTTAAAAAACTTTTACTGGTTTTATTAAGAAACTTTTACTGGTTTTTGGCAGGATGAAGGGAACATACACGGGTATAGTAATGATCCTTTTACTGGTTTTATTAAGAAATCAGATGTTCTTCCCAATTTTTTGATTTTGGAGTTCTGAACATAATATTTGCAATAAAAACATTCTCAAGTGTATAAATTGAGTGATTATAAGTGTTTATAAATTTATGGGGTTTTATTTCAATTAAAATAGCAATTTTAGTTTTCAGTCAACTCAACAATTGACTTTTTCAGTTTTTTAAAAGGCGAGATATTTTAGCCTATTTTGATTCATCTGTCAATTGAAAAATAAAAAATTTAACCTAAATGCTAAGGTTTAATCATGCTCTACATGTTATCTTAGTTTTGGGGCCTAATTCAAGAAAATTCAGAAATTATGAGCTTTTATCTAGTTGTTTGTTTTTTTCTCTAACCTATACCAGTTTGGTTCAACCTTCAGTTTGGTTCAAAGAAATGTTTGAGTGTTTGAAGTTTGAAAATCAAAGAAATGTTTGAGTGATTTTGGATTCGAGATCAATTCGCATTTTTTTGTTGGCCCTGGCGACTGACTTGAAACAGTAATGACTGCCTAAAGCTTTGTGGTTCTATTTTATTTGCTTTCTTTCAATTTTTACATATTATGAAAAATAGTGTAGTATTGTTTTGGTACTTTAGTACAACTATACCTTATACAGCAGTAAAGTGAAGTATTAGATAGATTGTCCGGTTCTAGGAACTTCGTGTTTCGCTGCATTGTTCAAAGGTAAACTAAGGCGTAATAATTTGTAGTAGAGGATATAAGACAACAATAATAATAGTACTACATACAAAACAAAGAGGTTGAAGTCTACAATATGTTTCCAATGCTTTCCCCAAATCTTAAGAAAGCTATTTTTTTCTTTTTTCTTTTAACAAAATAGGCCACAACGCTTCTCTGTTCACTAAAAACAATTAGTTACCTACCACCTATTTTGTTTTGAAAATATTGACAGAGACTGTCAATGTATACATCAAAACATCTGAAAAAAAATTACATCAGGTTAATGAAAACAAAAACCAACAGAACACAACTATGGCTAGCTATCCACCCATTAGCAGTATCTAAGCCACAATGATTCCTTCTGTACCGCTCTATCTGCTACCAACAGTTAACTACCACCTTCAATTTGAAGAACTTAATTAATAGAAACAGATGATATGGACAATTGCTCTTTTTTTACATCTTTTAATCTACATCTATCTAGCTTGCTCGACAGTTGGGAAGAAGTAAAAATGCTGGAAAAAAAGGGCAAGATGGGTAGCAAAGTGCTCAGGGGCAGCTAGATGACATTTCGTTTCTGATGCTTCAATTGTTTCTCCAGGTATAAGAAACGCCAGCATCTTATAGATGTTACAGAGGTATCAATTGTTTCTCTTCCTCTCTTAATTTTTGGCAGGATAAAGGGAACATACACGGGTATAGTAATGACCCTTTTACTGGTTTTATTAAGAAATCAGATGTTCTTCCCAATTTTTTAATTTTGGAGTTCTAAACATAATATTTGCAATAAAAACATTCTCAAGTGTATAAATTGAGTGATTATAAGTGTTTATAAATTTATGGGGTTTTATTTCAATTAAAATAGCAATTTTAGTTTTCAGTCAACTCAACAATTGACTTTTTCAGTTTTTTAAAAGGCGAGATATTTTAGCCTATTTTGATTCATCTGTCAATTGAAAAATAAAAAATTTAACCTAAATGCTAAGGTTTAATCATGCTCTACATGTTATCTTAGTTTTGGGGCCTAATTCAAGAAAATTCAGAAATTATGAGCTTTTATCTAGTTGTTTGTTTTTTTCTCTAACCTATACCAGTTTGGTTCAACCTTGTTGGGTGCCATGTAGTATACCTAAAAAACTTATTCATGAAAAAGAATCACACTTAGGCTAGATTAGAATATAAAAAACACAAAAATTCTGAAATTTCCATTTCTTCTCTCTTAACAGTAGCTTAATTTTCATTTTGAATTTTGGCTTTGAAAATCAAAGAAATGTTTGAGTGTTTGAAGTTTGAAGAATATTATTTTTGTCCTTACTTTCTCAGTATTGTTAAAAGGAAAGTACCGGAACTATTCTTCATGATTTAGAGAACCAGTGAGGGAAGGGTAGTTTGGGCATCTTTTGAAGAAAAGGATAAAATAAGAGGATAAAATGGAGTTCTATTTTTAAGGGTCAGGTATAATATATGCTAAAAGAGTTCTATTCTAAAAGAGTGTTGTAGGTCTTGCACATCAGGCTCATGCCTTCTGCACCATTCTTGCACAGCCCCTTTATAAGAGTGTTGTAAGTCACGACATCAGGGTCATACCGTTTTGAAATCATGACATCTACAAAATTCACTGACTTCTTAATTTCACCTTTCTTGCACAGTCACGACATCAGGGTCACAACTTTTCTTGCACAGTGACATCTACCGAATCGGAGGTAGATTGAACCTAGAAAAATTTTCATATTACCCTCCTCCTCTTCAGGTAAATTCAAACATTTTTTTCAAATTGATTAAGTGTTACGTGCTTATCTCTGCAAATTTTGCACTTGGCTTTTGAATTGACTACATAGGAGACTGCAAATTAGTATCTGGAGCAACTTGGTCAAATGTATTTTTAATATTTCTTGAAATTGACATTCCATCTTATAATTTATATGTGATTGTTTGGTGTATACCTTTTTCCTTTGTCGCATAAATGACATTTCAATCTTACTAATATCATTTCTGTTTCATGCAATTATGTCACTGTCACTGCAGTAACAAAAAAATGTTGCAATATGTATGAAAAAAAATACTCTTTTTAGTGGGTGCAAATATTTGGTACTATGCAAATCATAATTTAATTGTGTTGCTGCCTCGTTAGAAAATGTTATTAGTCCATGGATAATAACCACAATGGTTAGCAAATAAAAATACTCTAATTATACCAAGTAAATCTGCGTATACACCACACTTCTTTGCTACCTATAACACACTTATTTTTATTTTTTTGGAATATACCAGACGACAACCAATATGCCTCCAAAAAAATCTGGTCTGCCAAGATCAAGAGCAACTAAGAACAACAAGAGGAAGCGCACGACGGATCAGCAGATTCAGAATGTCCAGAGTTTGGACAGTGCAGCTGAATGTGATATTACACCAGCAAAGAGAAAGGGACGAGGGCCCGCAGTTATAGCAGACTCGACAGATGTTATTCAAGATCGACCGGAGATATGGCGGGTTGGTCCACATGAGTTCTCATGCGAAAAAGATCCAAGGAAGATCGCTGGGGTGATAACTAGGCTTGCCCTTAATTACATGCCGAAACCATTAAGAAGTTATAACGCCTTTCCAATTAAGGCAAAGAACAACGCCGAGAGGGCTTTTCTGGTACCCTTTATTTAATTAGATTTTTTTATACTACCCAATTCCACATAGCATTCCAGTGTTTGGGATTAGCTGAATTAGTGGCCATAGATTCATCATATTTTCGCAACAAATGTTTGAATGAGGGATAAATCAATGGAGAACTTCACCGCTTTAGGGTCTAGGGTTTAGTATAGGATTTAGTATAGGATGATAGGCTTCCGTATTGGATGATAGGCTTGCTGTTAAATACTAACTAATATGCTAAGGCTTCAACCCTTTTCTTATTTTAAAGGAAAGATATAGATACAAACATGGGGAAGATGTCGACGAATGTCGAAAAGTCTTTGATGCCATAGCTTGCAAAAGGTACGCTGAGGAGCTTGGCAAAGCAAGGCGCCATTGCATCGATAAATATGAGTGGGACATAGATCTATGGAAGGCCAATGTGCCGCATTGGTGTCTTGATCCCCCAAATTGGCACGGTCTATGTGACATCTTCAACACTAAGGATTGGAAAGGGTTGAGCGAAAAAAACAAAAAAAACCGTCTAGCGATGAAATTTACAGTTCCCCATCACGATGGTTCAGCGAGCACCCTTCAGCATGTTGATAAACTGGTAAGCTTAATAACTAGAAAATATTTCAAATTTACTAGAAAATCTGACCTTCAATAATTATTGTTTCGGATCTTCTCATGTGAAGGCAATGATAAAAAAAGGAACTCCAACATTGGAGGAGATTTACCTACATATGCATTGTAGAGACGAAAATGGAGAATCACCTGTGCTGTCTCAATATGCGTCAGCCAATAAGGCCATGTCTGAAGCTACTAACAATAGTGAACCAACAGAGGGCGTGTCTGAAGCTACTGAAAATGGTGAACCGACAGAGGGCGTGTCTGGAACTACCATGGAGCCTTTAACTTTCGATATCAACTCGCTGCAATTCACCGATGCAAGATCTAGAAAAGTTTATGTAAGTGTTAATTTTGTATAATCACAGAACCTCGTTATTGTGCAGTTTGTATTAGCAGTACATTTATTGTACAGTTCCTGAATTAACAGTCCCAACCGTGGCATAACTAGGAATAGCATCAAATTGAAATTACATCTCAACATTTTTGAATTAACAGTCCCAGCCAAGCCATGGAGGCAGATCCAGTCACTAATCAAATCTACATATCACCTGTTGCAACTCATAGTAATTTATTAACTACATTTATCTATTATATATTTTACTCACCTGTTGCAACTCATAGGAAGAAGTTACCCAATGGAAGACGCGCGAGGAACATGTTGCCGAGGACGACAGCAATTTGTACATTGCTGCTATTGGGGGAACAAGACGTGGCAGGTTGCGAGGCTTTGGGAGCGTGCTTGACTCTAATTTGGGGAAAACATCCACACGAGCCAAGACAACCAATCCACAATCTGGGGTGACACACGATGGGCTGCAGAAAAGGTACACTCAGGAAGAAATGAACGCAATCCTAGTACAAGAACGACTTAACCGTATTAATGAGGAGCGGGAAGAGAGGACTAGGATGCAAGAACAAAATAACATCATGTTCAGGCAGTTGTACGCTATGGTGGGGATGCAAAGGCCTGACTTGCAGGTACGGTCTAATTATTATTTTCAGTGTCATTTTAGGATTCGAGAGTTTAACCCATGCTATAAGTCCCGATTTAGTAGTGTAGCTTCTTCTGGCTGTTGCTTAAGTACGGAAGAAGATATCATTTTATAATTGATACAATTGATAAATTAAATGATACGAGTTGTGTGTTTAACTTGAGCTCTATTTTTCCCAATCCAACATGCATGCTAACAAGTACTCTTCCTACTTGAAAATTGATTGGTATTTATAAAGTACAATGTAACAATCTCCACTGTAAAATTTGCCCATCTCCTCCTCAGGGACTGAAATCATGCTGTTGTTCAACCAAAACAATCTCCACTGGCTGTGCATAGTACCATAACACCATATCCCTAAACAGCCTCCTAGGAAAAACCAAATAACTGTAGTTGTTCAACCAAAACCTAGGAATTTTTACTATTACAATAACATCATGGTTAAGGGCAGTGAGCGGTACAAAGGTGACCGGCATGACAAAATAATCTACCTGCACCTTGGTTCAAGTGTTAAAGTATTTTACAGAAATATAAAATTTACTCTAAATTTCTGAATTTTAATATTTATTGTCACTTGAATTTAATGTGTATTTCTGATTGCTAAATTCTCATTTGAATGGATTCTTGTTTAACTTAGGCTCAAGGTTACAGTCAGGGACCTCAAAATGTTGGTCTAATGGGGAATATCACTAATTTGGAGGTGAAATTGTCAACTAGAAACTATATGATGTTAATAGTACTCACTGACCAGATGTTGAAAGGTCCATAATCTAAAACAATTATTTTATGGTTAATGCTTAGGGTCAAGGTCCCACAACACTACCTCAACCTCATGGAGGAGCTTCGGGAATGTCGATGGCCATCCCTCAGGTATCATATCAATAGTTGGAACCTTTTTCTTTTTTTAAGAACATATGTTGTAGGAAATTGCATTGTTTGTGGCTTTTTAGGTATCATACTTAAAAATAGGTTCTAGCTAGATGCTTGAAGGTAACTGATAATTTATCAATTAGTCCTATGTTATGGACATAAAATGAGAATAGAAATATACTTAGTTTACCATTTAGTCCTATGTTATGAAGATAAACTGATTTTATATGTGTAGTAGGTTATGAAGATATACCTATTATACTTATTTTAATGCTTTTCGAGTGTTTCTACAATTTATTATCAATATTACATTTCATTCTATGCTATACGTTGTATATGTAGGGTCTAGGTGCTGATTTTACAGAATCAAATGGGGGAAGAAATTTCCAAGCACTTCTCAATGTGCAATCTGAAAATCAGGCGGCAACATGTCTAGGTGCTGACGCCGACTGGTTCGGGGAAGAAAGGTAGAACAACCAGCCCTTCTAGTGTGGGGTGTTGTAAATCATTATCACAGAAAAATGGTATTTTGTATAGCTAAAAAAGTAGCCTCTCTTTGTATATTTTTGGGTGATGGGTTGTGTGTATATATTGGTTATAGAAACAAGTGGTTGCAATCCTTTTTGTTCTGATGTTTCAAGGAAAGCTTGAATTTACTATAATGATTAATGATAATTAAAATGTTACTCTCCATGCTTCATTGTGTTATTTTTCTTATTATGTTTCAATGTGTAATGTAAAAGGTTTCTTGGTTACTTATGGGTTGGTACCAAATCGGTACAGGTACCAAATTGGTACGGGGTGAATTATAAAATTGGGCCTGAATTTTTTTTTCATGAATGACAATTTTTTGCATCGAAAAATCTATACAAATATGGGGCGCAGACAATATCCTTACAAATAACCTGGTGGGGCCCACCTTCTTTACCCATGCAACTAATAGGTTAATTATCCATGCAACTAACCATGTGGGACCCACGTTATTTACCCTTGCAACTACTCACTCCTCTATCGTTGCAACTAATCCATGGGACCCACACACTTTACCCATGCAACTACTCGATCCTCTATCGTTGCAAATAGTCCATGGGACCCACGCACTTTATCCTTGCAACTACTCAATGCTATATCCTTGCAACTACTTCCTGCATTAGCTTTGTTGCATGGGTACTTATTGCAAGGGCTTACCCTTGCAACAAGTATTCCATAAGTTATTGCATGGGTAACCCATGCAACAAGTCGGAAATTGAGTAGTTGCAACGGGGGTTGTTGCATGGGTACTTGTTGCAAGGGTAGCCCATGCAACTGACATTTTTTGGGGTTGTTGCAAGGGTAAGCCCATGCAACAAGCCAAATTTTACCCTTGCAAAAAACCAGAATTCTAGTAGTGTTTATATACTCATTCATATTTAACAAAATGATGGAATACGGATTAGTACCTAAAGTGATTTAAATATTTAAATTATTCATATTCGACATAAGCGCTAAACGTAATAAAAATGAAAGTAGCCTACTACTAGTAGTTATAAGTTTCAAGTCTTCATAACTTACCAAATTGTCTATCTATGTATCACTATTTATGGGCATTTCTTTTGTTGCCCGTTAAAACGACGTTACATTAGGGGTGTAAATGGAGCCCGTTAAAACGACGTTACATTAGGGCATTTCTTTTCTGCCTCGAGGTACCCGGTCTGTGTAGTGTCCTACACGGGCCGTGTCCAGTGTACACGGGTCGGGTGTCCGATTTCAGCAAACGATGAAACTTCAAACGACCATAAAACGGCGCTCGAGTGTCCGATTTCAGCAAATTACCACTTTTCAGAAAGCTTGCGAAAAGACGCATGCGTCCGTTCCAGCTATGCCTTTTAATGAAGACGTATGCGTCCGTTTCGGCCATACCGGATTTCAAAATTCCAAAAAACAAAGGGAAGAGCCTCAAAACTTGAGTTGAAGTTTCCGATTAAGATTTTTATTTCTATTATTCAATCTAAGTAGCTCAGTAAATTAGTTACATAATGAACTTGTAGAATACCAATTTTTACTATTTTCAGAATTTTTTTACTTTTTTTTATGATTCATGAAAAATGGCACAAAATCGGTCTACTTTAGCGTAATTTTGCGTAGTTTAGCATAATTTACCGTATTTCAGCATAATTAGCGAAGTTATTGTAATTTATCGTAATTCAACATAATTTATTGTAATATATTGTAATTCAAGATAATTTCAAGTAATCTAGTGTATATAAATAAAAAAAGTAATCGAACAAATAATTTAAACAATAAATTCAAATTTTCAGTGTTAGATTTCATTATCTTGCTCTTCATAGTGTCTCTAAAAAAAAAAAAAAAAAAAGAGGAATCTGTCCATAAAATGGCCGGTTTCCAGAAGCCAGCCATTTTATGGCCGGTTTGGACATTTTTGACAAAAGTCGGGAAACATAGGTAATAATAATTAATTTGTAATTAACTTTGGATATTAATAAAAATGTCGGCAGATTATGTGCACATCGGAGGCATTAAACATATCACGTGAAATTACAATTTATACAAAATTATACTGTGACATTGAGGCATTAAACATATCATATGAAATTACAATTTATACAAAATTACACAGAGACATTAAGCACATAAGAGGCATTAATCCTAAAATATGCTACATATGAAATCTCAAACGGACTAATATCCTGCAGAATACACATTAATGCAAATTATACAAAATTAAAATTTACAAACAACGCCCATTTAAGAAATTCCCATATAAATTCCCACATAAATTCAAACATAAATTCTAATTAAAACACAACCAAATTATCAAATTAATCAAGTACAAACAAATTCACCAAAGTACTATAAAGTTCATGACAAAAATATAAAAATTCCATGACAACAAACCAACAGTCTAACAGTACAAATAAACATAAATGAAACATGAGTTAGAACTTAAAAATACTACATTACTCGTTGATGTCTTTATATTTGATCTATTATTTCGACCTATTTTCAGACCAGACCTTATGTTTTTGACCACTAACTTGCATAGTTTACATTGAAAATCAATTAGAATATGGTACTGCTGCAGTTTGTGGTTGATTTGCAGGAAATAGGCGAAAACAGGCAGAGTTCTGACTTCCCCCACGCGAGTCGCGTCCCACCTGACGCGGGTCGCATCGCAGCCAGACGCGACCTCGGACGCGACCCTCATTGCGCACAGCATTTCCACCTGACGCGGGTCGCGTGACATCTCATGCGGGTCGCGTCGACTTAACTGCGCCAGGCCCGTTTGCAGCCCGTTAAGAAGGTCTATATATACAGAGGGCCCTGCGCAGGAAAGGGGATCCAACTTTTCACAAAAGAGATCCGATCCGATTTTGAAGAGGGAGAGAGCTACCCGCCTGAGGCGATCTGGAGAGGAGAAGCGATCTGGAGCTACTCGACTTGGAGAAGAAGATTCAACCAGAAGCTTAGATCCTCTTCAATCCCTCATCTCTCATCATGATTTGCATCCTCTTTCTCTCTTCTATTTTGATTTTAGTCATGTCTGAGTAGACTTGTAGTTTCGAGGGTTTGGATTGTAGTCTGATACTTTGTTTGATTATGCACATGGATTGATTCTTATTGTTATTTCGTGTTTCTTTGATTCTTGTATTATATGTGATTGCTTGATCTAAATTGCTTGATTGATTCTTGAATGTCTACTGTCGAATACCTTTGGTATTTCTTCTTGTAACAAGGCCTTCACATTCTTGCAAATTAGGTTAAGTACATGAGGTAGGTCTGAGATCCGAAAGGTTAGGTCAATAGTAGCCGAGAGGTGAAATTTCCACTTGTTCCACTTGTGGATACCTTTAGTAAACAGAACTGAGAACTTAGGTTTAGATCAAACAGCTTGATTAAATCTAGGAAGGTGAAATTGCATTTCCAAACCAGGTCTGCTAAGCCAACACACGAGAGTTGAGGTTTTGTGACATTAGGTACGGTCAATCTAGCCTTACACGACTTAAACAACCAGTTTCTGACATGCGCAGACTCAGCTCAAGGGGCCATGCGGGTCGCGTGCGAGAGCACGCGGGTCGCATCACAAGGGTCGCGTACGAGAGTACGCGAGTCGCGTGAAAGGTCCAGAGTGCTTAGGGCCACGCGGGTCGCATGCGAGAGCATGCGGGTCGCGTCACAAGGGTCGCATACGAGAGTATGCGGGCCGCGTGGCAGGTCCAGAGCAGCAAAGTTGAAGATGAAATCTGAAACCCTTGAAACACCCTTTTACACAATAGTACAAAACACAAACATTTAATTGATTCATTTCTGTTCATACATTGTTAATTGGATTTGTTCATACATTTGTTCGTACATTTGTTCATACATTTTAGGAATAGACAAACACCAAATATTCAAACTTCTAGTACCTAACTAGGTAGAGTAAAAGTTTGGAATCTGAGTCGTCCCTGTGGATCGATACCCGAATAGACTACACGACGGGATTGTGCACTTGCAGTCCTAGTCAAGAGTCGAACAAGGGTTAAACTCTACAGTTTATCTGTAGTGAAACTTTGTTCACCTCATTTGGCACGAACACTCGTCTACTTAAATTAAGCATAAATTACCCTTCTTAAAAGTAATAGATTAAATTAGGTTCTTCTTCTTCTTCATCATCATCAGAAATATCATCATCATCATCACTTCTATCATCAATGCCCACCTCATATGTATTTATTGCCATCAGTGTAGAGGAAGAAGTTGAACTTAAATCTAAATCAATTTCTTTGGAAAAATCTAAGGCTGGACCTCCTGTCTAATCCCTCACATGCTCATCTTACTCTTCTTCTCTTGCACATATTGGATCAGATTTTCTCAAGATCTTTCGATCATTTATGCGTGCATTGAATTGAACAAAAACAATATCATTAAGACGTTGCACTTCCAGCTTGCCCTTCTTCTTTGAATGGGTATGTACAAGTTAAGAAAATTAATTAATGTCTATAAAGAACAATAAATAATTATGACATTAAAGATCTATCAGAGGAAAAAAAAACAACACCCATTCAAATGTACTCCGGTTCCTTTCGTATCCAAAAGCACTGCATGTCAAACTAAGTATTTTGATAGCTATAGTTTTTAAATAAGAAGCTTCTGAACCATGGATAGACTACTAATGAGCTGTTAATACAAAACAAAAGAGGCCATCAGAATCTCACAATATAAATGATAAGTAAATTCATTAAGCAGCTTGCTGCTACTTCAAAGCCCTTAAAAGGTGAAAGATACAAATTTGGATTGAAAGCTTCGTTATTAGTTTCACTTTGTCTCTTTGCTGCATGTTTTCCAAACTGTCCATTTGAGTCTTGAAAGTTGTGCATTTCAACGGTTATGACAATATCTTGAATCTTCGGATCCGGATAGTATCGTACAACACAATTAGAAATAACATCCATAATAGAAGAGTCTATTTTCATCTCTTCGAAATCTCTATAAAAATAATAGAGATTGAGGTAGTACGCTGTCTTATGGAGCTCTTTATTAAGTCTATCCTTCATTCCATCAACAATTGTCTTTACATAAGGCCCGAACACATCTTCATTATATTTAAAAGCAGCATTTACCTCCTTTATTGCATCTTTCAAACCTCCATAAAAAAATCCCATAAGTTGCTTCTTCTCTCCATCGACAATTTTAAGAAGAACAACTAATGGCTTGAAAATTCTGATTGCTAATGCCACTGATTTCCAAAAATTATTAGAAACAACAACCGCTGACATACTTTTGGAGGAGAGAGTGAGAGACGGAGATAGGGCAGGATCGCAAGAGAGCGATTATTAGGGTTTAGCGGATTTGGGTTGGGTTATGACTTATGCGGAACCGCTAATTCTAAATGCAATTCTTATTCGGCCGAATAGATCATATGCGGAAAAAAATATGCGACCGATTATGCGGTCGAATATGTGGAACTGAATATTTGACCGAATACAAATTTTCTATGTGGATTATAACCGAATACAAATATTCGGCTAAATATTCAGCCGAATAAAACAAATTTTAATACACTGGGAATAACAGGAACTTGTTATTCTGAATTCAACCGTTGATTTTCGTTGAGATTCGTGCATGAAAAATTTGAACGGTTGGTATCGGAATAACAGCAGATTTATATTGCCAATAAAAACGGTTATAATTTTGAAAATGTGATTTGTTTCTGCGAGAGCGGCAAAATAACTTCAACGGGGACCCAATAAATAACTTCATGAAGATTCTCGTTTCATTTTGATTCGTGCTATAACAAATCCTCCTGAAATCCAACGGCAGGGGTGCACGGGATAAGTTCAAATCGACTTTATGCGGTCAAAAAGAAGTCCTAATATTTTCCCCGTGGTGCACGGGATAACAAATCCAACGGCAGGGGTGCACAAGATAACAAATCCCATAGTCCTAATATTTTTTTTTCCTCAAAAAAAGAGTCCTAATTTTCCCCGTGGGATATCGATCGATTTTATGCGGTCAAAAAGTTATCACAACTTCGGCTTTTATGTATGTTATCCCCATTCAGTTAAACTCTCTCAAGTCTCAATAGCATTCTGTCATTGACCCGCATTGCTTGGAAGTGTAAGTAGTCGTTACAGATAAACCAGAATTACGCTCTCAGTGTTAATTAACACAGCAAGTTACAGCCCCACGGACAAGTATCCTCTCCATTACTGTTAAAGATTCCCTTCACTTTACGGTTTGAGATTAACTCCCAACTGCTTTGGGATTCGGACTAACGGAGGGGGCAGCATTATTGGGCTTTGAGATTTCGTGCCAGTTTAAAACAAACGGTCCAGATCAAGTAATTGTAAAAGATTCTCTATTACGGTACCGGAGAAGATCTGAATTCGCCCCCACCACAATCCAAAAGTCCAATTCACCTTACTCACACACTACATACCACGTTGTCATAACTTATTACACATGTCCATCCCGGAAACTCATATCCCGTAAAGAAAACCAACACATGTAAGGAAAAGTAAATAATCGTAGAAACTTAAGATAGCCATCCTATTTGCCGTTATTTAATTTCATCACAAGGGAGTGAGGGACCATCCGTGCTTCGTTCCTTTATCCAGGAACCCTCCTCGAAGACCCGGTCTCTCTCCCTCTATTTATATACCTCTTCTCACTCTCTTCGCCACTCAAAACGGAAAGCTATCAATCATTCAATCAACAATAGCCACTGCACTTGTCTTTCTCATGGCCTTCTCCTCTGACAGCCTCTCCTCTCTCGACCTTATCCGCTCTCACCTTTTCGGTGAATCCGGACCGCAATCATCTAACCAGCTGATCCTAGAGACAACTCAAACTCAAACCCTCGACGAATCGAGGAAGTACCGGGGTGTTAGACAGCGGCCGTGGGGTAAGTATGCGGCTGAGATCCGTGACCCGAACCGTCGTGGGTCTCGGGTCTGGCTTGGTACCTTCGACTCCGCTATTGAGGCGGCACGGGCCTATGACAAGGCTGCCTTTAAGCTTCGAGGGTCCAAGGCTATACTCAACTTCCCCAACGAAGCCGGATCCTTGTCAGGATTGAAATCCGAATCGGGATCGGAGTGCCATCTCAGAGTTATACCTCCGATCCCTCTTCCTCCAAAGAGAAAGATAGAGATGGAAGTTGGAGTGGAGAGAAAGTTGAAGAAGGAGAGAACCGACGGTCAAGATTTGACGCCGCTCAGCTGGGAAGGGTATGATCTGAAGGGGATTTTTACCCTCCCGCCTCTGTCGCCGATGTCACCGCATCCGAGTATGGGTCTGTCTCAGCTCATTGTTAGCTAATCGGGTCGGGTTCGTTAATTTCCGGACCCAGATACCAGGTGCTATACGTCCCCGGATCCATTTGATTCAGTGGGATTTGGACTCAAGCTGGGGCTGGGGCTGGGATGGAAATTAATTACTGCACTGTTGTTTCATTCATTCCTTGGTTCTTTATTTGTTCATCTGTTTAATATGCTTAGCTGTAATTGCACTTAAGCAGGATGTATATAAAATTACAGCTATATATCAGATGCAATTTATGAAATCTCTCCTAGCCAATTCCTTCATATATGCCTTTGTGTGTTAAAAAATTTAGATGATCGATCTCCATTCATATACCTAACCTCACAATGTGATCTCAATTTAGTTTGGCATGCATTTTTTTCCGTGAGAAATAGATGAAATTGGACCAAGTTTTTCTATATTTTTCAAATCCATGTTCATTTATTTTTCAAACTTCTCTATATTTTCTTCTCAATCTTTTTCTTATCAGTATAATTTTTTGAAAAAATAAAAAATACAACCTCAAACTCAAACTCTATTTCAGCACATATCTATAATCATTTCCGTACGTATTCATGAGTTCTCGCAAATTAAATAGAAAATTTTCGAACCTGTAAAATCTCATCCCGTACAATCTCATGAGATACGGACATGCCCTTAATCTTATACTGTTAATCATATTCGGATGACCAAAGATGATAGATTTAGATCACCCAAAGCAAATGTCACATTTGAAGGATGGATGACAACGATGACAGAACCATGTAAAAGAAGATTTGAGAGTAGGTCCGATGGGCATCGGACCTACTCTGGTTCGATGGGTTTAATCACTGTCGATTTCTTTAAGATTCGTGTGGAAACTTTAACCTTCGTGCCTGCTCATTTCAGTTTTCGTGCGCACAAATCTTGAACGGGATCGGACGGTCATCATGCTCGTTGAACCTAAAAGTAGGTCCGATGGGCATCGGACCTACTCCGTTCTCGTAAAAGAAATGGGTCAATTGACCCCATTTATTTAAAAATATTACATTTTTGTCTTATTTTTAATCAAAAATTAAGAGTAAAATGTTATGAATAGTGTATAATTGATCTTCATTCACAGCATGAAAATTTTATATGATTGAACTTCATTCACATTTTACCATTATAGTTTGAAAGTCTAACTTTGCCCCTGATTGACAACGAATTCACTATGAAAGTTTGTAGTGATCGTGGATAAAGCATTTGTTGATCAACAACCTAAATCAATGTGTTTTAATTGGCTGTAAATTGACATTATCAAATTAACAAGTAGAACACGTATCACTATTCTTATATTAAGCACGTAGATGTCATGATTCGCTATATCTCCATTCCATTATTAAGCACGTTGATGTCCTGATCCGCCAATGGCTACGATTGAAAGATGAAATTTCAGATTTAATATCAGCCCTCCAATCACATAATTTGTCATCTTTTGATTAAATGCATCTCTTTTATGGGTAGAAGTTTATATTTAGTTAAAAAAAGACTCGCCACACATACAGCCACACTATATGTTACAATTAAATTTAAAACAATTCAATTTTTTATGATACTTATCTACAAGAAATATATTTCCTTATTTCTCCTACACTCAATTATTCAAACAATAGAAATGTGATTCCTCACTACAGCAAACCGTTGCTTCAGCGGCCGGTATCAACGACCGTGAAAAACGCCGGTCGCTGATTACCCAAAAAAACCAAAAAAAAAAAAAATTGAATTTTTTCGGCGACGAAACAATCAGCGACCGGCGCCAACAGCATTCAGCGACCACTTAGGCCCGGTCGCTGAAGATCTCGATAAAAATGTCGCGTGAATCCTTCTCTCCGATTTTTCACTCGCGCGTTTTAGGTTAGCTTTAAAAAAAAAAACAGCGATTCAGCCGATTTTTCACTCGCTGAAGGCCACTGTGACCCGAACTCCGCCGCCTCTGTGACCCCCGACCTTGACCCCGACCGACCCCGCCCCCGACCCCCCGACCCTAAACCCCGACCGATTCCGAACGCCGACTCCGACGTCGCTGAGAAGACGCCGATCTGTGGCCGACTCCGACCCCGAACGCCGACTTCTTCGTAAGCTGTTCTATTTGCCTCAGTTCTATTTTGTTTTTGAATCAACAACTTTGTTCGCAAATCTGTGATGAACTGTAAGATTATGGATTTAAAGTGAGATTAGAGCAAAGGAGAGGCTGTATTTGCGATATTGATTGGAGTATTAGAGATTTTAGAAGAGAATATCAGTAAAATTAGTAGTAGCCTACCCCATTAATCTTTGTTTGTTGTTTAATTTCTCTTTGAGGCTCCTAACACTGAGCTCGGTTGAGGTTTAGACACTCAAATATAGATAAAACACGGTAAAAGTGTACTGAAAATCAGTATCACATTGTACCAGTACTATGCTCATATCACATTCCATTAATAAATTGATTGACTCTAAAAATGATTTGTATTTCAGGTTTTAAGTGCATATTTTGTGATTCTACCACTAAGGGGTGAAGGCGCTATATCACTTGGGCTTAGTAATCTGCCCAGCTTGTTTGTCGGCTCTCTTGTTCTAACCTTGATAGCAGCCCCAATTTCAACATTGATCTTTTCTCTACCTAATTTGTCCAAATCAAAGGTGAGCTGTGATAAAAGGCCCTTAACTTATTTCAATGTCTCTATTAAGTATTTTTAAATGTATAGAATGCTTGGTGTTATGAAAATCACATGCAACTGCAGTACTATACCAACTTACCAAGTTGGTTTAGTATAGATGCTAAATAGTAGAGTTTTAGGGGCTCAATAGTAGAGTATAGATACTATACCTCAATTAAATTATCTGGCCACTCTATATTTACAATCATGAATCTGGATAGGAAAATAATGTAAGCAAAGTATGAAATAGTTAAAATTTCAAAAAAATTCAGACATCATTTTCTTTAAGCTGTTTTTTTTTTTCCTTATGATTCATTTTTTATTTAGGTACCCAAACACCTATAGAATTGATATTGGGCAGTCCTCATTATTCATTCTTTTTCCTTATTATTCAACTATTGTGCAGTAACTATTTGCGGTGCTCATCACATGTAGCTAATTTTAAAG
Organism: Carex littledalei; assembly: GCA_011114355.1. NCBI lineage: Eukaryota > Viridiplantae > Streptophyta > Magnoliopsida > Poales > Cyperaceae > Carex > Carex littledalei. Next base: position 14,164,903 of record CM022086.1, on the reverse strand, counting down.
ATACAACTAGGCACAAATATTAAACCTTATAAAATTGCAGATTCAAGGATTGCTGAAATTGCGCGTGGGCCGGTCACACGACGAGTTCAACGTTTCAACATGTACGATGTGAACAGTTTTCGGTTTCACACTGAGTCATACGGGGTAAATAGGAAAACAACAAATTACGATGTTTGTGTTGAAGGGGAGAATTGGGAAGGCACATCAAGGGACTATTTCGGCATACTTGAAGAAATTATTCGGTTGGAATATAGTGGCGTGAACAACAAAGTGTTCTTGTTCAAGTGTCATTGGTTCGACACACATAGGGGGTTGCGGGTAGATAAGGAGCATGGATTAGTGGAGATAAATCATACAAGGCTTCTTCAAAAGGACGAGAATTTTGTGTTTCCGTGCCAAACAATGCAAGTGTATTACCTGCCTTATGCGTCATCGAAGCGAGAGAGACAAGAATGGTGGGTTACTATCAAGACAAAAGAGAAAAGAAAACCACTTATTTTGTTCGATGAAGCTACGTCTGTGGAAAACACTCCACATTTGACCGAGTTCTTTCAGGAAGATGGTCCGCCAACTGAGTTTGTAGTGCGTGCTGCAGATGAATTGAATGACCCAAGTCTCTTCGTTGATGGGGCTGTTACTGAGATTGTAACAGAACAAGAATGGAAGTAATCAAGAAAATAGTAGAAAAAAAAGGAAAAAGAAAAGAAAACACCAATTGGGACATTAGGTTAATATCATTCGTATTGCTTGTTTTTTATCATCTTTTATCATCTCAACTCTAGAGTGCAACTTATTGATTTTATCATCTCAACTCTAGATATGGCACCGAAAAGAAGGGACAAAGGAAAGGCACCGGCGGGCGACGAGGAGGAGTCGAGTCAGAGGAATGTTCGCGGTGCAAATGCATATATTTCGCCGCCTGCAGATCCGAGTGTGCGACCAGTGCTTCGGTTAGGGGGTTACAGGTAATTTTCATTTTTTGTGTATGTTGTAATTATGCATTAATTGTAGTGATTGTAATAATTATTTCTATTTGCAGGACTTTTGATGCAGGGCATCCAGAGCTGACGAAGCAGGTCGCAAAAATTATATCGCAGCTAGTACGCACCTCATATCCTGGACCGTACACCAGATACACGGATTTCCCTGATACCAACAAGGACGTTATCAAGAAAGACTTTTTGATAAGTAAAATTTTCTGAAACAAAAGCTCTAATAATTACTTGTTTCCTTTTTTTAAGCTAACAAACCGAGTTATGCATTGCAGAAGCACTACCAGTTTCCACCGGAGGTAGCTGACAGTATTGCATGGGATGTATTCCGCAGAATAGCTGACAAACGCCTACAGGATATGCTTAACAAGGCCAGGGAGGCAGCCACCAAGTCCTATGGAGAGTCAATGCTCGAGTGGAAGGAGCGTGGGGCTGCTCCTCGACCACATGACTCCTGGATCAAGCCGGAGTTCTGGCCCGGACTCGTCGATCATTGGTGTAGTGATGCTTTTGCCCGTCGGAGCCAGCGGAATGCTTTAAATAGGGCCAATGCTGAAGGGTCAGGGGCCACAACGGGTTCTGTGAACATGCTTGTTCACAAACAACGCTTCGTAAGATTATCTTCATTAAATTAATCTATTTTCATTCCAATTGAATCTAATCGAACTAACCTTAATAAATTTTTTTTAAATGAAATTGTCTTTCAAATTCTTAACAGGAGCAAGAAAAAGGGCGCGAACCTAGATGGTCCGATGAGCTGTTCCAGCCTACCCATACGAAGAAGAAGACGGGAGAATATATTACCGGCAAGGCAAAAGAAGCACAGGTAATAATACTTTCGAATCGTTTTAAAAAATATCATGGTTCCTGTTGTATAACATTTTTGTTATATTTTACAAAATTTGCAGGAAAAATATGAGAGTGCTATGGTGCAGAAGTATGGAGAGGATAGAAACACATGGCCCGCATACGACGGCGACGTCTGGTACTCTACGGGAATATCTGATCAGAATGCCCACGGCGATAATAGTGCTTTAGGTAAAATAAAAAGTCACTTTAATTTTAAATTTATTTTTAGTTGTGTAAGATAATACTAATTGTTTTATTTTTAATGTTTCAGGCAAGACGAGACGCATGTTTCGCTCCAGTGGGTCGAGCAGTCAGTCGCATTCTTCACAGTCATATTCTTCTATGCCGCCGGCTCCGCAGCTCACAGAAGAGCATATCGATATGATATCTACTCGGGTACTTGATAGGATGGAGGATCGGTTACTTGATAGGGAGGATCGGTTTATGTCCAGGGTCACCGAGCTTTTCAGAGCTTCTCAGGTACGAAATTCGATATTTCAGTCCAACTTCAATTGTGAACCCTGAATCTTAAATTCTAATTATCTAAACTATTGTTTTAACAATCTCACAGGGAGGTTCGGGCTCGCAGCATGCCTCGAGGCCCGCTCCTCAAGATGACGAGGATGATGATGAGGATGATGATGTTGGTGGTGATGGTACTACTTAGGATGATGATGTTGGTGGTGATGGTATTACTTATGATGATGAGGATGATGAGGATGAGGACATTTATGTTTGTATTACTTGACATTATGACATTTCGACATTGATGTTTAGTTGTATTACTTGACATTATGACATTTCGATATTGATGTTTAGTTGTATTACTTGACATTATGTTTGATGTTTAGTTGTATTACTTAATATTACGACATGTATGTTTGTATGTTGGTACGTGTCGTACCAACTATTAAATGGTGCAAATTTAAATAATATAATAAAATATAAAAAACTTGACAGAAGAGTATCAGCGACCGTAATTATTTGTCTCTGATAATTTGTCAATCTGCGATTGTTTCGATTATCAGCGACCGGTTTTAAGTATCAGCGACCGGTACAATTGGTCGCAGAAAGCTTTTGCTGACGTCAGAAAAAAACAACAGCGACCAAAAAAAAATTGGTCGCAGAAACGTATCAGCGACCGGTGATGTCATCAGAGGAGTATCAGCGACAAGGCTTACAGCGACCGGGCTTTCAGCGACCAAATTAGACTTTCAGCGACTGAATATAGTATCAGCGACCGGGTTTCCGGTCGCTGATACCCTTTTCTGCTGTAGTGCCTTATTCTCCTTGTTCAATTAAGCATAATGGAAATCAATATTTTTTTCCATAAATGGACCAATGAAATAATGAATAGAAAGTTAATAAATCACTAGAATCGTCCAAACAGTACGATATTGATTTCCATATTGTTCTTTTTCCCTTAAATGGATCAATATTGTTTCTATATACACATTTCCAATTTTGTTTCTAAACAAATCACTAAATCGTTCAAACAATAAGCAGAGGGGAGCCGCCTTTCTAAGGGAAGGGTTTGGAGCTGTAGCGAAAGGGGAGCACAAACCATTTTCCTTTGTTCACTGGGGTTTTTGCTGGACTTGGGAACGAGATATTTTTCCCTAATCTTTCGTTAACCTTAACCCATTTTCTCTGCACTTTTTACCCATAAATATATCAGAACAAATCTCCATTCTTATATTAAGCACGTTGATGTCCTGATCGGTCAACGGCTACGATTGAAAGATGAAATTTTGAATTTAATATCAGCCTTTCAATCAAATAATTTGTCTTCTTATAATATATTCCGTTGGAACGCACGGGTACGATACTAGTTCTTATATTAAGCACGTAGATGTCATGATTCGCTAATGGCTGTGATTTAAAGATGAGACAGACCCATACTCGGATAGTCTTATCTTTTTTTTTTATTCTATGCATCTTTTTGATGTTTTCTACGTGTAGAAGTCTAAATTTATTTAGATACGTACTCGTCACACGTACTTACTATTTCTTCTTTTGTTCCTAATTTATTTATATTTTTAAAATATTATTTTGTGAAATATTTAGATTGATTGATAATTGATTAGTCATGTATTCATTTCTCTTTAATTTATATCATATATGAAATGTTATTTGTCAGTTAATGATCTTATTTAAGTAAACATAATTATATTCTCTATTTAAGTTATGCGATGAAGATAACCTTTATAATAATAACAATAGTTACAATATGACAACAAAATGTATCATAAACTCATAATATGACAACAACAAACAATACAACTTATTTTGATGATTTTTTTACTTCTGTTGTTTCCCGGTTAAGCAAAATAAAAAAACAAAAAAAACCATGGTATGTACTACAAAAAAGAAAGCTCGTAGGTGTGTCATTAAAGAATGGGCTTTACATTTGTATGAGAATATGTTGGTCTATTTTTTTTATTGTTGAATAATTATTTTTTCATTGGTCAATTTTTTTTTTATGAAGTATGTCATTTTGTATGAGAATTTTTTTTCTCTTATAATATGTTCCCGTTGCAACTACATAAGGAAAATGAATATTGTATGTTCCATGCGTCCATATTCAGATATTTATTAATAAATATGTGATCTATTAGTAAATAAAAATTTTGTATTTATATACTCATTCATATTTAACAAAATGATGGAATACGGATTAGTACCTTAAAGTGATTTAAATATTCAAATTATTCATATTCGACATAAGCGCTAAACGTAATAAAAATGAAAGTAGCCAACTACTAGTTATAAGTTTCAAGTCTTCATAACTTATCAAATTGTCTATGTATCACTATTTATGGGCATTTCTTTTGTTGCCCGTTAAAACGACGTTACATTAGGGGTGTAAACGGAGCGGATTCGGAACGGATAATGTTGATATTAAATTCACATTCACATTTCAATAAGCGGATACGAATACGGATACAGATAGTAAACGGATATCAAAATTCAAAACCAAATCCACCTTAAAACAGATACGGATACGGAACGGATAATCCACAAATACAGATTCAAATACGAATGGGAAATGAATAATTGTCGGATAATTAAGTCATATAAAATTTATGATACAAATATCATGCTTTTATAACAAAGTGACCCTTGATTAGGATGTAAACTACGAAATTGCCATCCTTAGAATCCTGTTGTATTTGGCTGTAATTTAAAAAGAAAAAATATGTATCCGGTTTGCAACTCCGGATGATTGGGTTAGTCCCACAATTAGTGGTATTCTTTGAGATGTCTGATTTATAAGATAGCGGGAGTGGAGGGTTTTTGTATTGAATGAAGGAACTGCAGCAGAGAAGTTCAGTCCGGATCTGGAAACATATACATTCGGATATCCGATCCGTTTAGCTTTCCTAATAACATCCGAATCCGGGTCATTTGTTACTTGTTCAATATATGTCCGGATCCACAAATTATCCGCCCGAATTACTCAAATTCGGATCTGCTCCAGATACGGAGCAAATAATCCGGATCCGTTTACACCCCTACGTTATACATATCTTATTTATTGTTTATTATGAAAATAAATATTGTACTTGTTTATTATCGATTTTGTTATATTACATTTTTATTTTCTTTTTCTCAAACTAATAATTTGTCCTTGATTCAAAATTTAAATAAAAAAATATAAAAAATAGAAGCAAATTAGACCAAATAATTTTATCTTTAACAATATTTGTCTTTTTATAATTTATCTTTATTCAACAATGAAATGATAACTGTCTTTACCTCTCCGTAAAATAGGAAGATAATTAATATTTAGTGAGCAAACATGTTAATTACTTTCTTATTATGTTGTAATCAATAACATAAAAAGAACGAAAGAAATATTATCAATTAATTGCTTTTATGATAACATTCATATAAATAATTTGTAAGGAGAAAATTAGTGTAGTGAGTACTTAAAGATCTAAATACAAACTTCAACACAATAAATGACAATACATTGCCACATCAAATCACAATTGCAGAATTTTATAATCTTAACCGCTTAAAATCCATCGAATTAAATCACAGGATCAGAACATTTACATACTTAATATAAGAGAAAAGATAATAACGCTTTATTATTCTTTTATGTTGATTTATACTTATCGTTAACTGTTCGTTTCAAAGCTGTATGGGAATTCATATTCGTCAAGTATCGATTCTCTGTATATCAATTTTAAATGTGGACTTGCCTTAAATTTTGGCATTCATACATTTATTATTTACATCTATATCCGTACCACTCTATGAAATATAAATACCGATATTTTTTTTTACATTAGTTGTTCCAAATTTATTTCCCTTAAAATTTAAACCCCTATATATATATGACATAACAACATTCGCCTAATTCCTTCAGCTCAGAATTTGAATGTTACGTTACTTGGCCTAATAAAAACGGAAATAAATCTGCTGTTATTCTTTGGAAATAACCAGTGTTTTAGTATTCGGTTCTCATGCGGTGTGCGGAAGGCCACCACATATACGGTATGTGTCTGCATATGCGAATTTTTATTCAGATTTATATATGCAGATTTTAAAATGAGAATTCATATTAATTTGTATGCAAAGGAAGTATCTAATAAATAATTGACTTTACATCAGAGGCAAAGCTATAATTTGTATGCAAAGCTATATCATGCATATTATGCCAACATTTTTATTAATATCCAAAGTTAGTTACAAATTAATTATTATACCCACGTTTCCCGACTTTTGCCAAAAATGTCCAAACCGGCCACAAAATGGCCGGTTTCCTCTCCCCAGAAGCCGGCCGGTTTTCTATTTTTTTTTTCGAGACACTATGAAGAGCAAGATAATGAAATCTAACACTGAAAATTCAAATTTTTTGTTTAAATTATTTGTTAGATTACTTCTTTTGATATATAATTAGCAAATTTATACTAAAATACGCTAAATTACTTGAAATTATGTTGAATTACACTATATTAAGTTAAATTACACTGAATTACATTACATTACGCTAAAATATGGTAAATTACGCTAAGTTACATATGAATAGGGACGATATCTTCACTGAAAAGGCGAAAAACGACGATGAAACTTCAAACGACCTAAAATGGCGCTCGAGTGTCCGATTTCAACAAATGACTACTTTTCGGAAAGCTTGCGAAAAGACGCATGTGTCGGTGCTAGAAATGCCAGATTTCAAAATTCAGAATTGCTAAAAAACAAAGGGAAGAGCCTCAAAACTTGAGTTGAAGTTTTTGATTAAGATTTTCATTTATATTATTCAATCTAAGTAGCTCAGTAAATTAGTTGCATAATGAACTTGTAGAATACCAATTTTTACTATTTTCAGAATTTTTTTACTTTTTTTTATGATTCATGAAAGATGGCACAAAATCGGTCTACTTTAGCGTAATTTTGCGTAGTTTAGCATAATTTACCGTATTTCAGCATAATTAGCGAAGTTATTGTAATTTAGCATAATTCAACATAATTTATTGTAATATAGTGTAATTCAACATAATTTCAAGTAATCTAGTGTATTTTAGTATAAATATGCTAATTATAAATAAAAAAAGCAATCTAACAAATAATTTAAACAATAAATTCAAATTTTTAGTATTAGATTTCATTATCTTGCTCTTCAAAGTGTCTCTAAACAAAAAAACAAAAAAAAAGGAACCCGCCCATAAAATGGCCGGTTTGGACATTTTTGACAGAAGTCGGGAAACGTAGGTATAATAATTAATTTGTAATTAACTTTGGATATTAATTAAAAATGTCGGCAGATTATGTGCACATCGGAGGCATTAAACATATCATATGAAATTACAATTTATACAAAATTATACTGAGACATGAAGGCATTAAACATATCAGATGAAATTACAATTTATACAAAATTATACAGAGACATTAAGCACATCAGAGGCATTAATCCTAAAATATGCTACATATGGAATCTCACACGGACTAATATCCTGCAGAATACACATTAATGCAAATTATACAAAATTAAAATTTACAAACAACACCCATTTAAGAAATTCCCATATAAATTCAAACATAAATTCTAATTAAAACACAACCAAATTATCAAATTAATCAAGTATAAACAAATTTACCAAAGTACTATAAAGTTCATGACAAAAATATAAAAATTCCATGACAACAAACCAGCAGTCTAATAGTACAAATAAACATAAATGAAACATGAATTAGAACTTAAAAGTACTACATTACTCTTCTACTTAAATGAAACATAAATTACCCTTCTTAAAAGTACTAGATTAAATTAGGTTCTTCTTCATCATCATCATCAGAAATATCATCATCACTTCTATCATCAATGCCCACCTCATCTGTATCTCTTGCCATCAGTGTAGAGGAAGAAGTTGAACTTAAAGCTAAGTCAATTTCTTCGGAAAAATCTAAGGCTGGACCCCCTGTCCAATCCCTCACATGCTCATCTTGCTCTTCTTCTCTTGCACACATTGGATCATATTTTCTCAAGATCTTTCGATAATTTATGCGTGCATTGAATTGAACAAAAACAATATCATTAAGACGTTGCACTTTCAGCTTGCCCTTCTTCTTTGAATGGGTATGTACAAGTTAAGAAAAAATAATTAATGTCTACAAAGAACAATAAATAATTATGACATTAAAGATCTATCAGAGGAAAAAAAAACAACACCCATTCAAATGTACTCCGGTTCCTTTTGCATCCAAAAGCACTGCATGTCAAACTAAGTATTTTGATAGCTATAGTTTTTAAATAAGGAGCTTCTGAACCATGGAGAGACCACCAATGAGCTGTCAATACAAAACAAAAGAGGCCATCAGAATCTCACAATATAAATGATAAGCAAATTAATTAAGCAGCTTGCTGCTACTTCAAAGCCCTTAAAAGGTGAAAGATACAAATTTGGATTGAATGCTTCGTTATTAGTTTCACTTTGTCTCTTTGCTGTAGGTTTTCCAAACTGTCAATTTGATTCTTGAAAGTTGCGCATTTCAACGGTCATGACAATATCTTGAATCTTCCGATCCGGATAGTATCGTACAACACAATTAGAAATAACATCCATAATAGAAGGGTATGTTTTCATCTCTTCGAAATCTCTATAAAAATAATAGAGATTGAGGTAGTATGCTGTCTTATGGAGCTCTTTATTAAGTCTATCATTCATTCCATCAACAATTGTCTTTACATAAGGCCCGAACACATCTTCATTGTATTTAAAAGCCGCCTTTTACCTCCTTTATTGCATCTTTCAAACCTCCATAAACAAATCCCATAGGTTGCTTCTCCTCTCCATCAACAATTTTAAGAAGAACTAATGGCTTGAAAATTATGATTGCTAATGCCACTGATTTCCAAAAATTATTAGAAACAACAACTGCTGACATACTTTTGGAGGAGAGAGTGAGAGACGGAGATAGGGCAGGATCGCAAGAGAGCGATTATTAGGGTTTAGCGGATTTGGGTTGGGTTATGACTTATGCGGAACCACTAATTCTAAATGCAATTCTTATTCGGCCGAATAGATCATATGCGGAAAAAAATATGCGGCCGATTATGCGGTCGAATATGCAGAACTGAATATTTGACCGAATACAAATTTTCTATATGGATTATAACCGAATACGAATATTCGGCTGAATATTCAGCTGAATAAGACAAATTTTAATACACTAGGAATAACATGAACTTGTTATTTTGAATCCAACCATTGATCTTCGTTGAGATTCGTGCATGAAAAATTTGAACGGTTGGTATCGGAATAATAGCATATTTATTGCCAATAAAAACAGTTATAATTTTAATACACTGGGAATAACAGGAACTTGTTATTCTGAATCCAACCGTTGATCTTCGTTGAGATTCATGCATGAAAATTTTGAACGGTTGATATCGGAATAACAGCAGATTTATTGCCAATAAAAACGGTTATAATTTTGAAAATGTGATTTGTTTCTGCGAGAGCGGCAAAATAACTTCAACGGGGACCCAATAAATAACTTCATGAAGATTCTCGTTTCATTTTGATTCGTGCTACAACAAATCCTCCTGAAATCCAACGGCAGGGGTGCACGGGACAAGTTCAAATCGACTGTCGGAGTCTGTCTGCGAAAGAGCATCCCATTATCCCATAGTTTTTTTTTCCTAAAAAAAAAAAAGTCCTAACTTTCCCCGTTGGATATCGATCGATTTTATGCGGTCAAAAAGTTATCACAACTTCGGCTTTTATGTATGTTATCCCCATTCAGTTAAACTCTCTCAAGATTCAATAGCATTCTGTCATTGACCCGCATTGCTTGGAAGTGTAAGTAGTCGTTACAGATAAACCAGAATTCCGCTCTGAGTGTTAATTAACACAGCAAGTTACAGCCCCACGCCCCCACCACAATCCAAAAGTCCAATTCACCTTACTCACACACTACATACCACGTTGTCATAAATTATTACACATGTCCATCCCGGAAAGGCGGAAAGTCATATCCCGTAAAGAAAGCCAACACATGTAAGGAAAAGTAAATAATCGTAGAAACTTAAGATAGCCATCCTATTTGCCGTTATTTAATTTCATCAAAAGGGACCATCCGTGCTTCGTTCCTCTATCCAGGAACCCTCCTCGAAGACCCGGTCTCTCTCCCTCTATTTATATACATACCTCTTCTCACTCTCTTCGCCACTCAAAACGGAAAGCTATCAATCATTCAATCAACAATAGCCACTGCACTTGTCTTTCTCATGGCCTTCTCCTCTGACAGCCTCTCCTCTCTCGACCTTATCCGCTCTCACCTTTTCGGTGAATCCGGACCGCAATCATCCAACCAGCTGATCCTAGAGACAACTCAAACTCAAACCCTCGACGAATCGAGGAAGTACCGGGGTGTTAGACAGCGGCCGTGGGGTAAGTATGCGGCTGAGATCCGTGACCCGAACCGTCGCGGGTCTCGGGTCTGGCTTGGTACCTTCGACTCCGCTATTGAGGCGGCACGGGCCTATGACAAGGCTGCCTTTAAGCTTCGAGGGTCCAAGGCTATACTCAACTTCCCCAACGAAGCGGGATCCTTGTCAGGATTGAAATCCGAATCGGGATCGGAGTGCCATCTCAGAGTTATACCTCCGATCCCTCTTCCTCCAAAGAGAAAGATAGAGATGGAAGTTGGAGTGGAGAGGGAATTGAAAAAGGAGAGAACCGACGGTCAGGATTTGACGCCGCTCAGCTGGGAAGGGTATGATCTGAAGGGGATTTTTACCCTCCCGCCTTTGTCGCCGATGTCACCGCACCCGAGTATGGGTCTGTCTCAGGTCACTGTTAGCTAATCGGGTCGGGTTCTTTGATTTCCGGACCCAGATACCAGGTGCTATATGTCCCCGGATCCGTTGGATTCCTGTGGGATTTGGACTCAAGCTGGGATGGGAAGGAAATTAGTGCAGTCCTGTTGTTTGATTCCTTGGTTCTTTTATTTGTTGATCTGTTTAATATGCTTAGCTGTAAGCATGATGTATATAAAATTACAGCTATGTATTAGATGCAATTTATGAAATCTCTCCTAGCAATTCCTTCAGAAATGCCCTTGTGTGTTCCAAATTCAATTACGTATCCCTCCTTTTAAAATTCATAATATCATATTTATCTTTTTATATTTTAAAAACTTACAAATTTACCTAATTTATTGTCTTTTATATTATAACTCATTTAAATTTTTTGAAGTTCTCATTTTAATATTTATATAAATAATAATAAAAAAAGTAGCAAGTGTAAAAAATGTTTAGTGTTCTAATAGTATGTTTGTGAGGACAAATGATTTATTTTTTTAATTGTGAGGTACACACAAGTGTATACCAAAATATCGTCGTATGCGTCTGAATTAGAAAAATAAATTAAGGTACCGCATGGGATAGAGTTAGTTCCAATTGAGCCATAAGAGTTTTGAGCAAACCCACTTTAAGTATTTGTTCAAATTTATATTGAACGGTTCAGATCTAAACGAACTACCATACCTGATCAAATTCACATACATTTTGTGTCCATCTTGATCTAGCCATATTGAATTTGATCAGTTGTGGAGCAGGATTTGTAGAAATTGAAAGCATCGTAGTGCTCAGTCTCAGGGCGGATTTCAGTGCAAGTAAAAGGGTGCATAACCATCTCCATAGTTATTGATTTTTTATTGAGTGAGGCTATGGTGCTATGCATAGCACGGATGGGGTCCGTGCTACGGCTCAAAATTTGACTTTTCAAAATCCTAACGGTCGATCCAACCGTTTAATGTGATAACCATATAAATATGTACTTGCAAACTAAATTTTATATTTTTTTCGAATTTTTTTACTATTTTTTTAGATAGGTAGAATTTTGATGGTTCAGAATTTCCAGAAAACACTGATTTTTCTACCTATCTAAAAAAATATTAAAAAAATTCGAAAAAATATAAAATTTAGTTTGCAAGTACATATTCATATGGTTATCACATTGAACGGTTGGATCGACCGTTAGAATTTTGAAAAGTCAAATTTTGAGCCGTAGCACGGACCCCATCCGTGCTATGCATAGCACCATAGGCTCACTCTTTTTTATTTATATATATTGAAATTTAATTGAATTTTCTTTTCCTTCATATTTTCATACAATTCAGCCTTTCTTATAATAGTGGTTAGAATCCTCATTGTGGTTGTGGAGAACTCGAATTCAAATTCCACCAACCATATTATATAATTTTACATTTTATTTTTTAGCCACCCCTATTTAAATTTTTCAGTTAGAAGCAACAAAATTGGTAGGTATTTAAAAGTTGCTCATTCAACCTACTGAGTAAACCTATGACATCACTTTGTTGAAATTATTCTTGCATTGTTTCATTGATTTCATATAAGGACATACTAAAAAATCATTAACTATCATCCTTTGAAACGGTCAGTTGTTGGAAAATTGGATTAGGTCGAACTACCTGTAACCAAAAAAGGTAGCAATAAACAAATGACCATTATATATTTTAGTGAGGAATTCTTAGGTGCATTCAATGATAGGAGTATAGATATTGACCGAGCAATTTTTGCTTCAAGCAGCACAGACAGTAGAGCTAAAACAGTGTTTCATATGACTCGTGTGCTACATAAAAAAAAGAACTGCTTTGTCAGTATCTTTATCCAATAATACGAGTGACCATTACTTTGAACTTTAAATTTAATGACTGAGGTTTTATAAAGAGAGTGTTAATAAAATTCCTATTAATGAAATACATCTTGTGTATACAAGTAGGACTAAATTATTACAGTAGTTTAGAGAATTTTGTAAAAATAAAAAAGTAAATTTTAAAATTACAATTATTTAATTTGTTGTAAATATATATTTTTTTTAGAGAACGGAGTAGGTCCGATGCCCATCGGACCTACTTTTAGGTTCAACGAGCATGATGACCGTCCGACCCAGTTTAAGATTTGTGCGCACGGAAATTGAAACAAATACGCATGAAGTTTAAAGCGTTCTGCACGAATCTTAAAGCAAATCGATGGTGATTAAACCCATTGAACCAGAGTATATAGGTCCGATGCCCATCGGACCTACTCTCAAGTGTTTTTTTTATTAATGAAATAGTTAGTAGGTATTTAAATTTACTAATAAAAAAATTAAAAAATATATCTTCTTATATTCGTTAAAATGATGCGTGAGAAAGGACTTCCTAGGGATGCGTGCTGGGAAGCGATATCATTTCAGTTTTTTGTTATAAAAAATATAAATTTCATTTAAGATTTTGCGCTAACAATTTTATTTGCGTTCCCACCCTGAACGGTCTAACTTTTTTTTTTTTTAATCGTGATTTTGATGTAACGTAGAACGGTTGGACGCACTCCTAAAATTAATATATGGAAGCAACATTTACACTTTTGAACATGTCAATATGGAAACAACTATTTTGATTTATTATATTGTAAACCCTGACAATCTAACTAACTTTTTTTTATCGTGATTTAGTTGAAATTTGTTTGGAATCAGAGACCGAAGAATTCAAACGTAAAATACATAATGTGTGACAGCAAAATTTAAATTCAAATCTCTACGACTATAAAGTAAATTCACATCATCCCCGGTACCGTAATAGAGAATCTTTTACAATTACTTGATCTGGATCGTTCTTTTTAACTTGGCAGGAATCTCAAAGCCCAATAATACTACCCACCTCCGTCAGCCCGAATCCCAAACCGGCTGGGAGTTAATCTCAAACCGTAAAATGAAGGGAATCTTTTACGGTACCGGAGAGAATATTTGCCCCTATAAAGTAGAATTCTAACTACTAAACTACAAACACGTATTTAACATTTTATTAAAATTGAACATATAAAATTTAATTAAATTTGACATACATAATCATAAAAAAAAATTAGTCAAGTATTCTTTTGCTAAAACTATAGATGTATCTTTGTTTTGTTTAAGGTCAAGAATGTTTTCTTTAATCAGCTTGGCTAAAAAATTTATCGTATTGAATGCAGAATCCAAAATGTATACATCTTCTTTCCTTAGTTCGGACTTTAGAGCAGGGGCGGAACTAGAAAATAGAGATTGGGGGCTGAAGAATCAAATATAGTGTAATTTCATTTTATAAAAAAGGCTAAAAAATATTAATACATATAAAGATTACAAAATTTAATGGACTAAACTACAAATTTTTAAATTATAGGAGGTGCTTAGCACCATTTTCCCACCACTATGTTCCGCCCATGCTCCGGAGTAAACAATGAAAAAGATAAGACGAATTAATGAGCGTTGAATTTTGTTTCAATGTAGTCCAAAAAGTATGAGATGAGATGATGACCAAGTATAACATTTAATAAAATAATAAACCGCCGCTTTTTTAATTTATTCATGATTTAAAAAAGTTTGAATTATTCATTCTTTGGATAAGTGAGACCACTTCCATTTCCATCAGCATTAATTAATTCTCTATTTCTCGCTCATTTTATGTTTCATCAAGTAGTTGGACTTGGAGGTAGGCTAGCTCTACAATAATTATTCTCTTATTTATTTTAGACTCAATTATGCGTGCACGCACTTTCATACTCAGCAATGACGCTTATGCATTGTTCTCTTATTATAATCTTATTTTTATTCACTTGAGAGTAGGTCCGATGCCACTCTGGTTCGACGAGTTTAATCACCGTTATTTGCTTTAAGATTCTTGCGAAATGCTTTAAAATTCGTGTGCATAAGTTCCAATTTTTGTGTGCACAAATCTTAAATTAGATCGAATGGTCATCATGTTCGTTGAACCTAAAAGTAGGTCCGAAATTTAGATCATTTAAAAGTAGTAATTTTATATCTATTAAAAAACCTGCAAAAAAATTCTTAAAAATGTAAAATTTAGTTTGTAAGTACATTTTCGTATGATTATGTTGAACAGTTCATATCAACTATTTAGACTTACCAAAATATTAATCTGTAGTATAGACCAATATGAGTGAGTTATGCATATTACATAATTTCATTCATATATTTTTTCTGTTTTTTGGAAAGAACTTTCTTCCATAGCATGTCATTCAATTTAGACTATTTAGTAGAATTTTCTTTTTACAGAAAACAAATTTCACCTATTTAAATTTTATTAAACTAGTACGGGCACACGAGATAAAGCGCGAGTTCAGGCATGCAGACCATCCGATCAACGAGCATGAAGACCATCCAATCTAATTTAAGATTTGTGCGCATGAAAATTGAAACAGGCATGCACGAATTTTAAAGTGTTTTGCACGAATCTTAAAGCAAATAGACGGTGATTAAACCCATCGGACCTACTCTCAAGTGCGAGGTCAGATCCTCCGTATTACTATTACCTCATCATTTTATTTTGAATTCAGACTGTTCGATCAAAATACAATCTAATTCGGTTCAAACCTGTAATGCACGGATGATCCCTTTACTTTAAGATTTGTACTAATGTATAATGAATAGACTGATTGAAGCTCAAACGATGAGATCCCTTAAATGATGAATTCATAGAGCGCAATAGGCGATGCTAGTCTTTCATGTTATAAGATACTCTCAGCCAAACCGAATTCGCTTCGAAGACTATTTCAAATATAGGGGCCGATGCAGGATTTCTGCAACGGAGGAGCAAGAATTCGTGCATGCCTGTTTTGATTTAAGAATTAATAAGTTTTGAGTCCTTAAGTTTTGATTTAAGAATTAATTGATCTCGAACCAGGAGCGGAAGACTTCCATGGGATTGCCACCTTTCAGAATAAGAACGAAATCTTAAAGTAGAGAGCACGAGAGGGATTTTCTTTTTGTTTAGGCGAGTCAGATAATTCGATTTTTTTTTTTAGAGTGGAGAGTCAGAGAAAGAGAGATAAGAGTTATTTATTTTTTAAACATGTTCAAAGAGAGATGAGAGCCAGAGAAATAATAGCAGGCCCATTATTATTACAGAGCAGATTTCAAAATTGGCCTGTTAATTTTTTTTTAACTGAGTACCAAGAAACAGTTTTGGGTTTTTCAGAGGGGGGCAAAATAAAATCCAGAGAGGGGAAGAATTGATTCAAGCCCGTAATTCTCTACAGAATTATAAAATTCAAGGAGGGTAACTGCCCCCCTCTGGATCTTATTGGGTCCGCCCTTGTTCAAATATAGGGGGGGTCTGTATTGAGATTTGTGTCATATTAAAACAGAGTTAACAGACTGACTCAAATCTCATTCTACACGGTCAGGTATTGCACAAAATCATAATTTATTAATAAGGGTGTCGCAATGAGTTGGGCTCAGCTCAAGATCAGCTTTCCACAGCTATTGAGCGAGTCAAGTGAGCTGAGATTAAGGACCTGGACTAGAATCTTAGCTCAAGATCATCACGAGCCAGTTCAGAGCTGGACCGAACTGGCTTATTAGCTCGCTGGACTTTATTGGGCCACTATCATACAAATTAAAAAAAAATAATAAAGCTCATCAAACAAAGCGTAGTTTGCATCAGATATTCATTTACATAGCTTGAGCATTATTATTAATTCAAGTGCAACTAAGAAATCAATTGCCATAAATTAAGTTTGCAACTAAATTCATACATACCAAAATACTAAATCCCAAAATTCATACAAACACAGTTCACAAAATAAATTCATGCATACCTAATTCACACAAATTCACACAAAGGGACCTTCGCAACAGTTCAACCACGCAATTTAGTATGTCATTAACAATATTTCGGATTAGCAGCCGGTTGCTCTGCGTGTCAGGCCCACCAATTAAAACCATTTTGTATTGGCATAGAAAATTCGGCCTTGAAGAATAAAAAAATAATTTAAAGTCGATATTTTCAACTAGAGTTAATTTTTTATTTACTCTCAAAAACCTTTTTGATTTTCTATTTCCCTACATTTTTTATTATCTCTAATATATCCCTTAACTCTATTTATATATTTTTTATTTACTCTATAATTAATTATTTATTATTTAAGTGTTTTGAAATTTTTATTTTTCAATTATACTCTGAATCAGCATCTTAATTCCCTCGGCATAACGATAATTATTTCCAGTTTTCTCTTTCATGGTGGCGACTTTCATATACACTTTTTTTAATAACTTTTTAGAAAAGAGAAAAGTTATTTCCTGATAGAGGGCTAAAATGCTTTCGGCCTGCAAACAAATCAGCCCAACTTAACAAAAAAACTGGCCCAATCTCCAATCTTCAATCTCTACCATCTGGGCCATCTTGGGCTTCAAGCACTTCTCCACACTGGAGGAACACTGATGACACCGGCCTGTCTCAGGAATTGGAGCACGGCATCAGGTGCCTTATTGGTGGAGAGGTATGATCGGATGAGATAATTTACCGCAAATTGGGAACTGGAGAGCCTGAGGTGGCAGATGGGGGCAATTGGTGTATAAAAGAAAGAGTTTCAACTTCTTAACCAGCAAGAGTATGTCTTTTATTATTTTAATTAAAGATTTAACTATATTAACTATACACTTATTGTGCAATGGATAACAAGAAAGAGTTTCACGAGTTGAGAAGTAAATTAGATATATTTAAGTATTTAGCATCTACATCTTTGGTACTATTAGAGTTTTTAATCTGATGTGACAGTTTCTAATTCAATTGCAGAAATGTGATAAAGTTTCTTATTAATAAACTCCATGCTGACCAAATGATTGGTTCAAATTATTTTTTCTTTTTAATTTGTTGCTGACGTGACTTAATAGAAACTCTAAAATTAATTTCAGTGATGTAAGAGTTAGAAACTTTAGAGACTTTAATTTCTAAAAAGTAGTTAACAGTTATTTAAAAACTCATTTGAGTTACTGGAATGTAGATGCTCTTAAGTATATATAAAAAATTAAAAATGTCTACAAGGATATACGAAAAATTAACTCTAAAATTTATGAGTTTAAAAAAAATACATTTTATTTCTTAACTATAGTCCAACTCTATTTTGAGGTGTCATAAATCACCCAAAACCCAACGAACAAGTTATGTGAAACTTGCACGATTTAAGAGTAGGTCCGATGGGCATCGGACCTACTCTGGTTTCGATGGGTTTAATTACCGTCGATTTGCTTTAAGATTCGTGTAGGACACTTTAAACTTCGTGTGTGTCTGTTTTAATATTCGTGCGCACAATCTTAAATTAGATCGGACGGTCATAATGCTCGTTGAACTTAAAAGTAGATCCGATGGACATCGGACCTACTCCGTTCTCAACTTGCACCGATTATTTTTTGGGATCAATGTATCATGCAATTGAGTCTCAAAAACACTATTTTTTTTTTTTGCCTGATTTAATTACAATAATGTAACTGCATCAGATTTAAGTGTTAATTTAACCAGTAACACGAATGAATCCCAATGTGGATGGGCATTATTTTAGTGACCAAATTGGAAATGGTCTTTCAATAATTTTGACCCCACGGTAAAGATATGTGTTTCAAATTTCAACATACCAACTATATGAAAATGATAAATTTGTGTTTACACAACATATTCATGACTATTAATAAACAAATTGTGTGAACTACTAACTATTATATATGATGTGAACAAGCTATTTCATTTTCTTTAGAGGTTGGGAGTGATACTATTTTTAAAAAAATATCTGTCTGTTTAGTTTTATTATATCGATAATTAGCATTAACCTTGGTCTACTCAAAATTTAGGAACTTATTATTATTATTATTATTATTATTATTATTATTATTATAAGATATTGGAGTAAATGAAAACATATACAATATTTATTCTAACTAGAAATAATAAATTTATGTTTACACAATATATCCAACATATCCATGACTATCAATTAGCAAATTAAAAATAGGAGAAACTCAAGGTTATAGTTGTTAATAAATTCCTCTTTTTGAATTTTGAATTTTCAGATTTTTCTTTCGCCGAATCGAAAAATTGATATTTTTTTATTTTTGTTTTGTTCAGAGAGAGCTTTTGATGTGTTGGTAAGACTATGTAAGGTAATGGTAAAAATAACTGTGATCAATGTTTTTTTATGAAAAGGCATTGTCTACTATGTGGCATCTCCTTTTTTATTTCATCTGGATGAATCACATGAAAGATTAGACCCACAGGGATGCATAAAACAACTTTCGGGATCTAAAGATGTAAAGGCGTCACATTCCTTCATTATCCATGCAAATTATGAGGTGGATTGAAGAATTGACAGTGGAGCTAAGAGCATCTTCATTGGTGAAATTGACTTACAATTGCAAACTGCTAGAAATAGCTGTCAAAAGAAGAAATTGAAATTTCGGAGATTTAATTTCACTAATGCTGCATCGCTGAAAGGAGTTTTAATTGCATTTGAATGCCACATCAGCGACTTGGTGATTGTGGGCTTTTAGGCAGTGTATATTATTTGCTTTCAGATTGTTCTTATTTGAAATTAAATGAACATTTGTTGTCATATGATTTATTAAAGCAATTCTTTCATTTTAACATTGAAGTTGAATTCTTCTTATTTATTCTTCTTTGAAGACTTCAATTAGAAAATAATTCTACCTAATAAGAAAAGCACAATGTTAATTAGGTGACATGAAGAAACAAAAGATTAACATAGTTAGTTACCAATTAACAAGCTCAACAGGAAAAAGGAAAAAATAAAACCTACTACACAGTGCACCTATATACTAATCTAAAGAAGAAACCAAGGAGCAATTTAAATGCTCTATAAAAATACCCAGTAAAATATGTCCTCTTTACATCTATCTTGCCAACCTGAAAGAAGTTACTAATTAATTTGATCAAAAGATATTATAGGACAAAGGCAAAGAACGAATTTTCTTTAAATATCTCGTCAAAAGCGAATAATTGAGACAAGAGATGCTGGATTTGCTTAATATAGTGATAGCCTCCTCAGCTATACAGTGCTGCCTTTTGAGCATCCTCTAGCACCTGTACACAAAATCAAAGGAAAATACAGTCAGCAGCCTACATCCATGAGAAATTACCAAAATATAAGCTTTAATAATCTCAAAAATTTAATACAGTTCATCAACTGAATCAAATTATACCAGCAATGAAAAAACAAAAGAAAAATCAAACTCATTTCTTCAATGCTCTTATCTCTACTGAGAAAGAGCAATAAACAAAATGTTTAAATATTAAAATTCATTGAACCAACTTTAGCACAATTACATTAATTGGAACATCTACAACAGGTGCATTAGTGAAGGTATTGTTGAGCTAAAGAGTATTGCTAGAAGTGATAGGTCTTTAATATGAATAAAGTTTGTTGAACTTATAAATGTATTGCCCAGTATTAACATAGAAGAACCAAAAGCACAAAAAATATAGTCAGTTCTGAGTTAGAAATTGGAATTACCAGTAACATAATAGCTGATCATTAAGGACCATAGAGCAATCACATCACCATGAACCATATAGAGAAGGTCGATATTTAGATCCCTTGAAAGAGGTAGTCTATGTAATTGAACCCCAGTGGAATGAATTAGTACCGATTACTGCTCCTTGTATCAGTTACAAGTGGAATCACTCAGTACCTGTTGTTATAATTGTCATTATCAAATAATAATTATGAAATCTAGAGGGACACCTACTAAAAAGAGTAATAAATAATGATTATGACCCACAATCATGTGAGGCATCTAGGTTTAATTGCAATTAAGGGTATGTGCTTCTTTTATAATTTTTGGGTACAAGGGAGACTGCGCTGCATCTGTTATTTACATGTCCTTATGCCAAAGCGGTATGGGCTACAATAACAACCTTGTTACGAAAGAAAATCATGGTACCGACCGACTCGGTACAGAACACGTGGTTAGAATCCTGGAAAGCTGCGAGGCCAAGGAGAGAATGGAAGCGTAACACCTGGGCTGCATACTTCCTATGCACAGTTTGGCACATATGGAAACACCGCAACAGTGTAATCTTTGGAGAACAGAATATAAGACCAGTGTGATTGTAAATAGATGTTTTCATGAGATGAGAATATGGAATAAATACTGCTAGGTGCCGGCTGGAGCGAGGCTTGCTTGCTAAGCTAGGGTTTGTTGGATTTAGAGACGTCTAAATACAATAATTAAGTTGGACATGCGTGTATATAATTATATGTCTCATACTGTCACAAATATTAATGCCAAAATAAGTGATTAATTAAGGAATGGCATTGTACGTATTTTAATCAGGATTTGGATCCGAAAACGTATAGAAATAAGATTTAAATTAATTATAATTGTTAATGGACCGATTATAATTAATTTAATTAATACACATATTATTTTAGGTTAAAATAAAGTTTAAAATATCAATTATGAATCTTCATGATTTTACGGAAATTTGGAAACAAATTTCGGACAAAACGGAGTTCGTATGAATTTTCGGAATTATTCGGAATTTGCTACAGTACCGAATGCTACAGTACCGCGTGCTACAGTGTCGGTTGCTACAGTTTTATTTGGAATAAAATCTGAAAATTTGTAATTGATATTTTTAGGAGAAGGAGATTAACCTGAAAATAGGAAAACTAACTCATAAGGGTTAGTTATGACCAAAATAGAATGCCATGAGAGCTAATTTTGATCAGATTGATGTGTATATAAAGGCTGGGTTTCCATGGCTGCAATCATCACCAATTTTGCTGCTCCATTACAGAAAATATACTCTGTTCTTTGTATTCGGAAAGTTCAGAAAAGAGAGGGTGTGATTGCGAAGCACTGGAAGAGCCCAAAAGCCAAACGAGTCAAGTTCTAGGAGCTCTCAAGTCAAGACAAGGATCTCAATCAACCTAGAGCCAAGGATATTGTCCGATTGACAATAAGGAGGCCTTTTGAAGATGGATAGTAAGTTCCGCTGCACATTTACTTTATTTTCTTGCATAGGATCCTAGGGTTTTAGGTTTTAAAGTAATTAGGAAAACCCATACACTCAACAAGTGGTATCAGAGCCATCTATGCAGGAATTTAAGGTAATTGTGATCTAGAGAAAAAGTTATGCCATCTTCAATTGTTGTAAATTATTTTCTGTTTTTCAAATCGAATTTATTGTTGCAAATAGTTGTTAAAATTCGCTTTAATCGATTTTTTATGCGTATTTTAATCGAATATTCGAATTGTGCCAATCCTTGCGCTTCGTGCGATCTTGGAGAGGTTTTGTTTGATGGTTTTGATTTTGATTCGCATAATTTATCACATTTTGGTGAAATATACGAAGGTGCGCTGATTTTGCCTTCGAAAGATTTAATTATGCAACAAACTAGAATTTTTCGTTTCTGAAATTTGGAAAAATAAGCAATTGGCGCAATAAAGGCTGTTTTTGCAGTTTTTCGTTTTTTTTTTTCTTCCAGATCTGAAAATTAGTTATCTCTAGATCAATACCGGTTACAGACCTTAGGAATAACTGTAAGTAATTTTAATTTAGGTTATGTTAATTATAATTACTATAGTTATTAAGTTATTAAGTAAAGTATGCTATTATTAGCCTAATTAGTTATAGAATTTAGCCATTATCTATAATTAGTATTTAACGCTAATTAAGGGTGGGATAAAAATATATATATATATATATATATATATACATAAATAAATAAATATATATACTAAATTCTTGTCATATTTAAAGCTAATTTGAGCATAACATTATTTAGTAAATTCTAAATAAGATTATTTGGTTATTTCCAAATATAAGCACAAAGTTTTAGTTGTCTCTAAATAGAAGCATAAAGTTATTTGGATATTTCGGAATAAAATTATTTCGCTATTTCTAAATAAAAGCATAAAGCTAAAATTATATTTTGGAGAATACTAAAGTGTTTTTAAAGCCTAGTATTTATTTTTTGATGAATATAGTTAACATATGAAAATTAGTTTATTCTAATTAATTAAAGCTCCCATTAGTTACTATATTCTATTTAGGACGAGTAGTCATTTTAGGATACGTCCTAGAATAGGCTTTAGACATAGTTTTAGGATCTATTTAAAGGCAATTAGGATTTACGTGTGTCATTTTGTACAAGTTGAGCACTGATTGTTTTCGCAAACGAACCTCTCTGTGTGAGACAAGTGCAGGGTGGCACATGACAAGTTTAAAATGACGTGCTAGAAATGGATGTGAGTGTTAGCTTTCCCAAAGGAGGGTTAGCGCTTGCTGAAATTGTTTAGTGCATAAGGGTAGTGTACAAAAATAAGTTGCAACACACATGGACTAGCGATGTCTAGAAAAGCATCGGGGGCTTGGAACTTAAGCGATCCGTCTGTGATCCTCCTCCCCCCGTTGACTGGCCTGGTCGTTAGTTCATGGATATGTTAATTTGACCCAAAGGTTGATTGACAAAAAGGTTACATGTTTGTACTTTATTCACTACACCAGAGTGCCTGAAGGTAATGATTGCACCCAAAGGTGTTTCATTAGTGAATGGTGCTTTGGCTAAAGATTTAATGGAGCAAATAGTTTTACACAGGCCTTTAGATAGATTTTAGAATTATGATTAAGGATCAAATCGTGACGCATCATATCTAAATTATTTCCTTGTTCTTGAATTTTCAGATCTAAACATAATGTCAAATCTAAGTCAGATTAAGCCCCTCATGGGGAACAATTTCAAACAGTGGGAGGAAAAGCTGAAATTAGTCTTAGGGATCATGCAATTGGACATAGCACTGAGATTTGATCGCCCCAAGCCTAATAAAGAGGGTGAGGAAACTCCCCAAGAGAAGGCTGATATTACGAAATGGGAGCATTCAGATCGCATGTGCATAATGGTGATGAAGCAAACGATCCATGAGACTTTTCGAGGCATAATACCTGATACAGAGACCGGCGCTATTAAATACCTTAAGGCCCTTGAAGAGAAATTCACAAAGAGTAAAAAGACTGAAGTTAGTACACTCTTTGTGAAGTTGGCAACAATAAAATACAAGGGAAAAGAAGGGGTTAGAGAGCATGTTATTGAGATGACAAGACTGCAACGTGCCTTGAAAGGGCATAATTATGACATCTCTGATGAGGTTCTCATTGAGTTCATTTTTTTGTCTCTCCCGTCTAACTTTAGTCAATTCAAGTTGACTTATAATTGTCAAAGAGAGACGTGGACACTACCTGAGTTTGAGGCTCAGTTGGTGCAGGAGGAAGAGAGACAGAGAATGACTAAGGGAGAAAGTGCTCATGTAGTAACATCTAATCCTAAGGGTAAAGGCAAGAAGCGCAAGTCTACTGCCAAGGAAAAGGAACCCACCAAGGAAGCTGCAAACAATGCCGCGAAGAAAAGCAAGAAGGAAGATACTTCTGCGCAAGCAGAAGAAAGGAAATGCTTTTTCTGCAAAGCGCCAGGACATACGAAGAAATTCTGCACCAACTATCATGCATGGTTGGCAAAGAAAGGTATGTCTCTTGCTTTAGTTTGTTCTGAAGTTAATTTAAGTTCTGTATCTAGATATACTTGGTGGATAGATTCAGGTGCAACGTCTAACATCAGTATATCGATGCAGGGTATTTAAGTTTTGATGCTTTAGTGGTTCCATCCTTCAGAAGGAACCTAATTTCTGTATCTTATTTGGACAAAAATGGTTATGTATGTTCATTTAGTAATGGAAATTTCAGTTTATGTCAAAATTCTAAGCTTCTTGCTTCTGGTATCCTGTCTTCTTATGATAATCTTTATTTTCTAGATATAGACACTTCACATTCAGAGGCACTGCATATAGATAATAGAAAACGTAAATTAACTTGTGAGAAATCAGCAACATTATGGCACAAGCGATTAGGACATATCTCTATGAAAAGGATAGAACGTCTTGTGTCTAATGATATTCTCCAACCTTTAGATTTTACAAACTTAAGTGATTGTGTAAATTGTATAAAGGGAAAACAAACTAATAAACGTAAGTATGATGCAAAAGGATGTAATGATGTCTTAGAATTGATTCATACGGATATCTGTGGTCCTTTTCCAAAGGCTACAAGAAATGGTCACCGTTACTTTATCACATTCATAGATGATTATTCAAGATATGGTCATATTTACTTAATAAAAGAAAAGGCAGAAGCATTAGACGTGTTCATAAAGTTCAAAACGGAAGTTGAGTTACAACTTAACAAACGTATAAAGTCCATTCGTTCTGATCGTGGTGGTGAATACTACGGTCGTTATGATGGATCAGGAGAACAGCGTCAAGGTCCCTTTGCAAAATACTTAGAGGAATGCAGAATTGTGCCTCAGTATACGTTGCCAGGTTCACCTGCAATGAATGGTGTTGCTGAACGGCGAAATCGCACCCTTAAAGACATGGTGAGAAGTATGATTGTTCGTACAACTCTACCTGAGAATTTGTGGGGAGAAGCCTTAAAGACTGCAGCATACATACTTAATAGAGTGCCTACTAAAGCAACTAACAAGACCCCTTACGAGTTATGGGTTGGGCGCAAGCCTAGCTTGAATCATGTGAGAGTTTGGGGATGTCCATGTGAAGCTAGGCCTTATAAACTTAATGAAAAGAAGTTGGATGAAATGACCGTTAGTTGTTATTTTATTGGGTATTTCGAAAGCTCTAGGGGCTATAAATTTTACAATCCAACAGAACATTTAGTTTTTTTGAGTCAGGAAGTGCGAAATTTTTTGAGGATAATGAGTTTGTGGGGGGAGATATGACAAAAGATAGTATTTTTGAAGAAGAAGAGACGAATGAGAATGAGACTATGGACCAAAGTCCTGGTTTTGTTCAAATTCCGATTGCGTTAAGAAATACATCTTTTGACAATGTGCAAACTTCATCATCCCAAACAACTCAGTTAGAAACTCAACATGGAATAGAGAACACAAATGGACCTGAATCCAACCCAAACCCTGACATTGCCATGACCAATGGCCTAGGGCCTGTGGGAGATTCAGAAGTTGGTAATGATGTTCCTCCTCCTGTTGAAGATCAAGTTGTAAATGAACCTCAAGAAAATCTAGAGCCTGTGCCAATTAGGAGATCTACTAGAGAGAAAAGATCTACACAATCGAAGGATTATGCATATCTTCAAGAACATGAGTTTGACATTGGCATGTTTGAAAATGATCCTGTTAATATCAAACAAGCTGTGGAAAGCTCTAACTCTCAAATGTGGATTAATGCCATGAATGAAGAGATGAAATCTATGTATGACAATGACGTTTGGGATATCGTTCCGTTGCCTAAAGGCAAGAAACCCGTTGGTTGCAAATGGATATTTAAGACTAAGCGGGATTCTAAAGGCAATGTTGAAAAATACAATGCACGTCTTGTTGCGAAAGGTTTCACACAGAAAGAAGACATTGATTATAAAGAGACATTCTCTCCAGTTTCATCAAAAGACTCTTTAAGGATTATATTGGCGCTTGTAGCACATTATGATTTAGAATTTCATCAGATGGATGTAAAGACGGCATTTCTCAATGGTGACATTGATGAAACGATCTATATGAAGCAGCCAGAAAACTTTGTATCAGGTGATGCAGGGTCTATGGTTTGCAAACTTAAGAAATCTATCTATGGACTAAAACAAGCATCTCGACAATGATATCATAAGTTTCACAAAGTTGTTAGCTCATTTGATTTTGAGTCTAACATAGTAGATGAATGTATATACCTTAAGTTCTGTGGGAGTAAATTTATTTTCTTGGTTTTATATGTAGATGACATATTGCTTGCCAGTAATGATAAAGATATGTTGCATCAAACTAAGAATTTTTATTTAAGAACTTTGAAATGAAAAATCTTGGTGATGCATCATTTGTTCTAGGGATTGAAATACATAGAGATAGATCTCAAGGTATTCTAAGATTATCCCAGAGGAACTATATCGATAAGATTCTAACAAGATTTGGCATGCAAAACAGTAAACCAGGAGATACCCCTGTATCAAAGGAGATAAGTTTAGTCTAAAATAATGTCCCCAAACTGACTTAGATAAAAACATCATGAAAGATATTCCCTATGCCTCAGCCGTAGGTAGCATAATGTATGCGCAAGTGTGTACGCGTCCGGATATTGCGTTTATCACTGGTATGCTTTGGAGATATTTAAGTAATCCAGGTATGGAGCACTGGAAGGCAGCCAAACGAGTGTTGAGATACCTAAAGAGAACAAAGGACTACAAGCTCACGTATCGGAAATCGGATCAGCTTGAGGTCATTGGATATACCGATTCTGATTTTGGAGGGTGTCAAGACAGCATGAAATCGACATCAGGATACATCTTCATGATGGCAGGAGGCACCGTTTCGTGGAAGAGTGCTAAACAGTCTCTTATAGCCTCTTTTACGATGGCAGTAGAGTTCGTCGCATGCTACGAAGCATCCAATCATGGCGTATGGCTAAAGAATTTTGTCACAAGGCTGCGAGTTGTGGACTCCATTCAGAGACCACTAAAATTATTATGTGACAACAATTCGGCAGTGTTATACGCAAACAACAACCGGAGTTCTTCCAAGTCGAAGTACATAGACATTAAGTTTCTGGTTGTAAAAGAGAGAGTTCAAAATAATGAGTTATGTATAGAACACATAGGTACAGACACCATGATAGCAGATCCGCTTACTAAGGGATTGCCGCCCAAGAAGTTTCACGAGCATGTCGCTCGTATGGGCGTCATACCTATTTAGGTTACTTAGAAAATGTGGGAGTCTGATTTTGTATTTTGTTTTTCAGAGATGTTCTATGTTATGTAATTTGTAAAAGGATGTGTATAAAGGAATATACAAGTTGCAATCAGTTGTTATCATTATTTTTCTCTTTAAAGTTTAAAGTTTAAAGTTGACCCAATTGGAAATAGTCACACTATAATCACATTCGTGTATAATTTCCAAACTATACGTCCAAATCAGATTCATGTCATTCAATTATGATGACAATGTGATCTATGTCGTTTTAGTTACGCATAAATATAATTGTAACAACTGCCGCTTAGGTCCCTTGTTAGTATAATTGATGGACGGAATTGTACAGAAAATACGATAAGTAAAAGGCAGAAAAGTTTGCATGCAATAAAGATAAGGACATAAAAATTAAAAGGTTACACTTGTCCAAGTGGGAGATTGTTGGATTTAGAGACGTCTAAATACAATAATTAAGTTGGACATGCGTGTATATAATTATATGTCTCATACTGTCACAAATATTAATGCCAAAATAAGTGATTAATTAAGGAATGGCATTGTACGTATTTTAATAAGGATTTGGATCCGAAAACGTATAGAAATAAGATTTAAATTAATTATAATTGTTAATGGACCGATTATAATTAATTTAATTAATACACATATTATTTTAGGTTAAAATAAAGTTTAAAATATCAATTATGAATCTTCATGATTTTACGGAAATTTGGAAACAAATTTCGGACAAAACGGAGTTCGTATGAATTTTCGGAATTATTCGGAATTTGCTACAGTACCGAATGCTACAGTACCGCGTGCTACAGTGTCGGTTGCTACAGTTTTATTTGGAATAAAATCTGAAAATTTGTAATTGATATTTTTAGGAGAAGGAGATTAACCTGAAAATAGGAAAACTAACTCATAAGGGTTAGTTATGACCAAAATAGAATGCCATGAGAGCTAATTTTGATCAGATTGATGTGTATATAAAGGCTGGGTTTCCATGGCTGCAATCATCACCAATTTTGCTGCTCCATTACAGAAAATATACTCTGTTCTTTGTATTCGGAAAGTTCAGAAAAGAGAGGGTGTGATTGCGAAGCCTTGGAAGAGCCCAAAAGCCAAACGAGTCAAGTTCTAGGAGCTCTCAAGTCAAGACAAGGATCTCAATCAACCTAGAGCCAAGGATATTGTCCGATTGACAATAAGGAGGCCTTTTGAAGATGGATAGTAAGTTCCGCTGCATATTTACTTTATTTTCTTGCATAGGATCCTAGGGTTTTAGGTTTTAAAGTAATTAGAAAAACCCATACACCCAACAGGGTTGTGTTTGGTCTTTTACTTGTATTCTTTTTATTTCTGCTATTTTCATTCTTGTAATTTTATTTTCTATGGATGTAACAGCTACTATTTATCAATACAATCACCCTTAACAGTCGCTGTTAAGTTTTAATATATATATATATATATATAGAGAGATTGGCTAATGTGCTAACGTTATAACTTCGGCCGAAGTTATAACGAGTCGTTTTTGCAATTTCAAAATCTAAACAACCGATCCGAACCGTTCAACATGTTCTCTATATTGAAATGTGCTTGGAGACCAAATTTTACATTTTTTGGAATTTTTTTACTATTTATTAAGTCACTTTGAAAATACTGATCCGGTGGTCCAAAATTTTTTGCTGTTTTTTACTATTCACAGCAGATCTGAGATTTTCAAAGTGGCTTAATAAATAGCAAAAAAATTCCAAAAAATATAAAATTTGGTCTCCAAGCACATTTCAATATTTAGAAAAAGTTGAACGGTTCGGATCGGTTGTTTGGATTTTTAAATTACAAAAACGACTCGTTATAACTTCGGCCGAAGTTATAACGTTAGCACATTAGCCAATCTCTATATATATATATATATATATATATAGAGGAGGATTCAAATGCCTCCATTTTTTGTGCCTCCACCATGCCTCCATTTTTAAAAACTTTAATAACTCAAAATTTAAAACTTAAAAGTCAAAATAAAACCGTTGAATATGATCTACATCATTTTATCTATGTGCTCATAAAAAATTATCACATTTCGATTTTGTTTTTATGTGAATCAATAAGTTGAAAAATCAACGTCTAGAAATTATCCACATTAGTATGTTTTTTACAAGCTCTTGATGACAACCAAAACAAAATTGAAATGTCATAATTTTTTACACGTGTATAGATAAAATGATGTAGATCATATCCAACGGTTTTATTTTGATTTTTAAGTTTTAAATTTTGAGTTATTAAAGTTTTTAAAAATGAAGGCATGATAGAGGCATGAAAAATGGAGGCATTTGAACCCTCCTCATATATATATATGATATGGGCTATTGTGCTTCGCGAAGTAAATGGGGGGTTTACTTCGGGTCATATTTTCATTTTTGAAAATCCAAACAACCGATCCGAACCGTTCAACATGTTGTAAATATTGAAATGTGCTTGGAGACTAAATTTTACATTTTTTTTGGAAGTTTTTTTACTATTTATTAAGCCACTTTGAAAATCACTGATCCACTGTGAATAGTAAAAAATAGTAAAATTTTTTGATGCATTGTGTGACCACTCTTCACTATTTTTGGATGGTCCAGAATTTCCAGATCAAGTGATTTTCTCTACCTATCTAAAAAAATAGTAAAAAAATTCGAAAAAATGTAAAATTTAGTTTGCAAGTACATATTCATTTTATAATCATGTTGAACGGTTCGGATCGACCGTTAGGATTTTGAAAACTCAAATATTGAGCCGTAGCACGGACCCAACCATGCTATGCATAGTACCGTAGCCTCACTCTCTATATATATATATATATAATTTCTGGTTAATATACCAGTTCAGTACAAGAGCTGGTACAAATTCATACCAGCGCACAAAAAAGACACTGGTACCAGTGTCAAATCAGATCCAAAGAAGGATAATCGTACCAGTACACACAATGAAAGCTTTTTTTGAAATTAGTGCATCTCAAATCGTTTCACACTACAGTTTAAATAATAATTATTAGAACATTTCTAATCGTTTGACACTAGAGTTGTAAAAAAGAAACATATGTACTTCAATTTGCTAAATACCAGTAAAGAGACTAAATCCAATTGAAACTGTGAGATATCATCTCAAAATCACAAAAATCAACATAGTTTAAAATATTACATCAAGAAATTGGTAAAAAAAATTAACCTCAAAATCACCCCATTTAATTTTCAAGAGCAACGTCTCCAGCAAAAGTGCGGTCTGGGTGGTAAGGAGGAGGGTGCGGTGGCGCCGCCTCCGTTGCGGCGAGAAGACTGTGAAGTCAGAGAGAGTTACGGATAAAAGTTTTGTTTTTGTGAAGAGAGAAGATAGATAAGTGATAATTTAGAAGACTGTTGCGACAGGACAGGAATCAATGAAAATATAATATTTTGCCAGCGCAACCTTTTGAAAGCTTTCAAATTAGAAAAGACCTTCGCATCGCAGAAAACGGAAATGAAATTGCCAGCATGGATATAGGTTCTGTTATACTGTTTGTTGTTTAATGAAGTTTGTTTTAATTCTATTATTCTATTTGTTGTTTTTGAAAATACTATTTGTTCTTGTGATCATTGATGCATTCATCTCATAAACTTGTGGTAGTAAGATAGAGACTGACTGTGGACCCTTCTCTTCCCTGTCAGTAAAATGAAAATGGAATAAATCAGAAAATTCAAAAAGCCCACCTCGGATCCGAATTCGTATCCTCTGCATTAACTCAAATTTTGAGTTAAGATCTGAACCGTCCTATTGAGATCCGCACTAATATTAAAGTGCACGTGCATTATGGGAGTGGACAGGATTGGTCCAAGTTCTGATCGTACGGTTCATAAATTAACTCAAACGGTGCGTTAATGCAGAGGATACGTATTCCCTCGGATCCAAGAAGAAAATAAAAGGAAAGAAAAGGCCAGGCCCAAATCAATTTATTCATGTGAGTCTCAAGTGGGATGATCGATGTTGGTTACATTTTTTGATTGGAATTGGAAGTTGAAATGACGCGGCTTTGGGCTTTGGGCTTTGCTCTGGACTGGCATTATAGAAACTTGATATAGTGCAAACCTTAGAATTGGGCTTTCAAATTCTAAATTCAATTGGGCCGAATTTGAAATGAAATATAAATTAAGGGTACAAATCACCACAATTAATATTTGAAGTACCCGTATGACCCAATATTTGAAATAAATCCGTTGCAAATTGAGATAAAATTTGAAACTAGATGGTAATGTTGAGTCCGGCTAATATGACATTGGTGTCATTCCAAATTCAATAACACCACATCGTATACCGTTGGATCTGTTTTAATATCCGTGCAAAACACTAGTGTCTTTAATATTCGTGCAAAACACGGATATTAAAGCAGATCCAACGGTATACGATGTGGTGTTATTGAATTTGGAATGACACCAGTGTCATATTAGCCGGACTCGGTAATGTTGGTTTGGCCATCAATGTACATAAATAAGCCAGACATTTTTATTAATATCCAAAGTTTAATACAAATTATTATTTATACCCAGAATCGGATCCAATATCGAAAAATGCCCAAACCGGTCAGAAAATGGCCGGTTTACTCCTCATCTAAGTCGGCCATTTTTTGGTCGGCTTACTCCCCCCTAAGCCGGCCATTTTCTGGCCGGCTTAGTCGTTTTTTTTTTTTTTAAGAGACATTATGAAGAGAAAAAATAATGAAATCTAACACTGAAAATTTGAATTTTTTGTTTAAATTATTTGTTATATTACTTCTTTTGATATATAATTAGTATATTTATATTAAAATACGCTAAATTATTTGAAATTATGTTGAATTACACTATATTAAGTTAAATTATACTAGATTACATTACGCTAAAATACGCTAAATTACATATGAATAGAGACGAAATCTTCACTGAAAAGGTGAAAAATGACGACGAAACTTCAAACGGTCATAAAACGGCGCTCGAGTGTCTGATTTCAGCAAATGACCACTTTTCGGAAAGCTTGTGAAAATACGCATGCGTCCGTGCCCGCGATGTTGGATTCCAAAATTCAGAATCACCAAAAAACAAAGGGAAGAGCCTCAAAACTTGAGTTGAAGTTTCTGATTAAGATTTTCATTTCTATTATTCAATCCAAGTAGCTCAGTAAATTAGTTATATAATGAACTTGTAGAATACCAGTTTTTACTATTTTCGGAATTTTTTTACTATTTTTTATGATTCATGAAAGATGGCACAGAATCGGTCTATTTTAGCGTAATTTACCGTATTTCAGCATAATTAGTGAAGTTATTGTAATTTAGCGTAATTTAACGTAATTTAGTGTAATTCAACATAATTTATTGTAATATAGTGTAATTCAACATAATTTCAAGTAATCTAGTGTATTTTAGTATAAATATGCTAATTATAAATCAAAAGAAGTAATCTAACAAATAATTTAAACACAAAATTCAAATTTTCAGTGTTAGATTTTATTATTTTTTCTCTTCATAATGTCTCTTAAAAAAAAATAGACTAAGCCGGCCAGAAAATGGCCGGCTTAGATGGGGATTAAACCGGCCATTTTCTGGCCGGTTTGGGCATTTTTCGATATTGGGTCCGATTCTGAGTATAAATAATAATTTGTATTAAACTTTGGATATTAATAAAAATGTCGAGCTTGTATTAAACTTTGGATATTAATAAAAATGTCGGGCTTGTTGGTGGGCATTTTCTTGACAAGTCATTCAGTGGTCATTTGCTGAAATCGGAAAGCTTGCACTCAATGACTTGTCAAGAAAATTGTGAATAAAAAAATATCAATTATTCGATCCGGAGAAAGAAAAATAAATGGACTTGGATTTAAAGCATAAATTAGAAAAATATTTTTGGAAACTCGTATATATTGTTAAAAGTCTGTCATTCTGCAATTATTTTTAAAAATGTGTGGCATTTTGTGAGCTGCCAGTTGAAAGTCTGATTTTTGTGAATCCGATCTGAAAAGATCTGAATTCAATAATTTATTTTAAAATGTGTGATATTCAATCCATGATAGTCCAAATTTCGAAGGGTGAATGAATAAAAGTGATTATTTTTCAATACTAAGAATCTATATCTATTGGGGCAATAGAATTTTATCTTCTTTCGTTACTATCTTTCACATTTATTATATGCATATTTGCACAACAAACGCATGAGTTCCTATTCAAGTTCATATTAAACTATGAATTGCATTTCCTTAATGTAATGTGAGTTTTCTAGCTCTATCTTATATAATATAAACATATACTCATAGATATGATATTTTTATTAGTCATTTCCTCAGCCCTCTAACATACACTTGAAAAAAATATAATTTTTTTTTTCTGAATTTAGCTTAATGAAGTATTGGAGGAAATTAAATCTTTGATGGAAATTACAAAAACTGCAGTGTTATGATTTAAATATTAATTCAACTTTTTAAGATCTTGATATTGTGTTTTATCTCTCATATTTCTTTTACATGCCACTATTAAGTATTTGTATCTTTTAAAGAAATAGAGATTTTATTTTTCACTTACTATTTTTCACGTTTAATAGATACATATTTGCACAATAAATGCGAGTTCCTCCTCGAATTTATATGAAACTATGAAGTACATTGCATACATGTGATATGTGTTTTCTAGAATTGTTTTAAATAATTTAAGTATACACTCATCTTATATGATGTTATTACTGGTTACTCCTCAACCATTCAATATACATTTGAAATCAAATAAAAGTCTTTTTCTAATAAATAGAGCAATTTAATTTAGAGATCTAATTTAAAAATAAATTTGCAGAGTAATTTAGCTTAATGAAGTATTGGAAAAATCAATTATGAATTGGAAATTAAAATCACTGTAGCGTTATGATTTAATATGTTATTCTAAGCAATCTTCTAATTACGTTGTTTGACTAATTTGCAAAACATATAATTATTAAATTTAATAAATTCTTTGTATGAGTAAGTTTGCAGGTTCATAATAATTATAATTGCAAAATTAAATTGAAGAACCGAAAAAATCAACAAGAAATTATGAAGATTATAGAATTGTAATATCAAATAGAAAAGTAAAGTAAATTTGAGATTATTGATTTCTGGACGTTCAGAATGGAAGCAAGCCGTTCAGCACGAAATGATTTTGAACGGATAGAAAGCGTTCAATACAGAATAATTAAATTCCAGTTAGCAACCGTTCTCAGAGGATTTTCATACCTCACGGATTATTTCGTTCAGAACGGTTGCCAATCGTATGAACGTTATTCATGTAACACATAATTGTAATGAAATAAACTATTCGTTCAAAATGGGCAGAAACGTAATGATTAGTTTAGAAATAAAAAAGGCGAAAATCCTAATTTCAATATTTTGCATTATCTGTTCGAACGGAACTTTGTCGTCTGAATGGATTGGTTCAAATATCTAGATCTGAAGCTCTCTCTATAAATAGAGTTAATACCCCACTTCAGATTTTAAGCCAGCCACCTCTCAAATTCAAAAAGCACTAAATCTGTGTTCTTGAGAGCTTAAACTTCAATATTCATTTGATAATCTCAAATTCACTTGACTAATCTACTCTTGTATCTAGTTAGAGTGTTCGGTGTGTTGTTTCTGGAGATCTACTTTAGTGCCTCTTTCGAATAGCCATGTGACTTTCCGCTCGTAGGGCATTAAGGCCTCACCGGCTCGAGTGTTTGTGCTCACCATATAACCATAGTTGTGTGGAGATCCTCTTTGTTAGGACTCTCCAACTCGAGAGTTAGGCCATGACTTCCTGCTTGTGTTGAGCTCACGGATTACGAGTTGTATTCTTTCTTTTTAGGTATTGGAAAAGGCACGCCAACGAGATTTGAGTCACTCTAGAGACGCATACATTTTAAGCCGAATTTCGTTATCATCACACGTGTTAATTTCTCTTACTCTTATCTATTTACATTTGATTGATTGATTGATTGCGGTTTGTTATTAGTTTAAGTACTTTTATGAAAAATATTTAAGGTTCTTTAAGACATCGTATTCATCTACCATTAGAAACAACAAAATTTATTCATGCCTCCACTTTATTCAGCATGAACAATATTCATGCCTCCACTTTCCGGTGCGTGACCTTAACTATAATTTATGTAGTTACTAATTATTTTTTTATTTCCTCCAAAATTTTATGCACATTGTAAAAACATTGATATTTTAATAAAGGTTTTTAAGGAAAGAAGTTCTTGTGAAGCAAATTAATATTTGTTCAAAAAAAAATGATGGTAAAAATGTAAATTGCAGAACTTGCAACTAGCATGATTCACTTATTAACAACTGTAATGAGCACTTTATATATTAGCACACGAGTATTTTTTTTTTGTGATATGGGAGCATATTTTGTCTAGAGTGACATCTTGAATATGTGCTTTATTTTCTCATGGATGTCTAAGTTCACTCGTAGTCATACAAGCAGTATTAATTGTTATCATCTAATTTACTTGTATGTGTCCGAAACTTTGAAATCCATCTCCTTCCATCATCATCATCATCATCATCATCATCATCATTGTTATATTTGTCGTCGTCTTTAAGTTCACTAATTCAGCTACGACCGTTATAGCTATAATAGCTTACTTCTATTATTGCTACGCATTATACGTTATTGTTGACCGCTATGCTACATGAACTTCTTTTTTATTTATTTTTTGTAATTTGCATGTGTTTCAGTACTTCGTTCTTATTTGTGATGCTACATACATGGTTTGCTATGCTAGGTATGCTAAACCGAACTCTATGCTTATGTTTCTATTTGTGATTTAGTCTCTCCTTTTATATCGGAAAATATTCAAATATTAATTCTTCATTTTGCTTGCTCTTCGTCTAGTATTCACTTGTAAAATTATTGCCCTTCGTTTCAATTGAAAGCTGATTTGATTATTGTAATATGTAAAATAATCAACTAGGTACTGACTTTCGTTTCACTTGTAAAATTAATTGCTCTTCATCTATTATAATCTGTAATACGAGATATGAACTATTAAATAATGTTACCTTGTAGATCTTTTTTTTCTTTCTTATTTACATGATTGAAAAAAATATTAGACTTAAATTAGTTGTCATTTGGTTCTATATTTCTATTCATTATCAACATTGGGGAATTGTGATCCTACCATTACTGGGATCGCAGTTTCAAATTGCGATACTTTTTTTTTTTAGCATCTCCGCGACGACGCAATAATTGCTATTTAGAACCTTGCCTAAAACGTATTTTTTTTATTTGAAAACAACGGAACTAATTCTGAATTATTTTATTTACCATCTTAAAAATTAAAATTATAAGAGAAAACGAAAATTTACTCAAAGTCGAAGGAATTCGTGGTGAAAATGAAATGTAATTCTCTTTCTCTCTCCGGTCGGCCTCTACTTATAGTTACCAGGCACGCAATTTGAAACTGCGATCATAATAATGATAGGATCGCAATTTGAAACTGTGGTACCTATCTGGGGTCGCAGTTTGAAACTGGTACCGCAGTTTCAAATTACGATCCTGGTAAAAATTAAATTTTCTAGAAAAAATGATTAATTGGTTGTTGTTTTTTGTTTTTTTGAAGATGGTAAATAAAAAAAATTCGGGAACAAATTTCGTTCCTTTGCTAAGACTTTCTAACCAAATTAGTTTTTTTTGTGTGTACTAAATCATAAAGAGTATTTACATCCACTGGTGAAACAAATTCAACTGCAATTATGATTTAATCTACATTTACTTTGTACATTAATTCAGACAGAGAAACTTACGCGTGAACAAACATAGATCTGATAAGTTTGTGACTGTTCGACTGCCTTTTGAGAAAAAGAAAGAAAGAAAGGTGCTGATTATCCGATAAAGATGAAGGCACGAGGGAGATCGAAAAAAAGATGTGAAAACGACGAGAAAATGTGATGAGGTCATGAATCAAGGGCACAATAGCACATGGTTTGTTAATGCACTCAGCCTTATAGCTGTAGTTCGTGGAAACTTGGTCAAATTTTGTTTTTTTGCGATTGCTTTTTTTCATTTCTCAAAGATGTGCAGCCGAAAATTCAGATCCAGTGCAATACCGGACTGAATAGAATGAGATCTGGAGGAGTTCCTGCATTAAAAATGTTGAAACAATATATTGATAATTATATTTGACAAAGTCGTCTCTTTCTATCATGATTCATGCACCACCTTCACCTTCACCTTCTCTCACGATCCTCACAATTAATTCTCTGTAAAAAAAAACCTATTAATTACCAGAATAAAACTGAAAATGGAATCCGATGCGATGCTAAACTTTGTTAATTACATCCCACGGTCCCACCATCCCAAGGGAGGGAAGGGGGTCAAATTAAATGCGGTTTTTACTAAAGCAGCGCACGCACTTGTACTTTTTCCCGGTTAATTAGATCCGCCGGTGTGAAAACAGATCAATGCCACGTGTCGCCTCATTATTTAATTCTGAGTGACTTAATACGGGTTAAGTCAAGCTTTTCCTCTGTAATCAAATCAAATGTAATTGGGGGCGAATCTAGCGCCAATCCCTCTTTAGCGAATAGCAATTTTGATGTGCTTGCTATGCTTCTATTATATCCGACGGTCCAGATCTACGCTTCACTACGGATCTTCAACATTGTCCGTACGATTGAACGAGACCTTAAATGCTCCAAACTGAGAGCAACTAGCCAGTAAGTATGTTTTAAAAGAAAATAAATAAATAAATAAAACAGAGTTGAGCACTTGAGTGAGACTGTGAGAGAGAGGTTTAAGCCTTTTTAAAAACAAAACCCACTCGTTTGCATTTCCTTTTCGAGTTTCGACCCCCGTCACTTTCCCCTCATTCCCATTTCCCCACTCTCCACTCTGCTCCGATGGGGTGCGCAGCGTCGCGTATCGAGAACGAAGACACCGTCCGGCGGTGCAAGGAGCGGCGCCGCCTCATGAAAGAGGCGGTGCACTCTCGCCAGCTCCTCGCCTCCGCCCACGCCGACTACCTTCGCTCCATGCGTCTCGCCGCCGCCTCCCTCTCCCGCTTCGCCGCTGGGGAACCTTTCCTCTCCATCTCCGGCTCCACCCCTCCCGTCCTCCTCCTCGCTCACAAACACCAAACAGCTGCTACCACCACCATCTCTGCTTCCTCCTCACTCCCTCCCCCCACTCCTCAGCCACCGCCGCCACCTCTAGCTCCTCATTACTCCCATGCTTCACCTACCATCTCCGCCACCAAGCTCCCACATATTCTCTCCCGATCGACTAGTTCTTTCCGCCAGCCGCCCAATACAAATCCAAATCCAAATCCAAATCCGCCACCGCATTCATTCAGACTACCCCATATACTCTCGGATTCAAGCCCCGCGCCGTCTACACGAAAACGAGGTGATATCAACTACGCAAATCGAAGTAATCTCGCATCAACCCCGTCAATGTCGTCTTCAGCTTGGGATTGGGAGAACTTCTATCCACCTTCTCCTCCTGATTCAGAGTACTTTGAGAGAAGAAAAGCCGAGACGGAAGCCGCAAATCAACAACAGCAACAGTATCAACACGATCTCAGAGAAGAAGATGAGTTCTCTGATGATCATGAAGAAGAAGAAGAAGAAGAAGGAGGAGGAGGAGGAGAAGACGAGTTTGAAGAACAAGAGGATCAATACATGTACAACGATCAGCTCAAGCGACAACAAGAAGACAATGACGACATGATGTGTCGAGAATGGGATGAGAGATACACATCCACATCGAGCTCTTCCACCAGATCTAGATCCGATGGCTATGATGAGACGAGATCACGATCAGAGGCGTATGGATACGGATACGGGTATGGTGTTCAATCCGTACAAGAGATGGGCAGATCAGCTCCAACATCGGAAATCATGCCACCTTCATCAGCACTGACCGTTGGACCTGGCGCTGCTGTGCACCACCGAACGTTGGCTGAGATTGCAGCCTCAATCGAGGAGTACTTCGTCAAGGCGGCCGAGGCTGGCAGTGCTGTGTCAGAGCTTCTAGAAACGGGTCGGGCACAGCTTGACCGGAGCTTTAGGCAGCTCAAGAGTGAGTAATTGTTATTTTTTTGCTTGATTGGGATTTGTCAAAGTGATGTTTGTGTCTGGAATTATGTGTGTTGCTGCGTCAGTGAGCTGAAAAGAAATGATTTTCTCATGTTAAGACCGGTTTCTTGCTGCAGAGACTGTGTACCACTCAAATAGTGTGCTTAGTGCATTATCATCTACATGGAGCTCGAAACCACCATTGGCAGTAAGGTACCAGCTTGATACGGGCGCACTGCAGGACTCAGGAGGCAGTACAAGCCATGGGTCCACCTTAGAGAGGCTCCTTGCTTGGGAGAAGAAGCTCTATGAGGAGGTTAAGGTAAATTTTTAATATAATTTTCACAGAATTTTTATGTTTATATTTATAATAATTTATCATTGCAGAAATTCATTCCCTGCTTGATATGAATTTTCTGTATGTAGATCCTAGACAAGTCATTTTTGTTTCAATTGCAATTACAGTGAAATTTTAGTATTGTTTAATTATAGGGAATGCAATGTTGTTTATTGTCTTGTAATAGTCAATAAAATCTAGTATAGAGTATGGAATCAGTTCATATATAGCTATTGGGTCATGATGTCTGACAATAATTGAGCTTGGCTCTGTTTCTGGTAATTTTATTGTCCGTAATCAAGAAAGTGGAGTATATGGTCTCCATGCGCCTTTTCTTTTGTGGGTGTAAAATTTCAGAAATGTGGGGTCCCTTTTGTCTAATTTCACTATAGTAAATTAGTAATAGAAGGATAGGCATCTTGATATCTTCCTTTAGCTTGTATACTTCTCTTGGTTGGTTTTAGCTGGCATAGTAATACATTAAATCACTCCTACACTTCTATGAACTTCAGAGGTTGTACCAGTATATCTCATTAGCTGGTTTGGTTGTGTCAGCTGGCATGCAGGATGTACTGTAGTGATGGTTGGGTTTTTATGAAATGTGGACATGCTGTAGAAAATGGAGTATATTATCCTTCTAGGTGTTATCTAGCTGCAATAATACGATTTTTTGGTAATTATTCACAGAAGTGTCTTTGGTGAATTATCAAACTGAAACTTTCAGTTTCTTCGAAGCTTGAATTTCTCTATTTTTTTAAGCTGTCCAAACCTTCAGTTTGAAGTTATACTATGGATGATATTT
Source organism: Carex littledalei (assembly GCA_011114355.1). Taxonomy (NCBI): domain Eukaryota; kingdom Viridiplantae; phylum Streptophyta; class Magnoliopsida; order Poales; family Cyperaceae; genus Carex; species Carex littledalei. The sequence goes on along the minus strand of CM022086.1, from coordinate 14,123,783 downwards.
GGGATTTTATAGGTGCATGCACGGAAGTTTTATTTTTCTATATCTTTCAAGGGGCTCTGGGTTTAGTTAATTGGTAAAGTTACAACTAGAAGAAACAGGTGTACAGTTTTATTATTTTATTTACTTCATATCTCGGAGGCTACAGATGCGGCATGCATGTGGTGTGGTGGGGATGCTTTAAATGGGATTCTTTCAAACATTTATTCGTAAGTAGGCCATCCAATTGATCTATAAAGGCATCCCACTTGTCTTTCTCTTTGTTCTTCAAGAAACGGTTTATTGCTGAATGAACTAGCTACTGTGGCCCCAGGAATTAAGCTCCATGTTTACGCAGTTGAAAATGAAATTCTTTTTTGTCCTCCATTGATTTTTTTAATGATTGGGAGGGGTGGTGGGTGGGGGGGGTCGAGGTTGTTAGCTCAACCTAATTTGTTATTGATAGTTGGATTCAGTTGCTTTTAACCATGGAGGAATCTGATCCTGTGGGATAAGTTAATGAAAAGGGTAGGAGCAACAAGTGCTCAAGTTGTGTGGTTTTTTCATACCAATGTCAGGACATCTTCTGAACATGTTTACTTGGGCTTTGAAAAGGGCTGTTATATAATTACTTTGCTTGGACTTGGTATTTCAATTGGTATCTGCCTTGAGACTTTTAAATGTCATCCGACTCTAAATATTTTATTACTAAAATAAAGAAAATCCTGCAATATGTTTTTAGTACCAAACACTAGATTTTTTTTTTTTTAGATAATTTCATATTAATTTATGAATTTATGCAAATATTAAATCAGGCAAAAGAGAGTGTCAAGATAGAGCATGAGAAGAAGCTATCTACACTACAGAGTCAGGAGTACAGAGGAAAAGATGATGTCAAGCTGGACAAAACTAAAACTGCCATAAAGAGGCTTCAATCCCTAATCATCGTCACATCTCAAGCTGTTACTACCACCTCTTCTGCCATCCTCACTGTTCGGGACAATGAGCTGGCACCTCAACTTGTCGAGCTCTGTTATGCGTAAGTTGTTTTTATATGTGTCCTTTTACTGTTACAGCCCATGTGAATTTCATTTTCTTATCCAAATTTATAGGATGTACTGTTGGAAGACTTCTTTTTTTGGTTTGGTTGTGTGAATGTGTCAAGGTAAGTTGTGTTAATTAGACAATTGTAAAGGCGAGAAGAACTGAGTGTGTAAATTACCAAAATATCCTCGAAGAACTTGTGACCTTCTAGAATTTAATTTCTGAAAAATTTACAAACAAATTAAGTTTATTCATGGTTACTCCAGGCTATTCAATGCTTTATTACCCAAGTGAGTGCTTATAATAATCCTGATTACTTAGGCTTTTGAAGATGTGGAGATCAATGCACCAGTTTCATGAGATACAAAACAACATAGTGCAACAAGTTCGCGGCCTGGTAAACTGTGCAACTGGCGAGCCAACCTCTGACCTCCAGCGCATGGCAACTCGTGACCTTGAGGCTGCCGTCGCCAGCTGGCACTCTGCCTTTGGCCGTTTGATCAAGTACCAGCGCGAGTATATTCGCTCCCTTTACAGCTGGCTCAAGCTAACCCTGTTTCAGGTCACCACTGACGATGCCAAGAAAGACCACTCAACCCCTATTTCCCTTGAACTAACTGCATTTTGTGACGAGTGGAAACAAGCACTGGATCGTCTTCCTGACACTGTCGCATCAGAGGCCATTAAATCCTTCATGAATGTGATACATGTTATTTACAGTAAACAAGCCGAGGAGTTAAAGGTGAAAAAACGGGCAGATAATTTATCAAAAGAGTTGGAGAAGAAGGCCAAGGCACTAAGAGGTATAGAAAAGAAGTATTACCAGTCATATTCTATGATTGGGCTTGCACTACCGGGTAGTGGGCGTGAGGTTGATGGGCAAGTCTTTGATGCCCGGGACCCGCTTGCCGAGAAAAAGGCTGAGCTTGCACTGGTTAGAAGGAAAGTAGAGGATGAGATGACAAGGCATTCTAAGGCTATAGAGGTGACTAGGTCGATGACCCTCAATAATATCCAAACGGGTCTGCCGGGTGTGTTTCAGGCCATTACTGGGTTCTCAGCTTTGTTTGTGGAGGTACTGGAGACTGTTTGTAGACGGGCTGGGTCGGTTCATTAAAATTGACGTGTGCTGGCAGAAGGTCATTTTTTTGTACTGGTAAAGTGGGTTTTTGACCCTTCTGTTGTATAAGATGAAAATATATATGATATATATAGCTAGCTATATTTCAGGTAAGAATTGGAAGGGGGGATTGATTTGTAGATAAAATTAGTTTTGCTTTTTGTCGTGAACATGTCTCGAGTTTTTGTGAGAAAAGATAGAAATCTTGATTTGGTCTATATAGGTACTCTGGATGTATTCTTACAGTGTCTCTAGTGAGATCAGTGTGAACTACGGTTGTTTATATATGAATTGTGTAAGAACCGAACCATATGGATAACAGAAAAAGATTAAACAAGCCTACTAACAGGAAAACAAAAATCTAACTATAATTAGAAGGGTGAGAAATAAAATCTGAATCGTTTTAATTGCAACTTTAAAAGGTTGGGTAACAGAAACGATCAGATGGCCCCTTGAAGAGACGACAAGCATGCACTAAATGGCATGCAGTACATGGGGATATATCGGTGGCAGAGAATCAATCAATCAACTGCAGCCACCAACCATGCCAGAAAAAGGAAGAAACATAAACGAGTAGAAGATTAGGCTTTTGTTTTCACACTTTTGGTAGGTGAGGGGTAGCTGAGGAGCGAAGAGATGAGCTCAACGACAAGCTAATTTGAGTGGGAGAATAAATGCCAATTGCATCTCCACCTGTTTTAGTAGCCTTAACACTTGTTTCGCCTTTTGGCTTATAGCTCGATTTGATCACAGATGCACGGTTTGGCATTTTATTAGATCTATGAGCATATTGGACTAAGTCTTTTTTATTTTTGTCTTTCTTTTATTAGATCTATACAGCTTGTAAGCTCGATTTAAAGTAGACACAAGTATAAAATGCTACTGAGTCTAAGAAAAATTTCGAATTTAAAAATAGACACTTGCCTACTCCTGACCCTCGCCACTGACTGTATTACTGTTACCAGTGTAATCCATAGTTTTTTTTTTTGGTTCATAGTGTATGCTGATCTACAGACTACAGTACATTAGATTTTCGAGTGAAACACTCCTTCCCGGATCCGATACACCATAGATGCATGCAGCATGATCTTTACAGGCTGTATGCTAGAGAGGATTGTAGGAAGCGATGTCACCTCACCTTTCCACCCCTGGACCAAAAATGCATTCTATCTAAAGGCAGCCAGGAACCCGATTTTTTTATTTAAAAGTAGTACGGTTTTTTTAATGAAAAATTAGATTTAGCAGAAACACCAACTTAGTCCGTGCTCCACTCGGGAGTGAAACAGTGATGTTTTAGGAAAAAAATAACGATAAATTATTTGAAAAAAACGCAGATATTGTGAAACATGGATGCTTTACCATTGAGTGATACCAGTAGACTATGTTTTTTTTCTACTAGAAGTAGAATTCCATCCCAGCTTTTCCAACTACAAGCTACCTCTTAAATTTTAATTTTTAAAATGCTACAAATAAAAAAATCGGGGCAGAGACATCTCTCATTTAATGGCCGAACAAGTCCTTTAATTAATATCTTTGATGCATGGAATATTGGACCCATCTCCTTCTTGGCCTCACGACTATAAAGAGCGGTAGAGTGGTACCACTAACCACTGTGAGCTCTTTTGCGTAACATCCGAAAATTATTAGAAAAATTGTGGATTAAATAATAGAACGCGTTTTACCTTTTTTTTTCTTTTCATATATTCGAGCGGTCCATCATGAGTTGACAGGGATTATTTGATGAAGATTGGATTGGATGGCATTAAATTTAGAGCTGTCCTTGCTACGGAATGGTAGAGAATTCAGATCCCTCATGTACTGAGATGCAATAAGTAAATCCGGACCGTTCTTTTAACTTCTTTTAACTGGGCACTAATTTCAAAGCAGAGCTCCTGTAGTTTCTATAGACACCAGATTGAATTTGGCACGACTGAAATTAATCTAAACCGTCCGTTTATATAAATTGCACCTTAGATACCGGAGAGATAAGGACTCAATGGTAGAGGGGTTAAAACATACCTAAATCTTCTTCTTCTTCTTAGGGGAGGGGTCAAATGGCTCCATTTTTCATGCCTCCATCATGCCTCTATTTTTTAAAACTTTAATAATTCAAAATTTTGAAACTTAAAAGCCAAAATAAAATCGTTGAATATGATCTAAATCATTTTATCCAGACGTTGATTTTTCAACTTATCACATAAAAACAAAATCGAAATGTGATAATTTTTTATGAGCACATAGGATGTAGGTCATATTCAACGATTTTATTTGACTTTTAAGTTTAAAATTTTGAGTTATTAAAGTTTTTAAAAATGAAGGCATGGTGGAGGCACAAAAAATGAAGGCATTTGAACCCTCCTCTTATTATTAGTATTATTATTTTAGTTTGAAGAACCTTGGGATACATCATTTGTAGAACCTTGGCTTGTTTACTATCTTCGCGCGATTTTGTTTATATTATTTATTATTTGTAGTTATTATTAATATTTACACCATACATATCGCTTCAAATTCTCAATTGCCAAAAAATTCCTCTTTCTCTGCTGAATTATTCCAAGTGTTTAAAAAAAAGATTATTCAATTAGAAGGAAATATCAAGAGAATTTCTTGACAATTAATATTTTGATAATTTTAACTGTATATTTCTATATTAATTTTGAAACTTATAAAAATACAGAAAATAATAGACATATTTTCGTTATGTATTAAATTTTAATACAATTTTAGTGTCATTCAATATTCCATTAAATACCGTAAAAAAAACTGTTATAATTTTAAGTTATTTGATAAACGATAAATCTTAGATCAAATTCTCTTAATTTTTAAGTACATTATATAAATATGAGGAGGGTTCAAATGCACCATTATTATTGTGTTCCAATATGCTCCACATCTTTTATCTCCATTTTCAAAGTCCAAATGATCGATCCGAACTGTTCAACATGACCTCCATATTAAGATATGCTTGGAAACCAAATTTTATATTTATTTTAATTTTTTACTATTTTTTTAGATAGGTACAAAATCACTATTTTTAGATGGAGATCATTTTTTACTATTTTATAGTGATTTTGTACCTCTCTAAAAAAAATAGTAAAAAATTTCCAAAAAATATAAAATTGGTCTACAAGCATATCTTAGTATGAAGATCATGTTGAATGGTTCAGATCGACTGTTCGGACTTTGACAATAGAGATAAAGGATGTGGAGCATATTGGAACACAAAAATAATGGTGCATTTGAACCCTCCTCTATAAATATTATATATATATCATATTTCTAAACGTCAAATTTTAAAATTATAAATTATTTTATAATTGTAAAAATTGTTAAGCTTATATATCATCAAAATATCCCACCCTTATTTATAAATCCCAAAATAAGATCGAAATTGCTACCTGCTTAGCCTATTTTATCTAAGGCTTTGAAACAAGAACATTGTGACAATTTCTTACCTTAAACGACAAGCCCAGCCCAGCCCAGCCCAACCAAGGCAAACCCATATCGCTCTAACCAGTTACCAGTCATACTTAAACAACAGCATTTGCACCACTGTTGCGGATGATCGGATCCTCTCTCACACACCGACACACGTGTCCCTCTCTCGCCTCTTTACAGTATTCCCTTGCCACGTATCTCTCGACGTGTCAAACCCCTTCTTCCCTTATAATCTCTTCCTTGCCCAAGTTGATCAAAATCCCCAAAAGCACTTCATAAAAGGAAAAAAAAAAAATCCTAAGCTCATAATATGGCAGACCCTGTTAGCTATAGGTTAGGCCAACACCAGCAAATACTGCCCAAAAATGAGCCAATGATGAAATCCGTCTTGAAGGCGGTAACCGCCGGCACAATCGGTGGCTCAATGCTGTTAATATCGGGCTTGACTCTGACCGGTACAGTAATAGCACTAGTAGTCGCCACGCCGCTCTTGGTTATTTTCAGTCCGGTGCTGGTACCGGCTGCTATATCCGTCACGCTTCTTGTGCTTGGTTTTGCTTCCTCTGGTGGATTTGGTTTGGCAGCCTTGTCGGTACTGGCATGGATGTACCGGTATTTGACTGGCAAATCCCCACCTGGTGCTGGCCAGCTTGATCATGCAAGGGAGAGGCTCGCGACGAAGGCACGAGATATCAAGGAGTCGGCACAACACAAGATCGAGCAGGTGACGGGGTCATAGGTTGCGGACTGTGATTCGAGAATTGCATCTGTTGTGGGTTGGTTGTTTTAAGATGAAAATTTCTAGTGCTTTCTTGGTATTCTGTTTGTTGTGTGCTGTGTCGTTATTGTCGTGTGCATCGTGTTGTACTGTTGGTTCATGAGTTTACATCACTCATTGTTAATAAATAAAGTCTATTTTCATTCATTTATAAAATCCAATAAAGTAGTGTAGGTTTCATTGCTACCTCGTAATGTGGGTTGCTTAAATTGAATTCAATTCGTTGTTACAAGTTTTCTGTGATCTGATTTCCTGACACATTAATATATATAGTCAGTGGCATTACAGATTGTGACTAAGTGCTAATCGGGTCGGATTTGATAAGATAATTTGCTAACCGATACCAAAACTAACAATGTAATCCTCACTGTTGTTGCTGCTCTCTTTCATCTTCTTTCCAAAAGAGCAAAACACATCTCTGTACTATTATTGATATATCATGCATGCACAAAGAGGAGATACGTCTCCTCTGATGCATCAAACGAATCTCAAGTTTGGGCCCTATTTCACCTCCTTTAAGCTTTATAACAACCCACATTACAATGATTCACCCCAACGAAATCAATCTCTCTCCTATAATCCATTTATTTCTCACCAGGTTAAACCACTGCATTCCTCTCCAACAATGCAGAACAAAGGAACCCAAAATGAGATCGATTGTCTGAAAGCCGAGCTCGAATATGAGCGTAAAATGAGGCGCAAAGTCAAGTCATTCAACCAGGTTCTAGTCATGGAGTTGAAGCTCTCAGAGGCTAAATTGTTACTGGAAGAGAAGATAAGAGAGATTACATAATTCATTTACTTGGAAGAGGCGGTGAGAAAAACCGAGGAAGTGGGCCCCAATGACCAGAGTGGCCAAGAGGAAGGAAGCAGAGAACCCTCATATTAAAAGAGGGATCAAGGGGTTTGTGGAATTTCCAAAGGCAATTAGGGTTCAAGCAAAGGAAGCAAGGTTTGATTTGGAGTCTAATTTGGAGTGTCAAAGGGCACAATTAAGGGTGATTTTGAGGAATAAGGGTTCTAATGCTTTGGGTATTATGGGAAATGCACAAGATTTTAGTTATGTGATTCTACTTTGTGCCAGTAAATTGGTTTAGATGACATCGATTTTCTTTTTACTTATGCATTTTTTTTAAGAATCGGATGTATATAATTTGTTTTATTGATAAAAAGCAGAGTAACAGTTAGAAGTTTAAAAGTTGCATATTTAGTGTACATATTTGATTTTAGATGGAACTTTATTTTGGATAATATTGCTTCAATTTCGTGTGGTAAGAAAAATTGTTTAAATTTTGTTAGAGGCTAACATTCCATCCCGAAATTTATATGTATATTAATTTTCTAAAAAAAAAAAAACCAAAATACTCCTGTTTCTGGGTTTTTCTAATTCTAGTCAGGCTACTCCGGTGTTCTGCGGTCCCAAACAATAAGGTCCGCACATTGCCGATGCGGCCCCTGCACATTTCCCCTGCGGTCCCTCTTTTTTAATTAGAAATGTGTTATTTTTATTTTGTTTTTAAAATTGTTTTATTTGTTTAAGTTTTTGTTTTAAAAATTATTTTATTTATTTTGGTTTTTGTTTTAAATGTCGTCTATTGATAAAATATTTTTTTGCTTGTAGGATCAAATATTTTGAAAATGTTATTCGTTTGGGTTTCGATTATCGTTTGGGTTTGGATTATTATTTGTGTACGAAGAAATAATGATATAATCAACAACATAAATAAATAACAAAACAACAATAAAATAAATAATAAAGCAACAAAATAAATAAGTGACGGTATCTAACAAATAAGTTCCAGTATCTGACAAAATATCTAACAAAGTACAAATTAAAACCTATGAGTCGGGAATAAATACCATCTTCTGCTTCTTTTTCCTGAACCCCTGACCCCGCCTAGACAGTGGCATCTCGGCAGTATATGATGAGTCTGGAGAGTCGTCGTTCTCCGACTAGACATCTTTTACTTGATCCGGCTCGTCATGAACTTCTTCAATCTCGAATGTCTGCTGGACTCCAGGACTAAAAATCATAGTCTGTCCAGACTCACTCTGCGTGAATAAAAACGCATGTCTGGTTATGAGGTCATCATGGAGCGAGGGATACGATGCATGTTGTATGGAAGACTCAGTAAACTGCGGGAAGGGTTATGTTTGCACATACCCTGGCTGATAGGTAGGCGACTCTGTCTAGGTAGGACTATAATCTTGAGAATACAGTCCATCTCCCTATGTGCCAAAATCTGTGGGGATATTGAACTTTAGCGGCTCCTCCTCCTCACCTTACAGTAACTTGCAAATTAGTTAATCAAGATTATTTTTAAAAAAAATCTCAGTTATATATTTTAATTACAATTATACCTTGGCATCCTGAGTAGGCATGGTCTGGTCTGCAGCTCGGTGCAATGCCTCGGTACCTCGGTCGAACGATTGACCGACGATCTCAACATTCTAGACATCTGCAAACAATGCCTCATCACCAACGTACGAGACGTAGATATCAGGCTCATCGGATATGTTATCGATCGCATCACACCCGCCCAAGCCAGCGCATCTGAGTAGAGAGTCCGGGTGCGACTTGTACCCACATTGGCACACCACGGGTACGTTGTGCTTGAGGATGGCTTCCCGAGCCTTTTCCAACTCTCATCGTGGCCATCGTTGCCACTATGACGCAACTCTTCACCATATATAAGGCCTGCAAAAAAGACATTATATAAATGTTGTACAAATGTAAATATTGTTAGTTTTTAATTTGAAATTTAAAATTAAACATACTGTCGATGCGAACGGTGTGTCGGCGGGGATAATATCATGGATTCGTCATTTCCGATCCCTCGGCTTCGGTACCCACTCATGAGGGTTGTCGGCGATACACCCCTTCAGATATATGATGTACGCGCCGTGATCCTGGTACCAATCTCTGTAAAGTTTGTATGAATTCTAAAAATGTCAGATATTACAATAAAAAAAACTATAGTGAAGAAACAAATTATAAAAATAATTCTTACATGGGCGCGACATCCATGGGACGGTGCTACTTAGCTAATGGGGGGGGTTTGCAGATCTTACCTAGGCCACGTAATCATCACGCACGATTTCTCAGTTCTTGTCGTAGTTTCTTCTATTTTTGGAAAAACAAAAAAATGTGTCCGAAAAAGTTTTTCAAACAAAATTTTTGTTAGAGAATGTTTTTGTTTTTTGAAAATAGAAGGATCACAATATTTTTTGTATTTATCTAGAAGTGACTTTTGAACCGGGATCAATAACTCATATTCAAAACATTTTTATTTTTTCTAATAACACATGAAGAATTATTTTAATTTTTCTTACAGCCGCAAAAAATTCAGCCTGAAAAATGTTGACCCGGGTTATTTGTCGCAGTATTTCTAATAAATCAAATTATATAGTATTCCATCTATTTTCAAAGAAATATTTAAAATATTACTAATATTTCAATATAAAAAACAAATAAATTATAAATGTTTTTGTTTAATTAAAACAAACTTAGAACCGCAAAAAAAATTTGCGGTTTTGGAAACAGCAAAAAGAAATTGTGGTTTTAGACTGAATTACCGCAGAAATTTTTTGCGGTTTGAACATATTTCGAAATTTAATATTTTTTTGGATATTAATAAAAATTTCGGAAACTAGAATCGTGATTAATATATTTTAAGTTTGTAACCCATACCAATTGGAATGAATTAATTTTCGACCTAAACAAAATCCAACTAATGCTGACCTTGATTCGAATTCGTAACCGATCTGAATCCTTCAAAATTTGAGTTTGGATTAGGACCGTCCGATCAAAATTGTGACCCTGCTCGGCTTCTAAATATATATAGATTCTGATCGGACGGCCCGGAGCCAAACTCAAATTTTGAGTTACTTTAGTATCCGAATGAGGAGTGCGTATCCTCTGAGGTAACAGAATAGTATTGTTTAGGTACGGACCAATCCGGCCGGCGGAGGTGAAATACATAGTCTCCTCATTCAATGAATTCACATCCTCCCCGGTACCGTAAAAGGGAATCTTCTACAATTATTAAATCTGGACCGTTCTTTTTAACTTAGCACGAATCTCAAAGCCCAATGATACTGCCCCTGTGCTAGCCCGAATCTCGAAGCGGATGAGAGTTAATCTCAAACCGTAAAGTGAAGGGAATCTTTTACAGTAATGGAGAGGAACCTTGTTCCTCATTCAATACCCCTGCGGGTGCGGCGAGCAAAATCATATTTCAGAAAACGAAAAACCCCTTCCAAGTTCTCTCCTGCTGTTCATGGCTTCTTCCTCTTCCACTTCGCCCCTTTCTCTCGGATGGTACTATATCATTGAAACCCTAGCCGACTCCAAAGCTGAGCTTCCTCTCCTCAAAGGTTTTCCTTTCCTGACTGCCAAATGCCAATATATATGAATCTTTAATTTATGACTCTGGTCGGATTTTCGATTTTGGTTTTTTCTATTCTACTTCCATTCTATTTCAGAGTTGGTCAATAGAGTTCCCAATTTTTACACGGATGCTCCTCAATCGGTACAAGAGAGAGTCGCGTTGAGATATCTTGAGGAATGTGCGAGTAGAGGTAATGTAGGTACGAAGGATAACACGGGCGGTACTACAGAGATCCCACAATCCACTGTGGAGTTTCTTTGTCAGAACTTGACAACGGTACATGAATAAAAACCCTTTTCCTTTTTTTTGGGGGGGCAATTTCATTTAATATTCTCCTCTACTTTCTTATTTTTTTGCTGTTGTTTAAGGGCAATGATTAGAGTTGTTGTGTCCAGTATCGTCCCAACTGCACTGTTGAGTTCAAATTAAAATCTAAGTTTCAAAATGATGTATCTGAACGTTGAGCTTGCCCGACATCATGAGCATTGCATGTTCATTGAAAATTGTAACTATTTAGCATTCTTTAATTCATTACAGAGAATAAAACTACCCAAGAATTTTTTTTTTATTTTGAAAAAGACTGAAAAAAGTAGCAGAGGGAGAGCTACAAGGAGAATTTTCATGTTATATTGAGTGCATGAGAGTATTCTAGGCATACCAGTTAAAATAGGGATGAGATGTTCCCATAAAATTTATCACCAACTACTATAATATCAGTAATTGGGGGGGAGGGGTGGGGGATTGTTAGAGGTGAGAGCATGGCTCGTATCATAAGAGCTACTTGCAAATTAAATTTAAAAAGGGTAATTCTTTAACTGATTATTTGGTATAGCTGATTTTTTTTTTTTCTTTTTCTTATGTTATTTGTCAGCCTACAGATCCATGTCAACCCTCAGAAAGTAGAATTGCACCAGTTAGCGATCACATAAGACAGTTTATTTCACAGAAGAGATCTGCATTGCCAAAACCCTCTATTGATCTGGTAATTAAGTTAGCTGTTTTTTGTGTTAGGTGGAATATACTGGTGCCTTTTCTAAATGCACGGTAACAGGCGGTAATAATGTTTGGACAACAACTAATGTACAAGTCAGACTAGTTGAGATTCAACATACCACCATAAGTGCTATCCAAATAACCTAAATTAGTTCAGGGTAATATGCATTTCTGCAATTAAACCTAAAAAAAGTCTAATCAATAGCTAGACCAGCATATCCACAGCTTTAGTTCGTAAATAGTGGGTCTTTATTCATGTACCAGGTAAATACCTTGTGTTGACAAAATGAATCTTTCTTCTGACTATAACCTTGCTTCATTCATTCTTCTTTCCTTTTTATTTCAGTTGAAAGAATCTGTTTCAGGAGCTAATGCTAAACTGCATTCCACAAGGGAAAACGGTTCTTCTTCAAGTCATAGGCAAGAAGATAATATTGTGGACGAAGAACAGGAGATGATTACCAGCCCTAGTTTAGCTGGTATGGCAGGGGCTACGCACAATGATGCCTCGCAAAACTTGCCTTCTCAGAATGCCCTTGATACTGATAAGACAGCCAGTGAACCTTTACAAGAAATTAATCCCACAATAGTGGTACTCTTTTTCTTTTCTTCTTTCTTTTACTTTTCAAGTTGAACACCTCAAAATTAGTGAATAAGTATCTTGGGAGACTTATTTAGTTATTTAGCCATAATGTGATTTTTAAGGATCACTTCAGCTTATTTGGTAGATTGATGTAAAAGAGACTTCATACATTTTGAAGAGGAGAGCTACATATATTTTTTGTTTCTATTTACGCATTAATTATTGTGCCAGATAGGAAATGTATCTGATTTAGAAGCAGCGAGGAGTGAGCCTTTAAGTGATGACATGAACCAGTTTATTCTGAAGAGGAGAGATGCTGTGTCAAAGACATCGGTCGAAGAGGTACTTTACATGCCACTCTGATGTTATTTTTAGCGGTAAATCATGCATTTTGTAGCACATAAAAATTTCAATATCATTATGTCCTGACAAAGCAGAAGATATATGCTCTGTACCCCCGCTTGCTGAGTTGCTCCATTTTTATGCAAAAGGTGCTTATTTATCATCATCAACGGGTTAAGGTTAATTAGGGTATTTTAGAGAATTTATGAGAGAGGAGAGGTTCAGATCATATTTTCCAAAGGTGTTTAAGTGATTCGATCTTTTATGTTATCCATGATCTTTTTTTTTTTAGGAGGGGGTGGGTCTTTAGGAGCTCATATGAAGTGTTTTCTTTCTTATATACATGATATAATCAATTATTTGCTACTTATTTCTGTAATTATACTTCTGTTCTATTATTACAGCCTAAAGAACCTATCCCAAAGACAAGCATTCCAATTGAACCCTCCAGAAATGAAAATGATAATAATTTGAGGTCCAATGCCAATTTTCTAGATGACCCGAGTGGTTCTGAGAGCTTTATGAGCTCTCCGATACCCTTCTCAGAACAGAACCAGTGCATTGTATGTAACAAGGGAGATCAATTGTTGACTTGTTCTGGAAAAGGCTGTGGAATAACTGTGCATGAGAGCTGCATTATGACCACCCCAAGCAGCTTTGACAAAGAGGGCCGGTTTTACTGCCCCTGTTGTGCGTGTTCTAGAGCTGCGCATGCATGTGCCAGGGCTAAAAAGGTCTTTTCCCTTGCTAGGAAGAGTCTGTCCTCCTTCCTCAAAATGAAGGAAAATCAAAACCAAGAAAAGGGCGAGAGAGGAAAACAAAAAGTTGAAAAGAACATAACTGGTAAGAGAGAGGGCAAAAAGGTTGTATTTAGTGATGATGATACAGCAGAGGGTGAAAACGGTGATGCTACTCTTGCCGGCTCTGGGGATGCTTCTTTGAGCTCGGAATCAGACTCAGGAGACAGCAGAAGAAGAGTGGACAAAAATGGTAAGAGGAAGGAGAAACAGGTCAAATCTAATAGCAGAAATGCATCAGAAGATAGGGATATGCTTTGTGAGAGACGCGAGGAGGCTAAGAAGCGTGAGGCTGACTCGGCATTTATACGGCTAGATAAATATATACATGTTAAGTCAGGTCCGGGGGCCACGTCTGGGAGCCCTGCAGCAGTGCCGATGAATGAAGAGACGGGGAATGAGAGAAAAGAAGATAAAATTAATGCAGATGCAAATAGAAAGAGGCGCAGACCGACACCTCGTTAGTAAGGCTCCTGTTTTGCTTTTATTTTTTCACCATATTTACAGTTGAAGTAGTTTGTTGAGTAAAATTTTTGGGCTTAGTTGGACATTTTTGTTGATACCTTTGATTACTTGTAATACCTTCCATTACTTGTAGACCAAGCCAACAATTGTAATTTTTTGGACATACCTTGCAATGCTGTTATTTATGCCTGGCCACATTTGCAATTCTTGGACCTAACCAAAGAAGCTTATAATCTGACTGGTACTTTCTGGTCTGTCGTGACCAATACTGGTGGAGTACATGTCTGTACATATTAATGCTGGTTCAAAGAAGTCTTTAGAACCTCAACTGAGAATAGTACAAGTGAAGAAAAGATGAACCCACACATGCACACTTTATGTAACTGAAGTTGATATTTTTTTTTCTTTCATTCTTCTAGTGCAATTTCAATATTTTTAGTGCACAATTTTTGTAACTAAGTCGATATGTTTTGCTTGTTCCATCTCAGTTCAAATAAGGTTGTAGCTCCTCGTAGACGCAACATGCTTCCCTGGTCAGCTGAAGAGGAAAAAGCTCTTAGAGTACGTTTTGTAATCATCACTACTAGGATTAACCATTTTTCTTATTTGTTTGACATTTATGTGCCTTCAGGTTGTAATCTTTGATTTCTATGCCAGTACTACTACTACTATTACTATTTTATTACTATCTACCTTGACTTTATGATTATGATTGGGTTTCATTTCTAGCCTACCCCAACTTGTTTGGGACCAAAGACTTGGTTGTTGTTGTTGTTGTTTCTATGTTAGTACCAGACAAACCTTTATATTGTCTAAGTTCAAAGTTTTGAGGCTTTATCAGGAATTAAGAATCGCAACACCCAACCCCCCCCCAAATATATATATATATGAGGAGAGATCAAGTTACAAAAAATTTGAGTTACAACCATTTTTTTTTATTTTCAAAGTCCAAATCGTCGATCCAAACCGTTCAACATGATCTCCACAATAAAATGTGCTTGCAATCAAATTTTACATTTTTTTGAATTTTTTTACTATTTATTAAGTATTTTACAAAAAATAGTCATATTCAGACCATTGAGATGCAATGTATTTTTTTGTCTGTTTCAAATTTGAGGAGGCTATTCTGTTATTATGCAGGAAGGGATGCAAAAATTTGGGGTCACGGCTGATGGGAGAATTCCTTGGAGTGCAATTTTAGAATGTTATCGAAATGTATTTCATCAAACTAGATTACCAAATGATCTCAAGGACAAATGGCGCAATATAATGAAGAAAGAGGGTTCATAGCTGATTGACATGACTTGTTGTGAATATCTAGTTCATTTCTAATTTTGTGAAACTTAAACCGTATGTATATTATGACCAGACTCCTACTAGTACATCTCTCAACTCAATTTATTGTGTCCTCAGTGATTAAATTTTGTTTGGTTGTTTTCGAAATTCTGTTAATATGTTTCCTGGTTATCATTGTAAGGGAAAGCTGAAGGCAATGACTGCACGAACAATTTCATTTGTGCAGTGCATTTGGGAGGGAACTGATTCTCTTTTTCTCATTTTTTTTGCACCCTCTTTTAAGTTTTTAAGGACTTTGTAGCATGAGGAATAAGTTTAAAATAGCATGTTCTTTTTAGAAAATGATGTGACGAGCTCTTTATATTTTGTGTGAAGCAAACCAGCAAACCATGGACTCGCAACTTGAGCATAAAGTGCCACTGTCAAACTTCTCAAAATAAAATAAAATAAAATCTTGAGCATAAAGTGCATATCGTATGGAATAGTGTCTAAGATGACTTACTGAGGTTTATTTATGTGATTTTATTGTAACCGCAGAAGTTGCATGATAGTAGCCAATTCAGATTTTTGTGATCAAGTTATTTGATATCCGAAATTTGTAGATATGAATATTGATTTAAACGGATAAAAATTCATATGATTTTGAATCTTAATAATGGATACAGATATGAATAATTATTTGTGCCACATTTTTCAAAATATAAATACTTGATTAGTAAGGTATGTATCTTACAATTAACATATCTGATATGAATGTTACTTTATTTATAACATTTATATTTGTTTATAGACGTAAGTAAAACTAATATTTCACATTAAATTAGATGCATTGAGATTTTGCAACTTTTATTTAATATTTTAATTATATTTGTATATTAATTCATATTCTTTTAATATTTAAGTTAAATATGTATTCGTTTATATTTGATTTGTATTCTTAAGCGAAAAGTAAAAAAGCAGGTTTAATTCTCAAAAATAATATCTAAAAAATATACTGAAATTTTTTTAAAAAAAGTTGACATTAATAATATTAACTTTTTAATAATGCGTCATGAAAATGGACGGATCTACAATGAATCATTAAGATACATAAAAAATTTCTATAATTTTTAATTTTTAATTATGTATACTAAAACTTTTTTTTAATATAATTTAGTCTATTATAAAATGCTAAATATGTATTTGAATTTTACTTTCTAATTATAAAGACTTGATTTTAAATTTCGTTCACAAATCAGATTTCCTATTATAATTTTCTAATTTCGTTCCCGACAAAAAAAACCGGAATTTTGTTTTTGATATTTGATAATGTTAAATGCATTGAACACCGATTTTGTCGTCGCAGTAACATGTTCACGAAGAAAAAGAAAATCAAAGGCGGTGAAGTCATTTGAGCTCCTAAGAAAACATATACCGTACCGTGTACATGTGAAGCAATTCAAAACCTTAGAAAAAGGAAGCAACTTTTATATTGAAACGGTCCAATGAAATTTGTGCTGATGGTTGATCTATTCCTATTCCTTGGTATGGCGAAAAAAGGAGATGCAGATGAAAGAACCAAGTACAGTATGATTTTTATCCGTACGGCGAGAATACCCAAGGAACTGTATTGGCTCACAAAAAGAGAAATTTCACATTTTTTTTACTTTTTTTTTTTTCTAAAAAACAATTTATTTTGAAATTAATTGTATTTTTCTTTAAAAAATTAAACAAAATATCAAAACAGGTTTAAATAGCTAATCAAATACTAGATAAAAAACAATACTCTGACTTATAATTTTCAATGTTCTAACTTCTGATCATAATTATTATCAATCAGAATTCAAAGAATTTATTCTAATTTTAATCATAAATTTAACTCAAATTACAAATCAAGATTCCAGAGGGGGCAAAAAAGATTTCAGGAGAGAACAAAATCAGTCCGGACCTATAAATTTCTATAAAAATTCAAAATTCAGGAGAAAAAGTTACCCCTGAACCTATAATTTCTATAAAAATTCCAAACTTTTCTTAATATTTTTTAAGAGGTTTAATTTAGAACTTTATATTTCTTTAATAATTTTTGCTTATTCATTTTTATTAAGTTTTGCACTTTTGTATAGAAATTATTTAATAAATATAGAAAAATAAATATTGCATAAAATTAATCTTATAGATCAACAAACATTGTGTAAATTAAACTAAGTCAGTATAAGAAAAACAATATTTATTCATTCCCTAGTTTTCTTATAATAAGTAGAAATAATATTTATTCAGAGGTAGGTAGAAATCGGATTCGAATTCATTTTTTCTAAATGGGTTTGGGTTCAAATTGCCTCTATAATTCCCTTCTCGCCTCCGTCAGAGCTGCCTATCGAATCGCGTTTCTACCTATCAAATCGGTTGTAATTTTCAAATTACTAATTGAGTCAAGTTTACCAAGACAAACTAGACTGGAAGTATTTTCTTAATATACCACTTGTATTGTTCTTAAAATACCGGATATGAACTATCTCCAACCTAATGTATATAAGAAAAATAGTAATAAGAACTTCAAATTTAGAATAGCACAAATAAAAAACAAATATGAATAAACCATACCAATTGATCATAATCAAAATCAATAAGTAAATACAGAATAATAATGATAATTTCTATCATGTAAATATTTTGCAACCAAAATTATATCAATTGGTGTATTAATAACAATTAGAACTTAATCAAATATGTAGGGTTTACCGATTTAGTACAAAACTTGCAACAAATTAATCAAGAATTTGTCAGAGGTGAAGTAGAAATAATTTGGACAAAATAAAATAACTTGTAACAAATAAAACAAGATTTTGTTGAATAACATGAACAATTTGGAAAAATTTAAAAGAAACCTCTGCCAAAGCCGCCTCAGCAGTGAGCACGACAGTTCCGCCTCCGCCAAAATCGCCTTTTCTCCTCCCTCCACGCGCTACTTTCTCCTCTGCCAAAATATTGCCTTAGTTTCACCTATCTCTCTCTTCACGTAGTCTGCAATTCTTTTTTCACAAATCAAAAGGAGACAGGTTTGAACTCTAGTGGGTTTGGACTTAGAACTAGTGGGTTGGAACTTGAGATTTAGTCTGGATCATGAGTAGGCAAATTAAATTTCAGGAATAAACAAAATCCAAATCAATTTTTTTTTTTCAGAGGTAGACAACTGTCTATCCCTGTTCTACTCTACCTCCACTACTGGAGGGGAACGGTTTGATGTTTAGTCAACATTGTTCGATCTGCGGTTAAGATTTATACGAATCTTGATACAGATCGAACGGCTCTGATCAGATATCATTCCGTGAGAGGACATACAAGATTTAGAAGACCGTTGATTTCCAAAGTCAGATTTGATATCTGTCTGACAAGTTTTTAATGAAATCCTGAAAGATTGGAAGTAACCTTTGTAATCAAGTTGATAATTTCTATTTATCTAGATTTATATTGGAATACATAAATTCATAAAATTGTCGCTGTATTTACTCAATTTGATAATTTATTATATATATATTAACATTTCAATATATCTTGCTTACTTTATTTTATACATCTTAAACTTAACATTATATATATATAATAAATTAACAATTTTTTTTCTTCTAAGTAGACTCTTTTATTGTAAGTGGTTTTACAATAACACTGGTATCCTTGAGTGGCTTTACAATAACACCGGTATTCTTAAGTGGTTTTACGATAACACCGGTTTTCTTAAGTGGTTTTACAATAACACCGGTAGCAAAAGGGGAATTTAAGGTTTCTTGGTTTTAAGTCAAATCGAAAAGGATAAGAAAGAAAGAAAGAAGAAAAAAGGAATATAGTTTTTTTGAATGATTGTATATTTCCTATCCCATCAATGCCCATTCCCTTCGCTTTCTACAAAAAGAAATAATTTTTCTCAAGAGCATGGGCCCATGTGCAGAACCCGGCCGCAAAAAATAAACGAAGAGATAACGCCTTCATATTCATCATCAGCAATTAATCAAGATAGAATCCATCTAGAATACGAGCTATATATTGCAGCTGCATTTTTCTTTTTGTTTTAAAACAGAGATGGAGGTCTTTGTCTTTTAAATTCATATATTTATTATTACAACAAATGATTTCTCGTATCTAGATTTTGAACTCATGACTTCTGAGTTACATTGTTTTTTATCACTATATCAAATACTGATTCTAACTTCATCTTCTTTTTGAAACGAGCTGAAAAACAAAATTGAACTAACACGACCCAAGTCGAGTCAGAATCGAACAAACTAATATTTTTCTTTGCTAGCCATACAGCAACTACAAACAAGGATAAGAAGGGTAGCATCCTTCCAAAAACGACTCCATCTCTCTCTGTTTCTGTTTCCAGCTATTTTCTGTTTAAAATCATAGCAGCCTGGGAACTTGGTATTGTCAATGTCTTTGTTGTTTTGAGGACTATACTAGGTTTCTTTATAGTAGATTCCAGTGCTATAAATATTATTTTTTTCGTTTTGGATGAACGATTCCGATGCTATATTGACACTTTTAAATGAATCTGAATATGCTGTAATTCCGAGAGGAATTATAGGATCTTGAAATTCCGAGATCAACCATTCAAACTTTTCCGTGCACGGATCTCGGAAACGTTCTCGGAAAAGTAAGTTTTCATGCACGCATCTCGAGAGAAATCAACAGTTGGAATCGGAATTACAGGGTCATGTAATTTCCCAAGAATTACAGCAAATTTATTTTCCTTTTAAATATGCATATATTGAGAATTTGGTAATTAGAGCAAAGCTAGCGTATGCTATGTTCACTAATGAGAGTTTTGATGAGAATAACTCAAAATTTAAGATTGGTTTCAAACGATGAATTGAAATCGTTGAAATTAATATACTTTACAGTTAATGTGTGTACATTCAAAATTTTGAGATCTTGAAATTTATTTAGTATAAAGTTAAGCGGTTAAAAAAAATTAAGAACAATTTTAAGTAAAACTTTTGCAAATATTTGACATTACAAAATTTGGCTCTAATTTTTATTTGAAAAAAGGAAATGCAAATTAAAAATGTGCTAATATTTATCCAAGACAACTCGTACATAAATTGTTCTATTAATGAATACAATTTGACTCTCATGTAGTTTATAAATATCAAGATTCTTAATATCTAGTTATAGCTGTGAAATAACTGCACTGTAGCTTTTTCGGACCTTAAAAGTTATAGCGCCATTAACTATTTTCAGCGTTATAGCTAACTATAACTGTTTTTCAAGCCTTTTCACAATGATACGATAATCACTATTTAGAACCTTGATAAATACCATCATTGCATATATTAAAAAAATTACATAAAAAAACTTTTTATTTTTTTCAAAGATCATACTTTGAGAAAGAAAAAGGAAATGTTTCAAAATGCAGTAAATACTTAGAGATGTTGCCCAAGAATTATCTTGATTTAGCACTAATTTACCTGGTCAAACTTTTAAACTCCACAACCATAAAAAAAGGTTAAAAACCAAAATCAAGTAGTCTCAAATGGGACACTACTGATACTGAAGATTTGAGATAGATACAACATAAACACCACACCAGTGGAGTTTGGGCCCCACTCCATATTTTCTGCTTCTGGTCTAGTTTCCACCAGTATACATCACATGATCTTGTGTACGCATCACCTGCCAGGTTCTTTGAATTGCACTATTGGAATCCAGATCCTTTGATATCCCCCTTTCTAAGGTTTCCAGACAAAATATTTGACAACTTGGCCCAATGGGACCAAATTCAACCCCCCAGAGGTAGCCTATAAATAGATTGAGTTCCAAGCAACAAGTGGATGTCAAAAACCAAAGAACAGAAAGGAAACATACCCCCTTTCTATGAGTGTAAATTCAGTGATTGGTGGGATGTCAGTTGCTCAACTGAGAGGCAATGAAGCTGTAACGAACCAAATACCTGTCATAGATTTCGGTCTTCTCAAACAGAAAAGTACTCTGCCCGCCAGGTCGGTAATAATTGAAGATATCAAGAATGCTTGTCAGAAACTTGGTTGCTTCCATGTATGCATTTCTTCTTATCTTAAATACGGCATTATCATCAGCCATATTTGATTCCTGCTATAGATGATAAAATAATGTTTTAGAGTAGGTTTTATTCTGTGTTACTTATGCTCCTTAAACTCTAAAATTTATTGCAAGCACCAACTTAATAGACTCGTTATTTTGACAAAAGGTTCATAGCAGAGTGGATAGTGTCAAGAGATGGTTTCATATGAAATAAAGAAATAAAGGTATCACCAGTTTTAAATGATGGGAACCCATAAAGCATACATGACTTTCATAAGCTCATACATCTTGGACTCACAGTGACATCCCATGTTTTGCAATTATTTCAGTAACAGCACATATGGAAAGGATAAGGTGTAAACTAGGCAGTCCTTATCTACCAAGCTTTTGCAAAACACTTGAGAGTAGGTCCAATGGGCATCTGACCTACTCTGGTTCGATGGGTTTAATCACCGTCGATTGGCTTTATGATTCGTGCGAACAAATCTTAAATTAGATCGGACGGTCATCATGCTCGTTGAACCTAAAAGTAGGTCCGATGGGCATTGGACCTACTCCGTTCTCTTTGCAAAAAGCTTGTCTTAAAACATTGCGATATCCTTGTGAAGGGAGAAATAATCACAACTGCTGTGAAATGTGAAAAAAAAAATCCCTTCATATCTTAAATTCTATCTGAATGCCAAAGTGCCATCTTTCTCACTCATTTAAATTAGCTCAGCAAGAATAGAGGGGAAATTTTGATCTTCACAGAACAAAAAAGTTCAGAAGTAAAATAAAGATGTTTTACACTTATCACAAATGTAGAGAGAATTTGACTTTTAGATAGGTAAATCTGACAGAATGACAGTGGCATTATGTCTTCATGTGTCCAACAATAAATCCCAAACCCCCTAATCCTCACCGACTGCCCCAACAGATTTCTTTTCTTTTTTGTTTCAACTGTTTTACTTTCCTAATATATACTCATAAAAGTAAAACCAGCCTTTGACCTAAAATCGGATTAGCGACATATGATGGCAGGACCCTACTATCAAGGCATGAATAGCAGCATATATGGACCCCGCACACAGATAAACCTCCAACCATCCCCTATCATTTTTAATAATAGAAATACATTACTTAAAAAAATGGTAATAAAAGAAATACATCAACCTCTTTCGAATCTCTTTGAAGACATATTCAAATAAAAAACAAAAGAGAACCCTTCATATCTTCTAGGAGACATCAAACAAAACATATCGATTAAAATCTCCAATAAAAAAACACACAAAAATGTGCATATTAAAAAAACAACATAAAGCTGTACATATTTTAGTTAAAAAGAAACAATGTTTTACCTGATTCTAACCCAGTATATGGAAAGCAGGTGGTGAACCATGGAATCAGCAAATCAGTGATTAGTGGTGCATTGGAGGCAGCTTCAGCCTTTTTCCAACAGGCAGCTGAAAAGAAATCAGAGTTTGAGTCTTATGATCTGAGAAAGCCAGTGAGATATGAAGCAGCCTTACAAGGAAACAACAACAAGTCAAGGCTTCTTTTGAAGCACTATGCCAACCCACTCAAGGATTGGATTCCATTTTGGCCACAAAATCCACCCCATTATAGGTACTAATTTAGTTTGTTGGTATTTCATAATTTTCAGAATTGTACTAGCTACTGAAGTGTTGTGCCAGTAATTAGTTATCTCCCGATAATTCTTTTCTAGTTTCATATTATAGTTCTTATGTGTCACCAGAGTGTTGTGCCAGTAATAATTTGTCTCCTGATATTTCTTTTTTTTTTTTATTTTCATATAATAGTTCTTAGTGTCAGTGTACATGAATGTTATATATACTTCTTTCTTTTTTTCAGGGAAAACATGGGTGCTTACTCAAAAGAAATACAGCGAGTAGCTGTGCAATTAATAGATGCAATTCTAGAGAGTCTAGGTCTGGGCTCAAATTATCAAACTGAAAAATTAGAAAACGGAATGCAACTTATGGCCCTAAATTACTACCCCAATAAAAACACATCTCAGAATTTCAAACTCGGTCTACCAGCACACTCTGATTACGGCTTCATAACCATCATTTTTCAAACTTGTGACGGACTACAAATAAGCCACAACAATGGTGACACGTGGCAACCAGTGCACATCCAATCCGGGGCATTGCACGTGCATTTGGGGGACCACATGGAGGTGCTTAGTAATGGGACATACAGAAGCTTGGTGCACCAAGCTGTGCTTGGTTGTGAGGAAAGGATCTCCATGGCAAGCATCCATGGATTCTCTATGGATGAGAAGGTGGGAGCTTTGAAAGAGCTAGTGGACGAACAACACCCAAAAAGGTACCGAGAGAGCAGCTTTAGAGACTTCTTGGAATTCATCTCTACTGGACGCAATTTTGGCGGAAAGAGCTTCATTAAGAGCCTTAGGATTGCTTAATATGTGTTTGAACCTGCTCTCTAGATGGAGATAATACTCCATAGCTTAATAGTAGTAATAAACTGTTGTCTATTCCATTTTATAATTGATTTCAGTAGAGCATGTAACATACCGATTATTTATAGTGTCAATTGGTTGCCTATGATATCACGACATTTAGTTATGGCTCCTTTTTATTAAAGATGAAATGGTAGGACATGTACCAGCCATAGTGATTGGATAACACCATATGTTTTAATCTGTTTTATTGTTTTGTCCAAATATGATCCACTTTTTGACAAAGCCTTGCATATGTAGAGAGAGAACTTATTTCTCAAATTTGTCTTCCATAGAGCATTAAACTAGAGACAACTTATTTCATAATTGGACAACAAACCAGAATGAAACTCGAGTAACCGGATCTGATAACATTTAAACCATACACCTAATAGACCCACATCAGATGGCGTCAAAATACAGAAGAAAAGAAAGTCCTCAGAAAATAATCAAATGAAAAGGTGTGATGATTTTGTACAGAATATAATCAAAGGAGGATGTGATGAAATTTGTAGTTGAAAAAGGCACCTCAGAACTTCCCTCGCATTAGAGTTACTATTCTAGCACTAGTACTCGACCTTTCTATATTTAGATCAAAAGAAATCATTATACTATTCACATTCCTTGCTGTTATTTTTGCATATTTTGTTGCCAGGCGGATGAATGCTTTCAATTAAAGTTTAAATTTCAACAAAATAGTTATAATTTCATTTTGTATATGAATATTTAACAACAGTTGGAAACTAAGATATGTTCTAAGTTCTAAGTTCTAACCAATCAGATTAAATAGAACAAGTAATAAAGAAAGGTATTTCAAACTATTTTCTTTGATCTCTCTCTTTAGATTTTTATAAATGTGTGTGAGATATAATTATCAGAGTTACCCGTCCAAGAATGACATATAAGTACGGTGAATACATGAATATCATGTTAATTAGGATCGGTGCTATATATTTCTCCAGAGCATTTTAACACACAATATTTTTAATAGGGGGAATTTCATGTATACCCCTCAAAAACTTCAAAATTACGTATTTCCCCCTCTAAACTTTCAAAACTCACAAATCTACATATTTTATTGCATTTTATATTTATAAAATACCCATTTTACCCTTTATTAAAAGCATAAAAAATTTGTATCTTGTTTAAGAAAAATGCCGGTCTTATAAGATACCCATTATACCCTTTACCCTTTATAAAGTAACTATTTTGCCCTCGAAAACCGGATACCCATTATAAAATACCCATTTTGCTCTCAAAAACCAATCAAATATAAGACTGACATTTTTCTTAAACAAGCTACAAATTTTTATGCTTTTAATTAAGAGTAAAATGGGTATTTTATATATTTAAAATGAGTTTATAAAAGACAATAAAATGGGTAAATTTGGGGGTTTTAAAAGTTTAGAGGGGAAATACGTAATTTGGAAGTTTAGAGGGGGAAATATGTAATTTTGAAGTTTTTGAGGGATATACATGAAATTCCGACATTTTAATATGATTTATATTACCTGTTTCCTTGCACTTTTCAAAATTTTATGCAAAATTTTAACCCTCAAAATCCTTTTTTTTTTTCTGAAAATAAGAATGGAGGAGATTTAGCAACACATTACATACTCAAGAATTGTCTAGCCAAGAAGAAATTATGTTGATATGCAAACTTGCAAGTACATTAAATATTATAATTCAGCACAAAGTGATCTCTAGTTTTCTGCTAATTAAATGAATAAAAGAATTTGAGACGAAATGGATTGGACGGTATTTAAGCAGTTTGTATGCAAAAACAAAATTATCTCCATTTACCGATACAGAAGGGGGCAACAGTTGTTGTATGATCTAGACAAAAAATTGAAAAAGAATGGAGAATCACTTACACATACAGAAGATCTGACAGTTCTTCTACCGTGATTTTGAAATTTCCCATAACGGTGGCAGCAAAAAGAATTACATCCCAAGAGAGAGATCTTTGTGCAAAATCGATTTGCTATGGCACGAATATTGAAGAAACCCATGCATTCCACCTCGGGTCGGATTGATCCGGATTCTGATCGGACGGTCCGGATATGAACTCAAATTTTGGGTTACTTTGGGGTATTTGGATCCCAGTGGCAAGCAGCAGAAAGGTTGTAGAATTTTCTAGTCCTTGGCCCACTCTAGATTAAAATAGGTAAAAAGAGGAAACTCTAAAATGATCGCGTGATAAAAGTCGCGATGAGCCACAGTATGAAAGCTTTATAGGTCAACGGTGGTGCTGACAGTGCTTGGTTTGGATATGAAAAATCGGATTTTTTTTAAAAACCGTAAATAAAAAAAAGTTTTCTACGAAACCAACATGATGACTCCAAATTTTACAAAAACCATCAGAACCGAGATGCCAATTCGGTCCCAACGATTTTTTTTTCTCCGGACCGAATTGGCATCTCGGTCCCTAACTTTTTCTAACTTTTTCACAGCGAGCCGTGTGGCCGATGGTGTTGCTGCCTCTGGACCGAAATGGCATTTCGGTCCAGAGAATTGTTTGGCCGGACCGAGTAGCCATTTCGGTCCCGAGAATTCCAGTGAATTTTTCGGCATTATTTTATTCTTTTGTTATTATTTTATTATTCTTTTGTTATTATTTTATTATTTTAGCTGCCTCTGGACCGAGTAGCCATCTCGGTCCAGAAGTTCTGTCCAATAATAACTGCTATCTCCTCTCTTCATTATTTTTTCATTATTTTTTTGGCAGACAGACAGAGACACAGACAGAGAGCTTCTTCTTCCTCTCTGACACCTTCTTTCCGAGACCTTCTTCTTCCTCTCTTTCAGAGACCTTCATGCCTCCAAATTACAGATCGGCTCCTGCATTGTGCCTCTAGCGTTCGTCTGAATACTGTAGTAAGTTTTTTTTTTCAATTATGATCGTATTTTTTGCTGTAAAATTGAAAATTATCAAAGGTTAATCGTGAAATTTTTTGTTCAGGAAATGTCTCAAGTATTAATAAATGTGTATCACAGACGCGAAATTACAGACGCACCGACCTGTACATTTCCTGTTACTAACTCAACTAGTCTTGATGAGCTAAGAAGACAGATATATGTTGGCATTCGGTTGCTCCCTAGCCGGTTCGATCTGACAATCAGCGCACGTTTGAACACGGCACCACCTGGCTCAGCAGAAAAATACCAGTTGTTCAACATAGACCACGAAGCGACTTGGTATATGGTGCTTGCGAATGCCACTCCGGTATTGAATTTTAAACTTCTTGAATTAGTGGTTGAGTCAGTACCAGTTGTTAGTCAGACCAATTATGACCCATACCCGGGTAGTGTACCCGGAACTAGCAGAGACATACCGGTGAATGACCCACCCATACATTGTGATGAAACCACCGAAATACCCCCCGTTGATTTGCATGATTATTTTGACCAGCTGAATAATGATACTGACTCAGAAACAAGCTCTGACCCTGATGACACGGTTGTCGGGGAAGAGGAAATGGCCGAAATTGAGGATCAGATTAGGATGGAAGAAGTAAGGAATGAGTGGCAATCGTCTATTCCTTTTATTAATCGGGGATTGCAGCATCCTTGTTCGGCATTTCATGACGATGTGCCGATGCCGTACAAGGATGAAGCATTTTTTGGTCATCCACCCAGAATCGACGGTCCATTTTCGGTGGGACAGATATTTGAATCCAAAGCTGATCTTAAATCGAAGTTGAATAAATATGCCATGGATAGTAACTTAGAAATACAACAAACCCAGACAAGTCGTAACAGATATGTGGTTGTATGTACAGTAGAGGGGTGTCCGTGGAGGGTATACGCAAAAACCACTGCGACGGGCAATTGGACAATTGCAACAAACCCATACGAGCACAATTGTTACAGTACTTCATGTACAGCAGACAGTCGTCAGATGACTGCCAGGATGATTGCAGATATAATCAAACCGGGTCTCAAGGAGGACCTGGAGATGTCAATAAAAGCATGTCGAATTGCAGTTAGGCAGGAGTACAAAACGGTTGAGCCTTCATACAGCAAGATTTGGAGAGGGAGGGAGCTGGCTATTGCCGATTTATTTGGTTCTTGGGAGAAAGCTTACGAACTGCTACCTTCTATGCTCGGTGCAATCCAGAGGTCTAACCCAGGTACAAGATACAGAATTGATCACAGACCATCTAGCACGTTGGGCGAACATACTTTCATCCGTGTGGCATGGGCTTTCGGTCCATGCATTCAATCATGGCAATATCTCCGACCAGTTATAAGTGTAGATGCAGGACACCTATCCGGCAGGTACAAAGGAAAACTATTCATGGCATGCGCTTATGATGCAGAACAACAATTACTGCCAATAGCATTCGGAATTGCGGAAGAGGAGACTTCAGATAATTGGGGCTGGTTTATGCAATTTGTACGCGAAGATGTTGTCGGCCCCGGTCGGATATGTGTTATCTCAGACCAGCATGCTGCAATCCGTTCAGTGTTTGATCGACCTGATTTAGGGTGGTGCGAGGAGAGGGGTGAAGCAGTTCATCGATTGTGTGCTCACCATATTGCGGCGAATGTGTACAAGTTGTGCAAGGACAGAGTAATTGAACAAATTTTCACTGTGTTTGTGGGTAAGATGAAACCTTGGAGGTTTGATGAGGGTATGGAAATGATAGAAGGTAGGAGCATTACTACTCACCAGTACATCATGTGGTGTGGTAAAAGGTTGCAAAATCTCGAAGAAGAGCCTCTGCAACTCCATAAATGGGCACAATGTCATGACGGAGGCCCAAATAGGTGGGGTATTATGACTACGAACGGATCAGAATCATTGAACAATGTTTTCCGAGTGGCTCGCCAACTGCCTGTAACGGCAATAGTTGATCGCACATTCTATAAAGTTGTGGATTGGTATGTCAGAAGAGGTGCGGTTGCTCGAAATTGGCATCGAAATGGAATGAGATTATCAGGAAAAATCATGTCAGCGTTAGAAAAAAGGATTGCCAAAGCAAAGGAGCACCAAGTGATACCAATGGGTGGTGAATTTCCCGTCTACGAGGTCGTCGATCATGATGGAACCCAAAGAACGGTATGTCCGATATTTACTTAAATTTAGTATAACTTTCTCAATTTGTAATATTTAAATAACATGATTTATTGATTGTACAGGGGCAACTGGGAGACATGAAGTACGAAGTTAGATTTCCAGAAGGGGAGCAGAGAATGCCGGTTTGTGACTGCCAGAAACCGCAATTTACTGGCATTCCCTGCAACCACGTCTTGGCGGTGTGCTATAAGAGACATCTAGATCTGATGAGATATGTAAGTCACTATTATAGCGTTGAAAATTATGTGAACACATGGAGAGGTGAGTTTCACAGCTTCGGCAGCCACCGCAATTGGATATATGAGTTGGGAGCAGGGAAAATCAAGCCGGACCCAAATAAAATTAACAAGGGTAGGAGGAAGCACAAGCGAATTCCTAATGCTATGGACGTTATGCAAGCTCAATGTAGGCCACGCAGTGGAGTACAACGTCCAGAGGGATCCGGTAGAAGAAGACCGTCAGGTTAGATTTCCAGATTGTGAATTAGTACATATTTTTAATTAAATTAAGATTTTACATACACACTTAATTATATTCCGCATTGTACAGGGGCAACTGTTGAAAGACGGAGAAGCGTATCTGGCACCCGGCCAGAAGCATCTGCATCTGCTAGGTATACAGAGGCATCTGCTCCACAAGAAAGACGGAGAAGCGTATCTGGCACCCGGCCAGAAGCATCTGCATCTGCTAGGTATACAGAGGCATCTGCATCTGCTCCACATGTACAAACAACTGGTAGTCAAGCAGGACCATCTGGTAGCCGACCATCTATTGGTCGGACGGCTAGTCGTCTGGTGAACAAATTATTGAGACGTAAGGAACGATGAATATTGTGTAATGCAAGACGATGTTTTATATAAGACTATGTTTGTTTTAAATGGAAGACAATTTCTGAATTTTCTGTACTTCTGATTTTCTGTTTTTCTGAAGTTCTGACCTCCGTCGACAAATCGTCAGAACTGTAGCAAACCGTAATATTTTTGTATGTACAAGTTATATTATCTGAAAAATAGACTTCGACGCCTTTCTTTCCATATAAAGAACCTAAAATTCCATGTAGCCATTTAATCATAATCGAATTTCCAAACTAGTCGAATTTCGGAGCTGTAAATTTTCTGAATTTCTGTCAGTTCTGTTTTTCTGAAGTTCTGACCTCCGTCGACAAATCGTCAGAACTGTAGCAAACCGTAATATTTTTGTATGTACAAGTTATATTATCTGAAAACTAGACTTCGATGCCTTTCTTTCCATATAAAGAACCTAAAATTCCATGTAGCCATTTAATCATAATCAAATTTCCAAACTAGTCGAATTTCTGAGCTGTAAATTTTCTGTCAGTTCTGTTTTTCTGAATTTCTGACCTTGGCCGAATTAGATGGAATATGGACGACCATCTGCATTTTTGTTGTTATTAATTTTGAATGTTATCGGAATTTTGGAATTTCAAATGCGAAGAAGATTTGGTATGTCAGAGATGTAGAAGGAAGCACGGATTAGACGTCGAAGAAGAGGAACCACTAAATTAGTTCATGTTTACACTAAACAGTACATACACTAAACAAAAACTACACTAAATCAATCCATGTCTTCCCTGCCCCTAGGATCAGGGTAATTCGAGTGGCTAAATCTGCGAGTTGGCCTTGTCTGGCGTCTTGTAGGAGCCGCTGCTGATGGCCCCGCATCATCTGCTAGAGGGCGCCCGTCTATTACTATGGATCGAAGCGAGCTGTAAACTCCCTGCATAATATCGTCATGCGTCGTTGGAGGAACTTGGACATCTACACGTCTCGCTCTCACGTCTCGAATATCACCGCTGACATCGATGTGGTTTAAGTCAAATGGAAGTCCGGCTTGCTCGACCATGGCTCTGAAGATTGCGATATGCCCAATATCCCGTAAAAAATCACGACTATGCTCTAGCAATTGGAGTCCAAAAGCCATTTGCCCAGGTGTCTTCACCAACCATATTCCTTCTGCAACCATATTCATGAGGCGACATCTCTGAAAAAAAAAGAATAGTTAAATAAAATGAAAGATAGTTCGTAAATAAAATGAGCAGATATATTAAAAATTAAAATTAAAATACTTACGGTACGCGCTTGCACCTCGGCATCCGAGACATACCCGAGACGGTCTACTTCTACTTCTGGTTCTGGCAATGGCTGGCTCAGAACTGCTGGTGAGCGTATTTGATAAATCGATGGCATGCCGTTCCGGAGGAACCAATCCATATACTCGGGATACCTGTAACGACCAATTAGAATAAATTAACTCATCACTGGAACCGAATTCAAAATTTAAAAAAAAAACGTACCTATCCACATCGTAAGGTCCCGGCTCTGCAATTGCCCAGGGTGGTTGAGCGATATATTCCGCCCAGTGAGTGTTCCAGTCTGCACTCAATTCGTCGCCTCTGTCTAAACCCTGCTTGCGGTTCATACCGCGGAGGCGTTCCAGATAATCAAAGGGCAGTGGAGCCGCCGGAGGAACTACCTGAAATAATCCGAACTGCCGGTAAACCCTCTCAGGAAGATGAATCTCACACTCCCAGAAATGGACCAACCACACGCGATATCTAAATACGGGCCCATCTCTAATCCCGCGCGAAGGTTGTTGGTGGTAGTAAGTCAGATACGGCATCCAGTTGACAACATTTACATTCAGACGCTCAAACTGGTTACGATATTGCGATACACCTAAGTTGTGAACACATTACAAATAAATATTGAATTAACACTAAATTATATTGAGAAATATAATTTAAATACATGTTTAAATAAATGTACCTCTAATAGGGTTGCCATCCCATTGATGCGGAATAGTCCATCTTGCGCCAAAAGCCAGCCTCTCCAATAGGTTTTCACCGCCAAATGGTAAATCGTGCCTGCCTCTGGGCCGGCCTATAGGAAACCGAGTCCAACACCACATCTGCAGCAGCAGTAATGGACCATTAATCGAAACTGCCGTCTTTCTGCAAGCCCGAGACAACTCACGATACAGGCAGGCAAGTACAGCACCTCCCCAATTGTAGTCCTCTTCCAGGGGACCCAAATTCTCTAAGAACTGCAAGTACATGATCGGGACAGAACTTGAGTTCGCATCGGGAAACATAATCTTTCCAAACAAGTCCATGCAGTATGCCCGTGTGTGTCGGTCGACGATCTCCTGGGGAGTGTCATGTGCCAAGTTTCCGTTAAAGCGGTCCTTCAACCATTTTAGTCTCATATGGTATTTGGATCTCCTAACTTCGCCATTGTCGGCCACCTTTGAATAAAAAAATTCATCATCACTGTCTTCATTGCCGTCATAGACCTCATGCCCTAGGCACTCTTCGATCAGTAGTGACCAATTATCATCTGTATGTCCAGCAATTGCCTTCCCTGTAAACATAGATGTTAGAGATAAAGATATACTCGATACTTACAATACAATTTAATACACTACAATACGCTAAAAAAAATATACATTACTCTAAATATTTATACAATTTATTTGCACTAAATATTAATAGGATTTATTTACACTAAATTACTCTAAATATTTACACTAAATTACTCTAAATATTAATAGGATTTATTTACACTAAATTAATTTATTCCTAAATTAATTTATTCCTAAATTTATTTACACTAAATTAATTTATTCCTAAATTTATTTACACTAAATTAATTTATTCCTAAATTTATTTACACTAAATTAATTTATTCCTAAATTTATTTACACTACATTTATTTACACTAAATTACCTGCACTAAATATAAATTACTCACAAAAGTATAAATTAGTAAGAAAAAATATTTTACCTTGAACAGGCAAGCCCCACAGACAGCTGACATCTTCCAGTGTCACTGTGCACTCCCCCACCGGAAGATGAAAACTATTCGTCTCGGGCCTCCACCTCTCGACGAGCGCAGTGATCAACGCTTTATCAATCTGACAATGCGTCACATCCTTCATCTGGTACAGGCCTAAATAAATCAAACCTTCTTTCATTCGAGGCTGGTAATGAATGGCCATTTGCCGAGGACCAGGACGCAGTGGACGATCCGGCTGGAACGATAATTTCATGCAGAATAATGTAAAGAACAAAAATTAATTTAAACTTCCAAGTTTATTTTGAAATTTAAAACCAACACGATATTAAACAAATACCGTTGTATTCACCAACGATATCTTGTGTTGCTCAGGAGGCAATTGCAACAAGCGTTGTTCAGCAGCCATTTTGCCCTACAATATAAATAAAATTACAACATAAAAAAACTCCAGTTAGTTAACAAATCAAAAATTCCTTTAGCTAATTTACTCTACATACAAAATTAAAAAAACCTACAATTAGTTAAATTATACTAAAAAAAGCCTAAATTACACTAAAAAAAGCCTAAATTATTCTACATTTATTTTAAAAAAAAACTATGACCAAGATTACTCTACATGCAAACCAAATCATTATACAATTACTAAACACTATATACAATAAATTTATACACTAAATTACTCTAAATATTTATAAAATTTATTTACACTAAATATTTATACAATTTTTATACAACTTACTTACACTAAATATTTATTCACACTAAATTTATTTGCACTAAAAAATTATACATTTTATATACAATTTATTTACACTTAAATTTATTTACACTAAATTTATTTACACTAAATTACTCTAAATTACTCTAATTACTTTAACTACTTATACATTTTATTTATACTACAATACATTAAAATACACTACAATCACTAAATAAATAACACTAAAATAAACTAATTTACACTACAATACACTAAAATAAACTAATTAACACTACATACAAACTAAACTAAATAATTTTACAAAAAAAATTAAAATTCGGATTTTTTTCCTAAATTAAAAATTCACACTATAATACATTAAATTAAACTACAATACACTACAAAAAACTAATTTATTTTATAACTAAACTAAATAATTATAAATTTCGGATATTTTTTTCAAAAAATAAATTTAATCACGTACCCAATGAAACTTGTAGATCTGAAGCTTTTCTTGTTCTTCTCTCAAAATTATATTCAAATATGTAATTAGAATAAAAAATGGCTGAGAATTTGAGGGGTTAAAATTAAATTTTTTGGGTTTGGTTTCGGGTAGAGAAAGAGGAAGAAGCTCTCGGGGAAGAAGGAGAATGGGAGAAAGAAGAAGGGAGTTGGCGTCTGGGGCCCGAGTAAAAGATTGGGACCGAGTTGGCTTCTCGGTCCGGAGGGAAAAAAGAATGGGACCGAGTTGGCTACTCGGTCCGGTGGGAAATTTTATCCGGACCGAAATGCCAATTCGGTCCGGAAGTTTTGGGGATTTTCTGTGGCGTACCTCGCGCCAGTATTGAAAATAAATTGGGACCGAGATGCCAATTCGGTCCGGAGAAAAAAAATTCTTGGGACCGAATTGGCATCTCGGTTCTGATGGTTTTTGTAAAATTTGGGGTCATCATGTTGGTTTCGTAGAAAACATTTTTCTATTTACGGTTTTTAAAAATAATCCTGAAAAATCTCTTACTCTTGGGCACTATTTTTTCAATTCAGCCTTTTCATTGTTATCCAGCTACAAAATTGTCAAATTCACCTGGTACAGTACAACTGAACTTGATCCCAAATTAAGTAACATCTTCTTAAAAAATCATGCCAAAAAACATGTCAGCCATTGATAATTAAATTAGACTGTTGAATTATGTTGGTCTAGCCAGGTCACAATTACACTGCTCAATTGACTCAGCATTAGGATTTTTTTATGAGGTTGTCGAAAAAGGTATGTTAATGTGTTTATGCCAATTTTATTATCTATTTTGTCTTCCAATAATCTTTTTTTGTATTATTTGCATAGATGAACACCACTCGCATAATTAGTATCTTTCTATCATTTTTTGTTTTCTTTTTCCTGAGTTCAATAGCGAAAGAATCATATTCACCTAATAAAAAACTGAATTGTGTTACTTTTCAGGGTTATAAAAGAGAAATGCGACAAGGACATAATACAAGAAATACATGCAATAATGCATTACTTGCATTACTTGCCTTGCATAGATGAAGCAGGTAAGTTGTCACCGAGGCTAAATGAGTTATATATTTAAAACTTGTAGTTGTTGTTTACGGAACCGTTTACTATGGACTTGCAAGTGACAATATTATATGGCATTTGTTAGACTTACTCTTCTTTTGTGAACTGATTTTGAAAGGAAAAGAAACTTTTATAATTTTCATTTAGGTTAGTTATTTTCTCATGTAGGCTAACAATTTCATATTATCCTTTTGAATGTAAGTTAATGCTTCCAACTTTCTATACGGTTGTTGTTACATTTCTGTACCATCGTCAGTCTTTTTACGTCTCTATATAAAATATTTAAATTGTCACTGCCGAAGCAAAGTGAGGCACAAATCTAGGAGTGAGCCTATGGTGCTATGCATAGCACGGATGGGGTCCGTGCTACGGCTCAAAATTTGACTTTTCAAAATTCTAACAGTCGATCCAACCGTTCAATGTGATAACCATATGAATATGTACTTGTAAACTAAATTTTATATTTTTTCGAATTTTTTTACTATTTTTTTAGATAGGTAGAAAAATCAGTGTTTTGTGAAAATTCTGGACCATCAAAATTCTACCTATCTAAAAAAATAGTAAAAAAATTCGAAAAAATATAAAATTTAGTTTGCAAGTACATATTCATATGATTATTACATTGAACGGTTGGATCGACCGTTAGAATTTTAAAAAGTCAAATTTTGAGCCGTAGCACGGACCCCATCCGTGCTATGCATAGCACCATAGCCTCGCTCCAAATCTAGTTACTTCTTCAGTTCTTTGAGAAGAAACATTAATTATGAGAAGTATAATAGAGGATTTGTTATGTAAAACTGAAATGGGCCCAGCCCATTTGCAAATTCACGGAAATGATCTCCGATTGGAAATTAAAAGGAAACGGAGAGACAGAGTTCAAGCCGTGTGAGTTTTTTCTCTTGTTCTTCTTTTTCAAGTTGCTCTTCTCTAGATTTTGTTCTCTTTGTTCCAATCTATTAGGTACATTTGAGAATATTACATATTAGTGTATGAGATTGTAAGAGTGTGTGAGAAAGTGTGTTATTGGCTTGTTAATCTATTTATATTTGTAAGACTTCTTAATATAGTGTATTTGTGACGTGTGCTTCTGTGGTTTTGAATAGTAATTGTGCTTGGATACCAAATTTTATATTTTTTGAATTTTTTTTACCTATTATTTTAGATAGATATAAAATCACTATTTTTATTAGATAGGTTGCATCAAAATTCATGTTTTAAAAAATTGAACGGTTTGGATTTTTCACATATCAACTCAAATTTTGAGATATCTCAGGTGATGTGAACTCGTGCAGAGAGGGGACGGCTATTATATTGTTTAGTGTTTACTATTTTATTACTTTGTTTTGATATGACAGAACACTTGACAACATGCGTGCCATCATTGAATTTGCCATAGCAGATCCAGGAACCGCACAATAGGAGTACACGAGGGATCTTTATAACTAGCTTTTATATCTTATCGAAATAATATCCTCATTCTAAAAAAACCAATAAAACCAATTCTAGTTTGTAGGTTAAAATAACAATTTTTGTCTGGCATTGGGGCACTATTTGATTGACACCTGTGGGTCACATATTCAAAACTATATTTTCAAATCTACTTCATTAAATAAAATGCAACATTCGCCCTTTTTAAAAACAAAAAAGATTACTAACAAATGGTTTTATGAAAACATTTAATTATTCAAAGGAACCATTTTCAAGATTTTTAAGTTTCTCGGGAGTTCAATATTATTATATTTTGCTTCTTTGAGATTTAAGATTCATATTAGAAATTTGCAGGCGTGGAAGTAAGATTTTTTTTATTAGGATCGAAATATACACAGATTATTTTTTTATATATCCAGTAAAAAAAAATTAAATTTTCTAAATATAGAAGCCAACTTAGTATATTTCTTAACTTTTTCATCTAAATTTTGTGAAAATAAAATAAAATAATGTCAAAACAACACATCTTGCCATATATTGAAGTTATGTGGGTTCGAATATGGTGCACAAAATGAATTTGTAAATGTGAAAAAAAAAATTAGACAAAAAGAGAGGTTATTATCAGTCAAATTAAACTTACTGAAAATATACTTGCAACATAAATTATTTTTCAAAAGCAACTATGACTGTGTACGATTAAAAAAAAGAAAACAAATGCTAATGAGAAAATAATTGCCCGAATCTATTTTTTTTTTTTACTTTAAAATTATATTATTTATGTATACATCCTGTCGTCAAGAAGTTACCAAAAACCCAAAAAAAAAAAAAAAAAAAAAAATAAAGATGTTGCTTACTTGAGTTGTTTCCAGCATAAATATACATAGAAACGACATGGTAGATAATATATCCACCTAGTTGTATTGAAAATATCGAGTTTATTTGTGTCATCGGACTTATTTTTAGGTTCAACGAGCATGATGACCGTCCGATCTAATTTAAGATTTGTGCACACGAAAATTGAAACAGACACGCACGAATTTTAAAGCATTCCGCACGAATCTTAAACTAAATCGACGGTGATTAAATCCATCAAACCAAAGTAGGTCTGATGCCCATCAGACCTACTCTCAAGTGCCATGGTACACTGTATTAATTTACTTGCAGTTCTTTTCCATTTGCAAGAAAATAAAATATCAAACAAAAGAAAAGAAAGAGAAACAGTTGAAAATGAGACGAGATCAAAGGACGAATCCACCGTCTTATCTATTGATTAAAAATATATTAGGGACTAATCCACTAGAATTTTAAATTCATTATTAAATTTCTTTTGATGGTGAGATCTGTTAAGCTCATTGGTCTCACTCTGTTGCGACCACGTCATGCGAGAGGGAATAGTTTGTTAGGTTACTTATAATATGTGATTTATTTATTGAGATAATACTGGATTTATAATTGCAAAACTTCAGAATTTTTTATTTTTAGAAATTCACTAAAAATAATATAGAAAATAGATGGATTGTATGAGAATTTCGATTCCATAGAAAGAATCAATCATTGACCCGGTTTTTTTAGACAATTTTATTAAAATAAAATTAGAGATTTGATTCTTTTTAGATAATTTTTAGAAAGAATCAATCATTGACCCACGTCATGCGAAAGAGAGATTATCATCAATCAATCAATCAGTTGCCACACAACACATAGTAAACCACACAAATATAAAGAAAAGAAACTAGATCATTGATTTTGTTTTTTTAACACTGCAGACTGCGCACCTATTTTAATTTTTGATATGCATAAAAGCCTTGAATGCTATATTAATATAAATTTTATAGACGAGAGTAAGATATTACATTTTTTACTTTACTTAAGTCACGGGTGCAGTACCATCACGCAAATAATCAGCTAGGTCCGACCCTTGTAAACCAAGACCAGGGACCTGTGTATTAGCTGTCTTGTCCTCTGTATCTGTGTCTGGTAGTACCATCAAAGAGCCTGAGTCAAAGAAGAAACATCAAATCACATCACATTGCAGAGAGTGAGGAGAGTGTGATGTGGTCACATCGGTGTTTGTTTGAGTGGGTTTTTAATGTGGTCAGAGAGTGTTTGAATTCTCTTCTATTTTGTGAGATCCTAGTAGGGTTTTTTTTAGCGTCTAGACTAGATAGTAAGGAAAAGTATTTGAAGCCAAATCTGAAATTACAAGGAAGCAATTGAATTATGAATTGTTTTATCTCCTCTCCTCTAAAAGCATGGCTTAATTCTCTGAACCAAATGTGAATCAATTTTTTTAAAAATGAAAAAATATTATTAATAAAAAACAAATATACTTACAAATGAATCTTGATACTGTAAAACATCCAGTTGGATACGGTTTAACTGTATCATGGTTACTTTAAAATAGAAGGCCGGATACTGCAAAGCATAATGACTATAAGAAGGCATGATGGATACTGTAAAAGTACAGCTCATGCTCATCAAAATATTTAAATAAATTCTCCTCTCTCACTTATCTCTCTCTCCCTCTGTTCCCACACCGAAGATTTTTCTTTTATGAAATTAACTTTTATGTCGATAGTTAACAACTAATATTATTCTAACTAAAAAATAAATAAAATAAATATTATTGCCAATTATTTAGATAGCATGTGTTTTTTTATTTGATTCAATTTGAAATTTGATTAGCTGATCATCATAAAGTATTTAAAACTAGATACAAATTTGATACACAAGATTATTATATATTTAAAACTAGATACAAATTTGATACACAAGATTATTATTATTATTATTATTATTATTATTGATACTGTAAAATAACAAGATGAAACTGTAAAATCAGACATGGATAGTGCAAAACCACAACATGTCTTTGTAAAAAGATTATTATAGATCCTGTAAAATATTGCATGCATCTTATGAAACTATGAGTTAGATATTGTAAACTATTGCATGCATCATGTAAAATAACAAATCGAGGAACTTATTTACTCAAGTAAGAGACATAAAATTGACAATTTTTCTAGATTTCAGGGTACTCTTTCTAATTCTCTACCTTATTTTTTAATAATTTCTAGTTATAAAACTAACATAAATACTGTAAATACTAACATAAATTCTTACAATTTTTACTGTAAATACTGTAAAACCATTGCCTCCACTATCAGACCTCTCATCATCACTATCAGAATCATCACATGGATTAAGTTCTATTACACGATTTTTCAGATCATCACAAGGGACTACACCAAACTTCATAATGAACCCGCCTACTATTACTAGTCACAGGCGACTGGGTCCTACAAATAAATTAATTAAGGAGCCCACCTCATAGGAACTCACTCGCTCACTCCATAAAGGTAATACAGAATACATGGTAACAGAAGACTCACTCACTCCATAAAGGTAATACAGAATACATGGTAACAGAAGAATTTTTTTGGATTTGTTTCTCTTTTTCTGTAGTTTGACCAAGATTGTAGTACAGAATAAATGGGGCAGTTGGAGAACGATGCATGTAAAAACTTAAAATGATAATTAATGAGAAATCTTGTGGATATGAGCGTATATTGAGAAATCTTGTGGATATGAGCGTATATTAAGACCTTGACCTGCTATCCGAGACAATAGTATTGTTTTTTTTTTTGAGAATTTTGTTAAATTATTAGTTTTTTCTTTTTATTTGAATATTAATTTGTTGAACAATATAGCTAATCAAGCAGTACTAAGGTGCATTTAAGAAAATAAAACAGCTCATTCCAAAGTTTCAAATATACAACCTCAATTTCAGTAGACAATCACGCCACATTAATTTTTAGCACAAAAAGAAGGCAAATTACGCCACGTAATTTGATAGCCATCTTAGAAGAAATGACAATCTCAAAGCCAAATTTCAGTTTATAGCTATTTTGAAAACAAAACAAGGTTACTTCACACTTCACAGTAGAACTTCATTTTGCCTTTCCAAAAGACCTCTAACAAGTGCTTCAGATTATTGATGCCTTGCAGGGATATCTAACAAGGATAAATTTGCCTCTACCTTCTGGTTCAAGGACTAAATAACCATACACTCAATATTTTTCTATTTTTGTTCTTTGGTGGGTGGTATCAATGAAATTGTATCTAATATTTATTTAATAGGCAAATAGCACTAATA
The DNA here is from genome assembly GCA_011114355.1 of Carex littledalei. Classification (NCBI taxonomy): domain Eukaryota; kingdom Viridiplantae; phylum Streptophyta; class Magnoliopsida; order Poales; family Cyperaceae; genus Carex; species Carex littledalei. Next base: position 14,083,308 of record CM022086.1, on the reverse strand, counting down.
CTGACGAATAAAGTTTCCTTTATTCAGTAAAAAAGGAAATTGTAATAAATTTATAAATGTAAGAACAAAAAAGAAAATGTGCTAAGTTATCTCCATTATTATAAAAAATATATATTATTATATATTAGTCTATAATAACGTATTATTATAATTATTTTTTCTAATACTATAAATTATTATTTTTATTTCATCCTTGTTTGTTTTACCGAAGTTTAACAACTTCAATTAATTTTTTTAGACTTCAAACGATCTTTTTTTTTTTTGCTCTGAAAAAGATTTTTTTTTGTTTTACTCTGGAAACTTCGTAGATTTTTTTGCGAGCTTTCCAAATTTGAATAACAATAAGAAATCAGTATCCTATCAAAAATTATGCAGGTTTAAAATCCGAATTTTAATTTGCATTTTGATGATTTTTTCCGACCTACAAATTAATTTATATTAATTAAAATAAATTAATTGTTATCAACAAACAAATTAATTTATTTTGTTATTCTACGTCTTCTAATTTTATTCAATTAATTGTATGCCTCCTATTTTCTTATTATTGTTGCTCGCTTCAAGTTTTAAATAAATTAGTAAAGAAAATCTGAATGCAAACAAATCAAATAGATTCAATATTGAATGCAAACGGTCCAAAAACAGTGATTTTGTACCCATCTTAAAAAATAGTAAAAAATTTCCAAAAAATATAAAATTTCATCCCCAAGCATATTTTAGTATGAATATCATGTTGAACGGTCGGATCGAAAATTTGAACTTTGAAAACAAAGATATAACATATGATGTAGATGAGGTATGAAAAACATGAGGCATTGGAACCCTCCTCTTCTTTAAATATATCTAAATGAACTGAATCATTAATTTTGTTCCTTTTATGATCGAAATTTCCAGACAATCTATCCATTTGTCTATATTAATTTTAATAAATTTCTATAAATAAAAGAGTTCTGGCCAAACTCGATCCTTATTTTTTTTAATTCCTTTCAATCGGAATTGTGATCTTCTGACTAATTGCAATTGTCCCTTTAGTAAGTTCAATTGCAACACGCAACAAATTTACAATCAAGTTCTTTAGATGGGCTTTATTCAGCAAGGTCTTGCAACTTTTTCAAAATAATTGGAAGTTTAGCCATTATACCGCAATCGATTATTTTTTAATGACGACATCGAGCATAGATATTATAAAATATATCTATTGAAAAAATTGTATGAAATCCAATTGTACATTTTTTGGATTTCTTTCACTATTTTTTATATAAATAAATATGTTTCTAATATTTTAAAAATACATGAGTTTCTTCTTATAAAAAAATATAATAAAATAATCGTAAATAATATACAATTTGATTTTTTATAATAATTTGACGCATAGATCAAATTGGATGGTTTGAATCAATTGTTTGAATCTTAAAACAAACAGAGATTTGGAGGCTCAACATCATATATAATTTGAGGAGGGATCAAGTTACAACAATTTTGAGTTACAACAAAGTTACCACAATTATTTTCTACATTTGAAATTCCAAATCGTCGATCCAAACCGTTCAACATGATCTCCACAATAAAATATGCTTCCAGATCAAATTTTACATTTTTTTTGAATTTTTTACTATTTATTAAGATGGGTACATAAACTAGTCAAATTCAGACCATTGAATTTTGTACCCATCTTAATAAATAGTAAAAAAAATTCAAAAAAAATGTAAAAATTTGATCTGGAATTTCAAAATGTAGAAAATTGTTGTGGTAACTCAAAATTGTTGTAACTTGATCCCCCCTCATATAATTTTTAGTGAAAGTGTGTTGCATATCGATAATTATCAACAATTTTCTATAATGATCCCGGATATTTGAATTATTGTGTCTTTCTTGAATTTATAATGTATTTATGTCAGTTTGCTTGGCCTTGTGCATATATAACAGAATGATATCATAGTCCAAATGATTTTCTATAATTTAGTGCCACAACTTGGTTTGTTATATTTTAAGAGAATGCATTGGCATTGCACATCCCTAAAATTTCTTAATCAGTGATTCTAGTATTTTTATATACAAGTTTGAAGAGTTTTGAAAGACTGGTTTTTTTAATTTTGATACATATTAAAATGGTTATATGCCTTTTTTAAACATTATATATTAATATAAACTTTATTTAGAGATTCTTCCTCCAGTGCCTATTAGCGAGTCCGGCTACTATAATACTAGTGTCATTCCAAACTAAATAACACCACATCTTAAACCATTGGATCTACTTTAATATTCGTGCACAAGATAGGACTGAAATGACACTAGTGTCTTGCACGAATATTAAAATAGATCAAATGGTTTAAGATGTGGTGTTATTTAGTTTGAAATGACACTAGTGTTATAGTAGCCGGACTCCCTATTAGCCTATTATAAATCCGTGTCTGATCTCTGATCTTCTCATAGAAGCCGTATAAAATATAGCAAAATTATATCAATCTGCTAATACATAGAGAAAAGGCTCGTAAATACAGAATGCTTGTGTATTTAACTATTTATTAAGCGACGAAATTACAGTCATTTTCTACAACGGAGACAACATAATAACAATAACAATAATAATAATAATAGTGGCGGTGAACTTGCATTGAAAAAAGTTGTGGTACCAAAAAAATTTGAGTTTTGGACAAACTTTATTCTAAGTTAGTTCTATACCATCCGATCTACGTTAAAATCGTGCGAATAGATTTAGAATTTTACAATTTAGACAAAAACACCAACAAAAAAACACATTTCATAAAAAGTTTATTTGATTTTAGAACCTTTAGTTTAAAAATGAGGGCAAAAAAAAAGGCAAAATTTCTTAGCTAATTTGGATTAATCTTTATTTAAGAACCATATATATAATATTGAACCTTTAATTTCTCTCTTTAATTTCGCTGCCCTGTCTGCCCACGTGAATTCCCTTTTGCTTCATGACGTGCTAATAATTTAAAATTGGACGGTGGTTAGGATTTGAGTTTGAGTTTGCATCTTCAAATATTTTAATTTCTTTAAAGTCAAGCTCTACTTCGTAAAGTTTCTTTATCTTTCATATTTGTCATGGCAAGCACAAAATGTTGTCGTCTGTACAGCCGTGTGCAAGTGTTTATTATTATTATTTTTTGTGACAAGTATCTTCCAAGAAATTGCAAAATGTTCCTTTTTTTTACTTCAATGCAAAAAGAGAATACTAAATGTTGACCTTAGGATTTTTTTATACTCTCAAGTTTGTTTAGATAAAACCAACCCCCAGTTTCAATAAATTTTATATATTTTTAAAACTTTCTTATTATTTTTTAGATAGATACAAAATTACAGTTTTCGGGAGATTGTGGACCATCCAAAACAGTGATTTTGTATATATCTAAAATAATAGAAAAAATTCCAAAAAATAAAAATTTTAATCTCCAATCACATATTTATTTTAATCTACTCTTATATTAATATGAAACATCTAAAGGGTGAACCCATGCGATATGGCAATAATCCTCTTAATAGATTTTTTTTTTATATAAAGGTTCTTATAAAATTAGGTAAAATAGGAGGACTTTGCATTTTTATCTACTCTTATACTAATATGAAAAATCTAAAGGGTGAACCCATGCGATATGGCAATAATCTTTAGGGTGTCAACGGGTACGGTAAGGATCGGATGAAGTATTTTTGTATCCGTATTCGTTACAAATTGTTCTTACTCGTATTTTATTCTTACCCGCTACAAATTAGTTTATCCATATTCTATCCTTATTCATTATGGTTGTCGGATAACGATACGGTAGCGGGTAAATAACAGGTAATGCAAATATAATAATTATTTTTATTATTTACTAAATAAAATATTAAAATACATTTATTTCACACATATATTTCTAAGGTTTAAACTTTATTAGAATTTGATAGAATTCATTTACGTATTTTAATGATTAATTAAGTGTAACACAACTACCAAAAGTAGTTAGAGAATGGATATCATTGCATATTAATATATATACTATATATATTTTTTTTATAATGACCCAAATCGGATAATGGGTATGGAATAAGCTTTATCCGTACCCTTACCCATTTAGATTATGAAAAAAAATCTTTACATGTATCCGTACCCAATTAATTTACGAAATAAAAATCTTAACCATAGCCGCCTTATCAAATACAGTATGGATCAGATAAACGAATAAAAAGGTGTCATTGCCGAAATTTTTATTAACACCCTAAAAAAAAAATGGCAAATCTACCCTCTGCATTGAATTTTTTTTTTAAATAACCTAACCTCCCCACGTTGGGGTGGTTTGCTCCTTTTTTTTTTTACAGATGTTTAGATAGTGGGGCGGTTTGCTATAAATTTTTTTAGAGATCTTAATATTTCCATCTAATCTGTATATTATATGACACCTATCCTAGATGAGTATATATGATATGTAATCAATTTAAAAAAAATATAAACGATCGATAAGAGCTAAGATGATTATTACAGATAATGATCGTCTGATCCTTTGCAAAGATCAGATTTTGTGCTATTACATCGATCAGATTTTGTGATGGAATGTGCGGTGCCCCACAAGATCCTGTCACATTAGATTACTTCGAAGAGGCATTCTAATTTGCAATCTCAACTTATTATAGCCTTGTAGGTCTTATAAATAATGGACACATCAAGACATAATAAGCCGAATACCATGCTGGAGCATCATATATACTTTTTATAATGACTACAAAACTACTGTAAATATTAGATAAAATATTAGTACTCAACTAATTAACAACATCAGAAGAGCACTCACTTGAGATGAGACTATACAGTACTGTAAATATTAGATAAAATATTGCCCTACATATAGACAGTTTCCACAAGAAATTATTTTTCTAAACAACTTAATATCTTTCAGGCCACATATTACAAGCAAAGATAGCGAAACAGTGTAGCTACGCTAATATAGCCCGAAACATCAAGTACCACCTCCCAATGAACAACACACAAAACAAATCCAAAAGAAATATTCGAGCAAATTGCTTCACCAGAAATAATCCTAAATCAAATGATACTTCAATTAAAAAATAATTTCCCACAATTTCTAATTCAACGACTAACACATAAACCCAAATTCTGAAAAGGGGAAAAGAAAACGGTTAATGGTTGTTCTTAACAGCTTTGGATCAATCTAACAAAACTATATATTACTTGGATCCGCGCAATATTCAATTGGCACATCTTATTAGATCCAGCAGAGATCCAATGGTGATTATGCAAATACTTGAACAGCCGCCAAACACCATTTGGAGATGTAAAATTGACAAATTATATACACACTAAACATCTCTAAAAAAATATTTTTATAGCAAACTACCCTACTGTGGAGGCGGTCAGCTAAACATCTGTAAAAAAAAAAGCAAACAGCCCCAACATGAAAGCCATTAGGTTATTTTAAAAAAAAAATTCAATGCAAGAGTAGATTTGCTATTTTATTTTTGGAGGATATTAATAAAAATTTCGGATGTCATTGACACCTCTAATAATCTTCTTATTAGATTTCTTTTATATAAAGTTTTGCGTAAGATAAGGTTTAAACTTTATTAGAATTTGATAGAATTCATTTACATATTTTAATGATTAATTAAGTGTAACACAACTACCAAGAGTAGTTAGAGAATGGATATCATTGCATATTAATATATATACTATATATATTTTTTTTATAATGACCCGATCGGATAATGGGTACGGAATAGGTTTGCTATTTAAAAAAAAATTCAATGCAAGAGTAGATTTGCTATTTTATTTTTGGAGGACATTAATAAAAATTTCGGATGTCATTGACACCTCTAATAATCTTCTTATTAGATTTCTTTTATATAAAGTTTCTCGTAAGATAAGGTAAAGTAGGACGGTTGATATGTCATTGCGTCCTACTCATACGAACTGATGGCAGTTTCGTTATTTTGGCCATTATCATGGCGAGAGATTATATGCAGTCAGATCCATGCACCCGATTTGTTCGCCAGGAACAAAATATAGAACTGTTAATTCAAGTGGAGAATTTATGGAAAAAAATAACTGTGAGATTTTGGATGGAATTCCCTATTTTTTTCCCTTACTGATAATGAAAATAAATCTGCGTGCATAAAAATTTACTTTTTCGAGAATGTTTCCGAGATCCGCACACGGAAAAATTTGAACTGTTGGTCTCGGAATTTCAGAATCCTGCGATCCCACTCGGAATCGCAGCAGATTCGGACTCACTGATAATTACTTGTTTGTCAAGAGACAGATTAGTAATTTAAATAAATAGTCCTTAAAGTATCACTATTATTTTTAGTTTTTTAAATATTAAATATTATTTTGATCCATAATTTTTTTATGACCGATGAAAAAGTCAGAATAAAATCTACCTTAGCATCTATAATTCTACATGATAATATTTATGGAGAAATGCCTATAATTATGTTTTTAAAATATGTGTAATGATACAAATGTCGAGATTAGGATCATTTGATTTGTTATTGAATGTTATAGATAGGGCCAAAAAAAGACATGTCACAACTCAAAAATAAATTAAATGTTGAAATAATTATTGGAGATTTTTTTGTATTATATAATGTCGAGTTATAAATAATCTTTTTACTTGTCAAATTTTGTACTAATTTTTTTACTATCCATAATAAAATTTCAGTACGATAGAGAATTAGTTCAAACAAGGAAAACATATATTATATAAATTTATTCAGAAAAAGAGACTTCTTGATAGTGGAATTACCTACTGTTACTATTTTGATTCAAATCATATATATTTAGTTTTATGAAAAAAATAAACATGAAAATTTATATAATAAAAAAAACTCACAACATTGTATATTTTTCTTTTCATATACAATATTGTAATTGAAATTTATGTTTGGACAATTCTAGCTTTATGGTACATTCACTTCATATTTCATATTTTGATGGAAGCTTTAACGTCTTTCAAATCAATCCAAAATTTGATATACATGTTATCTAAAAAAATGAAGTAAAAATCTATAATTTTAGTTTTCTAATTTAAATAATATTTTCAAAATATTAAATAGATATACATAAAAATGGAATGTACATTAAAAGTTTAAAACTAATCTTTTAGTTTAGTCTATAAGAGGTAAGTCTCTATATAACATTCCTTTTATACCGAGATATTATTACAATGTTTTTAGTTGCTACACCTACACTGTTTAGCAAAAGTTTATTTAAATTAAAGAATAATTATTTCAATCCCCCCACTTCAGTACCCGCATTGTACCCGCAGCAACAATAGAGGAAAGTTGTACTACGGTCCCCACTAATTAGAAAAATGTTGTACTATGATCCCCACTAATTATATGATCCTCTTTCACAGTCTCCACACTCGTCTCCACGTCAACAAAATATTAATACTTGCAAAATAAGATATAAATACTTGCATGCATAACTTGATATGATCATCCCTTTTTTCAGTCCTCTAATCGTTTCCGCGTCAACCTTTCTCTAATGAAGTAGTAGGGACCCCGTACCCCCCCATCAACATTCCCTAATAGTTTCTGCGTCAACCTTCCTCTAACAAAAATAATTGACCTTATAGGTATAAATACTTACAATACTTGATATTAATACTTTCAGATGTAATCCAGTGTCATATGTAAAAAATACTTGCAAGTATAGGTATAAATACTTGCGTGATGATGAGTCCGAAAGTACGTTATCATTTGAAAGAGAAAATTACGTAGAAGATGTTCGTAATTTTAGATTCGCAGAATTTCTCACAGAAATAAAAAATATAACAGTTAAAGTACAGATACAATGCGGGTACTCATATCAGCTTCCTAAATTAAAATAACTATAACTTGGAAAAGGAAATAAAATTGTTATCTGACAAAGAAACAAAAACAAAAATCTTACTCTCACCTTCCGGTGAGCCGCCTTGTCCGTACTCACAAGGGCAAACTCGTTATTATTAGCAAAATCAGTGGCTCTTCGTCCTTGTAGAAAACCTTATAAAGAAGAAACCAAATCGAAAACCAGACAAAAAACGCAACATCCTCTCGACCCACTTTCTATCTATCTATTCAACATTTCAACCAAACAAAAAACGACATAATCGAAAAATAAAAGGAAGGTGCTGCTAGCTTAGCTTCCTCTATCAATGGAGAAGGGGTTGAAGCTGTTTGGTGTGCAAATTTTCAGGGAACTTGAGGAAGTCGAAGAAAGAGAGGAGGAAGAGGAGGAGGAGGAGGTTATGAGAAAGTGCGCCAGTATGGGCAATCTCGTGTCTTGTGCTGTTGGGTCAACTGGAGAGAACGGTGGTGGGGAGAACAGCGGTTATCACTCAGATGGAGGTCTTCTCAAGTCTTCAAGGAAGAAGCGGCGCTCTGCTGCACAGGAGAGGAAGAGAGGTAGATCATCTCCAGTAAATCTATTTACTTTTGCTTTTTTATTCGTCAAAATCTTTCTTCGGTTAATTAACAAAAACCTATGGTTTCCGTATTTTATTTGGTGAAAAATTGAACAAATTGATATCAAGGGCGTTAAATTTGGGTGTTCATATAATTTACCTATATATTGTTCTCTTAAGACTTGACACATTATTTACTGGTAGAGATTAGGTATCTGTTAGTTTCAGATTTGAAACTTTTTCTTTCTTTGTTTTGGTACATCTAATTTTTAAGTATTGGAACAATTAATACAATTTTTTTTAAATCATATTGGCAGGCATCTGTTGCAAGACAGTAAATATTTTATTTCTAACAAATTGATTTGTTTATTAAGGGGTTCCATGGACAGAGGAAGAGCACAGAACATTCCTGGCTGGACTGGAGAGGTTGGGTAAAGGCGACTGGAGAGGAATCTCTAGAAATTTTGTGACCACACGGACGCCTACTCAGGTCGCCAGTCATGCGCAGAAATATTTTCTCAGGCAGAGCAACCCCTCCAAGAAGAAGCGCCGATCCAGCCTTTTTGATGTTCAACTTACCAGAAAGGTTGATAATTCTTTCTTTCATTCTGATATTGTCATATTTTATTGGGTAAATTTCGCTGGAGGTCACTAAACTTTGTCCTTTGTCACGAATTGGTGACTCAACTTTGATTTGTCCCTCCATAGCCACTAAACTTTTATTTTGTCCCAATCAAGTCACCCTATAACTTTTCCATCCAAATTATAACGGAATATGCTTATTCCGTCCAAAAATTTAATAGAATATGCTCATTCCGTCCAAAATACTAACGGAAAAGTTATATTCCGTTAATATTTTGGATGAGAAAGTTATACGGTGACTTGATTGGGACAAAATAAAAGTTCAGTGGCTATGGAGGGACAAATCAAAGTTGAGTCACCAATTCGTGACAAAGGACAAAGTTTAGTGACCTCCAGCGAAATTTACCCTATTTTATTATATCTTTAGAATAAGGGCTTGTTTGGAATCTTTAATCAAATAAGAAATAAATTTGACATCTACAGGGTCGTGCACGATACTTTGAGATATGTTAGATATATCTTGTTTTGTTTTTAATTTTATACTTTTGGGATCTGACACTTTAGATTTCATTTCGTTCCTGCATTGCCAGATCAGCATATCCTTTTTATTTTTCTTGTTTCTTATTCCTGTGTAAACTAAATGCTTTACTATCTTTTTATTCTGATATTTTAGGTGGCAGTTCCTGAGGCATCAACTGGATTTGCAAAGAAGCCCAGTGAAATGATCCGAGAAGAGAACTTCCCCATCAGTCCCTGCAATAATATGGTATTTCATTGTATATGATAATTAGGGCCTGGATCTGCTGCTACAGGCAACTATGGCACAAACATGGCATGCAATGTGAACCACCAATTCGAATTTGCCAGATAGTGGCTTATAGGGGCGTCTTTTGATTTGTGCGATTCGAATTGAGTGACTCAAATTTCGTGCCATAGTTGCAAATTAGATCTGACCCTCAAATCTCCTTGCTTTATTAATTTATTTTTTTCTGTATGAATGACAATAACATCGCTTACCTCACTCATTTAAATTTCTGTAGGTGGCATCTGGAGGTATACTAATCCCAAATTTTGGAAACGGCCCATCACTATATAGCGGTTCTGCAAAGGTAATTGCTATATACAATTTTGATCAGTAGATAACAATTCTATTGGCATTGTGACTGGCAGGTACCTGGTTGTTATATTGCATTTCCCAAATCCCAAACTTATCAATCCTGCCTTATTGAACAACTAATACTGCATTTAATCCTATATAACCTTGAATTCTGCAATCAATCTTCAATTTATTACTTAAGCCTGATTTTTTATCTCATCTGGCAATTAAATACATAAATTGTAAGAAACTTAAACAAATAGTTATAAAATCTTGACCATTATTTACCTGCTGTCATGCATACAATAACATTGAAAATGATGAGGTTCAATTTGTTGCTGATTTTGTCAAAATATTAGCAGGACATCTCCAGTGCGAACAAAGGACCACCGCTATCCCTGGCCCCACCTGTTAGAGTCTCACGCCAATTTGACAATCCTACAGTTGAAAGCACTAATTTAGAGCTCAGCATTTCACTCAGTCTCTCCACAATTTCTTCTCATAGCACAACTGGTGCAATTAAAGTTCTATGAAAAGAACAAGCAGTATATTTGCATTATAGTTTTGTATAGGTATGTCTTATGTTAGATTCTTTGATGTCAAGTTTAGATGGTTCTGATCTCATGCTAATAGCTGAGTTGTTAAAATATGCAAGTTAATCAAAGAATCTATATTGATAAGCTTATCTGATGAATTATATCCAGATCATGTTATGCTGCTATATGATGTATGTTGTCTCCATATCTGAGGCATGTTGTGCAAGAAGTGGTTAGGTAGAAGGAATGATGGATAATGTAGCAGTGTATTGTAGCCTGTATAAGTCAACTTGACGATGTGGTGTGGAATAGCTGCTATCCTCTGTTCCCTTTTGCTTTATATATCCTTGTAAATTGGAAATTTCATGCCCAGCACAATCCTTTCTCTGCTATTATCTAGTAGGAACTTCATATCAGTAAATAATAGCAGATTCTGTTCCAAAAGAGAAAGAGAAAAATGCAACTGCGGAACTGAGAGATATATTGCTGATTTGGTGGTATGAATGATATATTCTCATTTCCTTTTTGTGTTTTGGTGTTTCTAATTCTGCAAAAGTGGGAACAATATATATATTTGTACATTTGTATGGTTCTGATTATATAATAATTAAATGATTGGTTCTGGTTCAGAAGGGGTGTTTGAAAGCTATTTGTTAAAAATGGAATTAGGGGTAGTGATACTTTTCATCTGTGGCTAATTATATGATGAGGTGTTGTGACTTGTGAGTGCATCAGACACACGTATGTACACTGTAAACTCTATAATGACTTGTCAAAATTAATGCATTACTTGACAAGATTTGCTGGAACAATTAGTATTAACCTACAAATTAGGGGATAGCTAAAAATAAAAAATGATACAGTACAGATATTTGTTGGAGCACCGCCAAATGCTCCAAGTCGGTCAAACTCAAACTCAAACGCAATGAAATGCAATGATTAATTTTATTTAAAATAAATATACTATACCGAAAAGTAACCGTCAAAAAAGAAGATAAGCCAAGGTGGTTCGGTGATACCGTGATATACATAAACCACAGAAAGAAAGAAAAGAAGCATGAAACGATGATATAGTTGCCTATGAGTAGTTGAGTTGAGTATCTATAGTATCTTAGATAAGAAAAAGGATAAAAGAGATAGGATTCATGAATCATGATTTCATTCTCTAGTACCTTCTATGAGTAGTTGAGTACCAAAGCAGTGAATGTCAATAGCTGTCTCTGTTCCTGTTCTACACATAGATAGAATCATAGAACTGTATATCAAAGGGTGGCAAAATTACCAAACAGCCATCCTTCAAAAATAATTTGCTAAGTTAGCACAACGGCCTAGTCTCGGAATATTAATTATTTTGTTTTATTCAAGGAAATATAACTTATTGAAATACGGAGCGCTTTCAAAGTTAGAAAGATTTCATATTTAAAAAACGCTTTCAAATTACTTTAGTTTATTTTGACTATGTTGGAACAATGCAGAAACAGTGACCATATACCGGAATTGTGTTTTCCCATTCAAAATTACAATATTTTCTAAAATAAAAAGAAATACTTTCACAAAATGTTCAGATGAAGGTCTGTTTAGGCTAAAAAGCAAACAGGGGCTAATTTGTATATTTGAGAGAGAAAGAAAGAGAAAGGTGGTTGCAAGTAAAAGGTTGTCTCTTACATAACATAAATATGGGGTTTGTTTTTTTGTTCCTCTCCAAACTACATTGAGACCACAGACACGTGTATGGCTCTGATTGTGCCTCTTCTCTCCCGTCTTAAAATGATTGCGACTTTTAATTCTTGAATTGGGTTTTTATGTTTCGTGGTCCTTTTTTGGACCATTTTGATGTTGGGGAGTTGGGTCCCTCTCTTCCAGCATATATCAATCAATAATAATTACTTAATTAGTAGTAGTAGTAGTCTAGGGTTTTCCCTAATTAATTTAAGTATTAAATTAAAAATGTCAATAGTTATTTTTTTAATGTATCTTACTTCCATATTATTAAGTCAGGGACAAGGAATGTTTTTTTTTTTTAAATAAAAAGTCAAGCCACCTAACTATTGTAATACCTTGTTTACCCTTCTAAATATGATATTATGAAATTTTAGAGGAAAAGAAATACATAATTTTAAATTTTTTAAAGAGTACACATAAAGTTCTCCCTACTTTTTTTTTGTATCTTACTTTCAAACTAATAAATCAGGTACATATGATGTTCATTTTAAATCATCCAATTATTTAATATTCACAAGAAATTCTAAAATCACACGGAGAGGATTTTCTTTACCAGTTACCACTAGATCAAAGACTGATTTTCAAGGAACATGCAACGTTATATAAGCCTTCTTTGTGGGAAATGACATATGGATAAATTTCATGAATTCTTGACCTGAGATAGCGAGTATAAACACAAAATAACACTGCAACTTTTGTAAAATTGTGAGGTTTCAGTTTTAGATAATTGGTTGTTTGGTTGTAATTTTAGAATAGCTATAATAGTAAAATTGGCGTTTGTCTTATCAGAATAGCTTGTTTCAACTTTTTTGTGAGAATAGCTTGTTCTAATAAGACAAACAAGTTTGGCTTCCTATTCTAGCTATTTTAACCCAACCAAACACCGAATAGCTTGTTCTCAAAAATAGCCTATTCTCAGTCCAACCAAACATACCCGGAGGAACAGTGAGGTTGGGAAAGATGCATCTGTACAGATATAACCCATCAATCAAGACAGGTCGGGTGTAGATATAAAATAATTACTATGCAGTCAATTTATTTCCACGTGAACACATATTAACATCGATCGCATTCAATTTCTTGTTTGTTGCCAATTATGCTGTCGTAATGTGAAAAACGGTAGGTCGAAATGATTACAGATTTTCTCTACTTTAAAAATGGAGGTGCAAGCAACGGTCGCTATCTTTGCTTTTTAGAGAAAGCTCCATCTGCGGTTGATAAGGTGTTTGCTTTCCATGTGATCTTTGTGGTTTTATTTTATCAGATCCAATACAATATTAAAGAAAAACCATTGTAAGTGGGGTTTGCTGGTGGAGAAGAGAAGAGAAGAGAAGAGAAGAGCTTCACATAAAACGGATCATGCTAGCATCTTTGTAGATAACATAACAAATAACATCACTTGTAATTAGGATACCAACTTTTAAATGACATCAAAAGGAGAAAAAGGGGAAAGAAGACAACTTTTGAATGGTGCAACCAACAATCAGAATCCACTGATCTCGTCAAAGTGTAAAATATTGGAATATTAAGGCTTATTATAGAACTTGAAATGCTGGAGTTCATCCCACGAAATAGAATGGCAAAAGTCGATTTCAGTTGGGCACTGAATTATAATGATGGGGAAAAAAAAATTAGGCTTGAAGGTTGTTATAATAAAATAAGAGAAATTGAGGAAAGCACACCGCACACACCTGATAGATGTAAAATTTCGAAAGATTACAAAGTGACTTTTGTCAAACAGATGTAAAATTTTGTTCTGGAGAAAAAAGGATAATCAGCTTTCATGCAGGAGAATATAACAAAATAAACAAATCAAATTATAAAAAGGTACAACAATGAAAAATGTACCTTAATATGTGATTATTCCACTATAATAAAAACCAAAATATTATTATACAATACATGCTATTGCTCGGAAGTACTACTGTTGCCAACTTCCTTTTGCACCCACTGCTTTCTCGGGTGGTGCTGTTGTTTTCTCGAACCACGCATTCTATGCTTCCTTCTGACATTTGCGTTCTTTTGCTTGTTGTGAGGTGCAGCAACCTCATTGGTTTGCTCCGTGCCATCTGCCCTGCTGTCGACTGCACCAATTTCTTGTTCTTCTTCAGCTGCTGCATCTGTAGCTGGTTGGGGCGTGGGAAGAGAGATGTACATACCAGGCTGTACGACTAAGTCTTTTTTGGGCTCAATTATACCATTTTTCTCTTGTTGGAGTTTTAGTAATTCATCAAATTGTTTTCTTCGGTCGTCTTCAGATTTTGACTGGAGAAGCTCCTTTTCAGCTTCTTCAATTTGGTCTGTTTCTTCACCCAACTGGAAAGCAATAATGAGTGTTATTTATTATTTGTCTTGTTTGTGTGTTTAATGTATAAATTAGGTCAAATTTGATGAAGCATTAATCCTGTAGTAACATATAAAAAACAGAAATGCACAATATAGAATCTAGACTAGGATACCCGCAGCAGGACAATTGTGGGTCAATTTTGAACTAAATATAAAAATGTTGCTAAAAGAACATGAGACCGACCAATACCACCATCCATTCATACCTGTATGGTCAAGTTTGAGCCCGTGTAATGAAGCACATGCTCAATATCCTTTTTGTCAAATTCCTTCCTACAAACTGGGCAGTTCCCCTTATTTTCTTCATGTCGATTTTCTATTGGTTGTCGACCTGAGCTGGACAAGAAAAAGCTTTTCTGTTTACTGCATGTAAATAAATTATTAAACAAATACATACATAATATTTTTAGCAGATTCAAGGTTTAAAGGGTCAGTGAAAGATTCAAAATGGAACTGCAGAATACACGCTCTCAACAAAATAACACTTTTTATGTTGGGTTGATCCGAAATTTCAACCAACATTTACCAGTACTATACCAATACGAGAGATGATTGAAGGAGTCAATCGGCCTGTACTTGCAAATTTAATACCCAAATTAAACCTTTATCCTAGAATTGGTACAAAAGAAGTATGCCCAGTGAACAAATGGTACCCAGACCCCAACAGATGCTGCACTTAAGGATACCTCTCTGGCTTCTTGCTCCAACAGAACTCATCCCATGGGCCTCATTTTCATTCTTCTCCTCATGAATCCATTTCCACCACCTGATTATACACTCACTGCACAAGGATAAATTGATGACTGACCATATGAAAAATAATCTTATATCACAATCTAATGTAACAATCCAATAAAAGGATCACAACTTTGTAAAATCATAATTATCACTATGAATGTAGGCTGATACCTGTTAGAAATTTATTATAATATAAAACATCATAGTAACTAAATATTTTAAAAACCTTTTATAGGTCCAGTATAATGTAACAATTCAGTAAAAGGGTCAATAAATATGTAAAATAATTCCACTGTCAAGTGACCCGTCCACTTAATTCAATATGCAAATGTCCTTTAAGATTTTATCTTTGTTAATGTTTTGAAAGAAATAATTGAGGTTCTGTGATTAATAGGACGTAATGGATGGGCAGGCCATCAACTCTTATTGGTACCAACAATTTTTCCGTACTTTTTTTTGTAAGGTTAGCGACTTAATCACCTGGATTCTACTTTTAATGTCAGCACTATAATATAATTATCTTCCACCATCGTCTCCAGGTATTGCCTTCTGAGAATATTATATACAAATATGCGTTCTTTATTTGGTCCAACAGATAAATATAACAATTTACACATTATATACTCAGTATAAAATATTTATTACTTCGATCATGATTTTTTCCAGCCATTGTTGCAATTGAAAGTGAAATATTCTCCTCAAGTAGGGTGCACCCCGAGTGAGGAGGAAGGGGTAGTAGGATCTTAAGGTGAGATCACCGCAAGTCCATTGCAACATATGGGGCAATTACATATTTGAGGATTGTACTACTGATCTAACTATAGTATGCTTGAAATCTTCTAACACAAATCACTGCTTCATTTCTCTTGGCTTAATTTTATTTTATTATTTTAGGCTTAATTTCCCAACAACACCCCATCTAAATTTTGGTTAGTGTCCTACTAGCATGACCCAGTACTGATCTAGTTCAAGTGGGTTACTGGTTGAAATTTGCATTTAACTCAACTATTCTCTTGTTTCTAATTGATGTCAAAGCAGGTGTTTCTGGAGATATCAATATTTACCTTAATCTGGTATTCACATAGCTCTATGGTAACATTAAAATATAGGTTTACCAATGCATAGTACAGAGAAATAATTTGTCAGTGGGAGTCAGACCTGTGAAAGCAGTGGTAACATGACATGAGCTTCATGAAAGGATGGAGGGTTAAATTGGCATTTTCAGGGAAGAAAGGATAGAGGCACAAGGGGCAATCACCTTCTGGGTGATTCATGCCTGACAGTACCTCAACTGCTTCCTATTCATTAGTTCACACAGTTAAAATAACCAACAGATGCAAATAAACATAAACTTGACAAAGAGCATCATTAATTTTGTTTTTTTAATTGTTCCTGACATGGTCATTACTTTCTTGAACCACTAAGGGGAATTTAAAGAGAAAATTGGGTAAATTTGAAGGTTTGTGCCAAAACAGAATTGCAGCTTGCAGGTGTTGGTTAATTGAAAACTGAATTTAAACTCTTAACCTTATGCACGAATTTGGCTTAATTTGAGTTAGTTAACCACAACAATCCCAGGTTGAACGTTATCAAACTCTACCAGACAATATGGTGACATACGAATCCAGACCCTTGGTTTAACAGTTTACCTCACACAAGGCTACTATCATCAAGCACCCATCAAGCTCAAGAGCTTTCTGACGCATGCGAGTAATTAAATATTTCTGTCGAGATACATCAAGGCCTTTCGATTCAATTACATACACCTGAGCAGGTTCCTTTGGATACTATATGAAAAATATAAGACCAAATTATTATAACTTTATACAAAGGAAAGCTCACAATTTTACAAGTAAGAACATATTACTATAGGTATCAGCGTGCACCTGTGCTGATGTTCTTATCCCGACAATGGCTTCCACGAACTGGGAAAGGAGAAAATTGAAATGGGCAGCTGTTAGAAAATGGCAACCAGAAAAAAGAAAAAAGAAAAAACAGGAGTTTTTCTTTTCTTCTTTTTTTTTTTTTTTGAGAAAAAGGCTGTTTAGCTGCCCATCTATTAATATAAATTTCTTACAACTGATTACTCTAGAAACTACCTTCTTTGCATAAACCCCTATTGTTCCAAAACCCCTGGATGCCCTATTTGTCTCAGCCACACACACACGGCATCCCAAACTAGCTACTGAACCCGGCTAACTAACCCATTAGCTGTGCAGTAGCAAGGTTTCAGCACACTTGAACATCATTGAAAAGGAGTCTTTCCATCACAAATCCACAAAACCAAATAAACAACAAAGAAACCAAATTTTTTTATGTTTTCCATTCTTTCACCCGATCCCACTAGATACAGCACTGAATAATTTAATTTCCTATTCTTTTAGGCTTAAGAGTCATTCAAAAGAAACAAAAGAAGCACAAAACATAGTGGAATTGAGAACCTGTTGAGAGGAATCCTCGGCAGTTCGAGGCACGATGTGCACGGTGAGATGTGGAGGGAACTCATCGATGAGGCAACAGTCGTCTCCGTACACCGCCTGGACCGCATCTACCTCGAGCCGCACCTCTTCTTCGTCCTCCATCACCGCTTCTCGTCGTGCTTCCCAAAACGGAGAGGCGGCGAGAGAGAGGAAGAGCGGGTCCGACTGGAGAAAAAGGACCGAAAAATCGGGAGTGCTAAAACAAGTTGGGTTTCTCTACATCTATTGCCGGTGCTAAAAGAGGCTTTTGACAGAAGGGTCCCACGTATTTTGCCTCTCTATAGTCTATAGCACACAGTGTCTAGCAGCTGGGTCCCACTGGGCCTGTCTACTTGGCTACTTTGTATTTAAAATCGAGGGGTTTCGGCAGCTGGGTGTAGATATGTTAATGCTAACTGTTCGATCCGAATCAGACGATGGAGATCTGTCTCAAGCTTTTTATTGACCCTTTGAAGTTTGAACTCGATCACCACGGAAACAAGCCGATTGTTTATGCGGGCCTTTCCTAATAGGCTTTAGTCCAGTAGGTCCAGTAGGTCCAGTAGGTCCAGGTACGTACCTGGGGCTGGGGCTGGGGTTACTCGCGAAACCATGCCATCGACGAAGAGATCGTTGTCTGAATTTGAAGCCCAACTTTTTACACAGTTCACATCGACTGTCTGTCTTTTCCTGCTCTCTTGCCTCTCTAATGGGGACGCCACCATGGAGCCTTAAGCCGAAGCAGGGGTTTCAATTTGAAAACCCGTTTAGCTTGAAGGTCGGTCAGATCTTCACTGGCGTTGGTGTAGGCTGCGGTGTCGGCATCGGGATTGGGAATCCCATTTACTTTGGTAATGCAAACCAATGTCTATTCTGTATTCATTGCTGTTTTAGTCTACTGTCAAGTTTTCTTGCTTTAATTTATAACTGCCTCATTATGCGTTTCACATTTGGTTACAAATTCTAAAACCCATTATGAGATTACTTCTACTACTTGGTCAATTTTTTTATTATACAACAAGTTGATCTCATTGCGCATTTTCATTGCTGTTCTGTTCAGCATGCTATTACGTCCAATTAACTTTGGTAAAACAAATTATTTATAATTAATTGTTATTGTTTATATTTTTATCCTAATTTGGATAAAGGAAGCCTTTTGTGAGTACTTATCATTTGAGGTATTTTAACAAAGTTTTCATCTGCATATGATGTGATGACCCTTGTATTTTCAATTTTATGGTGCTGAGTTCAATGTTTGCCTTATTTTCTATTAGTAGTATATTTTGAATCATATTAATTATTGCGGGCTAACTATTTTTCTTTGCTTATTTTGATTAGGGGCAATACCAGCACTTCAACAAGTGATGGTGGCAACGAGAGGTGCAACTGATATTTTTTCTGGTGTTGGAAGACATGTCAATGCCTCTGTAAGTAGATTACATTTTTTTTACTGTTAAGTGTATCAGACTAGTATGGTAGTGTACAGGTCCTTTCAAGTATTCAATTTGAGTAAATTAAGCCTCATTTGAATTTGTGTCAGGTAATCTGCAGTTTAACCTAATGTGAACAAGTCATCAGGTAATCTACAGTTTAACGTCATTTGTCCTTCATTTTCCTGTGACTTTGGAATTGCAATAAAAAAAGACCATTTTTGGAATTCGAGATGTGAAATATAGGCTATTACTTATATTGAACATGACCTGGGATGAAACCAGTATGCAAATTGTTCTCTTCTTGATGTCCTTTTAATCTGACCTTATTAACACTGTTGTTTTCAATTTTTAGATGAAGAAATTGGGATTGACGAATGTCCAAGCCGGAGTTGGTTGTGGGGTTGGTATCGGTCATGGTTTTGGAGTAGGTATAATTCACGGTTGCGGTCTTTGATTTGTCCCATGATTAAGAAGATTTTGATACTGTCATAAACCAGCATTTTCAGCTTTGCTAATACTGGTATTCTATGTCTGCCCATTCCATTTTGTTCTATTGGAATGCTTACTATTTTACAAAATCCGTAGAAATTTTGTAGTAAATTGGGTCTATTTGAAAGCTCACACTTAAGGCTTGATTGTGACTTTAAGTAGGGATTTTTGAGTCAAACATCAGGGTAATTGGTATGGTACTGAAGTAAATTGCAAACTTTAACCAGAACTGGTTTTCAGATTCTGACAGTATTGTTCCATGTGTATGTGTTTCTTTTCCATTGTTTATCATTAATTCTTTTTTCTCTTTACTCCTCTATAGGGCTTGCTTTGAAACCAGGAGTAGTTCGCGGAATCCAATCTTCCTTTGAAGTACTGCATCACATTATTTTTTTACTCATTATTAACATTAGTTTGCATTTATGTACTATTGTTCCTTAATTAAATTATGTCAATTATCAATTTTTAGGAGCTGGTTGCTAAGATCATGACAAAAATGAAGGACGTTTCCGGTTTATCCTCCGCTCAAAGCACTATACAAGGTGCTGCACAAGGACAAGGCACACCACCCAGTACGAATGCCATCAAATCAACTACCTCTGTTGTTAAAGAATCTACAGGAATGTCATATGAAAAAAGAACAGGGGTAATTTCAGAATTGACAGGAAGTCGCACAGAGAAGGTCATTACCGGCTTTTTGCAAAACCCCCTTATTCAACCTGAGCGTTCTGCGGGACCCAGTGAAATGGTGCGTGTATTGTGCATGATATAAGGGAATTTTTGACTGATAATGCACTGGATCAATATGGCAATGGTTCTCTAACTTGGCTCCTCTTTATCTTAATTTAGCCCAATTAGCCTCAATTGTGCATTTTGCCCTGAATTTAATTGAGAATCCTGCAAGCTCCAATGTGGCCATCAGATATCCTAAATAGGGACTTAGTTTATCCCCAATTTACCTTCAATTATGCAATAATAAAAAAAAAGTAAGTAAGTGAACCTGATTTATATAATACGCATCACTAAAATTCTGGATTTTTCTTGGTATGGCATGTATGTTCATTTTGTTCAATCAAGTCAAGTGGTTGGGAAGAGATAATAACATAAAAATGGGAAAAGAAATGTACTGTCTTCAGTTAAAGAAATTTAATTTTATCTGGATCATATTTTGGGCATATTTATGTTGTGCTCTCGTCTTCTTGTCTCTTTCTGTTCTTTTTCTTATTAACTGAATTTAATCTCCAATAATCATTTTCAGACTGGAAATTTGCGATCAGAAAACAACATGCTTCAGATGGTGAGTTATTTCTTAGTCTTATCTCAAATTTATCCTTTGTTTATGCCAGCATAGGTACGATTTAGTTGTTTTCCTTATTTACATGTTAAACTGAAGCGGTGATTCTTTTTAAACAACACCAGCTCCTCAAGCACCAACAAGTTATTGAAGAATTGAGGGCGGAAAATGAAAAACTGCGTGAAATACTCATTGAAGACTTGAAAGTTGCACCTCATAGGCTTCGAGGATACTCCAAAAACAAGAAAAATGCATATGCTTATGAGGAGCCATGTTCTGACTGTTTTGAGTGTAGAAGAAGAGCTAGAAAGACGCCAAGATAAAACATTGGATAAGACTAGCTTACCTCAGTTTCTGATTTTTTTTTTTTTCCTTCAAGAGAGTTGTTAGATTAATTACTTACTGAATGAACGTCAAATATACTTTTTTGTTATGTAGTTGTATGTGGCTATAGGTCCAAGAAAGTTCAGAAATTTAGCATTTTTAGAAAGCTTTTGGCACACCTACCACTGATTTTTTTTAGAAATAAAAAAAATCAAATTTCAGGAAAGAGATTGACTGTTTTTTTTCTTAGAAAAATAGATGGAACCGCACCAACGATGATTTTCGGACAAATCAGTGGTCAAGAACTCAAGATACTAAGATAGAGTTTAATGTCTGAAAACATTGGAACCGCACGAATGATGTGGTTCCAGAAACCTGCAGCTGGTGGAACTATATAATGGTGTGATTGCATCTATTTTTAGAAGAAAAAACAATCAATTCCTTTATCGAATATTTGGATTTTTAATTTCTAAAAAAAAAATCCCTATCACTCTCGCCCCTTCTTGTGTTTTTTTTCGCTACAACTTTGCTTTTGGATAGCCTAACTTAACAACCAGGAATTGTACTCTGTGCAATTATCATAAACCAACCCAAATATTTTATCTTGCACGGTCATATTTGGTGCGCCAAACAATATCAGATGCTACTTTATTATTAGTGCTAAATTAGATAACCCAACCATGCCTACGTATAGGTTGAGCACTGTTCCCTCCATTTAGTTGTACTGGAGAAACATAGTTTTAGTTACTAAAGATAAATGGAGAACATAGTCACTGGAGAACATAGTAACTTTGTTTAATGGCAATATCCAAGTCTAGCTTACTAAGTCAGTGCTATATAATGAGATAAAATCAACATCTAAAATTCTGTGAAGGAAATCAGTCATGGGTTTTGCCACAGCTTTGTTTGTGTTTCTCTTGGTGGCAGCAGCTGAGGCGAAGGAATATGTGGTCGGTGGGTCCGGGGGGTGGGCTACGGGCGTCGATTACAGCTCCTGGGCTTCTTCCAGTACATTCAATGTCGGCGACACACTTGGTAAGTCTCAATCTGTCCTGAGTCTTGACATTTCCATATAAGATACTGCTCACATTTTCATATAATATACTGTGACATCTTTCTTTAATATAGTTTTGAGCGCCAAAAATAGTTTTGACACATTTATGAATTATGAGCTTGTAGTGTGAGTGTGACTGTGTGTTTGTGTTTGAGTGAGTGAGTGAGTGAGGGAGGCAGAGAAAGCTCCTTAACATAAATCATGAAAAGCATATGATCAGATGTTTTAATTAAAATTAATAAATTATAAATCGTACTATTTACAACAAAGTGCGGGATACAATTTTAACATGTCAGTTGTAAATTAATTAACAAGAAAAAGAGTATCCTTTGGAAATACAAGAATATGCATCAGTTAAGCCAGACTGGAAAAAGAAAAAAGTTTCAGACTCATGCTTTTATGTAGGTAAAGCACAGATAAGCTCACATATATCATTTTTGTGTTTCTTCTATGATTGTATCATGTCTGATTTCTGCAGTGTTCCAGTACGGCGGATTGCACACAGTTAATGAGGTGAGCGAGTCAGACTACAGTGCCTGCTCAGCATCGAATGCCATCCAGTCATTCGGGAACCAAAATACCAGAATCACTCTGACTGCTCCAGGCACTCGGTACTTCATCTGTGGTACCACAGGGCACTGCTCTGAAGGCATGAAGCTGGCTGTCACTGTCTCTTCTGCTGCCTCCACCACTCCCGGCAGCTCATTTACACCAACCACTCCTGGCAGCTCATTTACACCATCCACACCTGAGGGGTCGACAACAACGACTCCCTCACAAACAACGCCGTACAGCTCGTACCAGCCTTATGGCAGACCATATTATAATAGCGGTACGGGCATCAGAATTGGTTTCTATGGCCTTCTGCTTGCTGTTTTTGTTGTAATCACTTTGCTTAATGGTTAGGTAAGAGGCAGTGCTTTATTTGTATTGAGATCTTTGCATGCTAATGAAAAATGTACCTCTATTTGTATGGTGGAGATTTGACCGTTTGTCCGTTTCAATTGTGTTATTCAATTGTTCTTCTTTTATGGTGTTGCATCGGCGAATAGTACATATATATATATATATATATATATTATAAAACTATTAGTCTATTACTTGACTAATCTTTTGTTTCTTGGAATTGTCCTTCATTAAAAATAATCCCATGCTCTCTTACTTATTTTTGTCATTTAAGAAAATTGATAATGTAAGCAAGGATGCCAAATTAGCATAAACATTTTTAATTTCATTTTCCCATTTTTGTCCATCAAACGGATAGATCCTATCATATATGCACACTCATCATTTTCATTAGATACATTCAACAAATAATCTTTTATTAAATTTTGAAATTGCCATTTATCCCTCATTATTGCAATTTTGAGAATATGAAAACTTGAACTTTCAGTGTTATTTAATCTGTTAGATAAGTATGATTGTATGCATGCAAATATAATTTAAGAGTTAATCATAATTAACAATCTATTTTGAATCAACAAATGAACAAGTAGACAAGAATACCTTGAATTCATTTCATGATATCACATGACAGAAGAATTAACACTAACATTATTTTCATGATCATGATATTGTTTGACATATATTTATGTCATTTGGTTGGTCATGGTGTATATTTTTAGATACCACCTATGATTTGTTGAGGGATGACGATGTTTTGAGAGCACTATTTTGATTATTGAGAGCTGAGAGAATTTTTTTTCTCTTTATTCCCATATTAACCTTCAATAAATAAACTTTTTCATATCATATCTTATTCAATAAATCCACACAACACAAAAGAAT
Source organism: Carex littledalei (assembly GCA_011114355.1). Lineage (NCBI taxonomy): Eukaryota > Viridiplantae > Streptophyta > Magnoliopsida > Poales > Cyperaceae > Carex > Carex littledalei. The sequence continues at coordinate 14,059,045 of CM022086.1, read as the reverse complement.
ACAATGAATTACGTACAATGAGAAAAAAGTACACCCCAAAAGAAAATAATTATTGCAACTCAAAAGAAAACAACTGATGCACATAAAAAGGAAATGACTTTATAAAAAAATAGTTTACTATGCAAACTAAAAAATACACAACAAGAATTTAACAATATATTCAGTTTTTTTTTTTTGTGTTTGTATGTTTATATTCAAGCTCTTTTAGAATTATATTGAAATTTTGTCCGATACAGAATTGTGATGCTAATCATCACTAAAAAAATTCAAATTTTCAATATGCTATATTTAAGTAAGAGTAATTGTTATATAAGAGATATATTTTTTTTTAGAGAGAAACTGAAAGCTCATAAATCCAATGTTATATACATCCAATTAAATCATCAAGTTTTTCAAAACCAAATTTAGGAATATTCAAGTTGTCCTTAATTTTCTTATTCTTGTTATTTTTTTTTTTCATTCTTCCACAACTCTATTGACAAAAGCACAATACGATCGCTGAGTATTCATAGATAAGACCGAAATTTTATTTATAACATAGTTAAAAAAAAATATAAACCAAATAACCTTGTTTCTGGGTATTTCGATTTCACCACGGCCGCACCGGCATTCTGTGGACCCATTTTTTTTTCAAACTTTGAGATATCTCACATAATGTGGCACACATTCCTAGAACAAAAAATAATTGAAAAACCAAAAAATTTGAGATATCTCATACAGATGCGTGGTGTCTCACATAATGTGGCACTCATTCCTAGACAAAAAAATATTAAAAAACCAAACAATTTGAGATATCTCATACAAATGCGTGGTGCCTCGATAAAACACCAAAAAAAAAAAATGGGTCCGCAGAATGGTTCTGCGGACCCAGCCAGGGGTCCACAGAATGCTGGTGCGACCGTGGTGAAAATCGAAATTCCCAGAAATAATGGTTATTTGGTTTATTTTTTTTTAAACTATGTTATAAATAAAAATTTCGGTAGATAAGATGAGCAAATAAGTCAAATAGCTTATATACATTATTAATTAAGGATGAGTCAGAGAAAAAAGAAAAAGAAAAGATCGATTTTTGAAGATTACTTTTGAGATGTCATTACAATATTTCTCTTGTATCTTTCTTTATTGATCAGGTATATTATTCATTATTGATTGTGCAAAGATAAGAAACATATAATCTTGGAACAAATTGGTATAAAGAAAAAAATTCTCTAAGTTCTCAATAATCAAAATCGTGCTCTCAAAATAGCACCTCCCTTTGTTGAATTTTTTTTTGAAACTTACATGACACCTAATAGTAAACTAAAATAAATATCATGAAGATGAAGATGACAATGATGATCTAGATTAAATTTATATCATGTACGACATGTTATAAATTTTATCACAAGGAGAAACATGAGAAAATAATTATGCAGAAATTATTTGGAATTAATTAATAATATTGGATGTCATTAATGGAATAGGAAAAATAATTAATTGAATATCAATAAATTAAAATCATGAGATGTTATATTTAAAAGAGCATTTAATTGCATGTTATGCTATTATTAATTAGATCGACATTGGTATTTCATCCCTAAGGGCCTGTTCGGCGGACACATGGGCAGGGGAATGGACACAGGAACAGAAAAATTTTGAACTGATTTTTACTGTTCACGTGGGAAAAAAATTCAGTCTAAGTAAATTTTTTTTTCCCACATTAACAGTAAAAATGAGAGTGCAGCCGAACAGACCCTAAATGTCAGGATGCTACATTTGAGAAAGGTAAAAGCCTAAATCAAAGACAAAAATTCGGTGCTTCTAGCAAACATAACATAATTGTTCTAATTGGCTTGGGCGGATTGTTGTGGATCACATATATCTCCTTGGCAATTCATGATGGAGAAAGCAAATTTTGGTGATGGTCAACTAACTACTCTTGTTCAAGTGATCTATTCTCTCAAACTCTTCCACATTACCTCGTGGGTATATTTGGTTGGATTGAGAATAGGTTATTTTTGGAGTTAGGCTATTCGGAATAGCCTATTCGGTGTTTGGTTGGGTTAGAATAGCTAGAATAGTGAATCCAAACTTTTTGTCTTATTAGAATATGCTATTCCTAAGAGTTTTGAGATTTAACTATTCTAATAAGACAAACAATAGCTATTCTTGTTTTACAACCAAACATACTTTATAGAATATAATTGAAATAATTAGTTTACTTTTTCATTCTAACTCTTTATCTTGCAATTTTGTTTATAGAAAAAAAAATTAATTGCTCTTCTCTTGCCCTATACTAAAATCTAAAAAATAGTGAGAAATTATTAGATAAAAAATATTGTTTTTTTCAGTAGTTCTTAAGAGATAATATTGTTTTTTTTTTTTCAATTGTCTTTTGATTATTTGGAGTATGCATTAAGGAGTAACAATAAATTGAAACCAAAATTTATTTATTTTTAAATTAAATCAAGTGAAATAGAAAATGGATAAAATTTTCAATATTATATCAGTTAACAATATAAATAAGAGAAAAATATTTATATTTCAATATTCACAACCAAAATAAAAAATAAAAAAATAAACATGGATATATAATTCTGGAGAGAATAAAAACAGATTCGATTTATTTTGCAAAACTTAACCAAATTTTAGTAATAAAAATTCTAATTATAACAATAAATTATTGCTGACATAGCGTAGCAAATTAAAAGAGTTCTCTACTAATTGATTTACCTCATTAGTTTCCTCCAACCTATCAGTTTGTTAATAATTATGAATAACAATGAATATCATTATTTTAAATAGTAAATTATTTTGTATAAAGTCCAAACGACAAATTCAAACGCTTGCAAGGCATAAATCTTAGTTAATCTTGATGCATTATTTTCTGAAAAATTTTTATTTTCAAAAAAGTTTTCAAAAAATGTAAAATTTAATCTCCAAGCACATTTTAATATGAAGATTATACTGAACGCTTCGGATTGACTGTTTAAATTTTAAAAACGGCTATGACCACGCGCGCACATATACTCTGATATGCTTATAAAAATAGCGTAGCCGGATTAATGAATATTTATATTAATTAATCATACACTCTAGCTTTACTAATGTAATTAAGGAGGTAATCCCCACCGAATTTTTTTCTAATTATTTCATCGCATCTCCATTCATATAATTAGCAATTTCAAAGAGTTGTTAAAGAGTAAAGAGAAATTAATTTGAAACTTAATTTCATAACTCCTATATCCATGCAGTTGATTAACAATTGTTTTTAAACTCACGACAACAAATTTTCTGTGAGAGAGTGAAAGTGGAGATGAAAGTTTTCATTTAGTGAAACTTTCAAAATTTACAATTGAACTGCATCTATGAAGTGAAATTAAAAATACCAACAGAAATTTTGAAAATACCAATAAGATTTTTGCAATTCAATTCAGAAAGTTGAAATTAAAGTTCTTTCTTTAGCTAAATGAAACCAAACTGACTAATAAAATCTCGGGCTTACTTCTCCTCTTATCTTCAAGAACAAACATGGTATAATATATAAAAAGGTTTATATCAAATATAAAATGCAACTAATATAAAAAGGTTTCTCTTCTCACAGTCCCATCCGGCTTTGGCAATTTTGTAAGTATAATTATTTCTTATATCAGTTTTATCATTTTAAATCGCTTATTTACTATGTAACAAATATATCGGCCCAGGCTTGAAAAGAGATCTTTTATACGGGCCGAACACTATATTTATCATCACAAGTCACTCGGCCCGTATATATCTTATCAATGTCGGCCTGATTTTGGGTAAGAATGTTAACAGATTGGTTTTATCTTCATGCAGCGCACAGACTATAGAATCAAAACAGAGCTGGATATGGTTAGTGCGCTGCATGAAGATAAACTGATCTGTTAAAATATTTACCCCTGGTTTGTATATGAGGTTTGTTCGCAATCGCCTCAAAACCCTCCCACCCCGACCGAGAAAGGAAAGGACTAAGGAGAGAGAGAAGAAAATAAAAGAGGCAGGAATCGGAAGGGAGAAAGAGGCGAGCTATGGCAGGGAGTAGCAATGAAAGCGAGGAGTTCTATCTGAGGTACTATGTGGGTCACAAGGGGAAGTTCGGGCACGAGTTCTTGGAATTCGAGTTTCGCCCCGACGGGAAGCTGCGCTACGCTAACAACTCCAACTACAAGAACGACACCATGATTCGCAAGGAGGTTTTCGTTTCCCCCTCCGTTCTTCGCGAGTGCCGCCGCATCATTACTGAGAGCGAGGTTGAAACCCTAATATTTTATCCCACCTCCTTCCTGAATCCTGCCTGTCTTTCTAGGGTTTTTTTCATTTTTTCGTTGGGGCTTTTACATTTTATTTTCAGACTGTATAATTGATTTGTCAAGTCTGACCAACCAGGACCTATTAATTCCATTAGACATTTTATTTTATTTGTCCATAAGTGACGCTTAAGCTGACAGTTGAGCCTTTAGGGTTTGATTTCTCCTAGACTAGACCAAATTTTTCGTTTCTGCCCTAAAAGCTGCAATTAAGAACCAATAAGACTTGGTTAAACAGTAGTCCAACAGACTTATAAGCAAGTGTTTGACCTTAAATGTAATTGTTAGTGTTCATGAATTTCCAGACATACTATCTTTGAAGTTTGATCTTTTTAACACTTCAGGAAAAAATTTTTGTACAGGTATAATTTCTTCAAAAACTGAAAATGATATGTTCAGAAGCTCAAAAGGCTTGTTTCGTTATTTTTGTTTAATTATGATGTCCTTTTCCGGTGTAAGAATTAACACATTCAGTTTCACTATATTGCATTCACTGTTATGCTAGTTTGTCGCAATTCGAAATTTTTTGTTTTTAGTTTGGTTTTTCTCAGCTGCAAAATTGAAGATAATAAGACAAAATCAATTTAATCGATACTTAAAAATTGTTGATTATGCTTCAACATATGTCAATAGAATACCAGTATACTGCCTGATAATATTTGCTAAAATGAGGTGACGTGGTTGCAAAATTCCGGCTCAATCCCAAGCTGAGGGTTTCAAATCTTAAGTCTGGTTGAGTTTGCCATTAGTTCATCGACTGAAGTAACACTTGATGCAGTGAAAAGAAAAAAAAAGAAAAAATAAACAACCTGAGAGCAACTAACAAATGAGATATTTTTTTTCTCAAAAAAAAATATAGATATTGAAGGAAGATGACAACAACTGGCCAGAGCCTGACAGAGTCGGTCGGCAGGAGCTGGAGATAGTGATGGGGAACGAGCACATCTCCTTCACCACCTCGAAAATCGGGTCCCTTGTTGATGTCCAGACCTCCAAGGACCCTGAGGGCCTTTGCGTCTTTTACTTCCTCGTCCAGGTTTCTTTCTTTCTTCTGTCTAAATCATACTATGTTAGTATCTTTTATGCGGTTCCCAGTTTTAGGTGAGTTTGCAATGGTCACTGCCATACAAGCTGAGTGAGAAGTTTGTTTTAATGAGTTCAGGTAGCTAAGTGATAGTAATTGTTCCTTTATCTGGTATATAACTAATTTAATTATTTACCTGATTCTAATATTTGTTTACGGAAGCTTTGTATTACTCTGTGATTCGGTAAGTTTGGTGAATGGTTTTGGTTAATAGTTCATGAATTAAGTATTTTTTTGTTGGTTCTTGAGCCAGATTGCCACCTCATATAGCAGCTTGATGGGTTGGTTTATAGCATGCTATTGAGGTTCTCTTCGTAATTTTAGAAAAAGAATAAGCTTTTTATATACAGAAGTTTATAAATTCAGCCAGTTTGAGGCTCCTATCTTTTCATTGGTGAACATTGTGGCAAGTACCCTTCGCTTAACATCTGGTTTTATGTTTTGCAGGACCTCAAGTGCTTCGTTTTCTCTCTGATTTCTTTGCACTTCAAGATTAAGCCCATCCAGTCATGATCAGTTATTTAATTTGATGTTTTTATTTACTGCAACTTGGATGTGATGCCTAGCATTGTTAGTCTGTATGTTTTTGATAAGACAATGAGCTTGTCCCTTGGTGCTGCTTGTGACTCTTTACTAGTGGAATTTACTTATGATTTTATTGTGTTACATGGTGATTTTGTTTCAATCACATGCATTGCTATACGGGAGTGATTTCATTTTGTGGTATCAAAAGCACAATATTGTTGAAGTACAGGCTGATTGGCTGCAATTTTTGGCGTAAACTTTGATAATATAGTATTTGACATTTGTATTTCTTACATTTGATTGAGAGATGTTTTGACATGTCATATTGTTGGGAAGTGAATTTGTTGCTTTTCTAATCCTGTTTTTCCTCATCCAACCATTCAAATTTATTGATGCGCGATCTCGACAAACATCAACGGTTGGATGAGGAAAAACAGGTTGGTGCTTTTGCAGATTTCATTCCATATTGTTGGGCTATTATCATTCTGCTTTTGATGGTGCTTACAAAGTATTATATATAACTATTGGATTCTGTTAGCTTAAAAAACTATTGGATTGGCCGAGACAAATTATTAAGCATCTTCAATCCTTGTGTTTTGGTGGGTTTTAATCGCTAGTTTTTGGGTTTTAATCGTTAATTTGAAACTGTGTAAAACGTATAACACAATGAAAAGAGAATTTGCATGTGACGGCTAATCAGAAGCACATAGCACGCAGTCGATTGGGACAAGAGGAGTTTTTGGCCGAAATTTTTATTAATAGAAATAATAATAAAGGAATGTCGATATAGAAGAACGAATTCGTTGGAATTTTAAATCTAACAAAGACGTTATTTTTGGTAACGTCCCAGGGGACGTTACCAACGATAACGGCCCGATTAAAATCGCTAATCGCAGCTCCTTAAAAAGTTGGCCGTCGCCAACGATAACGTCCAGACGAAAAAAAAAAGAAAAGAAGAAAAATGTGGCCGTCGCCAACGATGACGGCCAGCCTTTTTTCTGTGAAAAAGTTTTTATTTTTTCCGATGACGGGAAGATATTTTGTTAAGTAGGTAAATAGCATACTTAGGGAAATTTTATTGACCAAAAGGAAGAGTATACAAAGAGATGGGGTACAAAGCTTTCATTATATGTATTTAGTTAACTAGTGACCATTGTCTAACATCCCTAATTACAAGAGCCGATATTTGATTTTCTCCGATATTTGATATGCTCCAATATTTTTCTGTGAAAAAGTTTTTATTTAGACTATTAAACAATAATTAATTTTGAAAATCCAAACCGTTCAACATGTTCGAAATATTGAAATGTGCTTGGAGACCAAATTTTATATTTTTTGGAATTTTTTTACTATTTATTAAGCCATTTTTCCAATCGCTGATCCGGTGGTCCAGAAAATTTTACTGTTTTTTACTGTTTACCGTTGGATCAGTAATTTTCAAAGTGGCTTAATAAATAGTAAAAAAATTCCAAAAAATGTAAAATTTGGTCTCCAATCACATTTCAATATTTCGAACATGTTGAACGGTTTGGATTTTCAAAATTAATTATTGTTTAATAGTCTAAATAAAAACTTTTTCACAGAAAAATATTGGAGCATATCAAATATCGGAGAAAATCAAATATCGGCTCTTGTAATTAGGGATGTTAGACAATGGTCACTAGTTAACTAAATACATGTAATGAAAGCTTTGTACCAATTTCCCTAAGTATGCTATTTACCTACTTAACAAAATATCTTCCCGTCATCGGAGAAAATAAAAACTTTTTCACAGAAAAAAGGCTGGCCGTCATCGTTGGCAACGGCCACATTTTTTTTTTTTTTTTTTCCTCTGGACGTTATCGTTGGCGACGGCCAGCTTTTTAAAGAGCTGCGATTAGCGATTTTAATCGGGCCGTTATCGTTGGTAACGTCCCCTGGGACGTTACCAAAAATAACGTCTTTGTTAGATTTAAAATTCCGACGAATTCGTTCTTCTATATCGACATTCTTTTATTATTATTTCTATTAATAAAAATTTCGGGAGTTTTTGGAGTAGGAAAAATCACTGAACAAAGCAAAACAAATAGTACTGGAGTCTGGAGTACGATCACCCCCTGGTAACCAAAACTTCACTCACCGCCGCAGCCTGCCTATTTTGTAGTTTCCAATCTAATCCTCTCGTACCAAGTACCAACCAAACAGATACAACCGGATCATGTGCGAATCTCAAGAAAAAAAGTTTTTCATGTCCGATCTCAATAAAGGTCAACGGCTGAGATCGCGGAATAACAGGGTCCTGTTATTTCTTTGGAATAACAGCAGATTTATTTCCGACACAACCGTCGAGACTCGAGCCGACATTTTTATTAATATCCAAAGTTTAATACAAATTATTAATTATGCCCGGAGTTCAAAACTTTCGCTAAAAATACCCAAACCGGCCAGAAAATGGCCGGTTTACTCATTTTTTTTTTTTTAAGACTATGAATAGCAAAATAGTAAAATCTAACACTAAAAATTGAAATTTTTTGTTAGATTATTTCTTGTGATTTATAATTACCATATTTATACTAAAATACACTGGATTACTGGAAATTATGTTGAATTACACTATATTACAATAAATTATGTTGAATTACACTAAATTACAATAACTTCGCTAATTACGCAAAATTACGCTAAAGTAGACCGATTATGTGTCATCTTTCATGAATCATAAAAAATAGTAAAAAAATTCCGAAAAGAGTAAAAACTGGTATTCTACAAGTTCATTATGTAACTAATTTACTGAGCTACTTGGATTGAATAATAGAAACGAAAATCTTAATCGGAAACTTCAACTCAAGTTTTGAGGCTCTTCCCTTAGTTTTTTGGCGATTCTGAATTTCAAAATCTGGCATTGCTGACACTGATGCATGCGTCTTTTCGCAAGCTTTCCGAAAAGTGGTCATTTGCTGAAATCGGACACTCGAGCGCCGTTTTATGACCGTTTGAAGTTTCGCCGTCACTAAATTACATTACATTACGGTACACTGAGTATGGGACTGTCGGTACTGGCGGAGGTGTACTAAAGATAGATGCGGCGAACTCAGTCCCAAAGGCAGGCTGAGTATGAGACCCGCTACCACTCACCTCTCCATCATGCGGCATCTCTGTGCCATATCGGGGTACTCTCGGTGCCGAGCTGAACTCATCATCCAATATCCCGTAGTAGTCCTGGAGACTGTACGAGAGGGACTCCATATCAGAAGTATCGAACCCCGCAGGTGATGGCTGTGACGGCATCTCTGCCGGACCTGCAATCATACACATAAATTATTAAATTTGATCTGAATGAAGAAATTTATTAAAACCTGACAGATACTGAAGTATGACATACATGAGGCTGCACCGGACGTCCATGCTCGTCGTACCATGCCTGCCACGCAACGTTGGAAGTTTCGCCGTCGTTTTTCGCCTTTTCAGTGTACCGTAATGTAATGTAATTTAGTGACGGTGAAACTTCAAACGGTCATAAAACGGCGCTCGAGTGTCCGATTTCAGCAAATGACCACTTTTCGAAAAGCTTGCGAAAAGACGCATGTATTAGTGCCAACGATACTGGATTTCGAAATTTAAAATCGCCAAAAAACTAAGGGAAGAGCCTCAAAACTTGAGTTGAAGTTTCCGATTAAGATTTTCGTTTCTATTATTCAATCCAAGTAGCTCAGTAAATTAGTTACATAATGAACTTGTAGAATACCAGTTTTTACTATTTTTCGGAATTTTTTTACTATTTTTTATGATTCATGAAAGATGACACATAATCGGTCTACTTTAGCGTAATTTTGCGTAATTAGCGAAGTTATTGTAATTTAGTGTAATTCAACATAATTTATTGTAATATAGTGTAATTCAACATAATTTCCAGTAATCCAGTGTATTTTAGTATAAATATGGTAATTATAAATCACAAGAAATAATCTAACAAAAAATTTCAATTTTTAGTGTTAGATTTTACTATTTTGCTATTCATAGTCTTAAAAAAAAAAAATGAGTAAACCGGTCAGAAAATGGCCGGTTTAGTGGAGGAGTAAACCGGCCATTTTCAGGCCGATTTGGGTATTTTTGGCAAAAGTTTTGAACTCCGGGCATAATTAATAATTTGTATTAAACTTTGGATATTAATAAAAATGTCGGAGACTCGAGAGTCGCGACTTGAGAGGAAAAAGCCCTCCTCGCACACGCTAACTCTAGCTAGCTCTCTCTTTTTCTTTCTCTAATAAAACAAACAATGCCTATCTTAACTTCACCTCCTCCTCCTACTACCTTCCTCTCCGCTCTCTCTTTCCCTCGCATAGGTCTACTATTAAAATCAAAATCAGAGTCAGCCTCTTGCTTCCCTTTCCCTTCCAAATCCGACAAAACCCTTACTACCCCCTTGTACGGTTCCCGCTTTGCTGCCATGAGCTGGCTTGGAAAGCTCGGCCTTTCCTTCGGAACACGTAGCGGAATATCAGACGAGGCCTCCTCTGCGATCGCGCAGGGACCTGATGATGATGTACCGGCTCCAGGAAATGAGTTCGCACAATTCGGGGCTGGTATGGATCTTGATTCCACTTTCATAATTTTCAGTTATTCAGTTATTATTACTGCAATTGCAATTTGAGGCCGTAAGTGGAGTAGTGAAGTTGAATTATAGACGAAATATAATATGATAAGTTTAAAATTTTTACTTTGGACAGTCAAAATTCGAAACCCCTGGATGGCTGGATATGATAAGTTTTAATGGTTAAGTATCTGTATCAGTAATGCTACTTTTTGCTTCATGGAGATCGAACATCTCATAATGTGACTTCAAGTTTTGTTATTATAGAATAGTTTGTGTAACTTAGCTCTATGTTTCATGTTAATGGAACGGGCTTCTAAGGCTTTTAACCAAAATTATAGAATAGTTTGTGATTGGTTAGTGACATTTTTTATTTCAAATAGCTTTTGGACATCTAAGATTAATGATTTATATATGCTGAAATTAAGGGGCGTAAAATTTAGGCATCCATCACTATTTCACCAAAGAAGGTGTTGCTAAACTAAAACTTCAACTGGAATTGATTTTGTTTCCCTTTTGCTTGTGTACAGTGTTGTCTATTTGAACTGATGTTTTAGACATTTATGCACCTTAACTCATTGTAAATTTTACATAGCTATGAAGTCAAGTGACAATGTGCCTAAATCTAAGATTTGGTCTTGAAGGTTGTTTCTGGGGAGTTGAGCTAGCATTCCAAAGGGTTCCTGGTGTGACCAAGACCGAAGTTGGTTACAGTCAGGGCAACTTGCACGAACCGACATACGAGGATGTCTGCACTGGCATGACGAACCACAATGAAATTGTCCGTGTTCAGTACAACCCTAGTGAATGCAAATATGAGGATTTGCTTGATGCTTTATGGGCTCGGCATGACCCCACCACGCCTAATCGCCAGGTCAGAATGTTTTCTTGTTATTGTCAAACCTTCATTTAAGTTTGGAAATCTCTAGTAGAAATCTGGGATGTAATGAGCGGTCTTCATGCATTCTTTATTTTTTGGGAGGTTGTGCAATTATATAAACACTAGAGAAGTCAAATGTACATTGCTGCTGTAATTGTTTGTTATTGATATGGATATAGAGTGTCCATGTACAAAATTACTGTTGTGACCAGGATAATGTTTATATTTTATGAGAAAGTAGTTGATTTCTTATGTATTTCGTATTCTATACACGTATTCAGAGTTTTATAGGATAAACATGTCTAGACATGACAAAAGTGTTCCATAATGCATATTTTGTATTAGTCCTGCAGGATTTTAGTGTTTTCTTATGTTCCCTGTTGATAATCCTCGTTGCGGATATGTTAGACACCAAAAATTATATATAGTTTTTTAATCTAAGTATGAGTTGAAGAGGTAGAGAATTGTGTTAAGTAGAGAAAACTTGTTCAGAAGCAATAGAAATAGGGTGATGTGACAATGATAGGTGGACTAGGTAATAATCTAATTTGTCAAATTCAATTTGGGCTTGGTCTACATATGATAGTTATTTGTCTAATCATATATATTTTAAAAATAGTGGTGGTGATATATGTAATAATATTTTAAATATCTTAGTTGTTCCCAGAATAATGTTTATATTATCCTGGTAGACTTTGTTTCTGAGCTATGTTAACAGATCAACATTTCCTGTCAACTAGTCAATACCTTTCCCTTTGGGCTACCACGTCTTGTTCGAAAATTGCATCTAATATTTCTTTATGGTTCAGATGACACCAGATGATACTTTGTATATGAAACCAACCTTATTTACCTAATATTGTTTATGATGGTACCCATCTGTCAGACGACAGAAAAGGTTTATTTTATTAGTTCTTGATATTTTTTGCCACGTTCTGGAAAGTATGTGGTGTCTGTTGAATAGCCTCAGATTAAACCAAAATGTTTTTACATTTTTTGGGGTAAGGGAGAATTCAAAACTTACAAAACCTCAATATAGAAGTGCCTTCTTAAAAAAGATGTACCAGATACCCTTAAAAAAATAGAATACCAGATAACCCTTGTACATCATCGAAGCATCATTGGCGCTGCTCTCAATTTATGTCAGATGTCCAAAAAACCACCCATACTGTTATAGTGCTACTTTGTTCTATACAAAATAAACAGAAAGGGGGTTGAATATGATTTTTCTGTACTTTGAAAATAATTATCCAGAGGGGCACTTGTAATATGTCTCAATTTTAGGGATATTGTGATTTTATAGGCCCCACTTGAAACTTTTTCCATCTCATATGCTGAGAACTAAGGTTCAATAACTTCACGTGCAGGGAAATGACGTTGGGACGCAGTACAGGTCAGGGATATACTACTACACAGAGGAGCAGGAGAGAGCCGCAAGGGAATCACTGGAGAGGTTCCAGAAGACGCTCAACCGCCAGATCGTGACTGAGATTCTTCCAGCAAAGAAATTCTATCGTGCTGAAGAGTACCACCAGCAGTACCTTGCGAAAGGTGGCCGCTTCGGCTTTAAGCAGTCCACTGCCAAGGGCTGCAATGACCCCATTCGGTGCTATGGTTAAGTATATCATAATAAACATACGAGGGAGTTTGGTAACAGCTTAGACAATCTATGGTGTTATTACCTCTGATTCCTGTTACCACTTAAGCATAGAAGAGCACCATTATAGAATCTTAGTTAATATTGGGTTTTAATATGATGTGTCTACAGTAAATATGCTCTGTGAATGTGAATTAGAGTACAGCTTGGAGTTATTATGTTCCGATTGGTGGCTTGTAATACACACTTGTGTTTATAAAAAAAAACTTGTTAGTAGTTCAGCTCCGAAAAAAAAAAACTAGATTGTTGTTTAGATATCAGAATAGCCAAATGACAAAACATGATATGGCAAATTGATGTGTAGATAGAAAGCTTCAGATGTTTTCACATATTGTGCCTTCATTGGTGTTTTCTTTTTAACACATTAAGTAGCTTGAATTCTAAAATTCGAATATCAAAGTACAATTATTAAATTTGGTCGTTCTCATTCTGATCTAGATGACCAAATTAACGACATTTTGAGTTGATGGGGAATATATTTTTTATGTTGCATTCCATTAGTTCGATTCAAATTAAAAAAATAGAGTTAAAATGTTATTTTTTTTATGTGTATATGAAGATGATATTAGTCGGCTTATGATCTTATCTAGTTGTAATAAAAATCTGAATAATGAAGGTGTGACGGAGGCATATGAGCTTGTGAAGATGGCCTATTATTTAGAAAAGCTAAAGAAAATAAGTCTCTTGATATTTGATGGTATATTATACAGTGCAACTTTTTGCAACTTCCAACTGTAAGCGATTAAATATGGTTGAAGGCCCGTGTTAGTATCTTCTTTTCTTCTTCTTTAATGCAATGTGTTGTTGTTCAATCCAAGCAAACACAACTAATATTGAAGAGCACCAGACCAGCACACTGTTCGGCTGCAAGTGTTCCCATAGAAATTCATAGGAAAATTAAATTTACCCTTATTTCTGCCCATAAAGTGTTCGGAGGTTCCAATGTATATTTCTATTTTCAAAACCATGTAGCTCCGTTTTATTTCTCAAATGCTGGAGGTGAGAAAAGATATTGTGTACAATGAATACAATGAGAAGTGAGAAACATAGCCTCGTTTGATTTCATGACTATTAAATACATTTCGAATAATAATTAAACACATTCAGAAATGAATACAATGATGAACAAATAATTATTTTAAATAACAATTTAATAATACAAAGGCTAAAATTAATTAAACAAGCACAATTTAATAATACAAGAAATTATTAAACAAGCATAATTAAACTAGCAACACTTAATTTTAATAGATTAAACTAATTTTAAGTTAAGTTCCTATTCTGACGTCTAATATAATCATCCCACATAAGCCTGAAAATTTCATCTTTTTTTGCATTTCTTGCTTGACGTTGATTGTTCAGTCCTTCAACATCTTCGTTATACTCCTCATCACCATCTGGCACGTCCACAATATCATTTGGATCAATTTCCAAATTAGTATTTACAGTCCAAGTTGTATCGCCATTATGATATACAATAAAATTGTGTAGTATACATGCTGCATTAATTATATCTGGTTGTGTATCAATTGTATGATATGTTGCAACCTTCAAAATGGGAAATTGCATTTTTAATATATCAATAAGTTTTTCAATGTGATTTCTTAGTTGTGCATAACGGAGATTAAAGAGTTCTTTGTAATTTCGCGGCCGTTCATTAGTTGCACCTTGTTATCGCACATAATATCTTACACTCCTGTAAGGAGCAATAAATTACGGTGTATTGGCATAACCAGCATCAACCAAATAATATTTGCCTCGTGGTACTGTGAATCCGTTGTCGAGTGCACTCTTTAGTACAATTGTATCTGAAGCTTATCCTTCCCATCCGGCCATTACATAAATCGATAGTCGAAATCACAAACGAGCATAACATTCTGTGACAATGTTTGTTTTTCCATTACCATATGGAGCTTGATGTAAGCAATAGTTATAGGAACATGTGTACCATCAATAGCACCAATACAATTATGTATATTAAAAATAGTGAATAATTAAACTTATCTTAATTTAAAAAGACATTCATTTGAGAATGATTGAAATTAAATTTACCTTAACAAAAGGATTAAATATTGTTCTCAATTGGATAAGTTGGGGCGTATGAAGTCGAGGGGTATTATGATTTCTGTTGATAGTCAAGTAATAGCCTTAATTACAATATGGAAGTAATGGCTTACTGTATCACTCGACCGTTCGAATCGTTCTTGCACAGTGCGATTGCTTGCATTTTTAGCAAGTGTGTATAAGAACATTACAACTTGGTCTTCAATCAACATCTGTCGATCCTGGAGCAACTATCTGTCTGAGCAACTATTTGTCTCTCAACAGCTTGACAAATGCACGGAAAACAAGTCTCCATACGAAATTCTCGATTACAATGACACCCATGATCATCTAAGACTTCATTGACATACATCATTCTAGTTAGGATTGAAGTATGACATGGAGTTGGTTCCATTATATTTCTTTATATATGTGGCATGATGAGATTTGTATAATTCTCATCATCATTATTCATTTTCCATCGAAGAAGATCTATTATTTTGCTGTAAAAGATGTGAAGAAGCATTTACTGCAATAGCTCTATATATAAACAATTTAGTTTTTTTTCAAATGAAAATGATCATGATCATTCCTTTGTCACTATGTAGTGTATGGTCAATTATGATATTACTTTTCAGTGTATGGTCAGTTCATTCATTTATCACTTTGCAATTTGTAGTCAGTTCACTTATTTATCAATTTACAATGTGTTGTTAGTTCACTCTGATATTACTTTTCAGTGTGGTCAATTCACTCATTTAAACTTTTTTAGAATCTGATATATACACTTAATATAGTTTAATTATAATATTACATCTTCCATAAAAAGAAAAACAAACCAACATCCTAACAAATTTCCTATGCATTTACCGAACACCTATATTCTAAAATTTCTCATAATTTAAATAATTTTAGTTTTGACAAATTAAAATTCTCATTTCTACAAAAGTGCCTAATAATAGCTAGCTGAGTTTCTTTATTTGAACCTGATCAACTCTTCGCTGTCGTTCTTCCGTGCAGAACTAACACAGACTGATAAACATTACACGGCAGAGACCACTTCTGATGCGACAGATTTGCAGAAGCAAACGCAACCCGAAAGCACTTTCCCCGAAGAATTCTCATCATTTCTTTGGATTCCCTGATAAGACTGCTGAAAAGGTGTAGAGGACACCGTAAAAAAAAACTACCTTCTCTACAATCGGATTTGGAGGTGATAATCAGTGACAAAAATTACTGATCATATACAGCAATTTCTCACTTTCCCTTTATCAGTATCCAGACAATATGACTAAATGAAACGGTCCCAAATTTGAGAGCACGATCTGCTAGCTAGGGGTAAAATGAAGGTGACACTATCCGTCAAATTCTACAAATTCTCCAAAAAAAATTGTAACAAAAGCAACCATTTTAACACAAACTTTAGGAAACATAGCATTATAGCATTCTAACCAAAATAAGGTCCAACTGTTATTCAGCATTCTAACACATGCTCATCACACATAAGCATGGCGCATGTCAAAAAAAAAAAGAAAACAAAAAGACAACTCAACACCATACTTCAAAAATATAAATTTTCATAAATAAATGGATCAGATCTTAGGCCTCATAGATCCAAGGGTGCATCTCGCTCCTCCATTCAGAAAGTCCTTCGGGAAACCAAAGAGCAATCTCCTTCTGGGCACTCCCCACTGAATCACTGCCGTGGATCACATTCCTGTACAAGTACAAATAGTTAAGCACGTTAGATAATAGAAATATGGAGTTCTAAGATAGAGATAATACCAAACAAATTAAGAAATGAATTCCATTTTCTAAGAGGTCAAAAACAACATATTGCAATATTATTAGTAGCAACTTCATGCTCTTGGATTCCAGGTGGCGAACTGCACAATCAATGAACATTGATGCAGTAACGGGTTCAGCCCAAGGGTATCAATTTTAGAATGCAATAGAACCATATTGCTATGAAGCCACAACAAATGCAACAGTAAACCAGCTTTCCCAACTGGCACATACCAGCACTAAGGAGTTAGTTTACATAACCCAAAATAGTCCACGAAAATTCCAGAAAATCAAGGGGACCATTTGATAAATATCCTATAATAACATATTACCTGCCAACTTCAACAGCATAGTCACCACGGATAGAACCAGGGACAGACTCCGAGGGTTTGGTAGCACCAATCATGAGGCGGCCAGTGGCAACAACACCCTTGCCCTCCCAAACCATGGCCACAACAGGTCCTGAAACGATGTACTCTACCAGACCACCAAAGAACGGCTTGCTTGACAGGTCAGCATAGTGCTTCTCAGCAAAAGACCTCTCCACAGTAATGAGCTTCATTGCTGAAATTCTTGGCAGGTAATTCTATCAGTACAGTTATTTTTTAGGAAAAATTACATTTGCATCTTTTCAAATCCATAAAAGTTCAAATATTCTAATTGCACAGGTGTATAGAGACAATTTTACTTTAATCTATTTAAAATTCAAAACTACAGTTCAAATATGCACAGCAAACAAATCACTTATTGTATACTCAGAGTAAAGAGACACCTAATGCAATTTGGGCCTACAAACATAGAACTGAGGGTCCCAATTTCACCTGCCTTTATTGGCTTAGATGGGTACACATTGACAATTAAATCAGAAAAAAAAAAACTCTGGACCACTATACAAACCCTCTAATTACTGATACAAAAATTGATGCAAGGACCCACCAGTAACTCTTCCTTAGCAAACCACTGATAATGCACAACTCTTAAATAATCTCTCCTTTTTAATTCCAAAAAAATTGTATTTCCCTTTTGTAAAATTAGAAACTTCTGAAAACTAAGTTGATACCCTATGACCTTCGATCTTAATTACTTTTTATAAACTGATCTCACTTAGTACCATGAACAAGTTATATTAGACAAGAAATTTTTTTGCAATCAATTGCAAAGACTTGGATTTTTTTTAATCTACGACATCTACAGACAAAACAAGCATAATCAAATATGATTAAAAAAAATCTTAATATATACCTTTCAGGTAGAAACCCTTCTTCTCGAATCTGGAAATGATGTCACCGATCTGTAACAGAACCAATAAATCAATCAGAAATTCAAGAAATAGAAAAGGCCAAGTAGAGATAAAAATAGAGAGCGAGAGATAGAGCTTACGAGGCCCCTTTGCACACCATCGGGCTTAATCATGATAAAGGTAGTCTCCATGGCTGTTTTTTTTCTGTGTATTGGACGGCGCGAAAACGAAAAACCCTAATGGTGCAAATGCAATAGAGAAAAACAAGACGGTGTGCTTTTATATAGCAGCTTTGCGGAGCCCGAGATGGAACACGTGTCTCGGCACTCAAGATAGAATATTCCTTCTCTGGGCCGGATCCGATCCGAATCCGTATCCGATCCGGTTCAAGTTTGATTTTCGTTTTTTCCACGGGGTACACTTCAAAGTTGAAACCTATGGTTGAATTTGCATTTCATTTGCCACCGAATGAGAAATTAATTTATGCAAATGGGAAAGAAAAATATTTAACTAAAGTGTGTATTTGGTCTTTCAAATAAAATAAAATTGAAGTAGATCGTGATACTTCATGAAGAGATCGTGATACGCCATGAAGAAATTAATGTATGCAAATGGTCTTTCAAAATTCAAATAGAATAAAAACGAAAAGAGATCGTGATACTTCATGAAGATACATGAAAATAAATTTACAAGTTTTTTATTTTAGTTCAGTACAAAAAAGTTATAAGTTATTTTAATGTATTTGTTTTTTTAATCATTCATTGACCGCTTAATTTTATATTAAGTAGAATTAAAAATAATTAAATTTAGTATATAAACACATTATTTATTAAATTTGTTAGTTTCAACCCCCATTACTTTGGAAGGGACAGGCAAAAGATGGAAGAGGTCAATTTGGGTCTGATGCCCATCGGACTCAAAGAGAGTTCGATGGGTTCGATCCGTCCGATCTGTTAAGATTCTCATCCGCAATTGTTGCATATGCTTTAAAATTCGTGCGCATGAATCTTAAAGCAGATTGGACTGTTCCGAAACCCATCGGTCTCAAATTTGAGTTCGATGGGCATCGGACCCAACCTGCTCTCAAGATGGAAACATGCCAGCAGAGCATTCTCATCAATTAAGCAGCATGGTGATTGATTTTAATCATGCGACTCAGAAAAACTTTTTGGATCGGGTCCCATCCAATTAAGCTCTAATTATTGTTGGATAGTGTCGTTAGGTCTATAAGAAATAAAAAATAAATTGTTCAAAATAAGTACGCTTAAATATTCAATGTCATTTATTATAATGACCGTTTAAATTAATCTATTATTAATGACCTTTGGAGCCTAGAAGATGTCGAACGAATGAAAAATAAATGCAAGACAAGATTACACGCGGTTTTGTCCGACATTTTTATAATATCCAAAGTTAATTACAAATTAATAAATATATACAGAATCTCAAGTATTTTCGAACCGGCAGGGGCGGACCTAGTGTATTTCAGGGAGGGGCAGCTGTCTCCCCTGGATTTTAAGTTTTAGTGGAAATTTATCGGTTCCGACCGACTTTGCGTCTCTCTGGATTTTTTTTGCCCCCCTCTGGATGTTTAATTTGTAATTCGAGTTAAATTTAGGCTTAAAATTGAAATAAATCTGTTGAATTTTGATTGCTAATTAGAATTATAAGTCATAGCATCAGAGATTACAAGTCAAAGCATTGAAAAATATAAGTTAAAGCATTGTTTTTTGTCGAGTATCTAATTGGTTAATGGATTTAAATCCGATTCGATATTTTTTTGCCCCTGACGAAAATCCTGAATCCGCCCCTGCAAACCGGCCATTATCTTGCTCTTCATAGTGTCTTTCTTTTTTATAGAGACACTATGAAGAGCAAGATAATGAAATCTAACACTGAAAATTTAAATTTTTTGTTTAAATATTTGTTAGATTACTTCTTTTGATTTATAATTAGCATATTTATACTAAAATACACTATATTACTTGAAATTATGTTGAATTACACTATATTACATTAAATTACGCTAAAATATAGCAAATTCCGGTAAATTACTGTGTGTCTTCATAGTGATGTATAATTAGAAACTATTTTTTGTTTCTCTTTTATCTTCATAGTGATTTATAATTAGAAACTATTTTTTTAAGAGACACTATGAAGAGCAAGATAATGAAATCTAACATTGAAAATTCGAATTTTTTGTTTAAATTATTTGTTAGATTACTTCTTTTGATGTATAATTAGCATATTTATACTAAAATACGCTAAATTACTTGAAATTATGTTGAATTATACTATATTACATTAAATTACGCTAAATTATGTTAAATTACGCTAAAATACGGTAAATTCCGGTAAATTACATATGAATATGGATTATATCTTTATTAAGAAGGCGAAAAACGACAACAAAACTTCAAACGATCATAAAACGGCGCTCGAGTGTCCGATTTCAGCAAATGACTACTTTTTGGAAAGCTTGCGAAAATACGCATGCGTCAGTGTCCGCGATGTCGGATTTCAAAATTTAGAATTGCCAAAAAAACTAAGGGAAGAGCCTCAAAACTTGAGTTGAAGTTTTCGATTAAGATTTTCATTTATATTATTCAATCTAAGTAGCTCAGTAAATTAGTTATATAATTAACTTATAGAATGCCAATTTTTATTGTTTTTGGAATTTTTTTGCTATTTTTTATAATTTATGAAATATGGCACAAAATCGGCCTAATT
The DNA here is from genome assembly GCA_011114355.1 of Carex littledalei. Classification (NCBI taxonomy): domain Eukaryota; kingdom Viridiplantae; phylum Streptophyta; class Magnoliopsida; order Poales; family Cyperaceae; genus Carex; species Carex littledalei. Next base: position 14,038,224 of record CM022086.1, on the reverse strand, counting down.
TAGCGTAATTTGCGTAGTTTACCGTAATTTACCGTATTTCATTATAATTAGCGAAATTAGTCTAATTTAGCGTAATTGAACATAATTTAGCGTAATTTAGCGTAATTTAATGTAACATAGTGTAATTCAACCTAATTTCAAGTAATATAGTGTATTTTTAGTATAAATATGCTAATTATAAATCAAAAGAAATAATCTAACAAAAAATTTAAACAAAAAATTTGAATTTTCGGTGTTAGATTTCATTATCTTGCTCTTCATAGTGTCTCTCTAAAAAAAAGAGAGGAAGAAATCGGTTATTTTCTGGCTGGTTTTTGGAGAGGAGGAAGATATGGCCGATTTGGGCATTTTTCGAAAATTTCAGAGATTCTGGGTATATTTATTAATTTGTAATTAACTTTGGATATTAATAAAAATGTCGGCGGTTTTGTTTAATTGCTCCAGATGGAGGTAATTAGAATCAGAATTGATTCCAACCTAAAAAAGTTGTTTGAATAAACGAATTATGACAATGCATTGGAACATTCTTGTTTGAGACAACTGTTGGCGGCCCACTGGGCTTGGCAGATGGCAAATAAGACAAATAATGAATCATATTACCCAAGGTACTTCAAATTTTGAGTTTGGATCTGGACTGTCCGACCAGTTTTCACACAAATATTATAGCGTCCCTATGCATTCTATCTCAGATTGGTTGATCCGGATCCAAACTCAAATTTTGAATTACTTTAGAGATCTGAACGCAAAAAGTACAAACAAATGTGAATGGTCTCAATAATATAAATTAATGTTGCGTTAGTTTTACAATATTCATAAAATTTTACTCTACTATATAAAAACTATAAATAAATACAACTTTTTTTTAAATAAATGAGAGTTAATTGATCATTATATATTGAATGTGCATCCAAATCTGATTGAAAGAGAACATTGCAATGATCCAAACAAAACCATCTAATTATCTATTTTAGATCAAGATGAAAACGAGTCATCTATTTTGAATATTTATGAAAAGTCCGCTATGGACCGTGGTAATCCATGAGGTTATCCAGGGGTACAGAATTTAACAGAGCAGTTTTCTTCATACAGTTCACAAACTGCATAACTAACACAGCCCTGCATATGGTTCATGCGCTGTATGAAGTTAAAATTCTCTGTTAATATCCTTACTTGTTATCTACCGCCTTTTTCCTTCTGGCACTGTATATATTCGACAGATTTAATGCCATGTGAGTTTAGGATAATAGACTTCTGGTTAAGTATAAATATGGAATAAATAAATATTTAAAATCAATTATAGAAATAAAATATATGCAATAGAAAATACGAAGATTAAAATGTGTTCATTCAGGTGAGAAAACTATATCTTAAGGTGTATTTTCTTTCACATACGAGACGTGCGGGCTTTATTTTTTTAAAATTAGTGGTTTTAAATGTCTATTAACAATTTTATTAATAAAAAATGTATTTACCTTAATTTTCATCTCTTTCTACGACTGGATCCGTTCTTTTTCGACCGCTGTCGCGCTTTGATCGAGATGAGATAGAAACTTTCGGCTCAAATTAACTTTCGAAATCGTCCGAATTTCACAGAGCGAATTTGCTCCCAGCAACCCCCGAGCAATTAAAAAAGTGCTTCTTTTCTAGGATATCAAGGGATTGTACTTCTGTTTGGAGGAAGGTCGACAAGAGAAGGTGATAGAGAACTTCAATCAGTGCAGCATCTGATTGAGATGAACCATTCCGTTCCGACGACCTAGGTGCCTCAGTAACATTCATTTTTATAATTAACTGTTACATTTAAGATTGAGATGAACCAAGGAAATAAAGAGAAAAGAATAAAGAAAAGAATAATCTTTTTAGTCCTCACTTTTGTAGATATTATTATTCATCGTAGAAACTTTTTTTTAGATATCATTCAATCCAAAATATTCTGATTTGATAAAAAAAAATGTATATATATAATTAAAACTACATCGTTATTTAGCTGTCCTCTAACAACATTATCCAGTGATGTAGCAAAAACCTTAATAAAAGAACAATAATTGGAGGGATTTTTGGCCGACATTTTTATTAATATCCAAAGTTGAATAGAAATTAATATTTATGCCTAGAATTCTGAGTTTTCGCCAAAAATGCCCAAGCCGGCCACAAAATGGCCAGCTTAGGCCCCCCGTAAGCAGGCCATTTTGTGGCCGGCTTACTGTTTTTTTTTTTTAGAGAAATTATGAAGAGCAAGATAATGAAATCTAACACTGAAAATTTGAATTTTTTTGTTTAAATTATTTGTTAGATTACTTCTTTTGATATATAATTAGCATATTTATACTAAAATACACTAGATTACTTGAAATTATGTTGAATTACACTATATTACAATAAATTATGTTGAATTACACTCAATTACGTTAAATTAAGTTAAATTACAATAACTTCGCTAATTATGCTGAAATACGGTAAATTACGCTAAAGTAGACTGATTTTGTGCCATCTTTCATGAATCGTAAAAAAATAAAAAAAGTCTGAAAATAGTAAAAATTGGTATTCTACAAGTTCATTATGTAACTAATTTACTGAGCTACTTAGATTGAATAATAGAAATGAAAATCTTAATCGGAAACTTCAACTCAAGTTTTGAGGCTCTTCCCTTAGTTTTTTGGCGATTCTGAATTTTGAAATTCAGCGTAGCCACACGGACACATGTGTCTTTTCGTAAGCTTTCCGAGAAGTGGTCATTTGCTGAAATCGGACACTCGAGCACCGTTTTATGGCCGTTTGAAGTTTCGTCGTCGTTTTTCGCCTTTTCAGTGAAGATATCGTCCCTATTCATATGTAATTTAGCGTAATTTACCGTATTTTAGCGTAATGTAATGTAATTTAGTGTAATTTAACTTAATATAGTGTAATTCAACATAATTTCAAGTAATTTAGCGTATTTTAGTTTGTATTATGTTAATTATATATCAAAAGAAGTAATCTAACAAATAATTTAAACAAAAAAATTCAAAATTTTCTGTGTTAGATTTCATTATCTTGCTCTTCATAATTTCTCTAAAAAAAAAAACGAGCAAGCCGGCCACAAGACGGTGTGCTTTTATATAGCAGCTTTGCGGAGATGAAGAAGGAACACGTGTCTCGGCACTCAAGATAGAATATTCCTTCTCTGGGCCGGATCCAATCTGAACCGAATCCGATCCGGTTCAAGTTTGATTTTCGTTTTTTCCACGGGGTACACTTAGGGGTGTTCTTGGGTCCGGTTTAGTCGGCTTTGAACCGAACCGAATTAGTTTGGACTAGACGGTTCAGTTTTTTCGATTTAATGGTTCGGTTCGGTTTGCTTTTTAAAACCGAATTATAATTTCGATTCGGTTCGGTTTGAAAAATTTGAAAACCGAAATAATCGAACAGACCGAAATTTTATATATTATGAATTTGGTCCGGACCGTCCCGGTTTATTTCTTAATCAATTGCTTTAAATACTTCAGTTTATTTCTTAATATTCTGATTTATTTCTTAATACCTCGGTTTTATTTCTTAATATACTTCAGTTTATTATAAATCAATTGTTTTAAATAAAAAAATTAATATATTTCTGTTTGAACCGAACAAAATGAAATAAAACTTTGGTTCGGTTCAGTTCAGTTCGGTGTTATTTTTTAAACCGAATTATAAACCGAACCGAACCGATGAACACCATACTTCAAAGTTGAAACCTATGGTTGAATTTGCATTTCATTTGCCACCGAATGAGAAATTAATTTATGCAAATGGGAAAGAAAAATATTTAACTAAAGTGTGTATTTGGTCTTTCAAATAAAATAAAATTGAAGTAGATCGTGATACTTCATGAAGAGATCGTGATACGCCATGAAGAAATTAATGTATGCAAATGGTCTTTCAAAATTCAAATAGAATAAAAACGAAAAGAGATCGTGATACTTCATGGAGATACATGAAAATAAATTTACAAGTTTTTTATTTTAGTTCAGTACAAAAAAGTTATAAGTTATTTTAATGTATTTGTTTTTTTAATCATTCATTGACCGCTTAATTTTATATTAAGTAGAATTAAAAATAATTAAATTTAGTATATAAACACATTATTTATTAAATTTGTTAGCTTCAACCCCATTACTTCGGAAGGGACAGGCAAAAGATGGAAGAGGTCAATTTGGGTCCGATGTCCATCAGACTCAAAGTGAGTTCGATGGGTTCGATAACCGTCCGATCTACTTTAAGATTCTCGCCCGCAATTGTCGCATATACTTTAAAATTCGTGCGCATGAATCTTAAAGCAGATCGGACGGTCCCGAAACCCATCGGTCTCAAATTTGAGTCCGATGGGCATCGGACCCAACCTGCTCTCAAGATGGAAACATGCCAGCAGAGCTTTCCATCAATTAAGCAGCATGGTGATTGATTTTAATCATGCGACTCAGAAAATCTTTTTGGATCGGGTCCCATCCAATTAAGCTCTAATTATTGTTGGATAGTGTCGTTAGGTCTATAAGAAATAAAAAATAAATTGTTCAAAATAAGTACGCTTAAATATTCAATGTCATTTATTATAAGAGGAGATAATGATGTGATCTGAGGCTTGCTTGCTTTATAAATTTATCTATTATTAATGACCTTTGGAGCCTAGAAGATGTCGAACGAATGAAAAATAAATGCAAGACAAGATTACACGCGGTTTTGTCCGACATTTTTATTAATATCCAAAGTTAATTACAAATTAATAAATATACCCAGAATTCCTGAGATTTTCGAAAAATGCCCAAACCGGCCATTTTCTGGCCGGTTTCTTTTTTTTTTTTTTTTAGAGACACTATGAAGAGCAAGATAATGAAATCTAACACTGAAAATTCAAATTTTTTGTTTAAATTTTTTGTTAGATTACTTCTTTTGATTTATAATTAGCATATTTATACTAAAATACACTATATTACTTGAAATTATGTTGAATTACACTATATTACATTAAATTACGCTAAATTATGTTAAATTACGCTAAAATACGGTAAATTCCGGTAAATTACTTTGTGTCTTCATAGTGATGTATAATTAGAAACTATTTTTTGTTTCTTTTTTATCTTCGTAGTGATTTATAATTAGAAACTATTTTTTTTAAGAGACACTATGAAGAGCAAGATAATGAAATCTAACACTGAAAATTCGAATGTTTTGTTTAAATTATTTGTTAGATTACTTCTTTTGATGTATAATTAGCATATTTATACTAAAAGACGCTAAATTACTTGAAATTATGTTGAATTACACTATATTACATTAAATTGCGCTAAATTATGTTAAATTACGTTAAAATACGGTAAATTCTGGTAAATTACATATGAATATGGATGATATATTTACTGAGAAGGCGAAAAACAACGACGAAACTTCAAACAGCTATAAAACGACGCTCGAGTGTCCGATTTCAGCAAATGACCACTTTTCGGAAAGCTTGTGAAAATACGCATGCATCAGTGCTTGCGATGCCATATTTCAAAATTCAGAATTGCCAAAAAAACTAAGGGAAGAGCCTCAAAACTTGAGTTGAAGTTTCCGATTAAGATTTTCATTTCTATTAAGCAATCTAAGTAGCTCAATAAATTAGTTATATAATGAACTTGTAGAATACCAATTTTTACTTTTTTGGAATTTTTTTACTATTTTTTATGATTTATGAAAGATGGCACAAAATCGGCATAATTTAGCGCAATTTTGCGTAGTTTACCGTAATTTACCTATTTCATTATAATTAGTGAAATTAGTGTAATTTAGCGTAATTGAACATGATTTAACATAATTTATCGTAATTTAATGTAACATAGTGTAATTCAACATAATTTCAAGTAATATAGTGTATTTTAGTATAAATATGCTAATTATAAATCAAAAGAAGTAATCTAACAAAAAATTTAAACAAAAATTTAAATTTTCAGTATTAGTTTTCATTATCTTGCTCTTCATAGTGTCTCTAAAAAAAAAAAAAGAGGAAGAAACCGGCCATTTTCTAGCCGATTTCTGGAGAGGAGGAAACCGGCCAGAAAATGGCCAGTTTGGGTATTTTTCAGAAATCTCAGAGATTCTGGATATATTTATTAATTTGTAATTAACTTTGGATATTAATAAAAATGTCGGCGGTTTTTTTTAATTGCTCCAGATGGAGGTAATTAGAGTCAGAATTGAATTCCAATAAAAAAAAAACTATTTGAATGAACGAATTATGACCATGCACTGGAACATTCTTGTTTGAGACAACTGTTGGCGGCCCACTGGGCTTGGCAGATGGCAAATAAGACAAATAATGAATCATATCATCCAAGGTACTTCAAATTTTGAGTTTGGATCTGGACTGTCCGACCAGTTTTCACACAAATATTATAGCGTCCCTATGCATTCTATCTCAGATTGGTTGATCCGGATCCAAACTCAAATTTTGAATTACTTTAGAGATCTGAACGCAAAAAGTACTTGAAGCAGAGGCCGAATTAGATTTTCAAAGTTATGAAAATTAAATGGGAACGGTCTCAATAATATAAATTAATGTTGCGTTAGTTTTACAATATTCATAAAATTTTACTCTACTATATAAAATTATATATAAATACAACTTTTTTTTAAATAAATAAGAGTCAATTGACCATTATATATTGAATGTGCATCCGAATCTGATTGAAAGAGAACATATCCAAACAAAACCATCTAATTATCTATTTTAGATCAAGATGAAAACGAGTTATCTATTTTGAAGTATTTACAAAAAGTCCGCTGTGGACCGTGGTAATCCATGAGGTTATCCAGGAGAGCAGGTTGGGTCCGATGTCCATTGGACTCAAATTTGAATCCGATGGATTTTACAACCGTCCGATCTGCTTTGAGAAAACTATATCTTAAGGTGTATTTTCTTTCACATACGAGACGTGTGGGCTTTATTCTTTTAAAGTTAGTGATTTTAAATGCTTATTAACAATTTTATTAATAAAAAATATATTTACCTTAATCTTCACCTCTTTCTACGACTGGATCATTTCTTTTTCGACCGCTGCCACGCTTCGATCGAGTTGAGATAGAAACTTTACGCTCTTAGCTCCAACAATACTGTATTTTCGGCTCATATCGAATTTCGAATCGTCTGAATTTCACATAGCGAATTTGCTCCCAGCAACCCCCGAGCAATTAAAAAAAGTGCTTCTTTTCTAGGATATCAAGGGATTGTACTTCTGTTTGGAGGAAGGTCGACAAGAGAAGGTGATAGAGAACTTCAATCAGTGCAGCATCTGATATAGAAAATAATATTGTTTTATGTGTGTTAATATTTATGTATTATATTACAGGGGTGGAGTCGGATTTTCTGACTATAGGGTCAAATGTGAATGAAATTAATTATATAAAATTTTTATACTTACTCCTAGTATTTTACTCTAAACTATATATATGAAAAAGTTGGTATAAGTGCAAAAAATTTGAAAAAATGAAAATCAATTGACCCATTCTCTCTTAGTAGTTCTGCCTATGTTTTTTTTTTTTATTACAATCCGGTAAATTTACACACCCCTCTCCTGCTTTAAGCAGAAATCGAACCCAAATTCTTCTGTAGGAGAAAATGATATCATAACCATCTGCTCTACGCAGTGGTGACATCAGTTTCTCTCTTCCTTTGCATTATCAGAATGAGAAGAACATGGGTGTGTCCTTGTGTGTATACCAGATTGCATTGATTGATGGATTAATTGTGATCATAATAGGACAATTTGATTGGAGGTTATTTTTCCGAAATTTTTATTAATAGGAATATAAATAAAAAAAATATTGTCAATGAGGAACGATTTCGTGAAATTTCGACATATAGGAAAAAAGTTATACTCTATAATGTTCAAGGGACGTTATGGACCATCGCGGCCCGATTAGCCAAAAGATTAACTAAACAGCATAAAACAAATACAAGTTGTTATGGACCATCGCGGCCAGGGATTTCGGAAAAAAAAAGAGAAGAAAAAACGGAACGTTATGGACCATTGCGGCCTGGCACTGCAAAAAAAGAAAAAAGAAAATACGGGTCGTTGTTGTCTATCACGGCCTGAAAGAAAAACCCTGGCCGTTGTTGTCTATCACGGCCAGACCCCCCTAAGAAATACCCCACACGCCCCCCCCCCCTTTCTTTCTCTTCTGTCTGTAACCCTACACACCTACACTTAGAAAAAAAAAAACAAAGCCAAAAATCACGATCCATGATCCGCTTCGCCTGTGCTCCCTATCCAGCGACAAATCAAACCACGCGCTCCGTCTGACCGTTCTTCTCCACAACGTCCAGCTCCGTCCCCGTCTCCCACCGACAGCGACAGTGACAAATTAGGTTTTTATTTTTTTTTTAGTTTTTGTAGAACTTAGTAAATTGACAATAATTTATGGTTTGATTTGTTGTGAAGATTATTGTAAGGTTTAATTATGTGAAATTGTACCAAATTAGATTTAATTTTGTAAATTAGCATCCGATTAGATTTAGTTTGTTAATTAGTATCCGATTAGGTTTAATTTTATGAGTTAGGTATAATTTTGTGCAATTGTCCCAGATTAGTTTTAATTTTGTCAATTTGTACCAAATTTAGTGTATTTTATTTTTACTTGTTTGTTGTATAATTTTGTTGGACTTGCTCAAAATATTTGTGTACATTCATGTGTGTTCAACTTCTTGTAGTACTTTTAAATTGCGTATGAATTAAATTAGTATCACATTGAAAATATTTATTTATCTGTCGTAGCAATTAACTAAAAATAGCGTAGCAGTAAAAAAACAAATAGCATAGCAGTATGGATGCGTTGTTTATCTATCGAAGCAATTAACTAGAAATCTCTAACGGCACCTTGATCACATTATACCTAGTTTATTTGTTTGAAACCTGCATGCATCAAACCCCTTGTGCAATTAACTACGTTTAAAGTAAAAGTAAGAATTTTTTGTCATTGTTACAATTATAGAAGTACCAGCATGCCATTAGTAATGTAGGAAGTTAATGGATTTATAGAATGTACAGGTGTGATCAAAGGGACATAAGGGAATTAGGACTAATGGTATGTTGGTTGTAATATATGCACTAGGTTTTATGTTAAGTTTTAAAATGATGAAAAAAATTCATGTAGTACATATTATAAGACTTAACTTTTTAATTTGATATATGTTTGATGTTCATGAGGCGTTATTAGAAAAATTTATATTTTCATGCATATTTTTATTTTATGAATTATGATGCATAACATATTTTAACTTTACACTTGAATTAATTTATGTAAATCATGAGAGTGTTTATTAATTTAGATTGTTTTAGTTTTGAGGTTAAATCTAAATTATTTAAAATATTATGCATGCAGGATGTCAAGCAGCTGTGGTCCGCATGATTCTACAGCAAATGTTGATGATGCATATGAGGCCCGACCAAATCCGAGCTTGCCAGCAGAAAAGTTTAGCGATTTGTTATGAATGCCGCATGCACAGCATAAGATCTCACTGTTCTCTAATACTGTAAGTTACTCAATGAATTATATTATATCCAAAATTCAAACAAATTTTTTTATAAAGAGATATAAATGTTTGAATTACGATATTTTATTTTAACCAAATTGTATAACAATGACAGGCTTATAACGGTGTGGATGTTCGACACCACCGGTCTGTGATTCCAAAACCACGAGCATTGCGAACCAATATTGTGTAGGCTCGGTTTGTATCAGGTCTCTCGAATGGATGATATAAATATTGACAAATGGCTCCTCGTTGGCCTCGTTGAGCGGTGGAGACCAGAGACGCATATTTTCCATCTTCCAGTGGGAGAGATGACGGTGACACTGCAAGATGTTTCACTTTTTTCCCCGCTGGGGTCTACCCGTTATAGAGAATCACTTCCAAAATAATTTTGATTTTCCTGTTCTACCGACAGTCCGTCATAGACCAAAACGTCCCTATTTTTTTCCGCCTGGCCGTGAGGGACAAAGACGTCCTGCAATTTTCTTTTTTTTCCCCTCTAGCTGTGATGGACACAGACGTCCCGTATTTTCTTTTTTTTTTCCGCCTGTCAGGCCGCGATGGTCCATAACGTCCCGTTTTTTCTTTTTCTTTTCCAGCAACTATGGTCGCGATGGTCTATAACGGCCTACATTTGTTTTACGTTGTTTAGTTAATCTTTTGGCTAACGGGTCGTGATGGTCCATAACGTCCCGTGAACGTTATGGAGTGTAACGTTTTTTCTATATGTCGAAATTCCGCAAAACCCTTCCTCATATATATTTTTTTTATATTCCTATTAATAAAAATTTCGGGTTATTTTTTACCTACACTGCAAACGAGGCGAGTATTTTACTAAGTCAAAATAATGAGTTGAACATTTAACAAAATAAAAATAAAAACTTGAATATTTAAAATAATATGTAACAAGATGATAAATTACTGTGCTAATTAGATAGAAGTGTTTATATAATAATTTTTATTAAATTTTGAATTTGACAATATTGTTCCGACAGGAATTAATTTTCTACTCCATTTTTTATTTTCAAATCTGTCCTTATTGGATTTTCATCCAGCATCTTTTTTATAGATAGGTAGAAATCGTTGTTTCAAACAATTCTCTTTTTAAATCTATTTGATTAATTTGCAAAACACATATTTATTGAATTTTACGATTTTCTCTACTTCAGAAAGTATGCAGGTTCAAGACAATTGGAACTGTAATAGAAAGTGTTTGAACCGAAGAAATCATCAAGACATTTGTCAAGAATTTAAATTGTAAAATTATGAACTTGGTAAAATGTTTTTGTTGTTGTTTTTACAGGGACAAAAGTTGGTAACGTTTGATGACAGTTATAACGTTTGACAAAAGTTACAACGTTTTAACTGTGTGAAAAAGAATTGAGAAATCAATTGATCAAAGGCCGAAGTCACTACAAACGTTGTAACGTTTTAAGTAATTTCATAACTTCAGAATGGCTGTTTTGATCGATTGATTTTCAGAGGAAAACGTTGGTAACGTTTTAACTAAGTTCACAGAAAGAAAATCTAAAATTTGAATTTTTGAACTAAACGTTTTCAACGTTTTTGAAAACGTTATAATGTTTTATGCCAGAGAGCTCTTTCTAGAGCTGCCACTATAAATAGAACCTTAGGGTTCTTCTCAAAACAACTTTCAGCCGCCCTTAACTTTCAAAAAATGATTTTTCTGTGAGCTTGAGTTCCTCCATTGTTGTGAGAACAAAAACTTCAATATCCCTCAAACAACCTCAAATTCACTTCACTAATCTTGAGTTAGATTAGGTTAGAGTGAGTTTTTGAGTGTTTCTCTTGAGATTTTAAACTTAGAGACATTGTTCTCTATTTGGACTAGCCGTGTGACTTCCCATTGATTGTAAGGGCTCACCGGTTTACAAGTTGGCCGTGTGACTTCCCATTGGTTGTAAGGGCTCACCGGTTCACAAGTTGTAACCTTTCTTTTTGGGTAATAGAAAGGCGCACCGAGAAGCGGTTGCGACGCCCCGGAGACGTAGGCATTTTAAGCCGAACTCCGTTATCATCTCGCGTGTCAATTTCTCTAAACTCATCTACTTTACTTTAATTGCAATTATTTTCAGTTTTTTTTTAAATATTAGCGGTGCCTTAGAGACAACAGAAATCACTTGATCTGTGATTTCTAGATCATTCAAAACAGTGATTTTCTACCTACTTAAAAAATAGCAAAAAAATATAAAAAATATAAAATTTATTCTGCAAATACATTTTTATATGGAGCTTATGTTGAATGGTTTAGATTGATTGTTTAGACTCTGAAAATAGAGATATCGATTCATAGTACGGACCAATATGCGCTTTGCATAATATTGGAGCGAGTCTCAATCTAGAGGTGTTCATTGGATCGGTTCGGTTAAAACTAAATGTAAATAGTTATACCAAAAAAAAAATTGGTTTTCAAACCGATTTAAGCTTATCAACCGAATAGCAAACCGAATCAAAATAACCAAAGTAAATTCCAATTTGTTTGATTGAACCGAAATAAGAGAGATTAAATTTTAAAAGTTCAAAACTCAATACACATAGTCTCGCACTAATACATTTAAGACACTTTTGTGTAGATATCATTCAATCCAAAATATTCTGATTTGATAAAAAAAAATGTATATATATAATTTAAAATACATCGTTATTTAGCTGTCCTCTAACAACATTATCCAGTGAAATAATATGAGTGCAGAGTATGATAGTTGGCTGAAACTTTTGTGAGGAATTCATACTATGTAAACACAGGCTGTCTCAGAAGAGAACAGCTTGGGTCTGATGAATTTAGGAACCGTCCGATCCATTTTAAGATTCATGTGCACGAATTTTAAAGCAAATGCGAAAGTTGCGGTGCGAATCTTAAAGCAAATCGGACGGCCATAGAGCTCATCGAATTCACTTTGAGTCCGATGGACATCAGACCCAAATTGGTTCCATCTCAAAATGGCCTTGCTCTCTTTTTTACTTTAATTTTTTTTCTAATGTAAAAATTGACACCACTATGTTTATAGTACCAGAATCATAACGAAGAAAACTCAAAATAATACTAAAAAGAGTTGGCCAGGGCGCAGGGTCAACATTCGTCAACTGTAGAACTACATAAACCTACGGGCCTATATATATAAAAAAAAAAAAAGGAAAAATTGATTATTTGCCACTCCAAAACCTTTAAATTGTAAAAATGTCATCCCGAAATTTGAAATTGTAAAAATGTCATTCCAAACTTCATTAATATGTAATTTTGCCACTCCAAATAATTAATGACTAAAATATCCTCCCTTCTTCTCCTGCCATGGCGAAAGGCAAGATGACAACAGCACAAGGCTGGTACCGATATGGTACCAGCATCCCGAGAAATAAAAAGGGGTCTACACCCCTTCCTCAGTACCGGATCGGTACTGGTAACGCGGTCCGCAAAGCCCACCTGATAACTCCCAAAATCCCCAACAGAAAAACACACAAGGCCCGATGGCCGTAATCACAGAGAAGGCTCAAAGGCCGCAGGTCAAGGCACAACCGCCATCAACAAAAGGCATAAGCCGTAGGTCAAACAAGAAGGCACATAGGCCACAGATCAACAAAAAGGCTCACACAGCCAGCAAGAGCAAAACAAACCCGAAGGCTACAGGTCAAGCGAAATGGCACGAAGGCCACAGTCCAATTTTTGCCTTTCGCCATGGCAGGAGAAGAAGAGGAGGAGAAGAAGGGAGGGTATTTTAGTTATTAATTATTTGGAGTGGCAAAATTACATATTAATGAAGTTTGGAATGGCATTTTTACAATTTCAAATTTCGGGATGACATTTTTACAATTTGAAGGTTTTGGAGTGGCAAATAATCAATTTTCCCAAAAAAAAAAAAGTAAAAGTGCCTAGTCTTCAATTGTTCATACTCGTCACAGAAGATCCGGCCCTAATGTCTTACTGTTTTTCTGTTTCCGATTTCAGTTTTCCATAAACTTTTTTATTGCAGAGTCAGACAATGAGAAATTGGGGAATGGAAGGACCGCTTCTTCATCCAACCATCGGTTTCCTCCGTACCAAACAAAAATGCTTGCCGTGCCCGGTACGCTCCATTGCAACCAAACCTTTTTCTTTTTGGAAGCCTCGAACTAATAAAATAAACCCATAATTACACAATTGACAATTCCACTTGTTGAATTTATTTATTTAATGTTTTCAAATCCCAAACGACCCTTGCCTTGCATGTTCCAATTAACATCAAATGTACCAACTATTTCAGAGAGGAACAAGGGGAAGAAAAATTTCTAGCTCTATAACTTCCCCTAAACCTTCTAATTTAACAAAATTACAATCATCATATCGCACCAAGTCCTAATTTCCTACTGACCTGTTCATTGTTCAAGCTTTGTTGATAATCTCTATAAATAAGAAAAAGAAAAAGAAAAAGAAAAAGAAAAAGAAAAATTAAAGCACCAAAATCAGAAAAAAAAATTGATCAAATATTACACTAATCACCGTGCGATACTACTGCCTCAAGATCTACTCCCTCCTCCCTCTGCTCTCTCTCTTTCTCCTTCTCCACCACAGCCGATGCAGCCACCTCATCCCCATTTACTGTTGCTTCCTCAGCAATTAAGAGATCATCCCTAATCCTGAACAATGCATGAAAGAACACCATCGGTAACCCAACGACAATTGTCATTTGCAAACTCTCGACAGCTCTAGTTGCCACCAATTCCCCTACCACCACAATTAGAAACACCACAGCGACTAGCCTCCGATCGAGCACCCTGCGCAAGATTGTAGATGAAGGAAAAGCCTTGAGCAACACGGCGTAGCATAAGATAGCCTTTGAGGAGGCCATGAGAAGAAGCATGGAGCTGCGGTGGTGAGGGAAGAGAGAGGCAAGTAGAAACGTCCAGAGGATAGCTGCGTAGTGGATCTTGAAGGTGCGGATGTTTCGCACGATCCGAACCGCGCCCGATTCTGCATCAACCGGGAATCCAAACGCTCCTGGACGGGGCGCGAAACGGATTAGGGCGCGCCGGGTCGCGCGGACCTCCCCGTAGACCCGGTCCATCGCGGCCGCCGCCGACCGACGGATCGCGCCGCCGGTCACCATCCAGTGTAGGTACGACACGGATTGTGATTTTGTGCTTTCTGGTTTGGGGTTTTTGTTCAATGGTCGGTTGCGAATGCTTGTTTCTGCGAGTTTTTATTGGGAGAGAAGAACGGAAGGGCAAAACTCAAGAGACAACTGGTGTTTCAGTAAAGTTAATCGACGTTCTGGTCCCACATGTTTATTTTTTTTGTTAGGTGTGACTGTCAGTGACTTGTTTCTTTAGATGCTGGATGAAACAAGTCCAGGTGCCTTTTCCCGATTCGAGGTCGGAGCGTTGAAGTGGTCTTCACGGAAAACGTGAAAACAAATTAGTCTGTTTTCATGGGGAATGTCGATTAATTTATGTAGCGAGTCGTACGCAGATTGAAAAGATTTTTGATAAATGGATGAACTATTTTGATTTTTTATTTCCATAGAAAAAATAATATAATTATTTTGGTTCTTTTTAAATAAGGAAATACGTGACGTGACATGATGTGACAAACATGTCGTGACTTGATCACGTCACGTGATTAATTTTATTTTCATGTAATATGACTAAAATAGTGACTAACACACTAGTAGATCTATTAAGGCCCAGAAGTTAGCACTTGTCTATCTCTGAATTTGAAAAAAATATTTAACTCAGTATATATTAGCTCATGTGCCTACTCCAGGATTAATATTGTGTCCAACTCTGGCCCAACAAAAATAAATAACAAGGGCTCTGTTCTACCTCTTTTATGTTATCTCAGTCAAAGCACATTCTCCAATATAGTCAGTATCATGTCAATGTCATACAGATGCTGCCAAGTGAGAAGGACCTCTAGCAACTCTACTACTGCTGTCCTACCAATCTCACATTTGCCTACACAATATTAATCACTTGATCTAAAAATTTTGGACCATCCAAAAACAGTGATTTTCTACCTATCTAAAAAAATAGTAAAAAAGTTCGAAAAAATGTAAAATTTGGTTTGCAAGTACATATTTATTTTATAATCATGTTGAATGGTTTGGATCAACCGTTAGAATTTTGAAAACTCAAATATTGAGCCGTAGCACGGCTCAATCCGTGCTATGCATAGCACCGTAGCCTCACTCGTGTTTTTTTTATTTCCGGATAAGGACATAAATGTCATTCCGTATTTGCTGCCCCTCGAGCTAGCTATGCATAGTCTTGTCATACTTTCAACACCAAACAAAAAGAAAATCAGACCTAGCTAAAAGCCTAAAACCTTTCAAGTCAAGAACCAGACAAACTCCAATAAATTCTTGCAAATTGCCCCCTTTCAATGGAGATTTCAAGTTCACATTTAACACCGACATTTTTATTAATATCCAAAGTTTAATAGAAATTAATTAACATATCCATATCTGTTGGGAAGTTATAAAAATACCTATACCGGCTCTTTTCTAGCTGGTACCCAATTTAATCCATTACCGGCCAGAAAATGGCCGGTACCCAAATTATTTTTTTAATACAGTACCGGCCATTTTCTTACCGGTACTTAATTTTTTTTTTTTTTAGGATGGGCATAGCATAGTTGGCTAGAAGAAAAAATCGTAGAAAACTTAGATTGAAGTTTGCACTCGGTTGGCTAAGATCAAACAAATGTATTTGGTTGGATGCGTGTGTTACATCGGTTGCATGTATCGGTGCATCATCAATGTTTTTGCTGAAACATCGATGTTTTATTAGCCGAGTAGTGCTAAAAAAATATCGGTGCGTTGCCGATGTGAAACATTGATGTTTTATTAGACTTAGCATTGGCAATTTTTGCAGGGTTGTGCTAAAAAATATCGGTGCGTTGCTGATGTTTTTGCAATGAAACATCGATGTACTTCTGCCGTCGTTAGGCCGTGCATAAAACATCGGTACTCAATTTTAGGATGCTGGTTATTGTCAAATTAAATTCACTAGCCGCATGCGAACACTAAACTTTAGTGTTATACGACACTGTCAAAAACATCGATGATGCACTGATACATGCAACCGATGTAACACACTGAGTGCACCGATAAATGCATTTGTTTGATCTTAGCCAAAGCAAGTGCAAACTTCAATCCGAGTTTCGTATGACTTTTTCTTCTAACCAACTATGCTATTCCCATCCTAAAAAAAAATTAAGTACTGACCAGAAAATGACCGGTACTGTATTTAAAAAAAAAATTGGGTACCGGCCATTTTCTGACCGGTAATGGATTAAATTGGGTACCAGCCAGAAAATGGCCGGTATGAATATTTTTATAACTTCCCAACGGATCTGAGTATATTAATTAATTTCTATTAAACTTTGGATATTAATAAAAATGTCGGCATTTAACAGCAGCTTAAGAAGATAAAATTAACTTGTCAAGATGAACTTATATAGTGTATGTTTTCGAAAAACATATATACAACAAATAATTCTATACTTGTGATAGAAGCTTCGCACATTTACATTTGACCAAAAAAAAAAAAGAAGAAAAAACTGTACAACAGGGGGTATTTCTATTTGACATTTAAAGGGCTTGATCCAAAATATCAAACATATTGTAATCATATGAGGCATATAATAGTAAAAAAAGCATGTTCAAATTTTATAACCCTTCAAAACTTCACATACTTCATTTAATAAATTTTAGTGCTTTATAAATTGTTCCCACGAGGTTTATACTTATTAAAGTCATGATTTTAATTCTAGAAAGTCTCATAATAAAATGCTAAAAAAAATAAAATTTTAGACATGAAAAAAAAAGCAACAATTCTATACATGCTAATCAATAGACAATTAATATTTTTTTTTCTTTTAAACATAATTTTATTAACGTTATTTCATAATTTTTACATTATTTCTACATTCTTTATATATATATTTTTAATAAACTAACTTAAATTACTTTAAAAAAATTTACATGACTAATAACGTCATGTGATTAACGTACCGTGAGCATTCACGTTTTGTGATATTTCTCATAATTTTGATTATGTGGATTTTGATTATGGCATGGCACGATATGTAATCTAAGTAACAAGTCTTGTAATTAGCTATATATGCACTTTTGTATTAGAACTGGAGACAATTGGGTGTACTTTAGTATTAATATTTTGAATATATTTATATTTTTTTTAGAGGAGGGTTCCAATGCCTCATATTTTTCATACCTCATCTACATCATATGTTATATCTTTGTTTTCAAAGTTCAAATTTTCGATCTGACCGTTCAACATGATATTCATACTAAAATATGCTTGGGGATGAAATTTTATATTTTTTGGAAATTTTTTACTATTTTTTAAAATGGGTACAAAATCACTGTTTTTGGACCGTTTAAAAAACAGTGATTTTCTACCTATCTTAAAAAATAGCAAAAAATTTTCAAAAATTATAAAATTTCATCCCCAACCATATTTTAGTATGGATATCATGGTGAACGGTTCGGAACAACAATTTAGACTATGAAAATGAAGATATAGAACATGAGGTATGATGAGGTATGAAAGGCATAAGGCATTGGAACCCTCCTCTTTTTTTTATTGTGTGTTTTGAATATATGGGAGAGCACTGTATAGTCATATCACTGTTGGGGCATATATTGCCAAAGACATAGCGCATGATGGTGTAATGGTGCATGCATGCAAAAACACTTTGAATAAAAACACTTACTTGCACTAAAGACACTGAATAATTTCAAAAAATCCTAAATCATAAACCAATTTGGTCTGCGTGTCAAACTCTAATTTCATTAGCATATAAGATAAAATACTAAATCATAATTTAAATTTGGTATGTATAATTTTCAATTTTAATAACTATTTACAGCATAAACAATATATAATTTTCAACAGCTGCAAAGAGTAATTACATTCACTAATCTTTATTAATTTCTAAAAATACAAATACAGCCTAATTAATAGAGCATAAACAATATATAATGGCCTAGCAATTGCTACTGTTTACAAGGCTCAATTCGCTGCAGAGATGTATAATGTATTTTACTCTATCAGCTCATGAATAATTTTTAAATTCATAAAATCAGCCTAGTTCGCTTTATATTGTTTATATGAGTGAGGCTACGGTGCTATGCATAGCACGGATTGGGTCCGTGCTACGGCTCAAAATTTGACTTTTTAAAATTCTAACGGTTAATCCGAACCATTCAACATGATTATAAAATGAATATGTACTTGCAACCTAAATTTTACATTTTTTCGAATTTTTTTACTATTTTTTTAGATAGGCTGTTTTTGGATGGTCCAGAATGTTCAGATCAAGTGATTTTCGAAAAAATACTTTCGAAAAAATACTTAATCAACCAGACCCAGTCTCTTTATAGTGTAATTTTAATCAATCTTGATTCTCCTCTCCACTACAATAATGGAATCGTTCGAAAAAATAAAAGACTTCGTAAGAAATAAAAAAAAAAAAAATTCTATGTTCGCTACAACCAGAGAGCGGAAAGAAAAAAAAAGATTAGAGAACAAAACACGACTAAAAGGACCTCCGCTCCGCTTAGTCCCTAGAAAGAACAACTTTCTCTGTCCGCTCCACTTGCTTCTCTACTCCGCCAGGAGCCAAGCTAGCTCCGCCCGCCCTCTTCATGCGTCAGAAAACCCTTCTCCTCATCTTTTGTTTTTTTTGGTAAGAGAAATTGAATTGATTAATTAAATAAATTTCTTATATAATTCATGTAGAGATTCCATGATTTCTCAATTTCATACATTTCTTGAATATAAATTGATTTTTTTTTTTTTCCAATTTGATCCTTAAATTGTTGCTTGAATATATGGTTTGATGTTTGAATTTCACACCTAGAAATATATGCACTTGTAGATCTGTTAAGGCCCAGGGTAGGCACACTAGCTCATGAGATTATACAGTAAAAAAATATTTTGCACCCGCACCCTTATTAGCATTTTGTGTCTACCTTTGACCAAAATTCTAGATTCGCCTCTGGGCGGACAGTCACGTCACGCGAATAGTCACATTACGCGAATGGTCACGTCACGTGTGGCCATAGCATGACTATATGGAACGTTACCATTTGTAATCTCCGTTTCTTCCAAAATTTTACTCAACAAAAACATTTATAACTCATCAACAAGGGAATTTTTCTAAACCCTAGCTACTCTCACTCCCATTATCTAGACGCAACCTCTATTTTTCCTGATTTTTTCCTGATTTTATCTCTTAAATCCCTTAATTCTTAGTCCAGGTAGTCTAAATTTCATTATGTATTATGATGTATGTAAATGAAAGTTGTTAAAAAAATTTAAAAAGAAAATTAAAAAATAACTTGTTGTTGTCCTTTTTATTTTCTAATGCAAATAATAAACTAAATAACACTAGTAAGTATTCAAATTCAAATATTATATGTAATTTTATCTCGAAGGAGTATAATGACAGGAAAATTTACTTTCTCGACAATAAAATTATAAAAATATGACCAAGAATCAAGTTTTGGTCTATTAACAAAGACAATACGCATCGTACGGGAGGTTGCAGGTTCAAAACCCGAATAAGATAATCTCTTGTAAATATTAAATAGTTTGGTGGTTTGACCTCCAATCTTTACTCAAACAGAATATATAAAAAAAATAATTGGCAAAACTAACACTGATGAATAAAAATATAATAAAAAAAATTAAATTATACTCATTTAATATTATGACGAGGGATCTAAAATCAAATGATTTGGTTACAAATCGTTCCTAATAAAATTAAATCTCCAATAGAATTTTTTTTTTAGAATTTGTATGCTTTGTTTATAATTACTCCTATAATTGGAGCTTGCATTTAAATAAATGGGGAATTTCATGTATACCCCCTCAAATTTTTTGAAATTACGTATCTTTCCCTCTAAATTTCATAATATCATATTCATCCTTCTAAATTAAAAAAACTCACAAATTTATCCATTTTATTGTCATTTCAGTTAAAACTCATTTAAATTTATACATTTTATTGTTGGTTTTCAAGGATGAATAGATCATTTATCCACGTTTAGCGCTTACAAAATGACATTTTAGGTATATACTTGTGTATGAGTCAGAGGTCGAGAAATGAACCATTTGTTATCGGAAACCGGCTAATTAGAAGACTGACATTTATCTAAACATGCTACATATTTTTTTATTTTCTAATAAAGGAGAAAATAGGTATTTTATAAATTAAATGAGTTTTAATAGAAGAGAAAAGCAATATCCATTATCATTTTCCACATCTCTCCTAGTTCGACTCAAATTAAGACCTCGTGTACGGATAGGGGTGCAAACGGATCGGATAGTGGTAAAACCATATCCGTATCCGTTTTTATTTTTCGAATACGGATACGGATCGGATGTTAATCAGATACGGATACTGATCGGATATTAAACGGATACGAATACGAATACGGATATAATTCAAATACATAATTCGGATATTATAAGAAAATTAACTTATTATTCAAAAAAATATTTTTCTCATTCTAAAAATGAATTTCGTTATATTTTTTAAATATTTATCTCTTTTACTTATTCTCCTTTTACATAAAAATATGCCCCTATGTTTGTTTTTCTTTAAATAACCTATCATCTCCAGTTTGATCTGATTTCTCTTTTCTGTTTAGAAGGATACTAGAATCACATTTATATTTAATTCATGACCATCATTACACTAATCAGATCATAACAACAATTTTCTTAATTATACTTTTATGCACTGAATGTATTAGTCTTGGCCCAGGACTCAAGTCTAGCCCTTGCATGTGATCAGATTAGAAAATGGAATTGAAATCTGCTTAAATCCATCATTCGTGAACAGTGTTCCTAAAATTTCTGAAATTCTGAATCCAGCCGTCCAACTTTTTCTATGCACGTATCTCGAAACAGTTGATTTTTCTGTGCACGCATCTAAAAACAGCTTGACGGTTGAATTCAAAAAAACAGACATTTCAGGAACACTGTTCACCGGTGGGAATTTCAGCAGATTCGTTTCCTAGAAAATGGTATCTTCTAAACTTTCTAAATAATACATGTAGCAAAATTAAGAACATGCCTTTTCTCAAAATACTATTACCTTATTTATGGTAACAGAATGTTCATTATCACAATGAAGGATCACTTCATTTTTTTTATTCAGACAATTAGTCGAGCACTTTTTGGAAAATTAATTTCTAACTTCACATCATCACATGCAGCACTAATTTCATCTTTCCAAATAACGTACAAAATGAATCATATTATGTCCAGACATCATAACCAAATTAAGTAATTGCATTTCTGTAATGAAAATGGGTTGTTAGCTAGCTAGGCCTGTCTTGATATATCAACAAACTCATCAAATGCTCAAAATGGGTTGTTGATATATCAACAAACTCATAACCAATTTTCAAAAAACCAACAAAATCAAATGCTCGATTGAAACTTCAATTCCATATATTTGTAAAAATGGGAACACGTAGCATTATAAGAAATCAATCACTTCAAGGTTTCAGGTTTACAACTTTCTTGTATTCTTCCTATTATATTGTTGTTTGTATTTTTGTGTCAAGATATTGACAGAGCAGTTTTTAATTCATGTGGCGTACGAGCCATACACTGTGTTATTTTGCCTCTATTGTCTATACGCAGCATGAAGTAAAAACTGCTACATCAATATATATATAAATTTTTTTTAAGTTTAGGTGGCTTGCGCCACTAACAATATATCGATGATAATAAAAATGGTTTATTTACAAGCCTAATTAAACTCAAGACAGAAATCTGAAATCTCGTAAGTTCCTAACTCAGCTCGCTCCGATTGATACTAGCAAGGTAGTATATACGCTTGCCGGCATTCGGTTGAACATGTACCTTTTCTATTCTATTAAACTCAAAATATTTTTTTCCAATAACACAAAAAAATATTTTAATTTTTCTTATAGCCGCAAAATATCCGACCTGAAAAATGTTGATCTGATTATTTGTCGCAGTCTTTCTAATAAATTCAATTATATAGTATTCCATCTATTTTAAAAAAAATATAAAAATATTTCAATACAAAACATAAATAAATCATAACATTTTCTATTTAACTTAAAAAAAATCCAAATCCGGAGAATAATTCTCCGGAAAGAGACCTTTGGATCCGGAGAATTATTTTCAGAAAGATACGCTGGATCCGAAAAATAAGGGATTGGGTTTTGTCCAAAGGGCTTTGGACAAAGCCTCATCCAAAGCCAATTAAACGTCCGATTTACATTGAGATTTGTGCAAATATATTTAAAACTTAATAAATTTAAATGGCTCATTGAATCTAAATGTTTATGTCAGACTTTAGATGAGACTTTGTCCAAAGCCGTTTGGACAAAACCCCCACCCTTCATTTTATACTTGAAGTTCATGAAGAAAAAAAAATTATACAGTATAGAGATAATATGATATATATATTTAACTGAATTTTACTATTTGATAGTGATTAGATAATATAGAGGGAGCAAGTTGCGTTTGCGTGTACAATTATTAGTCTTAATTATGGAGATTCTTGAACAGAAATTGAATAAGATATTAAAGAGCTTTTATAAATGTGACATAAATATGACTATTAAAGAGCTATTATAAATCACGCTATACAAAGTAAATAAGATATTCCTGCAACTCTGTTTCGCTGTTTGATTTTGATTGTACGGCCTAAAAAATAATTTTTATATTTTAACTTGTAGATTTTAAAACAAAAAATGTTGATGGTTATTTGATATTGATTGGAACGTTCATTAAAAACATAGATCATAGAATCTTTTAAAATATCATAAATAAATTAAGATATTGACTTGCAGGGCGGATTTAGGATTTTCGTCGTGGGGGGGATATCGAATCGGGTTTAAATACCTAATCGGGTTTAAATCCATTAACCAATTAGGTACTCGACAAAAAATAATACTTTAACTTATATTTTCCAATGCTTTGACTTGTAATTTCTGATGCTCTGACTTATAATTCTAATTACCAATCAAAATTCAACAGATTTATTTCAATTTTAACTCTAAATTTAACTCGAATTACAAATTAAACGTCCAGAGAGGGGCAAAAAAACTTCCAGGGAGAGCAAAGTCGGTCGGAACTAATAAATCTTCACTAAAATTCAAAATTCAGGGGGGGCAACTGCTCCTGAAACACTCCGGGTCCGCCTCTGTTGACTTGATACAACGCAAGGTTACAAAAAAAAAAAAAATATATATATATATATAGATATATATATATATGAAGAGTATGGCTAATGTGCTTCCTCTAGAACTTCGGCCTCGTGCTTCCGGAGGCATATTTTAGTGTTTGATGTTCAAACAACAAATTCAAACTGTTAGATGTTCAATCTATATCAAAATGTACTTGGAGACCAAATTTTACATTTTTTTGAATTTTTTTACTATTTATTAAGCCACTTTGAAAATTCCAGATCATATGGTCCAGACTGTTTTTACTGTTCACCCGGATCTGGAATTTTCAAAGTGGCTTAATAAATAGTAAGAAAATTTCAAAAAATGTAAAATTTGGTCTCCAAGTACATTTTAATATAGATTGAACATCTAACGGTTTGAATTTGTTGTTTGAACATCAAACACTAAAATATGCTCCCAGAAGCACGAGGCCGAAGTTCTAGAGGAAGCACATTAGCCATACTCTATATATGAATAATAAAAGTCGGCAAGCACCTTGTCCTTGTGACATGAACAACTAATATAATTGATTCATAAAAAAACTTGTTAGCTGTGCAGCACTTGTCAAGTTCGTTAATACAAGTACCAAAATAAGGTGAATTGAATGGCCGGACATGTACTTTGTACCGAAATAAGGTGAATTGAAATCAGGTCACGCTCGGCTCGATTAAGCGCCTTTTATTGAGAATTTACAATGTGATTTTCCCCCCGCTTTTACTTTTGTCACGCACAAGTTCAAACATTTTTGGTAAGCGAGCACCAACCGAAATTTTTATTAATATCCAAAAAACTTTCAAAATTTCAAAATTTGAACTCATTTTCAACTTATTTTCAAAATTGGTCCGATCCGGAAAATTATTTTCCGAAAAGACATAAAAAAACTTACCATAAGATATGAAAAGGCATTCCATTAGAAAGTTACTAGTATCGTGCCCGTGCGTTGCAACGGGAACAACGCACAGGAACATATTATAAGAGAAAAAAAAAATTTCATAAAAAAACGACATATTATAATAAAAAATATTAGACTAATTGACAAATAATATTTTTTAAATGACATCTACATGTAAATAACATTCTTTAAATGATATATTAAATAACATATTAAAAGCCACATTTTTTTTTATCTTATTGACATATTTTCATAAAAAAATCTCAAACAAATTAAATGACATATTAACACTACAGCAAATGGAGCTTCTGTGTCTGAAATCCGCCTCCCCTCTAAACGTAGCCCCCGAAAAGCCGGTTTTCTATTTCAACATGACGTGTCTGCAACAAAAATTTGAAATTAACTAACTATATCATAAAATAAAGTTTTAAGATTAAAAGTGCTTCTGCAATTGAATTTACTGTAATAAAAAAGAGAATTTTTTAGAACCTTATCTATGAGATTCATGGAATTGGTAGCTGTGGGGCACCTTTGTAAGAACATTTACATATAAGGATTTAATTTTGATTCATGAGGAATATATGCATGATGCATCTACAACACATTAGGAAAATACATGCATACCAACACACATGTTCAATATAGAAACTCTTCATTACAAAATTTTAGTGGTTGGAAACACTCTTAATAACAAAATTTTACCTTCAGGACAACTACACCACCAGAAAGTATTGTGAGCCTCTCTTGTAGTTTCTCCTTGTCATAATCAGATGTGCTCTGTTCAATGGCGCACCTCTCAGCTGTCAAAACAAAAAAAACAAAAAAAAATTATACACAAGTGTTATCGATGTGGTATCTCATGAAACAGGTGAAAGATAACATTTAATAGTAAGAAATACCAACCTGCTCACATCTTAATTTCCTCAATAGCTTTCTTGTCTCCAAATCCATCAAGAATGACAGTATTGTCTTTGGACACAGTGACCTGCAACATTCACAGACCCAGTTAAAATAAAATATATTATATCCAAAGTTGAGCATCTTTTCAAGTTTCATGCCGAGATCTTCTGATATTACCTGTAGCAGTATCATAAGAGTATACAAACCATTAGGAGTTGCACTACAAAATTAGCAAGGGCATGCGTCGGAAAGATGCTATGTTAATGATTGAGTTAGATAATAAAGTTTACTTCGCCACCGGTAAGAATCGCAAGGTCGTGCAAATAATGGAGATTGAGTTGGATAAAACTAATTCAATACCTTAATGCCAGCCCGAATCTTGTTGAGAATGAGAGTTGCTAGTGCATCACTTCCAACATCCTCAGCAATAATGAGTAGAGGCCTTTGTTTCTATATATAAGAAAGAATAAAATTAGATACCATGTTTGCCTATGCAGGAAGGTTAGGAATAATGGAGATTAAGATAAACAAAATTACCTTCTTGATAGAAAGGTTCAGGTCGGTTTAACACCTGCACAGCCTCTAGCAAACACGTCATGCTTTCATCCACTATCAAGAAGGAGATCGAGATCACTGAAATTTGGAGGAGAGATATATAGGTGAATAGAATATGAAGAGATCTTTTTGTGTGTTTTAGTACTAACAAGAAGAGATGGTACGGGCCAAAGGGCTTTTTTCTATATAATTTGCATAATTGGGTTTGTGTGGTTAATCAAGCATGGTGTAGAATTTTTAAGTGGGGGGGTGATATGCTTGAAATTTCATTCCCTTGTTTGTTTTTTGTAAGAGGAATGGAAGCTTTAATGAATTTACTGTAATGGACAATTCGTTTGTTGTGCATGACTTTTGACTGTGAACTCCAACAATGAAAAGTAATTAGTATAATTTTTTTTTCTTTTCATTGCATTGGGCAAATTTGCCTACCTAAGAATCACAGAACGTCGTCAGACAATTGACAGTTTCAGATGAAAAAAAAAAGAGAAAAAAGGTGAAGATTTTTAAGGCCTGTGAGGGTTCAAAGGACTGTTACTAAATAAGTGACCAAGAGTGGGAATTAAACTTATGGCCCATTTAATTATAGATTATGATACTAAGGTATAGTTTACCAAAATCTTTATCTATAAGGATTGGCTACACATTTACCAAATCATTAGAAGTTATCACTGGTTCTCCCAGTTTATTATTTCAAAACGAAAATTTCACTATGCTGAAGTATTTAAGTACACCATCAAGAATAACCACATAGTTGCAATTTATTAAAACGCATCAGGTACAATATGTAACCCAGCAATTAAATTGAAACCTTGCCTACAAAATTTACAATAATAAATAATATATTCAAAAATGATTACCTGCTTTGGAATTGGAACCTTTGCGGAACCACAGGAGGATAGTGTCTTCAGCAAGAACATCAAGATCATAAAGAGACCTGACAATTTCAGGGTAAAGCTTCATCAATTTGGCATCCTCGTAATATCAAATTCCAGCTCCAGCTTCCCACTCGTGCAAAATGCATTCAACAATTTTGCCCATGCTTTCACCTGATAATAGAGATGAACAGAAATTGAAGTCACATCTGTGTTTAAAATTTCTCAAATCCATATAGCCATATAGGGTCCGACCAAATCAAAGCCTGTAACTTTTCAATTATTATACAAAAATATAACTCAATAAAATGAATGGATAATAGCTAATAGCTAAACTGCATAAAATGACGGACAAAAAAGCAAACAAGACAGAGAACAAGAGAATGTATAACAAGTCCGAGGAGAGAGAGAACGGAGAGCAAGTCCGATCTGGGAGAGGAGCCAGTTAGAGGCGGAGGAGAGAGAGAACGGAGAGCAAGTCCGATCTGAAAGAAAAGACAAGAAAATGCGGCTAGGGTTTAAAAAAATGCGAAGAGAGAGACCCGGAGGCGTCGGGAAGAGCAAAATCGCTAGCCCAGAGTCTTTCCAATTTTAATACTATGTTATTTGCATGCAGTATGTGGCCATACGTGTAGCGAGTATATTTTAAAGTAAATTTAGACTTCTACGCATAAAAAAGATGTATTTAATAAAAAAAAGACAGATCATGTGATTGGAGAGCTGAGATTAAATCCGAAATTTCATCTTCGAATCGTAGCCGTTGGCGGATCAGGACATCCAACGTGCTTAATAATGGAATGGAGATATTTGTTCTGACTATTCGAGCTATATAATATTTTATATACTAAGAGTCTAAGACTTAAAAATAGTTTATTTAAACCTTTTTATTTCAAAAATGTTATAGACTTAAGATGTCTAGTCAATACCTACAAATTAATATTTGAGCAAGAAACACTATGCAAAGGCATTTTCTTCTCGAATGCCTAATCAATAACAAACAAAAAAAATGAAACTACAATATAGGTCCATATGTCAATGGTTCTCAATAAAACTTAAACTTGGCCTACAAAATACTTGGGATTCGGACTCCGTTAAAGGCCAGCCCAAAGTAGAATAAAATAAGGCATTTAATATGATCACGGCTCAAAAGGCAATTCGGAGCTCGGACCCCTTCGCGTGGCCAGCCCGAGACCATAAGCAGCTCGGAGCTCGGACTGCCTCGCGGGACCAGCCCGAGACCAGACAGAACAAGGCCCACAGACCAGCTGCCTGCCGGCCTGGCAAGAACCAAGCTGGGTTTCACTCCATCCATCTGGAACAATCCAGCCCGTGAAGTCAAGTTGGGCCCTTACTCATGAAGCCCAGTCCAACTTCGACTTCGCGTCACCGCTAATTATGCGAGCATTACTGCTCCTATGCGAACCCCCTAACCGTTTTGACAAGACGTCTCAACGGTCCGGCCCCCCTATTTAAGGCGGAGAATTCCCGGTAACAGGTGTGGCATTTTTCGTAATACATGGTATTGTAGATATTATAGCACAAATACCCTCAAACCTTCCTCGTTCTTCTAAAACTCGGTCCGTCAACCAAAGACGGGACGAGCCCATTTCCTATCTCTTTATCTCTATTCCCATACGGCCCGCTCCCCAGGGACCAGACGTATCAACCACCGTGGGGCCTCCAGCTTCAACTGAACAAGATGGTCTCGATAGGCAAACAAGCCGAAGTGGGGGACATCGTTCCTGAGGAAGCCACTCGGCAGGTCGAGCGACCTTCTCGGCGAACCGAGAGCACCCAACATTTAACCAACTCATCCTCGGGTCTGAAATCCAGCGTAATCTCGAAGGAACTTTCTCTTGGGAATCCGAGTGCGGATGCGGCAAGTCTCCCCGATAGGCCGGCTCAGAAAACTTGGTCCTATCGTCGCACCAACCGGTCCCTTGGGCATGCCGCATGGAGGGACAACAAGTTCTCAACTAGTGCCAGGCCCAGGATCTCACAAGAAAGTCGTTAAACAAACCCGATCGTAAGACCAACCGACGTGACTGTCGTAACTGCTCAAGTTACTGGACCAGTCGGGTCAACCCCCTTAACTGCCCAAAACCAGATGGTCTACTCTCAATACCACACCCGTATGTTCCACAATACGTGTATCCGCTGCCTTACAATTATCTCCAATATGCTAATTACGCTAAATTGCACTAAATTACGCTTAATTATGCTAATTATGGTAAACAATGCTAAATTATGCTAAATTATGCTAAAATATGCTAATTAAACTAAATTACGCTTACTTACGCTACATTAATCTAAATTTAGCTAATTACTCTAAATTTAGCTAATTACTCTAAATTATACTAAATTAAATTGTTAAAACTAACTAAAAGGAATTAACACTAATTACAACTAAATTATACTAATTTTCGTACATTACTAACAAATCCTAACATTTTACAACCATTTTGCACTAAAAATGAATTTTAAAAAAATTAGAAGGACTTACTTGCAAATCTGGAAAGAGGAGGAGAAATTTGGGAGAAAGAGATAAAGTGAGGAGAGATAGTGTGAAATTTGATAGAATGAATTTTGAGAAAAACGTCTCACCTTCCACACATGTATATAAATGTCAAAACCAGTCATTTAATGGCCGGTTGAGAAAAAATAGAAACCGGCTATTAAATGGCCGGTTTGAGCATTTTTAAAAAAATCCACCTAACGTGAATATATTATTAATTTGTAATTAACTTTGGATATTAATAAAAATTAATGGTACTGAAAGTTACATCTTAGATTAAAAGTCCTTTTATTTAGTCCTGATCCAATAAAAGTTTATATATCATTCCGAGGTATATCTAAATCATAAACTAGACACTAGGAGTATCTACAACAATGATTTCTTTTAAATTGCTAATTTGATGTGTTAATTGCTAATATAATTGCTGAGATATACCACAGTTTTTAAATTAGCAAGTTTGCTTTAAAAGCAACTCTAATTAAATTTCTGAGATTGAGTGATTTAGAAATTATGAATTCCTTAATTACTAAACTCAGTGACGTGATCAAAATTAATTGCTAAACATTTGTTGGAATGGAGATGCTCTAAGACTGTCTTTTGTAACGAAACGTATATATCAATTAAAAAGAAGATGAGGCAGAGAGAACAGATAAAAAAGTCACCTCTTCTACACCCTAATTTAGATGAGAATCGATGAGAAAAAACACTGAAATCATACAACAATTTTACATTCGTTCTCCTGTTCTTCCTTCTGCTCCCCTTCCGATTTATTGTCAGATCGGTCTGCCCTTCGCTACCTTTCCTTTCCCTCACGTCACCACTTGTAAAGCATACTCTAAGACGGACATGTTCTTTCAGACATTTCAATTTATCTCATAGATAGATTCTTCAGTAACATACAATTTTGAAGTTCATAATCAATTTTCCCAATGCCATCCATTGTAGCGGAGTACACTTGAAAGAATTAGTCTGAAGTCCAGATTGTATTCTAGCAAGCCAAGCTACCGTTGAAAGTGGAAACTCAGTACAGGGAAAATGATAAGATCCAAAGAACTTGTCAAATTCTCCACTAAGACTAGATCCAAAGAACTTGTCAAATTCTCCACTAAGACTACATAATAACATAATTTTGGTAATAACAACAATTTTCTTTTAAACACCATTGAATTCAAAACAAAAAATTTCAGGCTAGAGACATCATATTTCCCGAACCAATATATGTGACAGCAGAATAATAAAATAATTCACAGAGACAATTTACTTTATTAGGAGTAATATAAACCCTCCCAACTGAAGAGTTTCAATAACTAAACAATATAAAAAACTTGATTTAAGCCAAAGCTATACTTTACCAGGCTATCTAAAAAGGGGAAAGACAAAAACCAACCCCATTTAGTCTAAAGGAGTAAATACTACAATCTTACTCTCCACCAACACCACTATCTGGTTATTTCATATAAAATATCAGTAAAACATAGTATGCTATATATCTATTAATACTACAATTGAACCTAAACTACTTAATGGTACGACTAGAAAGGCTATTTTCTCCTGTTATCTCACTATCTAAAAGGGGGGAGCTATTTGCATGAGATTTAACTTTCAAGGGGCCATTATATAGAAGTTCAGCCTCAGGCGAAGGTGCATTGCGAGGGGCATCCATGAGTAAGTCATGGTCGGAACTATCTTCATAGTGCAAAGGGACTGGAATTAAGCAAGAAACCCCCTCCTTTTCGGTACATTGAGGTGCCCCAGCTGTAAATTTATGGCCTTTGTCATGAGATGGAAGGTTTGTGGGCCCCAATTTGCGAGCTTTACTAGGGCATCTCATGTCTCCTTTGACCTCTGAATCACACAAAATATGTTCATGAACAGAAAGGAAAAGATATAGGATAGGGATATGGCACGCACCTATAATAGCTACGATCATATCATATCCGTATGTACTATAAAAAATTTAGCATAGTCGACAAATTGGAATACTTTGTTTTACTGACTACAACTAATGGGGTATTGATTTGGGACCGAAATCCTCAGAAAGAACAAATACCAAACCTGAAAAGCTGTCACGAGGCCTCTTAATTGATGCCTGACTAGCAAGCCCACTCATCAGTTCCTTACCTTTTGTCTGGTTCCGACGTTTATTCTAGTAAAAGGAAAAAAAAAGACAATAGCTCATTAGAGGTTACATTTCTAGGAATTTTTTTTAATAAAACCGGTCAAAGCTTAGCATGAGATGTACTTTATCATTCAGAACATACTAAATTCGTGTCAACTCTGAACATCTTTTATGCATCTTAAAAAAATAACATTACTGAAAGAAACAGATCCATGCATTCCTGGTACTATGCACCTGGTATGACCTGGTACCAATTGAAATTAGAACATACCTTGATTTGCTCATAGCACTCCACCCATTTAGACTTGGTGAAGTTACCAAACACAAGACTTTTCAAAATTCTACATTCCTCTCCAGTTGCTCCAGAAACGGAAAGACTCAGTACACCTTCACTTAGAATTGTCTTGAATTGGGATACAGCATCCGTAAAAGGCTTGCTTTTAAACATTTTCTCTACACTGCAAATATCCAAAAATAGATACAGCATTAGATTGCACACATGCAATAGGAAGTGAGTTAAGATAACACAACTTGTAGTTTTAAAAGTTTGAGCTGGTAGAGTAGGCAGTTAATTTATATATTCTTGACAATCCCACTAATGAATAGGCAAGATAATTCATGGAAAATATAATTTTATTAACAGAGGCATGGTAGGATTAGTACTTCGGTCATTGGCTCTGATACCATGAGAATATTTGCTTTAAAAACTAGGTGACCGATCATTTGCCTACTGGTGAAAAAAGGTCATACTGGACACATTATGATGTTCTATCCAGCCTTAAGATTAAACAGTACCAAACTACCAATACCAATCCAAATGGTAAAGAGGCAAAGTATAAAACATAGTAATTTCTTGCAATAAATGACACACCTTTCAGGGGCATTATTGGTATCCACTGAAGGGAGGTACTTCAGTAGTTGCTGCTGCTCCGCACGCGTTAACATTTTCATGAAGCTGTCATAGTTTATTATGTCCTAAACAAGGAAACATAATTGAATAAGTGCTTGCAACATCAAAATTAAATGTGAAACGGCATCTAAGTAGATGAAACAATAATCAAATTCACTTTGAAAACTTACTAGTAGGTCTATTGATACCAAAGGCGACGTCCTGTCTCTCATATCCGATTTTTCATTACCAGTGTTCTCCCTAACAGATTTAAATTAGAGAAAGGATGATATATCTTTGAAAAGACATAAAAGAAAAGTTTACAAGACATGAAATATTTGGAACTTCAATTTTGGCCGTGAACTATTATGTCATAGTGGAACTATTACTACCCAAAACTCATACCTCTTCAGACTGTCTGGACGAACAATGGAATCGGAGAAAGAGCTAGTAACTGTTGGTGCAGCGCATTTACTATTTACCAGGACTGAGCTCGCCTCCGACTCTTCTTCCACGGTTTCTGAATTGAAATTCGAATTAAAGTTTCTAATTAAAACACTCCCATAGCCTGTCTCCAAAGAATTGAACTCTGGATAGAGGAGATCATCATCAGAAGGCGAGTGTGACAAGCATTCCTCGTCCATTATTGAGTGAAGATCTTGTGTCAGCTTTTCAACAGGAGACTGCTTTGTTGGGCGAGTCACATATGTTCGTTTTTTTGACGGGACGATTGAAACCCATGAATCAGATTGCACTGAACCTGAAGCTAAACAAAACAAAAATTAACACTGATGTTGATCTCACAATTTAATAATGGAATAATGCATATTATCTCCATCTACAATTCAAGAATTGCATTTCATTACCTATACAAGTTTTTGAACTTTTTAGAGTTTAAAAATGCGCTCTAATACACCACTTTTAGTGAAGAAATTTTGACTATTCGATAGACCAAGGATAATTTTGGAAAACTTAAATACAATAAATTACATTGTTATGGTAACAAATCTTATAAATAGAATGAGAATAAAATATTGTGGGAGATGTATTATTAGTTAATTACAATAATATCCTTGTCAGTAAACTTTGCCATCAAATAATAGCAATTGATCAAATCAACAATGGTCGTCCATATAATTTTTGGTGTACTAGAGACTCACCCTAGAGTTTATGTGCTTATGTTTGTGAGACGGGGTGTTGTATCTTTTGATAACTTAAGTCCTCGTTAGCTAAACTAATCTTAAATGATGGAAATTGTACAAGTGAGAAATTGGACTTATGTGAAGCTTAAGACCTAATTGCTTGTTAAATAAGGCATAAGACTACAAAATAAGGAAGCACTACCCTACTATATTGCACAAGTTATATTTT
Source organism: Carex littledalei (assembly GCA_011114355.1). NCBI lineage: Eukaryota > Viridiplantae > Streptophyta > Magnoliopsida > Poales > Cyperaceae > Carex > Carex littledalei. The sequence goes on along the minus strand of CM022086.1, from coordinate 14,004,348 downwards.
AACAAAGTTAAAACTCACCAGTCAAATCATTTGTGCGAGTTACCACACAGCTTTCCGAGGAAATAGCTGACCCAGAACCAGAACAAGACCGGCTGCTCATGTCACCTTCTAGAACCATCCGGGTGCTCCCATGACTACTCAGTTCCTCCTTCGGCAGTGTTTTCTTATCCTCAACATATTTGAACGATACATTTTTTATTTTTATAGGAAGTTTTGGTTTAGGTTTGACTTCAACTTCTTCAAATTCACGGGAACGGGTTGGCGTGTAATTTACTAAAGTGCCTTTTGTACGCCACCTGGACCCGCATGCATTGCACAATACCGGCTTGTCTGGTGGCCCATTCCGCCAGAGAGGTGTACCTGTTTGCACATTGCAGTTGGTTTTTAGTTTTCCTTTTTTTACTATTTGTTTTGGAACTAGGAAAATGCATTTGATGATTACTATACAGCCTAAATTTAAGTTAAACCAGTCATTATTGACAACTGAAGTACCCAATTTTGGGGGCCAGTGTCATGCAATGAAAATCAGTTAAACAGTAAGCAGGCCTCAAAAATTGGTGGCAGGTGTGGAATAAGACTCAACCAAAATTCAACTGATACATAACCAGCAATGTACTGAAACTGTTGCTATTCCCTTCGTCGCATGGTAGTTAAAACAGAGATTTTTCATTTCAATTACACCATGAGCCACCGAGGCATTGCCTTATTTAGAACTAATTCAAGGGAATTTGATTTTTTGTAACCAGTTCCTCAAAATAAGAGTAACAATAATCATGATATATTTAGATTGGACAAAATTAGAAGCATGCCTAGGATTTACAGAATTTTTTACAAGGTGTAATAATAGTATTAAGTATCATTTCATTTCATCACAAAATCATGCAGTGTATATAAAGGATTAATATAACAACAGAAATTGTGCAAAATTGTAATTTTGTACTTTAAACAGGATATGAACTATGAACCTGAAAATTAAATAAATTTTATAGAAATTTCAAGTTTACTTAACATGCACCAAGCACAGGGTAGAACAACCTAACAAATCAATATACACCAAACAAGGAGCGTTCAGTATTGAATAGGTACCAAAACAATTTTTCAACTGATAAGCCACAGAACCACCTAAAATTACAACAAATGAAAAAAAAATTAAAAAAATAAAAATAAAATAATTATCAAAAATTAGGAGCTCACTTGTAACTCCACAATGACAGCAAGGCCCTTGTTTTCCCATTTCGCTAGCCCCTCTTCGCCTTTTTCTTAAATCTTCCAAAAAGAAAATCTCTATTACAGAGTTAGAAAATTTTAAAACTTTGGTGCTTGGATTAATTTCAGTAAAATTCAATAGAAAGTGCTGCCTATTTTGCTTTTGTCTCTTTGGTTCTTTGGAAAAAGGAGTAAAAGAAGTTTCTTTCTATTTTTCTCTTGGCGAAATTTAATGTTCTCAGACGAGGGAATTAAAGTAAAAATGGGGAGAGAGGGGGAGAGAGAGAGAGAGAGAGAGAGAGAGGTGGAATCAATACAAAATGCAATAGAAGAAAAGAGGGTGAGAGAAGAAAGCAATTGGAGGTATCAAAAATTTAATGGTGGGGGAAAGAGAAAGGAGAGGAGGTGAATTGAATAGGTGGAGAAGGCTTTTCTCCCTTCCCCTTTTCTTTTCTTTTCTTTAATTTTGTATTGTTTGGTTGCATGACCTGATGACCCCTCTCTCTCTCTCTCTCTCTCTCTCTCTCTCTCTCCTCTCTGCTGATGTGTGTTTGTGCTTAGTAAAAGAAGTGAATGACAAATTATTATTTTTTTTGTACTAAATCAATAATACTTAGTAAATCGACGCGACTTAACTTTATCTTCACATGATGCTCATAGATTTAGTGTTTATAATATGCCAAGAACAAATCATGGTTGTACATGTAAAATTGATTGGATAGACTTCAAACGACTAAATCTAAACTGTTCAAACCGATTTACTTTATGAGTGATGCGTTTACATATAAAAAAATTATATTTTCTAATTATTTTAGTATCAAATCAAGCGGTCAAAAATATTGAAAAATGAATGCATTAAAATTAACTTAAAACTTACACACTTGACCGCTTGACTTGATACTAAATAAATTCAAAAAAATTATAAATTTTGGATGTAAACGCACAACTACTGGAATAGATAGGTTTGAACGGTTTGAATTCACCGTTTGAAGTCAATTCGGTAGATTTTGGAATTGGTGTTATACAGACTGAAATGACACTGATGTCATACTAGCCGGACTCCAAAGTAATGGTGGGAAAGTTGTATGTATATCTAATTCTAAATTCAAGCAAAAAAATAAAATAAAAAACAGATTGAGTACAATAATTATTTTTTTGATGTGGTAACAAAAACTAATATTTTAAAATACTAAATAATTGAGTGGCCGAACTTCAATCTTTACTTAAAAAAATAATAATAAAGGTTGAATATGTGGGATTGGTTATGTCAGATATTTTTTTTGTTTTTTAAGTTGTAACCGGTTACGAACTTGAGATTTTATCTTTGAGTAGATCATGCTCAAATTTGAATTTGAGGAAAATGTTTGACTATTTAAATTTTAAACACAAAAAGAAATCCAAAATTTTCAATTTCATGATCCTTGTTTAAAAAAATATGTTATTAATGGGCACATCTTGTCACATTACGTACTGGGGTTTAAATCCTATGGGAATTAAATGAGATTTAGGGCCTGTTCGGCGTGGTACTGTGCGCGTGGGAAAAAAAAAATTCACTCTAATTGAATTTCTTTTTCCCCACACGCACAGTAAACTTCAGTTCAAAAATTTTCTATTCCCAAACTCATTCCCGTTCCCTTCTTGGTGCCAAACAGGCCCTTAAGTTATATTCGGTAAATCACAATTCTATGGGAATTAAATGAGATTGAGCTAAATTTTTCATATTTTTTCTTCAAATCCTATTCGGATGGTCCATTTTTTCTCTGCTCTTTCTCTTTCTCCTGTCACACAACAAAGCGACTTCTATACATAAGGATCCGGACTTAACTTAATTTTCCATTATGGGACTAACTACATGATTTTCATTGGGATAATTTTTTTTTTTACAAATTTAAATAGGTGAGATTCCATTTTTTTTATTTCTCGACTCAATTTGATTTCCATATCCATATTCCATATAATTTTGCCTTATTTTAAGTAGTTGAAAATTTTGAATAGAAATACATGTTTTTAGAATAAATTAAGATTTTTCATAAATAATCTCACAATACAACCAAATATTGCTTCAGCGCGTTTTCATAATTAATCTTGTGCGTACTTGTATCCATGAGTTTCTACTTTTGAAAAATATGAGTTTTCATCCCGTCAAATCTGTGTTGGGGAATCATAAATGTCAAATAGTTACACCTTATCTAGAGATCAAACAATTACATCTTATCTAGAAATCAAACATTTACATTCCGGGAAAGAAAAAATAGTTCCCCACCTTAACCTATGGACCTTCATATGCCAAAGCCGACTCATAAAAATATAATCATAAGTGCGGAATACAATACGTGATTCCATAACGTTTGCCATGGAATCCTCAAGTGCGAAGAGTCATCCCCGTGTGCACGAGGCAAGTCTTCAATGGCAAGAAGCTCTTCTCGCATGTATGCCGTATGGTCGTGAATCAAGTCTTCCAAGACAGCAAGACACGCCTTTGAGAAATTCCTTCCAAGTTTCCTAATAGATTTCTCCTCTCTAATATTTGATGGTGGAAGAAGAAGAGAAAAGACTCAGATTTAGTCTAAAATAACTGTTGTTCAAAAAATTGAGTTGTGTCATATCTTGTGCCTTGGGGACCCATCCTTATATGGGTGCAAAATTGCCTCTCTAAAAAAAATGCAGTTTTCTGAATTGCAAATCTCATAATAAGTCCATCAATAATTTGATCATTGCCTAAATTGTTCTACACATTTATGGACCACACCCCATTAAAAATACATAGATTGTATAATATCTTAATTTCATATTAGATCACTTAATTGTGATAATTATATATGACAATATACAATCCATAATTATATTACATATATGCTCAACGTTGGATTATGATCCAACAATCTCATCATGTGTAATCTCGTGACAAACGAACATGTTTTTAGTGAATTTTACACCTCTATTGAATATTTTGGATTTTCATCCCGGCAAATTTCATCTCGTGTAATTTTATGACAAACAAACAAGTCTTTAGTGAATTTTACACCTCCATTAGATATTTTGTCTTCTATTCGGACAACATTTTTTTCCCATCCCTCAATTGAATTTATTTCCCAACAAAATTCTGCAATTCATTGTAGGTCAAAACGCCAGGAAAAAAAGCATCAAGTCTGACCAAAAATTTTTATCCCACGAACTAAACATCATTTCTCTTTTTTTTTTTACGAAGTGTCATTAATTAAATGAGATAAAAACATATTATTATGAGACAGAAACATAAATAATTATATATTCTTTTACTTTCATAAATTCCATCATTTTCCTTCATAAAAAAATTTCATCACTTTCCTTAATAAAAAATTTCATCATTTTAACAATTTTATGAACTTTATTTTTTTTAATTTTGACTCTAATAAATTAAATGTTAATATAAAAAATAAATTTGAGTAGACACATATTTTCAAAAAGAATTCTAATTTTCCACAACAATTCTTACGATACTGACGATCATTTATTTCAACATGTTTACATAAATTATGTGCGTATGAGCTTATGTAAATTAATTTGTGGGTTTCCGAAACCCGTGAATTCTCATTCCGCATAATTTCGTGACAACCGAATGAGTCCTAACTACCATAAGTGTTGTGCTAAAATATGTGCAAACAAGACATGTCACATCTAATTAAATATAGGTCAAAAACACATTTCAAACGACACTCGATCGTGTCTGTGCATGTGTTGACATGGCACGATACTCTTAATATGGATACATCACGTCACATGAGGACCTATGATTAAGTGAGAGAATTGAGTTGCAAATCATAATTTTGTATGTAGAAAATCTTGAGGCAACCATCTCTAAAAACTTAAAATTGATTATGCAAAATGTGATGTGAGGTGACTAATCTATGACTTGCTTACGTGACATAATTTTAAAAAAAAATTGACGTAATGTGATGTGACTAAAATAATAGAGCACACGTGACCAAACTATCACAACTGTGTTTTTTGTTTTAAATTCAAATCCGATCAAAGATCTTACAAATATAACTACGGATGTCTATCATGGTGTGATGTGACTTTTCCATACCATGACATGTCCGTACGTCTAAACACAACCATGTATCATGTTGAGGTCGGTCTGTGTGAGATAATGTGCCGTGTCATTTCTGATCAAGAATAATCACCTCATTATGAAAAGACATGTCGTGCAACAACAAACCCAGCCAAACGGTGACCTTTCTCTTCTACCTTCAAGCCCGCAGGAGGGGCCGGTATCGTCCCTTAACTTGCACCATTAGTAGCAGTGTTGTAAAAAACGGTTGTTTAGGCCGATTAATCGGCCAATTAATCGTTGGTGGTGACCAAACCGTTACGGATTTTTTCGACTAATCAGTCGAATATTCCCGATTATGACCGATTATTCTCTAATATTTCTGAATATTTCCGATTAGTCACTTGGCGGTACCTTGTCCATCCAACGAGCGCATACCGTTATTTACAACAATGATGAGTAGTACAGGGAATCAAACCGTTTCCCAGATTTAACCCAAAGTAATTTTTTTGGAAGTTGTTAATTTAGTACTCAAATTACAATAACTTGCACCATTAGTAGTAAGAATCACTCTACATGGGAAAATTCATTTCAACCCCAAACAAAAGCATATATACTCTCCAAAATATCTGTGTCAATTATTGCAGCAGTCCCTCTCACTATATATCTTTTATTTTATTTTTTCCAAATTTTCAGATGCAAAATTTATTTTATCTTACTATTTTCATTGTAGTGAAAAAAGAGTCCGGTATACATAATTTTTGAAGGTATATCTGTTGGATGAAATTTAAAGTAAAATCCCAGAATTATTGAGGCATTTAAGCCTTGGATATCGTTTGGAATAATTTTCAATTGCAAGAACCGAGGAAAAAAGGGCAAAAGGATTAGATTCCAAGAATCAAAATAAGTGGAAAATTATATAAAATTGCATTTTTGGAGGCTTAAACCGAGGTTAAATAAATAGGCAAAAATAGATTTGAATCAGTGACACCAACAATTATGAAAAATCATCTTAAATTTCGTGTGCTAAAACATTGCAAAATTTCATTTGGAGACCTAAATTAAAACGAGGTCAAATAAATTGGAAAAATAAGTTGGAAACAGCAAAATTATGGAAAATTAAGAGAATTGACCGGGACAAGTATTGCTGATGCATGCATTTATTTGCTTATTAAAGGAAAATTATTCTATCTTAATTAGACAAAAATATGAGTGCATTTAAAATTTTCAAAACAACAATGATTTGATTGAAATGGATTAAAAGTTCATTGACTTGAGAGGCAGAAGGAAGCTTTCTACCTTTATTTTGAAGTTCTATTATTGGAACGGTCACATGGAGAATTGGAGATCCAATTCATTGTTTCTCTATAATTTTAAATTTTTTATTCATGTTTATTGAAAATAATTAAATTTTCTTTCTTTTCTTTTAATTTTTTATATTATTCTTTAAAATTTTACTTTATAGTTGTGGTAACTTAGGTTCAAATTCTATTTACCACATATTATATGTTACGTTTTAGCTCCTTCAATCTAAATTTTCTAGCTCCGTACAGCAATTTTGTAACACCCCAGTAATATATATTATTTCGTTATTTTAGACTTAATTATAATATTATAAATTGAAAGGTTTTATTATAAAATTGCAAAACTTAAAAAAAATAATAAGATGCCAACGTGGCACTAAGGCCACGCGGCCTATGTATATTTTGACATCTTGTATATGTCTCTTTATAAAGGGTCATTGTCTCTCTTTAATTGATTAGAATAAAAAAAATTATGACTGAAAATCAAAGTGTAAAACCGAAGAAAAAGAAAATGAGAAGAAATATTTTGAAAAAAAAAATCTGATATCGATATCATTTAATTGCATATCCGATTGGAATTCCGACTACGTCGCATTGATTCTGAATAGTCGTTGCAACTTGATTGAATTTCTGAATTGATCGTTATCAGGTAATCAGACTTCTCTATAATCTGTGTTTTTAATTTGTATGGTTGATTGGGTACTGATTTGGGTAATCGGATTATGATGGTATATTTAACCGGAATATGGGGTCTGGAGATTGAAATTGTTTTTAATGGACTGAAATACTGGGAATCGCCTGTTTCAGGGATTCCAACTAGAATGGAACTGTTGTTATTGAAAACCTAGAGCTAATTGATATCGCCGGTTAAATATGCATACATAATTTGATATTTAACTGTGTGGATTAATCCAATCCTATTGAATGATTGTTTATTGTTATTAAACCAAATATAAAGAAGTTGCATCGTTAAATAACTGGTTACTCGGCTTTGTAGCTGACTCTGTATTATTTCTGTTTCTTTCTGTTGTGGCGTAGGTTGACAGGACGGCGGATGGATGCGAGGATGTCGTTCTGTCGCGTCGCGTGCCCGGCCCGGCCGCCAGGGCATGACAAAATGGTATCAGAGCATTCGTTCCTCGGACTATGTTTGAGTCCAAGTTTCAATTGTATCAGTATTATGTTAAAATTGAATTGAATTGAATTGAATCCTGATATATCTGAAAATAGTTTAACAAGTATCTTGACTTACATCTGTCTGAATCCAAATTGAAATTTGACGTTCTGAATAATTGATTTTTATAAATTGTTATCGATACTATATCTGTGTTCCGGTCCATTTTGAATAAGTCTGACAAATTTTCTGACTTATCTGAATATACATTTTGAAAGATTGATTTCTGAAATTTTGACTGTCTCGTATATTTGAAAATTTGACTGATTATCGATTTTGTAATATCTGTCATTTGTGGTACTGTTTGATTATCATATGGTTTATTTCTGATATAATTTTATATAATCGTTTAAATTAAACGTAACTAAATGTATAAATATTGTGTAAATTAAATTGATTCAAGTTTATTATCATCTTCGATTAATTTGTTTGATAAATCTGAATTGAATGTGTTTGATCAGTTATGTTTGATTTATTACCATTTGTTTGAATTTTGGGGACAAAATTATTTTGAGGAGAGAAATTTGTAACACCCCTGTAATATATATTCTTTCGTTATTTTAGACTTAATTATAATATTATAAATTGAAAGGTTTTAATTATTAAATTGCAAAACTTAAAAAAAATAATAAGATGCCAACGTGGCACTAAGGCCACGCGGCCTATGTATATTTTGACATCTTGAATTTTTACCACCTTTAAAATTTTTCTTTATAGGGTCATTGTCTCTCTTTAATTGATTAGAATAAAAAAAATTATGACTGAAAATCAAAGTGTAAAACCGAAGAAAAAGAGAGAAGAAAAAGAAAATGAGAAGAATTTTTTTATTTTTATTTTTTATATCGATATCATTTAATTGCATTTCCGATTAGAATTCTGACTACGTCGCATTGATTATGAATAGTCGTTGGAACTTGATTGGATTTCTGAATTGATCGCTATCAGGTAATCAGACTTCTCTATAATCTGTGTTTTTGATTTGTATGGTTGATTGGGTACTGATTTGGGTAATCGGATTATGATGGTATATTTAACCGGAATATGGGGTCTGGAGATTGAAATTGTTTTTAATGGACTGAATACTGGGAATCGCCTGTTTCAGGGATTCCAACTAGAATGGAACTGTTGTTATTGAAAACCTAGACCCAATTGATATCGCCGGTTAAATATGCATACATAATTTGATATTTAACTGTGTGGATTAATCCAATCCTATTGAATGATTGTTTATTGTTATTAAACCAAATATAAAGAAGTTGCATCGTTAAATAACTGGTTACTCGGCTTTGTAGCTGACTCTGTATTATTTCTGTTTCTTTCTGTTGTGGCGTAGGTTAACAGGACGGCGGATGGGTGCGAGGATGTCGTTCTGTCGCGTCGCGTGCCCGGCCCGGCCGCCGGAGCGTGACAAATTTGCTGAGGGAATTCAGGATGATATTATAGGAGGGATAGGGAGCAAAAATTGGTTTATTTTGTTTTAGTTCTTATATCTGCAATGTGTTATTTTTATCTTCTTTAATTTTTATCCCCTCCGTGCGTATGATTTGTATTTGATAGGTTTAGTACTTAATAAATGATGCTGAACTAAACAAAATAATATAAATAAATAAATGATGCCAATTGAACAGCTTTTTGAAGCAGAAGAAAGACCCGAAATATTTTTAGTTACCACAGTAAAAAATAGAAATTAAATGATTACCATCCGGTTCAAGCTATTTTTAATCCTACTACCCACGTGGATCCAGTTCGCGCATCAAATTGGGTTGGTGCACAGACTAGGTTGGCGCACCAAAATTGATGCAAAATTAGTGCTCAAATGGGGTGAAACACACCGAAGAGCAGAAAAATTTTCGGAACAGTTGGTGCTCTAACCCAGTCCGCACACCAACCCATTTTGGTGCGTGAACTGAGTCCGCGTGAGTGGTAGGATTGAAAAAATCTCAACAAGATTGGTATTCATTTAATTTTGATTTTATGGTGTGCTTACTTTAAAAATTTCGGAAGAAAGACTTGGTTCCACCCAAACAAAAAGAAAAATAACAACCTTGTTGTAGTTGATGGGTTGGCTGCATGAGCACGAGAGCACTTTTCATCAAAAGCTCTTTTGTACGCGCTTCTCAAACGCCTAAATTATTACTGCCTTGTACCCGGTTAACCCCGGATATATTCTAAAGGTTGAGTATACATTTATATATATATGACGTGCTTGGCTACTATGCTTATATAAGCATATGCCTCCATATGCTTAAATGAGTATTTTTGCGTTTCCAATGTTCAAATGGTCGATCCGACCGTTCATCTTGTTCTCCATATTAATATGTGCTTGGAGACTAAATTTTACATTTTTCTGAATTTTTTTACTATTTATTAAGCCACTTTGAAAGTTTCTGATCTGGTGGTCCAGAATTTTGGAAACACTGTTTTTACTGTTCACCCAGATCAGCAATTTTCAAAGTGGCTTAATAAATAGTAAAAAAATTCAGAAAAATGTAAAATTTAGTCTCCAAGCACATATTAATATGGAGAACAAGATGAACGGCCGGATCGACCATTTGAACATTGGAAACGCAAAAATGAGTTATAAGCATATGGGGGCATATGCTTATATAAGCATAGTAGCCAGCCTCTATATATGACTATATAATTAATCTGGTGATTTTGACCATATTTTTAAAATAAAAAATAAAAATATATCGTTGACCTTGTAGATTGGTTGTATTATTTGTCAATTCATTATAATTAATTTTAAGTCGTTTGATGAGTAGTAAAACGGATATCAAATTTATTTCATTTTTATGTGCCTTATCTATAAATGTTATAGATTGACTTCTAAATATCCAATTTAAAAACAGATATTATTTTTAATCTTTATTAACACTTAAAATTATCAAACTAATTCATTGTCAGTAAATTATTACCTATTCAGAAACAAGATATCTAAAATGATCAAATTAGTAACTTTTTTTGTTTAATTATTTAGAAACATTTATTGTGTAGAAGTTATATAGGTCAATGCAATTGAATAATAATAAACACAAGACAAGGCACACAAATTCATTATCTTTACCACTAGATCAATGATCAGTTTTCATCTATTTTTAAGTTTTAAAGTTCCTTTCCACCTAGTTACCAGTTTGGCACTAAATTAATTTTCATAAACACGATTAATATTCATCAAATAATTCTTTCTGCTTCAGTACTTAAATAGCAAAACATCTTTTACCAAAGCAAATCTTGGTCGAATAATATTATCAAACTGTGCAAGTAGCAAATGTCCAGTCAAACTGGTCCCACAAATTTTAATTTTTTTTACTTTTATTTTTGCATGAGATGGTGAATTTCACCCTCAGATAACATTCAGTGACGTACCATATACATTAAATTTGGAGAAAAAGACGAAGATCATGCCCTCAAATTCCACTAATAGTGAAAGAATGACAAAAGGATGAGAGAAAAGGAAAAAAATAAAAATAATTAATAGTAAAGTTTAGAGGGGTTGAAGAGTAAATAAATTAGATTGATGGTGCTCTATTACTATTATGCATTGTTTTATTTCAGCTGTAATTGTATCCGCCGTGTCACATTTTTATGTGAAAATTTCTTCTACATTAATAAACTTATGATTTTGACAACAGAGACTTGTATTTTAAAAGAAATCATCTATTCAAGGAAGTGTGACAAGTGTCCCAATTTTTTATTTTTTTTATTTTTTGGTTTATACAAAGATGCCTATAATTTTGAAATAGGAGAAGAAAAAAGAATACATGTTGAGATATGATTTTCTTCTACAGGCTGTTGAAGACTTGGTAAATAGAAAAAAAAAAAAAAATATGGTTCACCTTTGAAAGTCCTTTAATTTCATTTCAAAGGTGCTACCAAATGATAGGATAATGGAATACCAACTATAAATTTTTCCTTTTTTTTGGAGGATAACCAAATAAGTTGGCAGAAAAGAACATCACAAATTGTGCAATTTCTGAGTTAAAATAAAAATGTAAGAATGATTCAAACCAAGAGTTGGGTCAAAGGCACCTTGCCCCATATGCAATTTTATACACAAAAAATATACAGAGCTCACAATTGACCATTTTTGGTTGCTTCAAAATTCATTGGAATTGGATGGATAAAGGGATTGTATTACTCAGCCGGCTATACAAAATTGCATAAATTTGTAGTCGGCAATATCCTAAATATGGATAAAGATTTTAATAGAATAATTTTAGCTTAATGTAGCGCACAAGTCACATATAGCACTATTTTGATTCTCTTATCAGTGCGTTACATGAAGTCAAAACTGCCCTGTTCAAATCTTTACCTCTAAACCTTGAATTGGTCAACCCGCTTTAATTTAGTCCATTGGATTTGGTGAACTAAATTTTGCATTCATCAGATCATTATCCTCTCTTCCATTTATGGACCCAAATGCAGTAATTTTGGTAATTACTTGAAGCCAGCTGAATTATCCATCTATATGCGGGGTTTTTTTTTATTATTATATTGCTTTACAAGTCATTTACATTATATTTGTAAAAGGAGCTGATAATAGTAACTGCGCTACAATATTTATACTGTACCTACACTATAACTACCATAACTATCTAGGTGGACCACAAAAACTCCAGCATTGAATTTTTTCTCGAGAGTATTAATACCTATGTATGAAAATATTTATACCTATGAGTTGAATAATTTTTACGTAAATAATTGTCTCCCCAATCAAATATCACAAACTTACCCGCACCATAAATACCTGTGGAGGATCACTCAAACTAGTTTCCAAAAGAATTATTCAATTCCAAAGTTAATAATTCATGTGAAAAATTGAAAAGGCACGATCTTCCAAGGCATTATAGTGAAATTAAAAGAGCATCTATTGTATACTCAAGACTACAAACCAAACAGAAGTCGTAACTCATCTCTTCAACATCTTTCACCAAATATCAACATGTTCTTCGAGAAAGAACTTCCTAACGAGATTTCGGAATCTGCCTTACCCACTGAATGGGATAAATGTATGAAGAGTGGTGAGGGAAGATGCATGTTTTACTGCGATAGTTGCCACAAGGCGTGTCACCCATTGTGCACTCCACCAGGATGGGCATGGACGAACGATCCGAGATATCTCTCATGGATTTGCCCATTATGTGCAAACAACAAAGAAGAAGAAGACACAGAAGAACAAGAAAGAGAGTTAGAAAAAGAAACAAAGACAAACAAAAGGACAAATCACCATACAAATGAATCTAAGAAGTTTGCTAGCATTTATCTAGGAATATTAGTGGTTGCTATGCAATTTAGTTTTGTTCTCTAGATCGTCCTTTTACATTTCTTTTTATGATCTTGCATGATGTATCTTAGGTTCTAATATAAATGATATTTATTTTTCCTAAGATGACTAATTAATTTCAAACATCTTGCTTACATCATGCGTTCCATAGTTATGATTGAATTCCTTAATTGCAATATCTACTCTCGTGCGATCAATTATATATTGTTAAAATAACTCAATAATTTCAATTCTCAAATGATAATTATATTGACCAAATTTCAATTAACTTGAGTATATGACTCTATTAAACATATAATGCACAATATTAAACTTCCATATTTTTTAGTAGTGCATATATGTATACTTTCATTGCTATATTCTTTTAATTATGGCTTAATTTACAATTTTATAAAATTAAGGGGGAGTGCACGAATTGAGGAGGAGCCCTCTCATTTTTTTTTTAATTAATTGTGATAATTCCTCCCTTTTGACAATTTCCAAAAAGGAGAGAGATATTACAAGTTCGTTAAAATTGGTATTCGCTAAACACACGGGAAATTTAAAAATTCAAATTTTTTGGAATATCCAATTTATGCACTCACGTGAGATATATGTTTTGAAAATCGTCAAAAGGGGGAGATTGTTGGATTGTGCAATAATCTACTTGTCTGTTTGACTAGATTTGCAAAACATATATTTGTTGAATTTTACAAATTTCTTGTCTTGAGATATGATGCATGTTCATGAAAATATAAAGTTTCAATAAATATCAAAGATGCATGCACAAATGCTACACATATCAAGAATGTGCTGCAATGAACCAAAGAATGGACTAAGAAGACTTAGCTCAAAAATAATATTAATTAGAAATCTATGAAATTGGTAAAATATGCTTGAGATTGAAGTAATTTACATAAACCGTTACAATGGTTATCATAACGTTACAACGAAATAATTCATATGTCGAAATCCACAGTGTAATCAATTTATTTCGTTACAATGGTCAATTAAATGTTACAACATAATAAATCAGTTTCGGACCACAAAACTTCCAGAGAGTTCAGTTGTAGCAACCGTTGTAACGCTTGACAAACGTTAGGGTTTCCAGCGCAGCCAAACCTATTAACTGGGGCTAACCGTTACAACGCTTTACTAACCGTTGCAACAATTGATGCCAGTTACAAAGTTTGTTTCTCTCTCTATAAATAGAAGCAAAATCTAGGTTTGAGGTAACAATCTAGCCGCCCCCAATTGCAATATTTCGTATTCGTTTCAGATCTAGAATTTCTTATTGTTCTTGTGCACAAAACTTCAATATCTATACCACAATCTCAAGCATACTCCACCAAACTCAATCTTGTGTAAGAATTAGAGTAATTTGTGTGAGATCTATTGTTTGTTTCAAACAACAATTTTCAGTAACGACGATTTGCTTATTTATCTAGTAGTAGAATTAAAATGTAACGTTGGTTTTGTGCTTCAATCATACTCCATTTTTTTTTCATTTTTAAAATTTAAACAATTACTGCGAACTGTTCAATGCGATTTTCATATTAAAATGTATTTGAAGACCAAATTTTATATTTTTTTGAATTTTTTTACTATCTAAAACTTTTTAGATAGTACAAAATTACTGTTTTTGATAGTTCAGAATTTTATAAAAATAATAATTTTGTACCTATCTAAAAATAGTAAAAAAATTTCAAAAAATATAAAATTTTATCTTCAAGTACATTGTAATATAAAGATCATGTTGAGCAGTTCGAACTTTGAAAAATAAATATAAAATATAATTAGAGCACAAAATCAATTTTAACCATACTCTTTATGTAAACCTTTTTTGAAAATGAGCTACTTTATTTGCGCTTAAAAGAAGAGGATCCAAATCTGCTGATATTCGAGATCATGAACAGTAACTCTGAAATTTCTGAAATCCGGAATCCAGCCGTCAAACTGTTCCAAGATGCGTGCACAGAAAAATCAGCTATTTCGAGATACGTGCACAGAAAAAATTGAACGGCAGGATTTGAGATTCAGAGATTTCAGAGATACTCTTCGTATATTATGAATTTCAGCAGATTTAAATTCAAAAGAAGATGGGTGTATCTGTATGCATTTACTTATAAGCTTGGTCAGAGTCCTTTCGGACAGATGGAGCGTGCTAAAATGTTGGATCGGTTGACTTAATTTTTGTAAGAGATTGCTTTTGTAGTCAATTATACAGCATTGCAATGCGTTGTATTTGGATTATTTTGCATAAATAATACAGATTTTATTTATTTGTAAAATAATTAATAGTTTAATGATTTCTATTATAGAATAATAATAAAAATTTAATTAACTGTCAAAGTATTCACAGACAACAAACTTGTTACACGAAGTCACATACCATAAGTGCAACAGGGAATCATACCAATACCTCCTTGATTTGTCCATTTCTCATACGCTATTAACCTGTTCAATATTATATATTTTCTTTCTTCGGTTAAGACTAATATTTTTATCAATTATATCGCTTTAAGATAAGTAAGGGAAAAGGTAAGAGGAAGGGCCAAAGAAATGAGGTCATACAGGAGACTGCATTAACTTTACTGTCATGCTTAGCTGCCAATGTGGAATTTATAATTTCCAGAGGTACCCTTTTGGTCACATAATATCCCTCTTCTAGAAATGTCCATTTTTAGGTTTTTTTTGTTTGATGAAAATATGTCTTTAACAATTAAAACCAGCCTCTGTCGATATTTAGAAAAACAACAATTAAAATCTAAATTTTATTAAAAAAATTAGTTTTTCCTCTACTGACAAATAATAATGTTCTTTGCGTGAGATTCGAAATTTGGATGAAGCTTTTTAGGACATTGTAATTTATAAAAGGCTTAGATTTCCATTTTTTACTTATAAAAAAAATAAAGTTGTGTTAAATAGTGGAGCAAAAGTGTAGTGTTTGGTTGTACAAATTATAAATAGAAGGTAACGTTATATCTTGAAATAAATTTTTTTAAATTGTGTTAGAAATAATTAATTTTAAAAAATTAAGATCAGAATTACCAGTGGAAAGCAACTTGATCTCAGAGGTTCTTTTTATGTCTAGTCTTTCTAAGCCCTTTCGTAGTTTGTCCAACTTGTCTTCTTCGTGTCAAGCATCCGAAAACACTAATTGGAGACACGCCACAACAATATACCAAATGTGTCCCACTGATTCACAACCGAAGTACCTATAACTCGGGATTCTCTTGCTGAAATTTATGTTCTATGTATGAATGTAAGGTCTACCAATGTACATATATAATATGAAAAAACTATTTCAAAAGACACGTCTCTTCAGATGCATCTTTTCAGCGAAAGAACACATCCCTCAGATACATCTCTTCATCGAAAAACGCATATGTCTCACATAATAGCTTATATACCCAAATCCCAACAAATTGAAGCGGTTGCATTTATGTTTGTTGTATCTACATGCCCAACAACTCGAAGCGCACCTTCTAGATCATTGTCTGAAGATAGGTTACGATTTGTTGAGCTTATTCCTCTATTCCACAATTTAGATGTCAAACATCCCAAGTTTCTCAATCATGTGAACTTAATTCCCCGAAATGATAAAAATAAGATTTAATATGTATAACATACAATATTAAGCTTCTAACATATGCAAATCCCTCTAATAACATATAATATGAATTCTACATCTTTTCAGGATTCAAACAGTCCAATTTATAACAAAACGGACAAACTAGCAGAAAATTGTGTAGGAAACAGATAAAATCTACGCGTGCAGGGATCCATAATGTGACCCACTTCAACCGAGATGTGGGGCACATGGGGATCCCGTACAACCCGAAAGGATACTCTCACGTCCTCCCCTTCTCTTATTCATTTTAAAGTTATTTCTTGATGTTTTAGGCTTGATAGGCCTATTCTCAAACCGTATCAATTCATTCTCTAGATAGAAAATCAAAATATATTTCATTACTCAAAAATACCATTTTCACATTTATTTTAATCCAACACCTAGTTACTGTAATTCTATTTTAATAAGTTATTGTTTTAAAATTTATTGTAACGACAATTTTAAATGAGGAGAGATTCAATTATACCATTTTATAGTGACACATCTTGACATATATATTTACAAGTTATTTTTGTGATTTCAAAATCCAAACATTCGATCCGAATCATTCAGCATGATCTCCATATTAAAATGTTCTTGGAGACCAAATTTTTCATTTTTTGGAATTGCTATTTATTTAGAATTTTCGAAAATCGTTGTTTTTCAATGATCCAAAATTGTCTAAAAATAACAATTTTGTACACATCTTAATAAATACTAAAAGAATTCAAAAAATGTAAAATTTGGTCTCCAAGCACATTTTAATATGGAGATCATGTTGAACAGTTCGAATCGACTATTTGGATTTTGAAATTGCAATAATAACTTATAAACATATAGTGTCAAGATGCACTATAAAATGATGTAATTGAATCCCTTCTCATTTTAAATTATCAGTTCTTTTCCTTTTCCGAGAATGTGTCGAAGTAAAATTTTGTAACTTTTTTTTTAATTTGCTACGAAATGGAGAGTGTACATTATCACAGTGTGTGGGCTGTATCAGCGATTTGGATAAAAAATAAAAATTTAAATCGTCCCATCATCCAATCCATCTAGTGATGTCCATCACAGCAACAATATGCGAATAATTCGCGAATAATTCGCGTTTTATTCATTTTTTTTCTTACGTTTCCGAATCAAACTCCGAATAAAACGCTAAAAAAACGTATAATACGTTTTATTCACGAATAAAACACGAATCACGAATTATTTGCAAGAAAAACGTGATTTTTTTTTTAATTTTGGGGGGTTTTTTTGGGTTTTCTTTTTTTTTTTGCTTCCTCATTGTACCGAATCATTCCCGAATTATACTCGAATTATAACCGAATCACAAATTTTTGACCCCGCCAAACCGAATCCGAACTATTCGTGAATATGTCGAATGATTCTAACGGGGACTCCCGAATTATACTCGAATTATACCCGAATCACAAATTTTTGACCCCGCCGAACCGAATCCGAACTATTCGTGAATATGTCGAATGATTCTAACGGGGACTATAATTTGAGTGCAAACAGGGTAAATAAAAACAAAATATGAAATAAATAATGCTAAAATCTTGCATTTACTTTTTCGTTTTGTCAATATTGACACCGTCCCGATATTGAATGATGTGGTGAGGATCTAGCAAATTCGACTATACATTACTTATGAAGGGGGTAAAAATTCAACTCAACAGAAGATAAAAAAAGAAAAGAGGAGATAAATAATTTTCATAATAGTAACATTAGATTGCTTACATTTAATTTTTGAGATGTTATACTTGTATAATTGTTACAATTTTCAACTATTTTTACTACTTTCAAAATACATTTAATAATCTCCTAAGGACACTAAAATGTAGAATTTGTGATGCAAAAACAAAATTTCTTATAATTCATATATTCGTATTTTCTAAGAGACCGTATATGTATTAATTTTCGTATCATTATACGCGGATATGGGTATAAGTAAAAATAATCCATTTACCAATACTAAAAATGCATCTAAATATGGTTATGTATTATAATTAAGTTATAACGCATACCGACACTAAGAGACCTCATCTAATCCGGAGTGGTTGGATTGCTTAACAGAGGATAGGAAAGAATTTTCTTCTCCTAATTGCTTAGTCTTCAAGTTAAAATTTTATAATTATTTATTGATTGCAGAATTGCTTTGACTTGATAATAACTCCAAAAAAGAAGGCTCTAAAGAATCAAATGAATTGGAGCTACTTTAATTAACTCCAAAAAAGAAGGCTCCAAAGAGTCTAGGAATTTAAGCTGGCCCAATAAAGCCCAATACCTCATAATCTTTAAAACATACAAGTATATAACCGATCCATTAAAAATTAAAAGGTTAACTTTAATAATCTCACCTTCTTTGCAACAATCAGTCACTACAAATGCATTATATCATAGATTGGTAGCTAATCAAATATTGGCAAGCTAAGAGACCTGGTTAGAAAGGAGTTCAGGTTACTGGTAACCATAAAAACTGATTTAATCAAAATGAAATTAAGACCATATGATTCTATGATAAAAAAAAATCAGATTTTACATGCACATGTACCAAGAAACAAACCTTTTGGTTCCATCCTCGGACAGTAACATGTCACGGCGACGTTGATAATACTATAACAGAATGTTAATCAGCTGCATTGAGCAAAAGCGAAACATACATATTCCAGTTAAAGGTTTCTGCATTACATCTATTACATACCCATTACCTACCAGTACATCACATACCAGCATACATTTTACTAAGCTATGTTCTACAACAACAAGTACTTCTCCCGATCTTACAAAAAATACCTACACAAAATACATCTCAGAAAGCAACCAAAAGGATGATCAAGGGGAATCTACATGTTCTACAGTTATACTATACTCTGCCCTTCCAGCTGCGGCTCCAGCAGACCCCTGTCCAAAATGAAATTTACAATTAATGCTACAACAGCTTTATGAAGTTTAGATATTGGCTAATGCACTTAATAAGAAGGATGTGCGCCATGGAGATACGAGGAGAGGGCGCAAGGAGGTACCATCTCGATCGGACTTGGCTACAGTGGATGAGCAGATCTGGAAGAGCTCCACAAGTTTCGTGGAGAGAGACGGGGAATAAGAGCATAGGGCGATTTGGAGATTGTGTGAATAGAGAGAATAAAGAGTAGGGTGGTTTAGAGGAATTGAAGAGAATAAAAGAGTAGATCTAGAATAGGAAAGAGGGTCAGTTGACGTGTTGGAAATACCTTTTTTATTATCAATGAAATCGTTAGTAGGCATTTAAAGCTACTAACCTTCAAAAAAAATTATGTTGCCCCATACTAAACCAGCATCTCACTAGCTAAAGCAATTAAATTTAGCTTGCTTCTTATTGCTCTATACCATATACAACAAGACAGGTATGGTGCTCGCCTTAAACTATTCCTTTCGACATGAATTTAGTACCAGTTCAATCAGTTAGGTCGGAGTATACCTAATTGATCCTAACCCAACGGCACAACAGGGAACCCATGTTAATTAAACATCATAAGCACATCTTCTAAATCTAAATGACAAAACCAGAACGGATCCTTTTTATTATTATTACTCTCAGATTCTCATAAAATCAATCAAATAAATTCCAGACATAATACTAATTAATGTCTGAACAAGAAAACAACTTTACAAAGTGAATCAGGCTGATAGGCATCTACCACGACAATACCGAGAAAGGAGGCAAAATCAAGTCAGTTTTGTACAATGCACCTTGTGGGTTTCTCCATATTGTAGACTGGTAGTGGTGTTATTTCCCCATGAATGTCATTTTCTATATCATTAAATTCTCAAATTTGGTATGTTGTCCTTGTTCCTCCTATTCTTCCTTCCATTTGTGTGAAAGAAGGTAATTTCCAAAAATTGCCTCCTTGAACTTGCCCATAAGAAAAGAACAATATCAAATTTGAAGTTTCAAGATTTTGAATTACCCGATCAGAGAGAATCAGGGAAACCTTCTGGTGGCCACCAAGAAGGATTTACAAACACAGTCCCTTTCATCTCTGCAATCTCCAAAATATCCATGTCGGCATACTTTTTCTCATCAAAATCCCCAGAAAATGCCTCAATTATTTGCTGTAAATTCTGTGCTAAAGGGAAATCAGTCCCCTCATTCTCTGTTTGGATTTTGGATTTACCACGCCTACCTTTCTCAACCTCAGCACTCTGATTTGAAGCCCAAGCTGGAAGCTTTCTCAGCACAACACTGGCAGCAGTGACCGCCTTCTCATTTCCAGTCGCCTTTTCTGCTCCTCCTTCCACATGAGAAAAGGAAAACCGTTTCTCAACGCCATGGCTCTGATCCTCAGACCAATTTACAGGCAGTTGAAGGTGGTCTTCAACTGGTTCTTCGAGGTTTGCACAAGGGTTAGGGTTTTCAACTGGTCCTTTGTTTTGGTTTGCGCAAAGGTTATGGTTTTCTTCATCTGGCAAATTTTCTTTAAAATGTGTTTCTTGGTTTTGGAGAAAGTTGAGGGTTTTCGTCAGAGGGAGAAGGAAGCTAAATCGGATCCGGATTCAGTTAAAGAGAACATTTTGATCTTTTCAGGTGACATTGGCATCGTACCAGCGGCGCCTAGTTAGAGAGAGGGAAGGGGGGCGGTGAATTTCAAATTTCCAAGGAAGGAGCGGGGAATGAGACTTGCTTCTACCTCTCGGCCCAATTTAGCAATAGGCCTCTTCATGGGCCT
Organism: Carex littledalei; assembly: GCA_011114355.1. Taxonomy (NCBI): domain Eukaryota; kingdom Viridiplantae; phylum Streptophyta; class Magnoliopsida; order Poales; family Cyperaceae; genus Carex; species Carex littledalei. Next base: position 13,983,043 of record CM022086.1, on the reverse strand, counting down.
AATTCAGATATTGATTTAATTAGACCTAGTAGTTGGATGCCTCGGCCCATCATTTAACGATTGACCATCTTGTATTTAAGTTTACATCTCTGTAATTGTCAATAGCAAGTTGATGTAGTATTTTTAAACATACTGATTTATTAATAATGCTAAATTAACAATTGCATATTTCTCTACAATTAAAATTACAATTCTTTTTTTAGTGGAATGAAGATGTTATAATTGTGAATTTTTTATAAAATGTAAATCATGTATAAATTTTAATTCGTATAGAATTAACAATAGTGTCAACTCTAAATGTATGAGGTTACATCTTGCATGTGCAATGATTGATATCATGTGCTTGTGCTTCCATTCATCTTCTGTTTGGAATATTACATGAGAGATTTTTTTTAATCCCTATAAAAAGGCAAATCAATAATGGATCAAGGCTTCATGGTAAACCACTATCTATTTTATCTGCCAATTATAAATAAGTGAAATATTAGATTGGATTTGGCTAGACTTTCAAATGTGGTCCATATCAAAGGCAATAAAAGTGAAAACAATAATAATAATATTTTTTTTTTTAAAGATATATGTGCTTTGCACGTTTTATATATTAGTGCATCCTCTAGAAAAATGATTGGATGTGTAGTCTCGTTTGAAGCCTTACCATAGATTATATTATGCTCCAGCATAAAGCCCAAATATATATATATATATATATATATATATGAGAGGGATTCACTTACAACATTTGTAAGTTACAATATTTATCATAATTTGGTTTTGTGATTTTCAAAGTTCAAACAGTCGATCAAAATCGTTCAACATGTTCTATATATTAAAATATTTTTGGAGATCAAATTTTACATTTTTTGAGTTTTTTTTACTATTTATTAAGTATTTTACAAAACTGTTGTTTTTCAGTAGTCCAGAATTATCTAAAAATAGTAGTTCTGTAATATACTTAATAAATAGTAAAAAAATTCAAAAAAAAATGTAAAATTTGATCTCCAAACACATTTTAATATAGAGATCATGTCGAATGGTTTGGACTTTGAAAATCGCAACTGAATTGTTGTAAGATGTTGTAACTTAAAAATATTGTAAGTGGATCCCTCCCGCCACCCTCTCTCTCTCTCTCTCTCTCCCTATCTCTCTATATATATAGAGAGAGAGAGATTGGCTAATATAAAAACGTTTGTTCCAGAACCATGATGCAACCAATTGATTTTCTAATTTTCAAAGTCCAAACGGTCGATCCAAACCGTTAGATATGATCTCTATATTAAAATTTGCTTGGAGACCAAATTTTATATTTTTTGGAATTTTTTTACTATTTATTAAGTCAGTTTTAACATCGCTGATTTTAATACAATGAAATTTTTCTAAATCATCGAAAACAACGATTTTAAAACTGGCTTAATAAATAGTTAAAAAATTTCAAAAAAATTAAAATTTGATCTCCAAACACATTTAAATATAAATTAAATGTTGAACAGTTTGAATCGACTATTTGAACTTTAAAAATGTAAAACCGAAACATTTATTCCATAGCAAATTTAAAATGCATAGGTACTTCGTATTCAAATCTCAATTTTTAATTCAAATGGCTGATTTTTCGGTATATTGTGGAAATCATATTGTATATTTTTCATATATATTGTTTTTTACTTTTTTTTGTTTACTTCTTTAGTACGATATTGCAGCTGTTTTTCAGTATTTATCTTGGAACAAAAATTTAGTCTTCATGGATTCCAATTTTTAATGAAATTTATGCAAAAATGGTTAAGTTTTACTTATAAAGACGGCAAGAACATTTTGAAAATAGACATATATTTGTTGCTTAGAAAATGAATTAAAAATGTATTTGGAAAAGAAATAAAAATAGGCTTATAATCCGTGTCTTTGCTTGTGACTTGATCTAAAACATAAAACTAATCATATATATTATTGAAAAAAAATTAGAATTATTATATATTATTTTTTGACAATCAATAAATTTACAGGGCCATTATCTTGCATAGCTTGCATGCTGCACGATTTACAATCATTAAATTAAAAATTGATGACAATATAAATCATCTCATCGTGATAGGATTGAGGGCCTGTTCGGCGTCAAGATGGGAATGGGAATGAGCTTGGGAACAGAAAATTTTTGAACTGAATTTTACTGTGTTCGTGGGGAAAAAAAAATCATTCCGAGTGAATTTTTTTTTCCCACGCGCACAATGTATGGATCCCATCGTATGGACGTAAATTATAAGTTATTTTTTTTATATTTTCTGTTATAATATAATACTTGGAGTTTTTTTTTTTTATTCTTTAACATTTATTATTGTCCGTTGTATTACAAATTATATATCTCCTGCTAATTTTTGTTATTACATGTTTTTGTTTTATTGCATATGAAATAAATGTTTCTTCTACCAATAGCTGGGAGACTAAATATATAGATATAGGTGCATGAAAAAATGGTTACTTTTTTATTTAAAAAAGAAATGCAATGATCGGAATCAATTTTTTATAAGAATGAAAATTATCTTGGTAGAAAAGATAGCAGAATTAATGTAGAATGAAAAGTAGAAATTTAATTACAAAAATTTAAACTCAATTTCACTTTTTTTATTTCCACAATTCTACTCAATTGTTTTCTTTTCGAATAAAATAGAGCCTCCGTTATTTTATTCACAAGTTCTTTATATTTTTAGACCTTAGAAAATAAAAAAAAATTATAATGAGTTATTGTAGAGGAATTGTCTCTATGCTGTATATTTTACTAGAGATCAATAGTAGCATTTTGGTTCATTTCATTTCATGCTGAAACTATATAAAAATATTGTATAAATATATAAATTCTGAAAAAAAAATAGAGGTTGAATAGTGGATCTGACTGACTCTGTATAGTACAAACTGTACGCTTTGTCTAGTACTGTAGCCTCGCTCTTAAGTCTTAATAGTAAATCTTTTTAGTGGGGCGCGCCAAATTCAATGAAATAGAATTATAAAATATATTGAATATAGAAGAAAAATATAAACAAATCGTAGCATGATAAATAGCTAAATAGCTATAATAAGATAATTAAAGAGACAGAGGTTGTGATTGTTGGCATAGTTGTCATTAATGTATTTTTCTAATATTTTAAAGTGGGGGAATTTCATGTATATCCCTCAAAAACTTCAAAATTACATATTTTCCCCTCTAAACTTCAAATACTCACAAATTTATCCATTTTATTGTCTTTTATATTAAAACTCATTCTAAATTTATAAAATACCCATTTTACCCTTTATTAAAAACATATAAAGCCCATCAGACTTAAATTTGAATCTGAACGGTTCATCTACCGTCCGAACTGCTTTTAGATTTGTGCGCGCAAGATCAGCACAAATCTTGATGCGAACACACACGCATATTTAAGTGACATGCACATATCTTAATGCGATGCGCGCGGATCGGAATTGCTTTAAGATCTGTGCGTGCTAGATCAGCACGAATATTGAAGCGATGAGCACAGATCTTAATGCGATGTGCGCGGATCGAATGGTAGAGGAACCTTTCAGATTCAAATTTGAGTCTGATGGGCTTTTATATGCTTTAATAAAGGGTAAAATGGGTATTTTAAAATTTTAAAATGAGTTTTAATATAAAAGACACTAAAATGGGTAAATTTGTGAGTTTTTGAAATTTAGAGGGGGAAATACGTAATTTTGAAGTTTTTGAGGGGTATACATGAAATTCCTCCCTTTTTTATAACTGTGGAGTGTTACACGTAACAAGAGAGTAGAGACAAAAAAAGAAAAAAAAGAAATAAGATCTGGTAATGAAATTAGGAGCAATTTTCGGATCTGCTTGCTGTGTGTTTTCCTCTATTTCATTGCATGTACCAGTTGCCCTTGCATCATACCCTTATTGGTACCAAATGCGTACCAGTTCCATTTCTTTCATCTTCCAGTACCAGTACCATGTCTGTCCGTACCAGTACCTCCTGGATTGTCTTCTTAGTGTTATACCTGGTCCGAACCTTACCAGTACCGGGCCTTACTGTACCAGTATCGGTTCCTATCCTGAATATTGAATGTACCTTCTTCCTCTGCTTTTATTTTGTTTCTTTTTAACAGGCGTTCTGATACATTAATCAGAACACTGATTCAGCTGCTGATGACATACTTATTATTAGAGCAATTTGCTAATGAAGATATGGCCACTGGTTATAAATCTCATGTCTTGGCCACAAAAGAACTGATCGTAAATAAATCTATAGAATATATGATCATGTGCAAAGCGGATGAGGGGACGCAATACGCATGCGAGAACAGCTGTAGATTTGTAGGCGGAGCGTGGTTTATAGTTTGGGCTTGGGCTGTAAAGCTTGACCTTTTCCTTTCCTCCTCTACTCTCGCATTCCAGCTCTTCTGTACACGAGATCTTCTGTGGCGATATGAAATAATAAATTTGTACCGGGTCATTGTGCCCTTTCCGTTAGGACCGTTACCATAGTGACAAATGAATGATTCGGGTTCGGTTCGGTTAGGTCAAAGTTTCATGATTCGAGAATGATTCGGAATTATATATTGAATTCGGACCGGAGATTTCAGTTCCACAAGAGAGCAAAACAAAAAAAAAATATCAAATTATTTATAAAATTCGGGAAAAATTCGATCAATCGAATATTTTGAAAATACGCTGATTCATTTGCCTCAGGCTCAAATCCGAATTATTCGCGAATCTTGTCACTATGGCATTTACTTGTTCCGTCACATTACGTGACATGTCCAATCATGTAATATGTCTCTCTTCAATAAAAAATGATACGTCACGTCAAACAAACTGACTTAGACACATCACATCACGTGATACATTACATAACCATTTTTTCCCATATTATTTCTTTATTTTAATTTATTTTGTAATATTTTCTTATTCTTTTCAGAATTTTTTTTTTTTTTTATGAACTAGTAAAAATCTAAAAAAATGTTTTTGATCATATTAGTTAAATTTAATGTTACATTTTTCCTTTCACTACCTCTACTATTCCAGCTAGGGGTGAGTAAATCGCTCATAACTCGTAACTCGCTCATAACTCGCTCGCTAAATGCTCATTAACAACTCGCTCATTAGCTCATTAAGAAATTAGTTACACAAATCTGCCACATCTAATCCGTAGAATAGTATTTGGTTATGTAGCTAAAAATTTTGAAATTATTTGGGCAGCAGCAAAATTTTCACAGACTTAAAACTTTAAAAGAAAAACTGCAAAAGTGCAAAACTAAAGTCACAAAGAGTCAGAGACACTCTTCGCCAAAACCTAAAGCCCTCTTAGAGACAGAGACCAAAACCTAAAGCCCTGTCATTTCTCCGCCAAAACTTTAAGCCACCAGTCGCATATAGCCAGCCACCTCCGTGTGCTTATAAACAATTTTTGTTAAACTTGCTTATGGACAATTTGTTAAATTCTATAAATGAAAATTAGTTTTTGAATGATGTATTTTAAATAACATGGTAACTCGCTCGGCAACTCGCTCATTAACAACATACTCATTAACAACTCGCTCATTAAGCTAATTAGCCGAGCATGAGTATACCCTAACTCGCTCATGCTCACTCATTAATCACCCCTAGTTTCCAGCTCTCCAATCTCCTCTACCCGAGATCTTCTGTGGCGATTATACAACAATAAATTTGTAGAGGGTCTTTGTTCTCTTCTCGTTTTGTTCTTTCTGAAAAGGTGAACTTTTGACCATTATTTTTTCCCCTTTTATTGCTTTTCTTCTTATATCAAACTTATGTATATTTTGAGTTAACGAAGAACGCAGTCCGTTTCCAATATTCAGTGGAATTGTGGAAAAAATTTATATGCTTATTCGAATAATTGAATTCATGCGAACTGTTATTTGCTTGATATATCATATATGCTTATATATCAAACTTGCTATATATGGCCATCTTTCCTTATTTATTTATTTGCTTGATTTGTATGTTTATTTAATTTTAATTAGAATTCATGCGAACTGTTATTGGGACCTCGGGAAAAATATCGACTCGTATAACCACTATACAAATTATATATTCGAGTAATTGAATATGGATTGATACAATATAAATTAGAATTATTTACAAAATTCACCCTTTTGAGTAGGAGTACAAACGGATCGGATACGGATCGGATAGTGGTAAAACCATATCCGTATTCGCTTTTATTTTTCAGATACGGATACGGATCGGATATCAAACAAATAAATGCACCATTGGTTTTGTGCTCCAATCATGCTCCACATTCTTATTTTCATTTTCAAAGTCCGAACAGTCAATCCGAACCGTTCACCATAATCTTTGTATTAAAATGTGCTTGGAGACAAAATTTTATATTTTTTGGAATTTTTTTATTAATTTTTTAGATAGGTACAAAAACATTATTTTCAGAAGATTCTGGACCATCCAAATAAAATAGTGATTTTGTACCTATCTAAAAAATAGTAAAAAAAATTAAAAAAATATAAAATTTTGTCTCCAAGCACATTTTAATATGAAGATCATATTAAGCGGGTCGGATCGATTGTTCAAACTTTAAAAACAGAGAAAAAGACGTGGAGCATGATTGGAGCACAAAACCAATGGTGCATTTTAACCCTACTCATTTTGTAGACGTGGAGCATGATTGGAGCACAAAATTAATGGTGTATTTTAACCCTACTCATTTTATAGTTGTGTTACACTTAATTAACCATTAAAACACGTAAATAAATTCTAGGAAATTCCAATAAAATTTAGACCTTTATAACACGTATATATGTGCGAATGAATGTGTTTTAATGTTTTATTTAGTAAATAATAAAAATAATTATTATATTAGCACTATCCGTTATTTACCCGCTACCGTTTTGTTATCCGACAACCATAATAAGTAAGGTAATTCATAGCGGTAAAGATAGAATATAGGTAAGAATAATTTGTAACGGATATGGGTACGAAAATGCTTCCATTCGACCCATATCGTACCCGTTGACACCCCTAGACATACCGCAAGCAACAAGGAGAAGGGTACTTCTGTTTTATTTTGTAATTCTTTCAACTTTTAATATATATTTGTCAGCTGAAAATCTGAAAATGATATCTGTAACTTTATTTTTTACAAATATCACAATATCAAAAAAAATAATATATTATAAAAATATTAATGGTTGATAAATATTAATGTACTAATGATTGTTTTTGTGCGATAATATATATTTCCTTTGTAGTTTGTTTTAGATGTTCTGTATCTTGACACGTTACAAACATCACATGCATTTATTCTTTAGTTTATTATTATCTTTGTAGTAAAGCATGCAATTATTCGGACATATATACATTAACTTTTTAATATTCGAGCCCAAACCTAGCTCGGACCAGCTTTTTAGCTTGGTAGAAATTGTCAAGCAATCTCTCCTTTTCGAAATCGGCAGTACCATTACCATATGAAGGAGAGGCAATTTGATCATGCCCATTGTTGAACCAACTTCCATATATAACTGGATCAATTAATCTCAGCTGGATCAAACTCAATTGATGTCTACGAAAATTATAGGAGATCTGTTTTGAGATTCGTGCCAAATTAATCTGAAGACTCATATTTTCAGTCAGGTGTTGCAGTGGATGTGAATTCAAATTAAGTCAGTGACATGAACAACCTTTCTCAGGGACGTATGTATGATATAGGAATTTCCAATACTACCCTATCTAATTGTCGGTGCGCATGCATGTAAGATTTAAGTGGGAGATGGCATAGAGAGGTAATTGGTGAATCTCCAGGGGTAAATATATAATTGTTACATACTTACATGCTAACACGACCGCTACTAATACTATCCTCTTTCGATCTTTTCCTTTCTCTGATTTAATTTAATTATTTGTTCATTAACTGGAGGCATCTCCTCTTCCCTCTTTTTATATCCCTTCCTCTCTCTCTCTCTCTCCTCCTCCTTCCTCTCAGGCTGGGGGCAAAGAAACTAAATCACCGAAAGTAATTAAGCAAGGCACAACAAAGCTTCACAACAAGTGCCACCTCAATTAATTCTCTCGATCCATGGCGGACACGGACACGGTGTGTGACCCCGGATCCATCCCCAAAGTCGTTTCCATCCTCTCCTCCCTCCTGGAGCACGTCTCTGAGCACAACGATGTCGCCCCCTCCACCTCACCAACTAGTACAGCAATGGTGCCACGTGCTACAGCATCAGCCTTCCAGGGCCTCACAAAGCCGGCCATATCCGTGCGGGACTACCTGGAGCGAATTTTCAGGTTCGCCGGTTGTAGCCCCTCCTGCTACGTAGTCGCTTATATTTACCTCGATCGCTATCTGCTCAGGCATCCGACCGTCACACTCGACTCGTTGAATGTGCACCGCTTTTTGATAACAAGTGTTCTAACAGCCGTCAAGTTTGTTGATGATATGTAAGTTATTGATTTTTTTTCTTTGAAGAACATGTAGCAAGCGTATGATTTACTCTGCTTTTATGAAATAGCATGTTCTAGTTAAAAGTCAACAGAGAACAATTGGATATAGATATATAGATATTCACAATTTTCTTCAAATGTCATTACTCGATGCATTAATGGGAAAAAAAACAAAATTAATAAATATGAAATTCAATTCAATTCAATTTGAATTCAAAAGAATTTTGGAATCTTACGTCTCAATTTTTGGCACGTAGCCTAGCATCAGGATGATAGTTAGTTTGAGATTTGAATTGGGTTGAATATAGATAGATGCTATATATCTTATGATTTATTCATAGGATAAAATAGTGTATACTGTATTGCCGAGCTGTTGCATTGCTCTTTGTTCGTTGCACATATGACATGTGGGCCCAAATTAATTAACCATGCAGCTTTCATTTTCATCTCATCTTTTATTAATTAATTTAGCGCCAACTTGATCAAATATGCCAGTTGTTTGATGGGGACTGTTAATTAATATCTCTTCTCTTGTTAAAACTTTGAAATCAATTTAATCATGTTTTTATATTAAAAATGACATCATTTAATTTGTCCATTTCTTCATTAAAGAAGCAATTAATTAGGAATTAGGCGGAGAGATTGAGTGTGGTGCTCTTTTCTTAATTTTGGTTAGACAAAGTATGGTTGGTTTGATGTTTCCTTTTAACCAAATTAAAGAAAACTTATTAAGGAAAGTATGATATGAGACCATGCATGATAAGGAAAGAATATGCTCTTATCCAAACAGCATAAACCTTCTTTGTATCCAACTATTTTCAATCTCTTATTCTTTTAGGAAAATGATCTTTTTTTTATCGAAATTCGTGCCGGTAAGATAACAGAGGATGTTGTTAGCAGCACCATTTTTTAACATGTCGAAATGTCATTATCTGATAGATATAAACTAATTAAATTAACTTTTTTTTTTTTTTTTTTTTGTATTCAGATGCTACAATAATGCGTACTTTGCAAAGGTGGGAGGCATAACCTTGATGGAGATAAATTACCTAGAAGTGGACTTCCTGTTTGGTGTGGGATTTGAATTGAATGTAACTCCAGTTACATTCACTTCCTACTGCTCCCTCCTGCAAAATGAGATGCAGTATTTGGAAACCCAACAGTTGCCTCCTCCCTCCTCCAGGCTCAACTGCTTCACTTCTGAGGAGGAATCAAGCAATTGTCACCACAAGCAGCTAGCCGTTTGATTTACAAAACCAAACCCAATTTTGCGCAATTCATCCAATTTTTCTGCAATCATTGTAGGTACAATCCATCTTGAATGTTCCAATTTTGCCTGTTTTTGTTCAGATGGGGAATCCAAAGCCAAGCAGTTGATTTTACCTTAAATTTCATGCCAGATGATGATCATAGATCTAGATCAACCTTTTTGTTTCCCGTTTGAATGGTTTAAGTGAACTGAAATCGGACAAAATTGGGATTTACTATGGATTCTACCTGAGATAATTGTAGAGACGGACACCTTCCTGCAATATGACTTCCGTTCCGTGCAATTCAACTGGAGTTACCATGTTTTCATGTTCTGCTAGTGTTTTAATTTTCAAGTTGGCTACGGCTAGCTACAATTATTTTCCCACAAATCAGATTACTACAATTTTTCTACAGTGCTATACAAGAGCATGGTATAATTAGTTAGGTCAGGAAGATTGATACTTGGTATTGTTTATTATGTGTGTCTCAAGATACCAACATTTTGGATATGTGGTCCATTAGCCATTGTCACCTTTTATTTATTATTATTAGTTTAGTGTTTTTTTTTTAAAGAAAGGTTGTGAGCGCAAGGTCATGTTATAGACATGTTATTGCTGTAATGTGGATGGCACTAGTTGTACAAATGGTGATTGGTTTTTTTTATTGCAATTGGGAGCATAAAGCCATGTCTTATTTTTGAAAAAAAAAAAACATTTTTATTTAGTTATTTGCACCAAGCCACCAACTAACGCCTGATATCTAGTCCGCATTGTCTGATTTTAAACGGAGCCAATCCGGTCACAGCCTATAATTCAGAAGCCCTTTAATATTAGTGTAGAACTAGTCTGCACGAATTTTAAAGCGAATTAGACAGTCCAGATACATTAACTCAACGTTGTTCTGGATATAATCCACTTGAAAAGGTTGTAAATTCTCTTTTTGGTAGGATTAATTGTCAACCTTTACATCCGTCCCATTAATTAAATCCAGATTAATTAAAGCTATCGCCAATCCACATCAAGAAAAAGTTAACCTTTTATGTGGCCCAATATTTAAAGGACCTACACTGCACACACTTATCCTAATAATTGGCACACAATGTCACAACGGCACCATTGCAGAGTTCAACTCCGGTTTCTTTTTGCTCTTTTTTTTTGTTAATGGGAAAAACAAAAAAAATATTAATAATGAGGAAATTTTGCTAGATTTTAAAAAATAAAAAAAAACATTATGGTTTGTAACGTCCAGAGCACTATAGTTGGACGTTGTAAACTATAACGTTCAATTAATCTGATCGCTAATGATCTCTAATTAACAAAATACACTGTAGCTAGACGTTATAGACCATAACGTCCAGCTCAAGTAATTAGAGATCATTAGCGATCAGATTAACTGGACGTTATGGTTTATAACGTCCAACTATAGTGCCTTGGACGTTACAAATCATAACGTTCTTTCTATTTTTCAAAATCTAGCGAAACTGTTCTTCATTGTCGATATTTTTTTTGTTTTTCCTATTAATAAAAAAGGTACTTTTTGTGGCATTATATATTGTTTGTAAATTTAATAATTTATGGAGGAGTCTTTAATATTTGCTAAACGTTGGTAATTTAATATCCAATTCTGAATTGATATCCACCGAGGAATATTTTTTTTTATTTTAAGTATGTTGAAGTAGAAAGAGAGAGAATAGTTTTAGTTGCCAATTAAATTGACAAAATTAATAGTTTTCCTGCTGTGTGCCTGTGTGTTTAATTTGTACAGGAAGAGCTGCATGTTAAACAAGTATACTTAAAATCTGAAACACAAAGTACCAGGGGTGATAACAGAGCGGATAATGTCCGATTCGTATTCGAAAATTAGATACGAATAATACAGATACGATATGGTTTAAATTGTAATCATATGTATTCGAATAGTAGATATATACCATATAGTTTAATATATATTATGAAAAAATTATTTTATTCACCGTTATAATTAGATAAATATTATAAAATTCGGTATTTTTAATAATATTTATATATAATTTTTTAATAAACAATTCATATGATCAAGTAGTGTAACAAGTAATGATCATGGGCTTCATGTAGGCCATGATCTTGCTCCTTCAGTTTGTGGGTGGCAATTAACCCTGAAATAAATAACACCTAATAAAAAAATGCATTACAGGAAGTTTCTTGGTAGACCCTTCAATAAGCAATGCATGTTCTGATGTTCCTACAACGAATTAAAGGCTTTCATAATGGGTAAATAATTTTTTCATAGTTACATTTTCGGTCATTCAATTTTGATCACTAAATTTACAAAGAGGAGGCTTTAAATAATTTATATCTTTCATGCTTCTTCATGCCTCACATCATTTATTTTCATTTTCAAAGTCCAAACAGTCAATTCGAACTACTCAACATAATATCCAATTAAAATAGGATCAGACTCTGCTGCTCTTCCGAGAGAAAAGCAGAGTCCTGCTCTTCCGATCTCAACCATTCAAAAAATTTCATTCACGTATCTTGATAAAAGAACTTTTTCATGCACAGATCTCAACGATTTTGAATGGTTGAGATCGGAAGAGCAGGACCTTGCTCTTCTCTCGGAAGAGCAGTAGAGTCCGATCCATTAAAATATACTTGGAGACCAATTTTATTTTATTTTTTGAAATTGTTTTACTCCATAAACAATAATTTCGTACCTATCTAAAAAAATAGAAAAAAGATTTTAAAAAATATAAAATTTGGTCACCAAGTACATTTTAATACGGAGATCACGTTGAGTGAATTGATTGTCTGAACTTTAAAAATAAAAATAAAGAACCACATGTAAAGCGAACAATTCATATTATCCTCATTGTTATATTTCTATTGTTGATTTCTGAAAAGTTTTGAAATTTTCTGCATCCATACCTTACACATATTTTCATACAACAGATAAGAGGGTCAAGTTTTAGTAAATTCTGTCAAATTTGCCCTTTAAAAATATTTTTTGTTGCATACCTGGTCCAAGACATAAAGTTTTATAATCCAAAAAAAAAAAAATAGCATCCCAAAAAATTAAAATAGACATAAAAGGGTGTCAAAAGTCACACTGTAATTACAAGTACTGAAGAAAAAGAAAGAAAGAAAGGTAAGAAAAAGAAAATAGTTATTAGGGTAAAATGTGGAACTTTATTATAATAAAAAATAAAAAAGAACAAACCAGGAGGAATGAGCTGGAAAAGAACATGGGTGTAGGAATTTTGGCCCATTTACAATAAAAAACCAAAAGCAGCCTGGCCTATTCGGATCCACATGCGGCCTTCCTCTTCTCAGTGTACGCTATTCCCCACTTTAATTTTCACCATCATTTATTTGCATCTTCTCCGGTTCTACCTCACTGGATAGGTCCTGTGTTGGTTGCCATTTAAAAAGAACAACGGGTAGCTTAAGTTGTTAAGTTCTTCAAAAGCTAACTATTCATGAACCAATGATTGTAGTAGAGGAAATTTGTTAGTATATTAATTTTTCTTGTGAATAATGATGTGAAATTATTTGTAATTCATTCATCAGTTCTTTTGATTTAAATTATATAAAATTATTGTTCTTTATAATTGGATAAGTTTTTTAAGAGCATCACCATCTTTTTTTTTACCCCATCACCAACTTTCAGATTATCTCCATTCCTATATTTACATTCTAATTTTAACTTCTGAGATATGTTAAATGTTTTAAATTTTCTTTTTCATTTTTTGTAATTTATTTGTTTGCATCATGAAATTGCAAATGATGATGTGACACTTTTAACAATTGTAAATAATAATATGCTCATAAAAAATTTAAAACTTAAAAGTCAAAATAAAACCGTTAGATGTGATCTATGTATTTTCTCTATGTGCTCATAAAAAACTATCACATTTTGATTTTGTTTTTATGTGAATTAATAAGTTGAAAAATCAACGTATAGAAATTATCCACATTAGTACGTTTTTTACAAGCTCTTGATGACAACCAAAACAAAATTGAAATGTCATAATTTTTTACACGTGTATAGATAAAATGATGTAGATCATATCCAACGATTTTATTTTGACTTTTAAGTTTTAATTTTTGATTTATTAAAGTTTTTAAAAATGGAGGCATGGTGGAGGCACAAAAAATGAAGACATTTGAATCCTCCTCATGTACTATTACATATTCATCATTTGTGATTTAGACCATTAAATTTTAACAACAACGTGATTACGGGCTTAATTTTAAAATTGCAATACATGATAAATATGAAAAAGAGAATCCATATAAAAGAATTAGAGTAGAACTAGCGTGTTCCTAAGTTCACCAAGCCCCTTTGTGAACTCAACTCTAAAACCTATTGGATTGGCTTCAAACAACGAATCCAAACTGTTGAAATCATTCTACCTTAAGAGTGATGCATCTACATGCGAAATTGTAAAATTTTAATTAACTTTGTATAGAGTCAAATGGTAAAAAGACATCCAAAAAATGAATGCATTAAAATTAATTTATAAACATTCTAATTTTGACCACTTGACTTTATAATAAATCAATTTAAAAATTAAAAATTTTCACATGTAGATGCATCACTCATAAGGTAGAAGGATTTTAACGGTTTGGATTTATCGTTTGAACACAATTCAATAGATTTTAGAGTTGAGTTCACAAAGAGGCTTGGTGAACTTAAGAACACCCTAGTTTTACTCAAAGAATTAATCAAGATCAACATATGTACTATATTGGGTACGGTGCTACATGTAGCATCGAGGACCTCCGTGCTACGGTTCAATATTTGAGTTTTCAAAATTCTAACGGTCGATCTGAACCAGTCAACATGATCTCCATATGAATATGTACTTGCAAACCAAATTTTACATTTTTTATAATTTTTTTACTATTTTTTTAGATAGGTAGAAAATCACTTGATCTGAATGGTGCAAAATTTTCAGATTAAGTGATTTTCTACCTATCTAAAAGAATAGTAAAAAAAATTCTAAAAAATATAAAATTTGGTTTGCAAGTACATATTCATATGAAGATCATGTTGACTGGTTCAGATCGACCGTTAGAATTTTGAAAACTCAAATATTGAGCCATAGCACGAAAGCCCTCTATACTACATGTAGCATATTAGCCAAATTCTCTATATATATATCGTATTGATACGAAATGGAGAGAAGGAAATAAATTGTTTAAAATCTTATATGGAAATATCATAAATGTTTTTTTGTTTTGTTTTGCCAAATAAAATTTCATAAATGTTATAGTCGCTATCGGTAGGAAATGGAGAGGAGGCAATGATATCATGATGTGCATGTGCATCCAATAGGGAACCAAACAAAGTGTGCGCGAATCGTGTTGACACTTTGATAGAACCTTTGTGCCTATGGGCTATGGCATCAAAGAAATTATTTCCACTTTAGAGCAAAGAAGAGCGCCAATTGGATTGGAGCAATCTCTCACTTGACTGAACATGAGACGATTCCTTGCCTCCTTGCCTTTAAATTTAATTTATTTTTTTGGTGGATTTAATCACCAGTCATGAGTCATGTGACCTCGATCTTGGTCGCTCTCACAGTTAGGCTTTAGCATTCCTGAAGTGAGCAATTCAGAGCCGACATTTTTATTGATATCCAAAGTTTAATAGAAATTAATTAATATACTCATGTTCGTTGAAAATTATTAATAATATTTCTACCGGTCAGAAAAGAGCCGGTACTTTATTTAACCAATTACTGGCTGAAAAATAGCCGGTACCTTCTTTTATTAACTACTGGACAAAAAATGGTCGGTACTCGTATTATTATTATTTTTATTATTTTTTGGTTGTTTTATAATTTATTGGAGTATTTTTCATTTAAATTTTATGTTGTAGTATTTTATGTTTAAATTTTATGTTATTGTAGTATTTTCTGTTTAGATTTTTTGTTGTACTATTTTTGTTATTGTTGTAGTATTTATTGTTTAGCATAATCATGATAATTTATTTTATTTTAATATAATTTAGCATAACTTAGTTTAATTTAACATATTCCTGATGATTTATTTTATTTTAGTACAATTCTCATTAGTTTAATTTAGTGTAACCCTGATAGTTTATTTTATTTTAGCGTAATTTTGCGTAAGTTAGTGACGAAAAATGATCTAAATAAAAATAAAAATAGTACAATAAAAGCACACATAAAAAATAACCAAAATATAAGATAATCCAAACATAAAACACCAAACATATTATACCAAATATAAATAGTACAAAACAATCACGCCACGGATCGGGGGGACCATCGCTCAACTGGTACTCTGGCGTTCGCTCGAACCGGCCAGACTCTCTCTCTTAGTGTAATGATACCAGCCTCGGCCTCGTTGTGTATCCGCTCGGCGGTATCCCAGACTGGCTCATACGTTGGCCTAGAGACTGGCGGGGGTGTACAAAAGATGGATGCAATGAACTCAGTCCCAAAGCCAGACTGAGTCTGGGACCCGCTACTACTGGCCTCTCTAGCATGTGACATCTTTGTCTCATATCGTGGTACTGGCGGTGGCAGCATGTTAGTCGGATCCTCCTCGAATACCCCAATCTTATCGAGACTGAACGTGTCAAACGTGACATCCATAGAAAAGGACTCCGGAGGCGATGGCGGCATCTCGGCCGGACCCTGCAATTATATACATAATTAAGTAAATTTGATCTGGATGAAAAAATTTGTACTAACCTGACAGCTAATGAAATATGACATACCAAAGGCTGAACCGATTTAACACTAATTACAACTAAATTATTCTAATTTTGATACATTACTAACAAATTCTAACATTTTACAACTATTTTGCACTAAAAATGAATTTTTAAAAATTAGAGGGACTTACTTGCAAATCTGGGAAGAGGTAGAAAAATCTAGGAGAAAGAGCTCAACCGAGGAGAGATAGTGTGAAATTTGATAGAATGAATTGTGAGAAAATTGGCCAACTCTCCACACATATATATAGCACAGATACCAGCCAGAAAATGGTCGGTAGTTTATTAAATAGGGTACCGGCCAGAAAATGACCGGTAGTTGATTAAATAGGATACCGGTCATTTTCTAGCCGGTAGAGACATTTTTATAATTTTCCACATAATCTTGATATATTAATTAGTTTCTAATAAACTTTGAATATTAATAAAAATGTCGGAATTCAGAGTTGCTTTATTTTGAATATTATTTTTTCTACCTTGTAACGCATCCGGTATCCATAGTCATTTATTCCGGTGACTAAAATAGTTTGTAGAATTAGGCTTTGACGCCTGGCAAAATAGAGCATATTGGGCCAGATACAGTTCTTAAATTGGGCCGCAGATGAAAGACGAAGAACTCTCTCTCCAGATTCCAGAGAGCAAACCCTTCCGCAAATTAAAAGTTGGGGTACAGGCTCAAGTGCAAGGGCTCAGCATTACCATTTTCCCCAGCTGACCCGGATTCGACGGTCATCGGATCCAAGTAACAGTTCGATCTGAATTGGCACAGACAGATTCTAGCGGAGCAAGTACGAACGAATCTTAATGCTGATCCAACGGTTACAACCGGACATGGCCGAATTTGGTACTGTCTCGTCTAATTGTATTTGTCGAGCAAATAATTTTACGAATTAATTTTATTGTTGAATCTTGAATCTCCTCTCACAGCCTGCTCTCTTTCACGCAAAACCCTTGCGTCTCTCTCTCTGCCCTTCTCTTCTCAAAACCTTCTCTCAAATCCATGGCGAGATTAAGAAAGATGATTATAGATCGGGTCGAACCAAAGCTAGAAGAAGTGAAAGAGGAAGTGAAAGAAGAAGAAGAAGAGGAAGAAGAAGAGGAAGAAGAGGAGGTAGAAGAGGAGGTTGAAGAGGAGGTGGAGGAAGAAGTCGAAGATGAGGAGGTGGAGGAAGAGGAGCCAATGGAGGATCCTGACGCTACCGCCGCTCCTTCAGCTGATTCGTTGGAAAAAACGCTGGAGACAGCGGTGCAAAGTGAAGCATCGGTCATTAAGTGGCCTGGATGGCCGGGATACAGTGTGTTCAGATTAATTGTTCCCGTTTTGAAGGTTGGAAGTATAATAGGTCGAAAGGGTGAGTTAATCAAGAAGCTCTGTGAAGAGACAAAGGCTCGGGTTCGAATCCTTGAAGGTCCCATTGGCACTACTGAAAGAGTAGTAAGTACTACTTCCTACTGATACTTATTATTTCTAGAATTTTTTTGTTTTCTCCAAGACCTCATCTCCAGCAAAAGCTATTGTTGACTCAATGGTAGTGAAAAAAATTAACTAACAAAAATTAAGAAGATTAACAGGTTGCAATCTGGTATGGGCTAGTGCAGCAGGTGAAAGGTAATAGAAAATTAGATAGTTTCCAATATGGAATTGTCAAAACCCTTTTTCTCACAAGAATCAAACAACTAATATAAGGTTACTCTGTGACATTTGTATATAATTTGCTGGTATTACATCAACAATGTACAATGAGTCTGCATTGATAACTAACAAATTAGTATATTTGCCTCTCATATTTGATGCACAATGTAGGTTTTGGTATCTGGGAAAGAAGAGCCTGAGGCTGAGATCTCAGCAGCAATGGAGGCAGTGTTGAGAATATTCAAGCGGATTAATGGAATTCTGGAGCCAGGTACAGATAACATGGCAAGCGGAGCCCAGGTGCCGGCTATATGCGCTATACGACTCTTGATTGTCTCGTCCCAAGCCGTGAATTTGATTGGAAAACAAGGATCCTCTATCAAGTCAATCCAGGAGGCAAGTGGTGCTACAATACGTGTTATTACCCCTGGTATGTGCTTTAGTACAAGTGTTTTACAGTTTGTCTTTGTTCTGTTGTTCCATGCTTAATTGGGGCAACTTGCTTGCTCAATCAATGGTTGATAGCTGGTATATGGCTGATTAAACCACAGAAGAATGTTCCATGCTGGACTACTAGTACATTACGATCTCGATATCGCTTCTGTCCAGCATGTACAGTGTAATATTCCGGACTTTCAACTGATTGGCTCTAGAATTTGTATATAATAATATTTAAGACCTATTAGATTTTTCCACTCAATTTTCTACCACTTCTGTCGAATCATTGCCCTTATTTCTCTGGCTTACTGTGTTTTTACTTGGGTTATTGCTTAATTTATACTTGAGTATCAACTCATGGTCTCAAAGTAGGCATCTTTCATTTGAAGATAGCATAGTAAATAGTTAGATATTGTTCCTGCATGTCTGATACGGGAAATTTGTCATTACTTGTATTTGTTCGTTAAACTTGCATACAGACTCAGTCGTATTCAATTTTATTGAATAGATATGA
The DNA here is from genome assembly GCA_011114355.1 of Carex littledalei. Taxonomy (NCBI): domain Eukaryota; kingdom Viridiplantae; phylum Streptophyta; class Magnoliopsida; order Poales; family Cyperaceae; genus Carex; species Carex littledalei. Next base: position 13,964,062 of record CM022086.1, on the reverse strand, counting down.
AGCTAAAAGTTCTTTAGCAGCAGATATGTTTTTTATCCTTCTCTTATCTCTTGAAGTTCATATATGATAAGCTGATATTTCAATGGCTTCCTATGCCAGAAGAGCGTCCTTATTATGCATCTGAAGATGAAAGAATAGTGGAGATACAAGGAGAAACTCCAAATGTCCAAAAGGCCCTTCTAGGTGTCGTGGGCCATCTCCGCAAGTTTTTAGTGGACCAGAGCATTATTCCTCTGTTCGAGAAGACTGTGAGTCTCTCAAATTGAAAATTTACACTTTGGAGCAAAAGTGCAGACTAGCAAGAACAGAAAGCACAATGAATTTTAGATAAACATCTAACTGTCTATTTTTAGTATATAAAGCATGAAATTTACACTTTGGAGCAAAAGTGTAGACTAACCTGAACAAAACTGTTGCTGCATTTTTCGGTGTGATCACATTTTAAACACCTAATTTGAACTCATTTCATCATTTAGGGAAACACAGCAGCAGCACCACCACCACCACCAGCATATCAACATCAACAACCACAGATTGAATGGGAGATCAACGTGGCCCCACCACCTCCTCAACCAATGGTTCGGCCGATGCCACCTCAGCAATCAGCAGTCAGTGGTGCTGATTATCCACCTATTTCGATGAAGCGTGAACCAGTCTTTCTAGACAGAGAGCCGCCTGTCAGTGCTGAGGTTCCTTCGCGAACCGGCCTTTCGCTGTACGGGCGTGACCCGGCTTTATCGAGTTATTCATCTGGGCCGGGACGTACAGTTGCAGGGGGGCCACTAGTTACTCAGGTAAATCCTGCATTAATATTTCTTTAAATGTGCTGTTTGTCCTTTCCTGGTCAATAAGCATGCGGTTACTGTTTAAGTTGCATTATGATTTCCTTCATATGAACTCATTGGGTTTTTCCGGCCTAAATGTCATAGCATGAGCTGATATACGAAGTATGAGTGTGTTTGTTTTTGAAACTTGAGCTTTTGTTTGATATTGGTTGAAACAATATTTTGTAAACATTGTACAGATAACACAGACGATGCAAATTCCTTTGTCATATGCCGAGGATATAATAGGAATAGGTGGGGGCAACATATCTTACATACGTGCTACAAGTGGGGCTATGGTGACAGTGCAAGAGAGCCGAGGAACATCTGAAGAAATAACAGTTGAAATCAAAGGGACGTCTCCTCAAGTTCAAGCAGCACAACAGCTCGTTCAGGTATAAATAACAAGGCAAATTTTTTGCATTCTATGGCCTTTATGTACTGGAGTGATTTGTCATTGTGACCATCATATATGCAATTCAACCAAAATTTTCCCAATAAAGTCTCAAATGGTACAATTTTAGACTCAGTTAACCAGGAGTTGTGAAGCTAGTACTCAAATTTATAGTCTATACTGTGATTTACCAGCTAGTCTCTAATAGCTTTTTCTTGGTCTTTTGTTTATTAATGGTACTAAAATATGTAAATTTGTGTGAAATCAAGGCACAATTGTAAATTGAAGCAGTAATTGCACTCCAAGTAAAACTTGGGATAAATTTAGGGTTATTAGGCTGAAATTGGGAGGACATGATACTATAAAACTGTACTGACTACCTAAACCATTCAAACGAGCTGGATTTTGGGTTGCTATAGCACTACTTCTGACCAGCTTAAGGTTTCTTATGGGGAGTTTGAAGGGAAAGGGAAGGAAAGGAAATGGGGAGGAGGTTATATTGATTACATCCCAAATTGGGGGTGAATAAAAATTGGAAATTATATAGAGCAATTTACCCCATTTTCTACCACCATCTCCATGCACCTCGTGTAATTCAACTCTGGATCAAGGTTAATCTAAGCCTTTCTCCCCTTTCTCTTCCTCCGCCCTTCATTCACCTCTAGACTAAACTCGAGAGCAGGCATTAAAACTGCTAAAACTACCACTTCCTATATAGGATTTCGTGCCTACCTCAACTCACTTTTTGCAAAAACTATTTATCGGAGGAACTGATAGAATGATAATTACACTTAAAAATTTTTGGATTATGCAGGAGTTCCTTGCGGGACATAAAGAGCCGCCGGCAAGAGGCTCTTATGGAAGTGGTCTAGATACTGGTTATAGATCAAGTTATTCTCAGTATAGCAGCTCTTCTTATCCTCCGTCCCACAGTCCATATTATGGGCCCCAAGGTTCTCCTAGGTCGGGAGGTGGTTATGGTAGTTATAGGTACTGAGCCATCATAATTTGACATGCAATTTGTTGGCATCTGCTGGCCTAGTTCTTTATCAGCAATTGTCAACTAAGCCTTTTTATTTTTGTCTTAGCATGTACTGATACAGAATACATATCTTCTGCAACATTCAAATTTCCTAGCCATATGTTACTGTTATGCATGGTGTACTGTTTTTTTTTCTCATTCTATATGTTTGATTTACAAAAAAGGAAGGAAAAAAGGGTAAAGAACCCTGCCAGGTACCATGCCCTGCATAAGAAATCCTTTAATCGGTATTCGGTACCCTCTTCAAATGGGATCGCCATTGGTACATTTGCTTAAAAAAAATGTATACTTAGTTGGAGTAAATACTGATAAGCCGAAAAGAAAAAAAAAAGAAAACAAGTATTTCAAGTGTTATAAGTATTTTTCGAATGACATTCAGTTTAATTTTATTATTGCTAGTAGTTTGATAATAATTTGTACACAAAAACTTATAATAAACTCGTAAACGCTCCCCTGTCAAAGATAGCTCTGCCAATATGGTAATAATAGATACATTACGACAATATTTTTGCCTTAATTGTGATCTAATTATCGACTCTTTGTCATGTCGCACCGAAGTGTTCTCTCAATTATTTGAAGCAGAGTTCTACCTCGCACTTATCTTTTATGATTTACTTATTTTCCTATCCTTGTAAATGTTATTCATATTAGAAAATTAAATATAGATGTATTTTTGTTCTACATCATTTAATTATGTGTGTATCGAATTGTGCTAATATGAAAGTCGTTTAGCTTTTTATTAATTCAATTGAAATTTATATTATGTATGTTTGGATGCATATGAATAGAATTAATATAAAAAGTGTTGTTATTCTCGTTTTGGATGCAATACAAATGCGATTTAGCACTATTTTGATTTTTAAAAAATGAGAAATTTCATGTATACTCCTCAAAAAGTTTGAAATTATGTACTTCCACTAAAATTCATAATACCATTTTTACCCTTCTAAATTTCAAAAATCACAAATTTACTCAATTTATTACCTTTTCTATTAAAAATCATTTTAAATTTATGAAGTACCCATTTTACTTTCATTAAAAAGTTAAAAAATATGTAGAATGTATAAGAAAAATGTACAAGATCAACCTGTTTCAATACAAAGCGACTCGAACCACCGGTTTCACGCCATACAAAACCTCACTAACCATGATATCCTCCGTTTTGTGTGTACGAGTACAAAATTTGATCTATCTGAATTAGATTAGAATAACTAGCAACCGGCACAGGTTGGATCGGGCCCCTACATTTTGACTCTCGATGGGTCAGATCGAGCATGATCTATTTACAGTATTATATAAAAATACTACCGGACCTTTATCGACCAATCAACACCCACAGCAAAGGACCTTTACCAACCTTTACCGGCACAGGTCCGAGTACAAAATGATGCTATGCAGGCTGCTTGAACGTCATTTTATCCTTTTCACCGAAACAAAGCATGACCAGAACATAGCAAATAGAAGTACAATAAAATAATCATTTAAAAGTCATGTTACCAGTAGTGTGATCTAGTACACAAGAAAGGGCCTGCTCATGATAATACATTGAAACCACTCAACAAGAGTCGAACCTATAGTTTCCAGCATCATTTGAATGTAAGGTCCATATCATTCTATTTCAAAAAATGCTTTTGCATCCACTATACCATATAAAGATATATCCTGCCCCCAGAGGGAAAGTCAAGGGCCTTTCATTTTAAGGTTTTGGGCAAGGAGGGATGAACTTGCCATTAACTTGATACAACATAGCAACTGCCTCAATTATCCTTCCTGCACAGCAAAGAAAAATGAGGATAGAGGCCTCACATCAATCCATAATACAAATGAGAAATGTTCTTCAATGCAAAGTAATGTCAAAATAACTGCAGTATCCTTCATTTTGCCATCTTACATTTTTTACCAACATATTATTACCCCATTTTTGACCCAATATATATGTCTGAATTATATATAAGAATTAGCTCGTTAATTAAGAAGTCTTTTCTTGCTTTTCTGAACAGATTAACTATTTTTCAGTCAAAAGCGAAGAACAAATAAGTTTAACGGAAAGCTAGAATTGAACAATTTACTGTGAGATATGTGAAATCTACATACTTTCTCTTTCTACGATCTCCCATAGTACTTCTCGCATCAGCCTTTGGTAGATTTGAACCACTTCCAAACTGTTGCATAGGAGAGTTTGTACTAGAAGCATTAATTGTACCCACTGGTGGCAAAGGTGCAGAGGTTGACACAGGTGCAGAAACCGGAACTGATGTAGCTTGAGAAGATGGAGGGGCTGGCTCAGGAGGAGGTCTAGGTAGGATGTGCTTCAATCTATTGTTTCTGTAGTTCTTCCAAAAGAAGTACTGTTGTCTATGAGCTAACTCCTGTCAAATGAAGTCAGGAAACAGGTGACCATCACTCAGAGAAAAGTATTAGTTACCAGTTTGTGAGCTACAGTGTCCATACATACCTGCAAACAAGAACTCCTAATCTACCCAACAAAACACGTCGAAATATTACATACCCCCTCTTCCATTTTCCTATCAAGATGCTCAACATTGGGCATTGGTTTTTTTTTTTTTTAAACTCTACATCTTATTGTAGTATACCTACAAGGCATTTCTCATTCTGCAGGTATAGATATGATACTGTTTGGGGTATTACAGTAGCATTCCTACAATTGACCCTAGAATTATAGGAGTACAAACATATAATTTTCCTGAAAAAAAGACAGAGAAGCTACTTTGTTTCCAGGATGTGCCATTGCATTACGGAAGTTAGGGTTTTGGAGAAGCTCGAGGAAGTAAAGGCAATGAGGATACCTGAGATATAGAACTCATCAATGCAACTTTGCAAAGAAGAAGAGAATAAGCAAATCATAAGCATATACACACCTCAAAAAGACAGAGAAAGGGAACTGACATGATGAACTTAAGATACTCTGGCTTTTGCCAGTATTTGAGATACTTCAAATATCCTATAAATGCCTCGTCTTCAAAGTAACGATTTTGGGCAAGATCTGTTTATTAAGAGGATACATGTTAAATACTATTTTTTTTTTATTTATGAGCAAGTAAATCATAAGTTAATTATCTCAGATATAGTTGCTATGGTTTTGCCTTTCTTCGTGTACCAGTTTCTAATTCGACAAGGTCCATTAGTTCACAAATTCACATGCTTTCTAGCAAAATAGGTGATTCTTAAACTTGTGAAAGTTATCCTTGAACAGAACTATAATCAAACCAACAAGGTTTAGATGTTTTGTTGTAAACTGAATTTGCTCCTTTTTTAAGTACAAAATTTACCTACACTGCTACACAATTAAAGCATCAGGGCCACCAGTTAGTTATGATCCCTGAAGTTAATAGAAAGCTATTGGATGCGATTTTCAGAGAAAACCTAAAGAATCGAAAAAGAAAGAGAGTACAGTGTATGTAGGTAGGGTTAGCCAAGCATTGAATGAACTCCAGCTCCAGCAGAAATCTCTGCTTTCCATCGTCTGGGTCTTTGTACGCGTTCTTCTGTCTGCATTCAGCCAAAAAGGAGAAACAAAAAAGAAAGCATCAGATCAAAATCAGGAGGAACCTAAATAAGTCGATTGGCAAGAATAGAGGCTTACGTAGATTGGGGTTCGGTGGAGGAGCGATCGTTCGTTCCCTCTTGAGCCGCCGGATCCATGGGGAACTTTATAAAAACAGCAACACCGACCGACGCTAGTCAAAGAGATCAATTGGTAAGCACGAACAGAACAGGTGAACGCTCCGATCGGAACCAAATGGTTCAATCGGTCTCATAGTCTCATTCCACGCCAAATCCCGTTAAAACTGAAGCTTTTAAAATTAAGGCATGAGGGCTGCAAATGAATCAAACCAAATCAAACCTACTCTAGTTTGAGTTTGAATAAAATTCGAACCAAATTGATTTGATTTGTTTTATCATGAACTTTAATCGAACGAGTTAATTGCGAATTTTTTTTTTTCAAATCGAAGTCAATCGAACTTCATACCGTCCTTAGTTATTTTTTTGAAAATTGGATAGCTTAAACTAAGCATTGCATTGAATTGACTATTTTTGCGAGTTGAATAGCTTTGTATTTTTAGAGATTTTGATGTTTTTATAATTTGGTTTTTGTAAATAACATTTTTTAGTATCAATATATCTGTTCGCTGCCAACTATAAAAAAAAAATTACATTGAATCTTATCTGATCATATCAGTTACCTATTATTTGAAATGAAACCTTGATTTTGCAATGAGCTACTAGCGTTGCTCTAATTTGAACGATACATGTTAATTTGAGATTCGAACCTAAATAGTTCGCGAACCAATTTCGAACGAACTATATCCAGTTTGAGTTTGAGTTTGAGTTTGAATAAGATTCGAACCGAACTGAATTGATTTGTTTTAGAACGAATTTCAATCGAACGAGTTAATTGTGAAATTTTTTTCGAATCGAAGTCAATCGAATCACGAACTACGAGTTTTTCTGGAACAAAAAACGAGTCATTAAAATAAAATTGATCAATTTACTCTTTCTATACAGGGGGTTTTATTTTCTTATTTGACAGGGCAAGAATGTCAGAGAATCAATTTTAATTTAATTTAATATTGAATATTTTTATAATTTGTCAAAAATTATAATTTTTAATATTGGATATTTTCTTATTTGACAGGGCAAGAATGCCAAGAAACTCGACAGCCCATTTCTTTTATCAGTGACCTGGACATTTTTATAATTTGTCAAAAATCGTGGGCATTTCTATTAATTTTAATTTAATATTGGATATTAATAAAAATTTCGGCCCTCTTGGTGAGCCCGCTAGCCTAAGACCCAAAGAGGAATAGTTTCAAGCGCTATTCGTCGATCTGGGTATAAACTACAAACATACATCAATTTTATTTTAATGTTCCTTTCCCACGAGGGACCCGAAAATAAGAAAAGGGAACAACAATGCAGAGTTAATTAAGGCCTAAACAAATGGATTAGCAACTGCTGTGACCTGTGAGCCTGTAAGGTTTAACTGACCAAATATGCATTAGAAAAGTAGAGGACCTACAACTCAAAATAATAAGGTGAAGGATATATAAAATGGCTAACTTATAGCTACAAGCCTCAAAAGTCAAAACTGAGACGAACAATTTGTTGCAACACACACACACACTTTATTATTTAAATATACTGTCTATCAAATTTTATTTAGTTTATCAGCAGTTTAGAACACAATCAAATATGAGCAAAACTTAAAATTAATTTTTCAAATATAACACCTACAGATCTTTTTTGGTTTTAGCAAGTGCTGTCACCAGTTGTCACAGTAATCAATATGACCTACCATGAAATTATATTGAAGTTATTTTCAAATAAATCATTTGCAAGGTATGCTTCTCCTAAGCAATTTCCTTCATATGCCGACAAAAGGGCGGGAACACAACATGAATAAATTACGCTCTACTTCATTGCAGGGATCTCTGTTGCCTAGTGTACTCCCACACAGCTATGGCGCCACTGACATGAACATTGAGTGATCTAATGATCCCAAATTGGGGAATCTCCACACAAGCATCTAACATGTGTATAATATCAACCGGAATGCCTTCTTTCTCCCGACCAAGAACAAGAGCCTAAAAAACAATACAACATTATCTCGAGATAAAAAAATTGTCTTTATCCTTTCATCATTTGACAGATTTGCAAATCATCATATGCAGAAGTTGGTCCACAAATTTTATTGCTAACATAAAAAACTTAGTTTACATTGTTAAAGAAAAAGAAGAGGCAAAACTCCAATTAGGCAAAAGTTTTTGTTACAAAAAACAAGAGAAAAATTCACCAGGAACTACAAATTTGATGATTTGAAGATATTCACCCATGGAGTGAATCCAAACCAGTAACAGGATGGGTCAATGAACTAACATAATAACCATTAACAACATTTCGATGCCTTCTAATACTCTCAACAGTAAGATGTGAAGTTTACGTTCTTATTTCAAATCATTGTGAAATATTTAGTTTTGTTTGCAAAAAAGTACTATGACTAAAACAACTTTAACCAAAGACATTTTTGGCACGCACCGTTTTATTCGGAAAGGAAAATCGGTCAAGAGGAGTGCTATTGGCAGTCTGCTCTAGGCCTATGAGAGAATAACCTTCACGTCTCTTCTTTTCCAAGAAAGTTTTTACACTGCTAACTGGAACTTCCAATATAGGCAACCATTTTTCTGCTGTCACACTAAATACAAACCGAATTATAGGATGTCTTTTACAACCATAACAAATAAAAGGGGAAAGAAAAGGAGCACAAGCATGTATGCAGATAAGTACTAATAACATACACTCCTAAGCAATAATATAACTAGCTGAATGACTGATTCACTAAAAGTGTGATTTTTGGCACAAGCATTCCCAAACTATCATCAAATATATAATATGAGATGTATCTCCCTCCCTCCCGAATTGGTCAGAAAAAAGCTTTTTGAAAATTTTGAAAAATGTGCTGGGCATAGTACGAGTACAATTTTTAAAATGTAATTTTCTCATTTTACAAGGGTATCTGCGACAATTTAGGTTATTTGCAAGGGTACATAGGTGGTTGATAATTGTCCTAAACAAAGAGCTGCATTACCTTATAAGCTGAAATTGCTTGTCTCGAAGAATACTTGTATCAGCAACAGTCAATCCAGAAGCCTTGAAAACCTATCAAAGGAAAGTAGGAAACACAATAACCACTCAGCAAACATTATTTGCTTCGCATATGGCAAATGCCATCATGAAAAAATAAAGATTGTTTTGTAACTACTACAAATATTTTACCATACCACATGCGAATAAAACTTCCACTATTGTATATCCTTATAAAACCAAACTGTTAGGTTAGGCTTGTAGAAAAGTTAGATTTTCCTCGAGCACTGACAGCTGTCCCTACTTTTAACAAGTCATTTATTTGAGAAGCCAGAGGTCAACTTAAAATGAGTCAAACTGGTTTATATGTTGTGGATTCAACTTTATATTAAGTAATCAACATGGTTGAGGTAATACAAAATGCTCAGGGGCAAGATAGTCATTTGGCATTTAACTTGTTAGTTGTGCTAAACACAGAAAAAAAGGAGGAACCACAAAAGAAGTAAATATCACCTCGCAAGTACGTGCCAAGCCGGCCAGATTGGGGATACGATCCACTAAAGAGGCTACAAGAATAAGGTTTTGTTGGCTTTGTTTTATCCTCTCCAGAGCTTCACTTCTCGATTGCAAAGCTGAGTTAAATAGCTGGTCTTCCTTTTCCATCTCTATATAGTTAATATGTAAGTATTGACAGCTATATTACATAAATGCAATCTTGCTTTGCTCACAAGGCTTGATGCGGTAAGAGTGTCAATTATCTTTGGAGATAAGTGTGGTAAGATGCATTACTCGTAGCAAAAAGAGTAGTAAAAATATTCCATGCATTCTTTTTGTTGATGCTATATTGATAATTTACCAGTAAACCCATTACATTTCCAGAAATGAACCAGGAGAAAGTCCTACATCAGCTCTAGAAAGCATTTAAGGTTTTACAAAAATTCAATGATTAACCAACCAAACTAAACAGCACAGAACTTTATGACTATTATGAACAAATTTTTAATACTAAGTAAACATTCAATAATCATCTAGTCAGAATAAATTAATGAAAAGGCAAACCTAAAAGTAACGGTGGTAAATCAGAATCAGATTTCTCCATGCCCAAAGTAATCTTCTTCTGAAAATCAATAGTTATATCCTTGACATGGTTATCAACACTGGAATCCAAAAGTGAAAAACTTCCACTCTTTATAGTCGCCATATCCTTTGCTACAGAATGCCTCAAGTCATCCCTTACTTCCTGAAATTATTTAGATCATGCAATCATTCTCCAGAAATGAATAAGAAAAAAAAGGATTAGTGTTAATCTCTTTTGAATTATAATTACATTCAAGAAGTCAACCACTTGATCCATTAGTGACACTGGAACACATTCAAAGTCGGCACCCTAAAAATAGCAGATAAAGTCAGTAACACAATTTAAATAGAATTACCATTTTTTATGCGGGCACCATACCACATTAACTCTCAAGTGCTGGTACAAAACATCCCACTCATTGCATCTCTTCAACTCTTTATACCCTTTTTGGTTATTTTTATCTTAGCTGATAATTAATTCAAACTGACACATAGTTTATGCCTAAACCTCTGTTTTTAAGTTTTGGATGAAAAACAAATTTAAACTTAATGGCTATTTGAAATTTGTATTTGATCTATTGTTAAGTCATAAGTGGTAAAAACCAATGTCATCTGATGTGGGGCGTCTATTGTTTAAAAAAGGTTAGGCTATTAAGGTAATTTGAACCTCATGATGACTGCCGAACACTCCAGCTGGCAACGAAGATATGACTGGATCAAAATTGTCAAAAAAGCTCTCCATGGAAGCCCTCAACCTGAAAAAGAAGCCATTGAAACAAAAAATGAAATAAAGAAGAGGAATGCAAAAAAAAAAAAAAATCTACAGTAAACATTAGAATATCAAGAATCCATGGCAATAGCTATATCCTTTTTCTTCTTTTCCTATCAGCCGACATTAAATGTCCTGACCCAAATGATGTAAAAATCAACAAAATCTAACAAACAGGCTTCAGGCTGACTCCACAAATAAAAAATCCTGCAGGGAGAGAGACCTTTACATCAGAAAGCATTTATGGAGGAGAAAAGCTGAAAAGTTTGTACCTAGCACAATCAGGATTTTCAGCAAGATAAACCTTCAAATCTTCAAAGCACTTTCTCTCAAAAGATTTGGTCTCTAAATTATCTAGCCCCAAAAAAGGCCACAGCTTTGTCAGCACACGATGCACAAGCAACTGTAGATGATGAAATTACAAGTTAACAGCATTATAACCCTTGAAAGAAAAAGGCTTTGTAAACTTTATGGATAGATGGTGATGACGAGCACAATGATGATGATCATCATTATCACTTCTTCTAATTACAATTATTGTTTATTATTATCATTATAGTGATTATATTTTGCATGCAGTAGCGGAACCAGTGACTTTCCTCTTAAGATAGGATTACATCAAAGGTCAGCTTTGAGCCCCTACATTTTTGCTCTAGCAGTGGATGAAGTTACAAGGGGCATACAAGGGAAGATTCCTTGGTGTATGTTCTTTGCTGATGATGTGGTTCTAATTGACAAGAGTAGGATAGGGGTTAATAGGCAACTGGAGCTGTGGAGACAGACTTTAGAATCTTTTAGACTTAGTAGGACTAAAACCGAGTATATGAGGTGCGAGTTCAGCAGCGTCAGGTCAAAGGATGGAGATGTCACTTTGGACGGACCAATAGTACCCAGGAAGGACACCTTTCGATATTTGGGGTCGATGCTGCAGAGTGATGGCGAGATTGATGAAGATGTGAGCCATAGGATACGAGCGGGGTGGGTGAAATGGCGACAGACATCTGGCATCCTATGTGACAAAAAAGTCTCACAAAAAACTCAAAGGCAAGTTCTACAGGACGGCGATCAGACCTGCAATGTTGTATGGTGCATAATATTGGGCTACTAAAAGACAACATGTCTAGAAGATAAGTGTAACAGAGATGCATATGTTGCGATGGATCTGTGGACATACAAGACGCAACCGAATTAGAAACGATAATATACGTGACAGACTTGGGGTGGCACCGATTGAAAAGAAGCTCGTCCAACACTGCTTGAGATGGTTTGGGCATATCCAACGGAGGCCTCCTGAGACACCGGTGCGTACTGGGATTATACGTCGTATCAGAAACACAAGGAGAGGCATAGGTCGGCCAAGATTGACATGGGAGGAAGCAGTAAAAAGGGACTTGAGAATGGAATTATCCAAAGAGTTGGCTTCAGACATGAGCACGTGGAAGTTAGCGATTCATGTACCAGAACCGTGACTTAGGAAATATTGTTTAGGCGTGTTTAGGGGTAGTATGATAGGCTTTAGGCCATATGACTAGGGATTTGGGGTTAAGGACGTAGAGCTTAGGACTTTGACCCCTACGATCTATAGTGTAGGCATGATATAGTTAGTATATTATTAGTATTATTACTATTATTAGTGGTACCATTATTACTATTAGTAGTACTACTACTATTACTATTTTATTACTATCTACTTCACCTTGTGACTACGATTGGGTTTCATTTCTAGCCTATCTCAACTTGTTTGGGACTAAAGGCTTGATTGTTGTTGTTGTTGTTGTAGTGATTATTATTTTATTATTGTTATTATCATTGTTCTTGTTGCTCTTGTTACTGACTGTTGCACTCTTTTGTATTTCTATTTCAACTGTAGGCACTTGTAGTCCTGGCAGTCACAGATCTAGTATCCAAAACTAGCATAATTGATGTACTGACAAGACATTTATGTTGCATTAATAGTAAGGCATAGTTCACAATATCCCAATATAAACTGTACTGACAGTTCCCATTTAGATATGGATCTCACGCTGTACAGAGAGATGTACATTTTTGGGTTGACAAGTTGGGGGACACCTCTTCTGTATTGTACGATCATCAGACTTTATCCTCAAGTGTGTTCAGGGTTCAAGTCTTTGTGGAGTCTTATGTGTTGCTGAACCACCAGTTGATTGATATTAATGGAGATCACAGCAGCAATTATTTATGGTAGTGTAGTTTATACTCTTAAATGGTAATATATGATTTAGTTTAGTAGTTTATATATGGCAAATTACCTTTATTAATGCATGGTTACAAAATTTTATTGTTACAGGAGGAAGGCTCTTTAATGATGGAGGAGAATGGTCTCCTTGGGTTTGGAAACAACTTAGGTGAAAGTTTAGATTCTGACTGATGCTCCACAAACTGTTATCTGATTTGTTCTTGATGTTTTGGTGTTTTGTTGTCATAGACTGTTATGTTTTGGTGCTGTTGCTGTTTTAGCTATAAGACTTTTGTTTAGCGAGGTAATTCTGATCAGTACTCTTTAGTTGTAATAGTAAGTGAATAGTAGGGACTGGTACCAGCTGTTTGGTACCGGTTCCCTTGTTGTTATGGTTTCGGTATGACTGAAATCAGTGGGATACTCCCACTTTCTTTATAAAGAAAAAAAAATGCATGGTTCCAAAATAATGCCTTGGTAGCCTATCCCTTGCTTTTATTTGACTTTACACATCAAGCCCCCCCCCCATCCTACCCGTACCCCAACCAGACTTGATAATTTTGAAAAGTGAAACTGACAATCTTGCAATCTCGGCCCAGCATTAAGCCGAACCCAAGATACAAATTCAAAAGACACGAAACTTGATCCCACTCGAACCTAAGATGACCAGTGAAAATACCTGACCTTAAACCCATAGACCTGAACTAAGCCTGGTCCTTACTCAAAATAACCGAATATTGACCTCTGTAATCGATAATAACTCATTTAAAGCAACCCGACCTTAAACCACTTTATATCAAAACCAAACTTGTAAACTAGAACTTCTGATCAAATATTAAAAACAACCAGAACCTGATTAACTCATTCCCATGAGTTGACTAGAACCCAATTGACCCAGACCCGAGTGGCATGCCGTTTGAGTTGACCCTAACCAGATGTGACCTGAACACAAGACAACCTAGATCTGAAGCCTAACCCGAACCCGAAATGACTCAACCCAAAACCGATCCAATCCTCCTGATTACCGCCTCTAATTGACAGATTCTGTGGTGTCCCGAGTTCGGGGCGAGACATGACCAGTGAAGCACATATGGATGCCAACAGTAAAAAGGTGAGTATTGCTAATATTTGGCCAGACCATATTTAATCCCAAAAGTAAGACATGATTATAGCTTATAACATCTCTATGACACAAAAGAAGCTGAAAAAACTTATGATAAGAACATTAAATATAGGATCAAAGCAGAAACAACCAGGTTTAATCAAAGCCATATAACATATGGTAAAAAAAAGTCATTAGAGGAAAGAGCTTAACCTGGGTGAAAGCACGTAAACTGTGGTGATGTGAGGTCAACAAAGGGATTATGGACGGAAGTAGTCCCTTGAGATGTTTAATTTGAAGAGCCAATTCCTTTGAGTGGAGTATCACATTTGCCGCTATGAACACATATGAAGACAATGCCTGGACCATATAATTGTAATTGATAAGAAACCTCATTTAATGAATATACCAAAGATAGTATAAGCATATCAGATTTTGAATAACAAACAACACCTTTCCAATCATAATTGCAAAAAAACTTGAAAATGAAAGATAGGTTTGGGGTGCGCGGGTTATGCAAGTTGCCGTAGAGAAAAACGAATAAAAGTTTTATTTTAACAAATTATACTAATTCCAAGCTGAAGTGATAATTTCACCTGCGTTCGCATGGCATAGTCCTGAAAGATTGGAAGCAGTTGCTGCTCCACCTGAATATAAAAGGTTTAAAACAAAAATTATCAAATTAGCTTTGATTTCCCAAATTATTTTTGGGGACTTAACCAATTTTACAAGATTAGGTAATGCATCTCAAAACAATAGTCACGTATGAAACAGAGTAATATTACCAAGTCTGGAAATTTGAAATAAATCTGAATTGCAAATATTTCCAAGTATTGCCGAACAGCTGGCAGGTTAGTCCTCTACAAAAGCAGTATATGATATTAGTCTAGCAAGCATAAAATGTCTGAATACTAAATTTCTGACATTCAGGAAAACTTTTAGCCAGTGTATTCCTGTACTAAACATGGCTGATAGGTATCCAGATGATATCATACCAGAATATAATATAGATAATATAGTAACAGGAATTACATGTAGCTGCATTTTTCAAAATGAAGCCCACATCCCACAAAGGACCTCAAATCCACACAACTATAGGCTCAGTCTCCAGTAGTATCTGGAATGGCCTCACCAAAATGAATGGTTATTTTTGGCGAATGGAAATGATCTACAAATCTAATATAGTAATTAACATTTGGATACTTATGGAAGTTAAAACAGAGAGGTACTTACATAAAGGCATAGATGCAACTTGGAAGTGACTTCTTCGACAATATCATCATCCACAAAATGAGACAGTATACAAATCATCTGCCATGCACGAACTTTGCGCCTGTGGACCTGAAGATAAAGAAAGAGTTGACAAAATTATGCACAAAATAATCGTAATATTAGGAAAAATTTATTGTAAGTTGACTATAATGCTCACACTGCTGTACTTCTTGTAAAGTTCTTTGGAAATGTCTTTATCATTGACCTGTAATAAAGATAAAAAGCTCAATCCGGTTTATTAAGCAATCCCAACTTTCAACAACAACCACCACCAAGCAATCCCAACTTTCAGGCAAAACAAAATCAGACTGACCAGGTAACAAGTACTAATTACATATGCAAAACAACTGCAGTTAAGACCACGGAGAAATTTATGCAGAAGATAACTGTACCTTTCATACGGTACAAATACACCATTATGTGATCAGCAACTCTCAAAATATCGTGTGCCTTTCTTTTTTGTTATTTTACTTTTGTTTTCTGTTGCTTGATTGAGACTTATTCAGTCTTATCAGAGCCTTAAATACCAATTTTAGGCCATGTTTGGTTGGAACACAAGTGAGTAATAAGGAGCCATATATGATAGATAAGAGTTATGGCTCCATTAACTTATGCAGCCTACGAAGGTAAATAGCTAATGCCTCAAGTTATGCTTGGGGGGAAGGGGCACAATTCACACTAAAATTATTATTATTAATGTTACAAATATTATAATATTATATTATTATATTATTATATCATCATCATCATTGTTGTTCTTAAAATCATGATAAATATTATTAATTCTTTTATTCATACTAACATCAATAATTATAATATTATCATTATTATCATTATTACTATCATCAACATCATCATCAGTTATTATATTTTCATTATCATCATTATCATTATCAATAATATTATCATTATTGTTTGATAATAAATATTTGATAATTATTATTAAATTATCATACAACCAAGCATCACACTAGTGAAGTTCAGAAATGATATGTGACAAGCAGCCTATAACCAAGGTCCAAACTTATTTCAAGGAGAACCCATTTAACACAATCATCCATAACAAAAAATACAATGTACGATAAACATACCGCAGAATCAAGAAGTTCTAAAAGAAAGAGTTTCCCGCAATAAAGAGCGGCTGAACAATCTTTGGTGATGGCTTCTATCACTTTTGAAAAATTCGCAAACCGATAGAACAGGATGGCAACCGATACTCTGGCGTATAATTCAGTGTTGATGAAGGCCTAGAAAGCAGAAAAATATATACATAACTGATTTCGTGTAAGAATTAGAATAGTTAACAGATAAATGAAGTACTCCATAGTCAGGATAACCAGTTTCAGTACAGTTAACTGTGATCAAATTATCAAAGTGTAATCCTTTTTTGCATCACTTATTGCAAGGATAATAGCACCATTAGGTCATATTGAGGACAAATGGGTCTTAACTGAGTCTCAAATGCACAGATGAGGGATAAATGAGCTGAATTGAGTCATATTTAGGTATAATCGTGCAATTGAAAATTGGCTGGGGATTAATTGAGATTACTTTAAGGCTCAATCAGAAAGTAGTATAGTACACAAGAAATTCATCCATGCATAATTTCCGGAATAGTTCCATCCAAAAAGCTTGCAAGGACAAATAATGAGATGGAGAATCAGATAAGTGCAGAAAACATGAAAATGTAGATGCACTGTACCTCAGTAAACTCACAATCTGGACTTTGAGCCAACATAGACACCTCAGCTTTAGCATCTTGGTTTTCAGCTAGCTCACCTTCAAAATCCTCATCAAACGCAACTATTTTGTATACAAGAACAGAAGACAAGAAAGAAAAGAAAACTTAGAGAGAAAGAAATAGTTTACATTATTTGGCTAAATGCAAATATATAAATAGTGCAATTAACAGCAAGGAACTTGAGTTAATGTAAAAAATGGTACTGCAGGTCCCAATTTTTGCAATGTAGACCAAATCAAATTTACTGCGATGCAAGCATCCAAATGATATAACTAAGTAATCCTCATTGTGCATAATCCACCAGGCTACAATTAATCTCAATATAACGAAATTGACCTCAAGCCACTCTCAATTCAACATCAAGTCCAAGAAACAACAAATAAGATAAAAAAAACAGAGAATATATATGACCAAAGCCAGTAACCAGAACAGCCTCCTAATAAACACAATCACAATGGTAACGATAACCAAAATTAAATTCCTTGGTGCTAGATATATTAGGAATGCCAAAAGTACCAGATCCATATAAGGATAGCAACTTCAGCTCCCTAATGTAGTACTTTGTGGTTTCCGGATACAACAGCCACAATCCAGTCAAATGCAAAGCTGCCAGACGAATGGTGCGTGGGCTTCTTGCACCTTCATCGAGAAGTTTCTCAATAAACTACAAAGAAAAAGGGAAGTTATTTAAAGACAAAAAATGAGGATACAAAAATAATAAAACTGACACAACCTCTATGAAGTCAGTCTTTCAATAAAAAAAGAAAATGATTGTCAACCTTGGATTTCAGTATTCCTGTGTCATCTCAGTTCACCAAGGGTCAACATGTCAGTCTTTGGTGTGTCTGGTTGTTTCAGGACCCACTTATACCAGACTGCACTGGTTTGTACAGATCGTACCAACCAATGTGCCATAAACAGTAGGTGAGGAGCCATGCCATACCTCCTGGGTAATACATTTTGGTATGTACTGTCTAGTTTCCAGCCTTTCATTGGTTTATTTTGTCAATGTTTTACAAATTGATCAGGGCATAAACAAAATTTAACATCAAGAGGAACAGGAGCAGTCAACATTGGCATCAAGTTCTACAATACTGTTGAGAAGCACATAAGGATTTAATATAAACTGACCCATTTCAAAGGACCCTTTTCACCTCTACTTGATTCATGCATCTCCAGCCTTTCATTGGTTTATTTTGTCGATGTTTTACAAATTGATCAGGATATAAACAAAAATTTAACATCAAGAGGAACAGGAGCAGTCAACATTGGCATCAAGTTCTACAATACTGTTGAGAAGCACATAAAGATTCAATATAAACTGACCCATTTCAAAGGACCCTTTTCACCTCTACTTGATTCATGCATCTCCAAGTCAGAAAAGATGTCCCGGTGAATAACAGCTGACAAAAGGGCAGCAATTGGTGCAACTCTTCTCTTATTGCAACTCTCATGGAGAATCCAGGAAGACTTCACTAATTGCATCACCATCTGCTTAAAATAATGGTTTGGTCTTTAAACCTCTTTAACTTCTTACTAATCAGTCAAGAAACTTAATAAAATTATTACCTCGGAATCAAGCCAAGATGAGGGTGCTTCATGGTGCTTTTTCGCAATCCCCAAAACCAACCTCACACATTTCAAAATAGACAACACCGAGCTTTCACCAGTATGTTCAAGGCTGATATCATCAACAGAAATATATAACACAGATACTGAAATAAATCTCTATGGTAAGCATCCAACAAAACAGATTAAAAGTACCAATTTTAGGTCCTGATCCCTTCATAATACTTCACATTAAACACTGAACAAGATTAATAATCCAAATGCAAAAATGATGTAAATACCTGCATGTTAGCTAACAGGTATATATTCATCACCATCCTAGTATAAAACTCCACACACCAGAACTGTATCCAACTAGCATGATGTCTAGTTCACTAGTTCAAGAAGGTAATTCTCGGATTAAGGTGCAAAATGTTCCCACTCCTAGGAGACATTATAAGGGTATCTCAGCCAATTCGTCGACTCTGCAACTATAATACATGCACATAAGATAACACAGACATTACCTCTCCACAATATCCAGGAAAATGCTTCTAAGAGTTGAATCAGAGAGTGCTTGACTCCGAGACGAGGGTTCTTCCCCGGCAGCATTGTAAGGAATGGAAAGCAAAGACTCCATACAAAGCCACTTCATAAAAGTAGTTTATGTCAAATTTCATTCATTTTACCATTTGCAACTGCAACTAGAACGTTATCCATCTTTTATAAAAGTCAGGGGCCTTGTGTAAGTATATGTATGCAGGTACTAGATAAACAAACTTTGCTCATGTATGTTAATTGGATGACAAAGGTAAATTTCGTATGGTGAATATTCAAGATTCAGGCGGTTGAGGGCAAATGATGCTTAAATGAGATTAGTGGCCAATTTGAGTTACAGCTCAATTTCATTCACTGCCATTATGTCTCTACTTGCACAAGTTGGCTTATAGTAAAATGGTTCCTTCTCTAGTTTTTAATGGTCATATATGTAAAAGTCAGCTCAAGAGAAAAGCACCTTCCAGTTCATAAGAACTGCTCGTCTGCTCCGCGATAAAGCTCCATTTGCAAGAAGACAATTTATGCTCTCGAGAAATCCAACCATGAATAGATCTAAAGAGTGTTCTTCAAACATACCATTCAATTGGCCTGCTCTTTGGTTGGTGAGAGTATGAATGAGTGATGAAAAGCAGGCAGAGAGTGACTTGAGCACAAGTGAAAGGCTTTCAAAGGCTGCTAACTGAAGCTCTGCTCCTGTCTACTCTAGCAAAACAAAGACATGTTTGCCGATCAGAGTTCAACCAGTACATGAAGTTGGTGATATGGATCGATTTTGAGAATTCTATTCCAAAGGGTTTTCAGTCATAGGTATTGATTTGCCTGTCAGATTCAATACAGGTATAGCAGAGGTGTATCAATAAAGAGTACCAAAACAAATTTAGGCCAATTAGACTGCCCCCAACTCCCAAATCACCAAGATGGTTGCTACCTAGACAGAATTCTTTTTGTATATCCAACTTTTTCTTGTCCTAACAACCAGTATATAATATGTGTCAGGCTTATGGCACTATGCATAGCACCGATCAGCCGGTACTATGGCTGCAAATCTCGAGTTTTGAGATTCAAAATGTCGATCCGAGCCACACAATTCGAACAACATATTGGAACCTTGTAGGAAATCATATTTTACATTTGTTAAGATTATTTTACTATCTTTTTTGAATGGGTGAAAACTATTGACTTTAACATCATCGAATATGAGTTGTTTTCTCCTTATCCAAAGAGAAAATAGTAAAAGAAATTAAAAAAAAATGTAAAATTTGGTTTCCTACAAGATTTCAATATGTAGATCAAATTGAGTAGCTCCGATTGACCGTCTGAATCTCAAAGTTGGAGATTTCCTTAGTACCACGGCCAATGGGTGCTATGCATAGTACCATTGACTCACTCTTTTCATATTCATTAACTCAACATCCTAGCCTGAACCCACAATTAGATATCCATATTCAGTACTAATATAATCAGACCTGCCTCTTAATACCCCAAAACCTAAGGGCCCTCTGCAAGGTTTCAGCCACAGTGAATCTGAAAGTACCATAAATGAAAATACCAACAGTATCATGAAATTGTTTTAAAAAAGGAAATTTTTTAAAACAATGATACCTCTGTGTTGCGTGTAGGAGATCGGATAACTCTCCAACAAAAATCCCACAGGAAAATAGATGAATTTTCGAGACGGTAATCTTGTTTAAATTGACGGCACCATGACAAAACACAACTAATAGCCTTCATAGCAAAAATCTGCTCAATTGCAACAAATTGTTAAATGCCTCTGTCAGTGTCCCATTTTTCTTCGTTTCCTCTCTTGCTTTTCTATAAATCCTTCCTTAGTTTCAGAAACATAAAGCAAATCTTGAGATTCCATTGGTAGATTACAGGTATCCTTAATAGCTGATATCATAACCTACTCTTACCCTCGAGAATTAGCTTTATACTGATCCTACCATTACTCTTCCGGGTTATCAGATAGGTTAATTTATGATGCATATTTTCTTTATGAAATAAGAATTTATTTATGTTATATATTTGTTCTAATTATCATCTAACATGTAGCTGAGTTATATTGCAGATCTAGACAGTAATAAAAGAACTTTGGACTAATCGGCCATACTGGATATTATTCCAAACTTAGATTTTCCCCGTGGCATCCATTTACGAATCATAGAGAGTGCTCATATGAATACCAAATTTCTAGGCATAACAAAATATTGTCAGGGATTATATACACATCCTATTATGAATGTCCATATTGAATCCATATCGATATTGCCCAAGAAAATATCCATATCTGCCAGGATACACTTAGAATATTACTATTACTATCTGAATCTGCAATTTTCTGGACGCAAATTCAGACCAAAGTGGATAGTCTGACCTGTTTTCAACCCTAGCATAATAAATAACAAGTGCAAAATAAAAGAGGTCCGACAACATGATGTCTAGTCCAAAAGATAACAAAAGTGTATTTTCTTATTTTTGAGGAAAAAAAATAACAAAAATTATACATATGCTTATCTATGATAAAAAATGCACATAGTTGATTACAAATTGAAATTAGACATGATTGAATTAATATTGTTAGCATTAGTAAATACTAAATAATATAAACATAATTAAGTATTTACAATAGAGGTTAATTGGTACGAAACAACTAATCTTACTTCACCCATAAGCTATTGGAAACAACGCTTTGTTATTCTTATCCAATAAGCTAACAAAAAAAGAAAATCTGACTCATAACCAGATTACGAAATAAGGTTAGGGTAAATGGATAGAAAGAATATGATAGTCAGCCTAGGCATACTGACTTGAGAAAGCCTGTGCTTGGTATACATGGTCAACACCTGATTTCAATACCAACTAGGTCCCGGAGCAGCATGTAACAATTCATAACTGGACCTGTAACAGGTTCTTTAGGTGTTGAATCGAAAACATAGGAAGGGATCGAGCTCAGTTTGGAGATTAAACATCAAAATCTGGCCACTTTGCAAACAGGGTAAACACCTGATTTCAATACCAGCCAGGTCCTGCAGCAGCATGTATCAACTCATATCTGGACCCACAACATTTTTTTTTGGAGTTGATTGAAAACATAGGCAAGGAATCGGAGCTTAATTTGGAGATTAAAGCAACATTGGATTGCCTCCTAATATTAGCTTCATACTGTGTCAATAGAGAACCAGTAGGGCCAGAACAAGTGTACATCGGATCATGCCAAAAAAAATAACCAGTGTTCCACCTCTTCCATTTTCTTTTCATTTTGCTCCTATGTTGAATTGGGGTCTCTTTTGGCGTCAAGGTTTCAATTAGACACCAACCAGTCCTGGTTAGAATATGTATGAACTAAATATTAAGAAAGAAAGAGAATTACAGCTTGCAAAACTGAAGGGGTCAGAGATAATGTCAATCGTCGTAGACTCGGTCCTCCCAACTTTCCTTTTATAGAAGAGGGTAAATCTGAACCTTTTTCCATATCATCTTCTGACCAGAGTATTGAACTTGCTGTACCAGCAAAAGCCACGAGATTTTCCTGTATTTTTACAAAGTGCACAAGAAATAACCGGCATAAATAATGTTTTTCTAGCTGGATGTTATGAATCTTAGAAGGCTGGATGTTATGGTCTGCGATAAATGTACTAGTTTTCTTAAAGCATACCATTCCTTTTATCATCTTTCTTTTCCAACATTGCCGTCATTAGAGTATTAAAATATAAGTGACATAATGATGGATGAAAATGGTAAAAATAAGCTTTACCAGAATAAAAACCAACATGTCCATTAGCTTTCCATGACATGATGGCAAAAGATCATGAGAGAAATCTGATTTTTGAATCTTTTTACATCCCCTTTGAAGCTCTTCAACAAAGCTAATCATGAGAATTAGAAACTTAATGGGCCTCCATTTTGAGTTGCAATCCAGATCATGAAGAGAGCTTTCATGGCTCCGGAAAAACTGCACAAATAATTAATTTATCTCACTGTTATGTACAGCAGTACAAGAACAGTAAGGCAAGTAACAAAATTGCTTTTCTACTCTTTTACTATATATTTCTTATACCTCAACTTTTTTGGTACTTGATTGCACAATTGATGACATAATGAGGTAAAATTGGGCCGAATAATATGGGGCTGGGCGAGGACTAGATTGAGGCATAACTAAGCCATTAATTATATAATAAGAATTAATTAAGAGTCTAGGTCTTATCATCCCAGGTTTAATACCCATTTGGAGGACGAGCCAGTAAAGCCAACAATTTGCACTCTTAGGTTGAAAGATAAGATTTGCAAAGGCAAATAAAACTGCAAACCACAAATATATTTTCCAATTGTTGCTCCTCTAAGGCTACAAGAAAGAACATGCGGGCCCATCTCTGTGCCTCGTATTCCCATGCAAGCACATCTTCATCATCAAAGAGATGTGATCCTTCTTCAGAGCTACCATGCTTTAGGAACTTCATTGGAAACTCCGTAAGCTCTTTTATAAGGGGCGAATTGTTTATGTTAGAAGAACAATTGCCAAGCCATTTTTGAACTATTCCTCTCAATGACCCTAAATATTAGGTTGTATGTTAGACCTTAGAAATGGCAATTTGGAATAAACCCACAAATTGCAATTTTAGTGGTATTCTTAAATCTTTCCAGCATAAACTGGAATTTGATTTGTATGGCCTGGTTAAACATTGACTTCCCAATTAGCCGTATTTTGATCATTTTAATCCCATCACCTTGGCTGCAACTGCCCGATTACTTCGACCTATGTTGATGTTTTTAGTCCCAGTTAACCTTGGTTTACTCTGCTGCTTCAGTGTCACCCAAGGACCTAAAATGTAATGATGTAATGCCCAGGAGAAAGTGAACATGAGACCCAAAACCCTGCAAACCTTTCATGCGCCTTTTCTTTTTCTGAAGCAATAGAAAAAGAGAAAATTCCTAAGCGTACCAGAAATATCAGTAAACTCTCGAGGTATTGTAGAAAGGAAGTGTAAGAGCAGGTCAAGCTGGATTTCTGTTGCAGTTATCAAAGATGACGTAGCGTCCAGAACCTTCTCACAAACTGCATTCAACAAAATAAGGGTGACAAATTAGAAATACCTAAATAGTATGTGTGTGAGTTCACGGTGGTCTAAGCTGGATCTTCATACTTAAGCCTCAAAGAAGCACTAAACTAGTGCTAGTTAACCACAATAGAAAAAGAAACAACACAAGAAATGGAAAAAAAAAAGGAATAAAATTCCAGATCAATTCAGTCATGCAAGTAACGTCCAGAACAAAATTGAACCATACTCGACAGAAATCACACAGAAACAGAATAATTTTATCCTCTGTTAGGGTATACATGCATATGCATACACATACAGTACCTTGTAGCCGGTAATTTGGATTGAAGTGCTGTTTACTTCTCTCTATTACAATTCCCAGCGCATCCAATAAATCAACAGGAGTCGCAAATTTATCCTTGAAAAGCATACATGTACTATATTCAGGTTTCTGCTTGCTAAAGTGGCAAGAAGCGGAAGCTATGCAAAAAGAAAGAGCCATTAAACCCGCCCGGCCAAAATTGTCATGTCTGGCAGCCGATGCCAAGCTCCAAACAAAAAACAGGCGGTCACTGCAATAGATGACAATGAGAATGACTGCACTAATTTGGAGCATCATTCATTGTATACAAAATATATAATCATATATACTGACAAGGGTTCACATTAGAAATTTGACACCTCTTTGGATCAGGTGTTTGGTCCCACTAGAAATATTAACTAAATACACAATTCATATCAATTAGATACCGGTTGGATCCAGCTAGTTTAGTGCTCCATGGATGTTATAATCAATTCTCAATTCAGAATATATTCCATTCCTAGCCATAAGCTCTCAAAGAGAAGAAACAAAATTGCTGCTCTCTGACAGATCAAAAGTCAACAGAAGGATCAAATAATTGGAGAATGGAATTATTATAAAAATGGCAAAACTAGATCTCAAATATGTAGTAAACACAGCCCCATATTTACACAATGCAACAGAGTCATCACATAGCTAACACACTTGAATAAAACTAAAACATGCATACCTCAATGTTAGCTGACTGGAAAATTCACTAAAAAATTTGGTTGCACCTTTTATTGTTTTCGAGTTATAAGCACCTCCAATCCCTTTAAAAAGAGAAGACAGAAATATACAACTTAACCAATTTTTCCCATAAAAGAAGAGGAATAATGTTTCAATAATCAACGAAAGATACTGTAATTAAAGCTCGGAACTGACCAAACTCTTTATGATGAACCACATCATTTAGTCCCCGCAATAAAGGACCAAACACAAAGTCAGTAGGAACTTTATGTGCATCATGCTTTTCCCATGCCATTTGCAAAAAGGATTCCATTATTAAGCATCGAACTGCACAAACAAAGCAAAGAATCTCAAAATTGTAGAAGCCAAATACCTGAGCAGAAGCATTGATTTCATCAAAAAAAAAAAATTCTAGTACTAGCCTTGAGGATTTTCATGGCAAAAGCCACGCTCCCACAAAACAGTCATCCAATAAAAAACTCCTGGGTCTCTCATGTGAATAATGTCATCTTGATAACATGGATGTGTTGATTGTTTGTACTGGCTTTTCTGCCATGTTGACTCGATCAACACACCTACCTAATATAGAAAGAAGTTGTTCATATACTATGTAAATCTGCTAGCTCTAAAAAATGCAAAAATAAAAATATTATGGGTAAATAAAGCTAAACTTAAACACTTCCACTACCATAATGAAAAAGGGACAACTTCTCGAATGTCACTAGACATAACACATGTAAATAAGGTCATCTCTATAAACATGAATGAGTGGATAGATT
This sequence comes from Carex littledalei, assembly GCA_011114355.1. Classification (NCBI taxonomy): domain Eukaryota; kingdom Viridiplantae; phylum Streptophyta; class Magnoliopsida; order Poales; family Cyperaceae; genus Carex; species Carex littledalei. The sequence continues at coordinate 13,938,090 of CM022086.1, read as the reverse complement.
ATTCTGGCTTTTCTGCCATGTAGACTCGACAGTCGACACAAACCTACCCAATAAAGAAAAATGTTGTTTGTACACTATACGTGAATCTGCTAGCTCTAAAAAAATGCAAAAATAAAAATATTATAAGTAAAAAAAAAACTAAACTTAAAAAAAATTGACTACCAGAAAGAAAAAGAGAGAACTTATTCAAAGGTCCGTACTCAATAGACCACAACATGTTACAATTTAATTTGTTGGCTTTTTACTTCATTTGAAGCAATTTTTTTTAAGCTGGACATTTCAACATATATATAACTTTCTCGACAATCTATATAATTGTGTACATAGGTGACATCAGCTAGCACATGGACTGCACACTACCAGCACCAACTTACCTTTCTCAACAATCAATTTAGTTGTGTATATAGGTAACATCAGCCCGTTATTGGAGTCCTAGGGATGGCATTCATGAACTCGACCAACCCAACCCAATAACTTAATTGGGCCGAGTTCGGATCTTATCTTCTCTGAGCTGATTCATATCAAGTCAAGCCGGTTAAAATGGTCTTTTTTGGGGGGACTTATAATAGGGAAACTATATGGAACAGAGGTTATTAGCTACTTTGACTATCCAAACACAAAATTCTACTTCCATGCTCAAAACTTGAGTCAGCAAGCTCCAAAGCCAAGGGTTTTGGCCATCTAAGCAACTTTTGTTTGAATAAATGGAAGCGAATAATATATTTAAGAAATTTGCTCCAGTCCACCAAATATTAGTTGAAAGAAAAATCCATGATTAAGACCATCTGATCAAAGAAGGGCATTAGGGAAAAGAAGATATATTATGTTTTGTATCAAATTTGTTAATCTTTGTTAGAATTGTATTCCATTTTAGGTTTTTCCCAGTCTTCCTCTCAAGTCTCACGTCTCTTGCCAGGATTGAAAGGTACCCGGTATCCTAATTTGTACCCGTAAGTATCAATAATACCATCTAACAAATAAAGAATGATTAGGATGAAAACATAATTTGGTCTAAGAAAGAAGACCATGTATTCCTAGAGAACAGAGAAGAAATGGATTCACATACGAGAGGAAAAAGGATAAAGGAAAGACAAAGGGGATGTTTATTTCCTTTTTCTAATATTTCCATTTCAGAATTGATTTCCTCTCAATATAGGAAATTACTTGGCCCGCCATGATCTATTTCGGCCATTAATTCCACCTATTGAAATTCAGCAATGTTTATCTCTTGTAAAGTTACTATACTAACCTTCCTTGATCTCAATCATTCAATCAAATTTCAACCGTGAGATCAAATTTGTACAGACCGTCAATTTTTTCTTTAGTGTACCAGAGACTGACTATATTTAACTATTCTTAAGCCAAAACATGTGGTCCCCCAACCCAACAGGTGAGTTGCAGGTCGGGTCTAGCCCTTTAAAGGAAAATAATAAAATAATGAATATTGGATGGCAGAAAAAATAAATATGGTGCCGAGTAAACTGGGGTAGAAGATGAGTATTGGCGGATTCACTACTCTGCACTAACCTGGTGGGTCCAAGCAGCCTCAACTAAGTGGGTCCCGTATTCTTCAAGCATCTCGTACAGTAATATAAAAACCCTCCATCTATCTTGACTGGTTGTACAAGAGTTGTTCACATTACATGCCTCACCAACACCCATGGATTCCGCCTCTTCATTAGCGTACCTCTCTCTTTTGGTCAGGGTAACATGACCTCTTGAACCAGTCCCAGTATCACTGGGCAGCATGCAAGCTGGACTGCTATTTGTACCAGAATGGAAGTCGATATTATTGGAGAGTTGACTGCTAAATGTTGTGGTGGATGAGAAATAGTGGTTGAGGGATGCTTTTAAGAGATACAAAGCCTTCTTCCTTACTAAAGAATCTCTGTCAACCTGAAATAGTTCAGATCATCAGGCAAAAAGGTTATATTGAAAACAAAAAAAAATTATATTAATACTCTTCATATTGGACACATCACCCTTAGTTCCCTCATATATAAAAGAAGAAGCAATTACATTGTCAGTGTTTACCTCAGTTGAGGTTTTAGATAGAATCTTTCGAAAGAAGTTCATAGAAACAGACACCAAGATGATGAAAGTAATGGTTTTATGCTCTTAACCAAATAAAGATAAAAGTCTGGAATTGTTATAAAGTTGATGCACATGAACCATCACAAGAATCATCTCGAAAAGGACCAAAACATATAAATGAAAAATGTTCAAGGGACAAAAATAAAATTACTTGATACTCGAAGGATTGCTTATGCAAATATACTCGAACAAAAAAAAACAACTCATTCATAAGATAAAGTAACTTGAAGCTGAAGCCGGAAGTCGCTAAAAGAATTATGAAAAAGCAAAAAATGAAATAGAACAATGTACCAGTCCTTTGTGTATCTCCTGCCAAAACTCTTTTTGGTCAACTACAACAAATTCCTCAGGGTTCCCACCATTAGTAGCATATTTGGAGATAAATGACAAGGACAGAGTGAGTATGCTATAAGCATGTAATCTTTCCAAGTTCCCCAATGAGAAGAGCGCAGCACAGCATTCCCAGGCATCCCTCAAGAAACTAAACCTGACAGTTGAAATTAGACAAAAATAATACAAAATATTAAAAACTTTCTTTTATGCACCTGAGGGTTGGCAGTTCTTGACTAGAAGACATAATCCTGTGAAGGCTGACCAATTGGCTAACTGGAATAATGTCTGACAGTAAGATTGATTCCGACCCTTTTTATCTGGCAATTTTGATTTTTATTATAATTAAAGGTCGGATATTTCCATTATCCCAATATTTTCATAAAGGAATAGTGCTAGCCCAGGTTAGCTAGCTATTCCAAACTCTATTCCGTGTTTGGATCGGTGAGTAGCTGTTCGGGATAGCCGCTAACCCTGCTATTCCGCTATTCCAATGAAAGGTTGGGTTAGCGGCTGTTCCAGACTCTTGGGTTAGCAGATAACCTCACGAACCCCACTCTCAATCCAAACGCACCCAGTTAAGAACTATACAAGTGACATGTATCCACTGAACTTGAGAACTTGACAATGCTGACTATTAAAGACGGTCCGATCCAAAAAGTTCTGGGTCAGCATCTTTGGAAACACAAAGGTCTGCTAATTACACCTGACCCAATTTTATTATCATATAAGAACAACGGTGCCATACCCAAAGGTCCCAAACCCAATATAATAAAGTGTTACTCCTATACGTAGCCCCATCTGTGAAAACATGCCGATATATGCCAACCCTTGCCACAGTCCTCCCTATTTTTTTTTAAAATAAAAAAATACAACACGACTCTTTTTTTCCCCTATGTAGCAAAAGAATGTTCTCGGGTACATAATATTTATATAGACATATTTTTTAAGGCAAGAATTTGTAATTTCTCCATTCTTAAGCTTTTGGGAGCCGTTCAGCAACAAGGGATTAAGAGTGAAGGATTAAGAGCTTAAGGAGCACTAAGGAATAGATGTTCGGTTGTCTTAATCCGTGGATGAAAGCTAAGGAAGCTAAAGAAAGGGGTAGATGTGCCTTAAGGTCCGGGCAGAGAATTAAGATCCGAGCAAAAGGAGGCTAAAGGAGGTGATCTTAATCCGCGCTAAGAAATCGGTGTTCGGCAGAATTAAGCGGTTAAGGAAGCTAAAGGAAGAGGATTAAGCCTTAAGGAGACTTAATCCCTTGTTGCGAACAGCCCCTTGAGGACTAAACATGAAAATTCCAAAAAAATACACAACTAATATGTAGTGTCAAAATTGATTCTTCTAACCAAATAACAAGAGAGTAAATAAAAAATACCACGAGAGTTTGTACTCTTTTCCACGGACACAAACCAAGGCTCCAGAAACCTCATTGACCAAACATAGTACAACAGGAAAAAGCACCCTGATTGCAGTAGCTAAGTAGTTTGGCAACTGCCTGAGCATCTCAAGTATCAGAGTAGACAGCTCCCATGCCAAAGTTGGTACAATTTTGGAGGTCAGTCTTCCTCCACTCTTTTGCAATGAAGATGCAGCTACAGATACCAACACATGGATCGCAATAACTGGCTGTAAGTATACCTGTTTCATTGAATTTTTTGTGCTCCACTGATACATGACTGAGTCATTGTTTTGTGTTATCAGACCAATGTCAACATATATCGATCTGAGACACACTGGTATCAGGTTTTCTTCCAGTACTTCCAATAAGTTGAACTTCAAAGAAGCACTGCATAGCAATACAATGACCTGAAAAGACGTAAATTTGCTTTTAGTTGCTGAGCTTTTAGAGAAGAAAACATGCCATAGCCAAAAGGTTTACGGACTAGATTTAAGTATCACCATCTCCAATTTTAGGAAAGCACTTGTACGAGAAAGGTACCTAGCCCATGTCCGTTGCTACATGCTTTCTCTGAATTTTGATTATCAGTTCAATAGCTTTTCTCAGCTTCAGTTGGTTTAATTGAGGTCTTATGTAGGGATCATAGTTTTAGGCTCAAACTTGGGATATGAGCAAAAATTACCTTTTAATGTTACGGTGCTGCAATTTATTAGGGGAGTGGGGACATGTCCAAGGTCCAGCCAGAGTTCAGTCAAGTTAGTAACGCAATGGAGAAAAAGAGTTAAAAATGAATTGATTGCTGAGTCCAAGGAGTCTACTTTCAAAAATTTCACACATTCCAGCTGGACAGTCTATTATGAAGTTTCTTGGTTACAGTGTATTATTTGTAAGAAATATGTTTCATCTAAGAGAACTATGTAACTCTTAGTTCTTATGTAAAAAAAGAAAATGATTTCCCAGTACGAGTACACAACTAGGCATGCAGAAGGTTGCAAAAAATGAAAAATGTGGTAATGTGTGGTAGGTGACAGTCATGATTAGTTTTCCTCAAGAGCAAAATCCCAGCTGGATAGTTGTTATCTACAAATTAGAAAATATGCCAAACAATGCTAGACTACAATGTATCTGAGTGCTTTTGGAGAAATTTCTTTACACCTATATTTTTTATCTGTCTCCTTATTACTTATCTAAAAGACTAAAACATAAAACACAGTTTTCTCCAAAACTTTTTATTCGGTACTAGGTACAGTAACAGCATGTATCTAGATTTCAGTACCAAATATAACTGCAGCACTTGGTTACACAGCAAATTGTCTAGATCTTAAATTGACAAGATTACAGGGTCCGTGATCAGCTAGGAAAAGGTAAAATTACAAAGAATTTAAGTGCATAACGGTTAAACTTTGATTACAAAATTTTCAAATTGGATGAATAAAATCACCTGATTAAGTAGTTCAGATTCATTTGAATCTAATTGTTTCAGTACCGGTATAAACACTCTTTGAATTAGTAGCGTCAAGGAACATGAAGGAGAATCTGAAGAACAATTATATAATAAAGAGTTAATGCAGTAAGCACAATATATTTAACCATGTGAATATCAGATGGAATCTCAAACTGGATCATTTACTTGTGTCATTGATCAAGTGGCATAAAGCTGTTGAGTAAGATGCAACATTATAAGAGCCCATATCCTACAATAGAAGAGACTAGAAGATCAGGTTACAGATAATTTGAGTATTAAGTGATAGGCATCTTCATGGACACTCCTTTGATGGCAATGAAGCTAACATCAAGACGTATATAGATAGAAGAAAATATACAGAAATGGAAATTGACGCATTTGCCACTTTTAGCTTTTACTTTCATAGATGAAAATGGCAATGGCACAAACCTCAAGGGCAATTCGCTCTTATTTATGTCCATTGCGCGTTAAAAAAAAAATAGAAAGAAGAGGAAGTTGCTAACAAATTTGTTTTACCTCCGTCGAAATTGGGAAATAATTGAGAAGGAATGAGAACAGCGTGTCAGGAGAAAGAGAAGATGACGCCAAGACACAGTCGACAATCGACGGCACGGCCTCCGGCGGGACGGCTTCTAGACTCCTCACTAAAGCGGCGACGTGGCGATCGAGAGGAGGCGGGGATGTTTCCATTGGAGAAATTCTTCAAGGTTTGCGCTTGCGCTAGAATCTCTGCAACGAACAAAACCCTAAACCCTGATCATCGAGTTCGACTGTTCGAGCCTTGCAGGAATTCAGGGGAGCAATGAATTGATATCACCCGAAAACCTCAGGCCTCAGCCTTTGGGTTTGAATCTGGTCCGTTCGGTATATATTGGCACGAATCGTAAACAAATCCCGTGCATTACACTCGGACCGAATTGGTCCGGGTTCTGATCATGGTCCGCGTCCGACTTTAAACTCAAACAGTAAGGTAATGCAGAGGATCCGAACTCGTGAAGGAATGGGTTGGATTATGGCGCGAGGTCAAGTGACGAGTCGGCCTCGGGCTGTAAGTATATATGACGGATCGGGGATTCCTGCGGATCGTAAGAAGATTTTAGTGGGCCGGCAAGATTATCAGAACTTGGGCCGGACTTTGGAACAGGCCGGGCAAATGGAAGGAACGGAAAGAAAAAAGGAAAGACACTGAAAAAAAAAATATCTTTTTTACGCTACCATTTGATGTTCCAAAAATTGTTGGGTTTATACACACAAGCAGAAGGAAAGGGAAAGTGAGAAAATTGAAGAAAATAATTAAAATTAATTTTCTATCCTTTATGCCTCATTTTGATGGAACAAAAAATGATCATTTGAAGGATAAAAGAGTTAAATCTCTCTTTTCTCTTTTCATAAGATTATGCAGATAACTCTTAAATTGTCCACTTCTTCTCTATTTTCTCCTCTTATTCACTCAACAGTCAATTCTGAATCCAACTGTTAAGAGTTTCAGCTTTAGATGTTGGCAGATGCCGAGCTGTTAAGAGTTACACCATCAGAATTTTCTAGAGAATTTTTCGATAAGAGGAAAAAATATAGTCATGTTATATCATATGAAATTAAATCCTCCTTTTCCGATCCTAGGACGACCAGAGCAATTCCACCATGCTGATGACTTGTAAGGGGCTTATTGATATGGACTTCAACAAAATCCAACTCATCCAGTTTAGATAGGATGGTGCTCGCTGGAAAAGCAGCATCCTCCTTTCTGAAAGCTAAATCTGGTCATCATCCTAACAAATTATAAAATATTCAAAACCCCAGGAAAAGCATATTAAATCTGGTCATCACCTAACAAATTATGCTACATGCTAATTTTGTCCACAACAAGCAAATCGATACATAACAGGATAACAATTAATCCCTCCTAATTGCTTCTGGAGTATGCAACAACATGGTAGCTATTGCAACCAACAAAGTTAGTATGGTCGATAGCCCATCGGTCTCCTATACCTCGGTGCCTTCCTGCAGAAAGCATACAGCAACCATAGTTTATAAATCAACAATAAAGAGAAGAAATAGTCAGGTCAGCTATCATGCAGTAGGTATAATGCCAGGTTGGTTTTGGTTGCACTCCTTCCTACTTTTGTCGTCTAGCTTAGTTAGATATTGTATCACTTATTTCCAGAACAATCTGGCCCGGTGGCCCCAAATAAAAAGATAAACATTACCATGACAGACTACAAGTCACAACAATGTGCATCAGACCGAACATGGTACTGGACAAGACTATATTTTTCAAGGCCAATCACAATAAGACAACAAAAGATTGTAAATATTGTACCCATATGCATAAGGTGCATAAAATGGTGGTGCCATGTAGGGTCCTGGTCGAAACCCCCCATAATAAGGACGCCGACCTCCTCTATGCTGTTTCATTCCAGGTACATTGGTTCTTTTAACAGATACCTGCATATTAGTCAAAATATAAGTCAAATTCAAAATCAGAAGGAAAATGTCCTGTATACTGTACTTGTTCACAGCAGTAATGACACACATGAGTCTCCACTGGTTTTTTCTTAAAATTGGCTTCTTTCTTTACCCTTCCTCTGGCCAAAACATCCCAGCATGATAGTACTACTATGTCAACCAGTCAGATCAGCTCTTCATAGTATGTTTGGCCAGAATTTACAATAGTTAAAGAGTGAGGCTACGGTGCTATGCATAGCACGGATTGGGTCCGTGCTACGGCTCAAAATTTGACTTTTCAAAATTCTAACGGTCGATCTGAACCGTTCAACATGATTATAAAATGAATATGTACTTGCAAACCAAATTTTACATTTTTTCGAATTTTTTTACTATTTTTTTAGATAGGCTGTTTTTGGATGGTCCAGAATGTTCAGATCAAGTGATTTTCGAAAAAATAGTAAAAAAAGTTCAAAAAAATGTAAAATTTGGTTTGCAAGTACATATTCATTTTATAATCATGTTGAACGGTTCGGATCGACCGTTAGGATTTTGAAAAGTCAAATTTTGAGCCGTAGTACAGACCCAATTGGTGCTATGCATAGCACCGTAGCCTCACTCATAGTTAAATCTATACTAAAATCCATGTGTACAGGTTAATATATAATAAAATCCATGTGTACACCTTCAAAATTAAAGTTTCCACAAGTCACCGTGAATGGGACATTGGAATTTTAGGTTTATAAAAAAAAAAATATAGAATGTGAACCTTCAGCTGGCGGCCATGCAATTCAGATTCATTCAGCAAGATAGCGTTTTGAACAGCTTCAACCTCATCAAACTCCACGTAAGCAAACCCCTTTGGCTGGCCACCCCTGTCAGTTAAAATGGTAACCCTATTGACAGTCCCGCAAGATTGGAAGTGCTGTTGCACTTCTTCAGGAGAGCACCCATAATCGACCTGCATTATGAATCAGTAAATAAATTAGGATTCAGTAATTAGCTTTCAGTGATAATAAAGAGAAGAAAGAGAGATGTGTCTCTAGTGGCCTGGCTTTGCACTAGAAGTTTTGGCATTACACAGCTTGTGTCATCGAGACATCAAGCACTGTCCATTATTTTAATATTTCTTTTGTTTAGCTTTTCTGTTCTTCTTCTACATTTGATTAAATTAATGTAGGAAGTAGGAACCAGACTTAATTAATCACCGAACATCATAATCTGGCAAATATTGCCTACTAGTACAAACGAAGTACAATAGTATAAAATACCATAACAGTCTAAGTGAACTGCCAGTTAGCACCAGATAAAACTGCAGTAGTAAAGCCCAGTTAAGATATTTTGGAAATAGAAGACAGCAAAGGATAAAAGAAATTTACATTGCCGACATAGATTGAGCGAGAATCAACCTCCTCTTTTTCAGCCTGTGTTGAGTCTGCAGCAGCATTTGCAGGATCTGTTGTACATACCAAATCAATTAATCAAGCTACAAAGAATAATAAGTTTTGAAGCAAGCTTGATAAAGTGATAATATATAATATCGAGGGAGGTTTGCTTGACAGTAATCCAAATCGTTGGATCAAATTCTATTTTATAGCTTATAGCTCAGATCATAGCTGAAAATTGCAACAAATACGTTGTCGTGTGAAGCTTTTTGGATTCTGTTCTATCTTCATCTGTCCGATGTTTCACAGCTCTACTCTCTTTCCAACCTTATTCTTTCTCTCAATAACAATTGCCTGGGTAAACATCCATTTTTGCACCTCTTACCACTATTAACTCCTCCGAACTAGACTCGCTTCCAACCAAGTTTTGCTCTTCCCGAAAGGCCTTCTTCATTTCATGATTCTCTCCCTTATCACTGAAGTGAAACTCTATATGGGTACTCCCTCCTATCTTTCAAAAGACTTGGAGAAAGAAGGTGAAGACGTGAAGTCCAATGGAACCACCTCCTCCCTGAACTAGCCACTCGATCTGCACACTGGACATGTCAACCCTACCTGCCATTCTTGGCTCAAAAGTATCAAGTTCTCACCAGACTCTCTTCCTCTTTGATAGTACATTTCTTATCTTATGTTGACAAATTAATTTAATGAAACACTCTTTTATAATCAAAATATGCATCAGTCCATTTAGAAACAATCTCCACCAAAAGAAATATATTAGAAAGTAAAAATCTCGATGATAAGATTTGCACCCAAAATTTCAATATCTGTTGCCATTACTAGTATGTTCATTTATAGTCCCGGTAGCAGCCAAATGTTTATAATTAATAGTTCAGTATATAATATGATATAGTTAAAAAAGGCAAATATTTCTTAAAATGTAATTATTTTTTATTATCACTATAATGTTTACTTTTGAATTTTTTTAGACTTTTGAGCTCAGTTGGCAAGTAAATGATTTCTAATATTTCTTCTCTTAGTTAGGAAAAGCCATTGGAATGTGCCACATTTGAGGAATCTTTTCAGTATGTTTTTAATGAACAACAATTTGCATATGAATAATTATCTTGGTTCTTCAAAATGTATTACGCATAGTTCAATTGGTTGTTGCTAGGAATTGTTTTTTCATATAATTTTATTGTTTTTGTTATGATTAGAATCTCTTTTGTGACATATTTCTTCTTGCAGGATGCACCAATCTATAGACAGATTTATACCACGAAGCAGATGAGGGGTTTCTCTAGCAGCAATCGTCCAGCACTCTCTCATCTAAAAGGTAAAAGTTGATTTCTGATTTATGAACCGTAGTCAACTAATTAGGGAGAAATTAACTTAATTTTGTGAAAGATAGGATCAGTAAATGAAAAGGTATTGTATGTTATTTAACTTTATGGCATACCTTATCCTATTAAATACTAAACCCTTACATCTCTCTCCATCCACAACTGACTTCATGTCAGTTTATACTTTTTTAAATCTTGCTTTTCTAAGCTTGTTCTGGAAATGCAGCCATAACAAAAGAAAACTCTTATGTTTTGGTATGTACATAATATAGTTGATTTTGCAATTTTTTCAAGTATTTTGGTTTATTTGTCAATTAGAAAGTAAGGATCATTTCTAATTGAGGGTTCAAATGCCTCCATTTTTTGTGCCTCCATCATGCCTCCACTTTTAATTTTCTAATAACAAAAATTCTAAAATTTAAATGTCAAAATAAAACCGTTAGATATTATCTATATTATTTTCTCTACATGCACATAAAAAATTATCACTTTTAATTTTGATTTTATATGAATCAATAAGTTGAAAAATCAACATCCAAAATTTATCCACATTGGTGTATTATTGCAAGCTCTTGATACTAATCAAAACAATATCGAAATGTCGTGATATTTCACATGTGCATAGAGAAAATGATATAGATCATATCTAACGGTTTCATTTTGACATTTAAGTTTTAAATTTTAAGTTATTGAAGTTCTAAAAATGGAGGCATTTGAACCCCCCCCCCCCCCTTTTTCTAATTAGAATTAGGATATATGACTAAAGACTAAAAAGAATCTCTTAAAAATTCGGATTTAAGCTAACTTCTTATAAAGAGCCATCCTTCCACAAATAAGATTAATGATATTACTATCATATCCAAATCTCTTGAAGTTCTTTTGCTAAAAATATGCAAGTAGAAATATTTACAGGCCAGAAAATCATATCACAATATTTGTGTGCATGATAAATTATTGTTAGCTATAGGAGATGGAACTAAAAAGTGTACTGAACTGATTACTTGGTCTGTGCTAATTCAGACCCGAACTGGACCCGACTTTGTACATGTCGAAATGCAGAGAGTACGCCTGGCAGAAAGAAAACAGATAATTCTCCACCATCTAAAAAGAGAGTACCAGATTTTCATCTATTGATTATTGGTCACTATGTTAGATACTGGGTCAACAGGGTAAGGTGTTAATAAAAGTAAACCAAGCAACAAAGTCGGAGGCCGCACATTATAGCAATTCATGAAGGCTGCCAGAAAATATCAGTTTGTTTTTGTTGATGACTATTTAGTTTAAAATTGTTGACATTCAAAAACTTTTTTGTAATATAATCAATTGCTTAGGTTTTTTCTTACAAAAAGGTGTTTTCATTGATCTCTCTTACAAAAAACTGTTTCACTGCTTTGGTTATTCTCTTCACTAAAAGCAAAATGAATGACAGTAAAATATTTAAAAAAGTTAATATTTTCGTTAGGGTGGAGGTTTAGCACTTATTATTAGGCGACAGGGTTGTGAGCTCAGTAAGATATGAGACAAGTACCCCCATGCTTCATTTTATAGAAATATATATGTTAATTGGTAGTTTTACTGTTGCGATAATGGCATATTCTATGTCTGCTAACAATATAACAAATTCAATAGGCCACAGCAGCGCACAAAAAGCTATCTAGTGTACTGTGTACATAATTCTTTCTAACAATAAACAATACAGGAAAAGAAGGTAGAGAGAATGACTAGATAGGGGGGAAAAAAAAGTAGCAGAGGCAACATCAAACAAACTGTATGATATACAAAGAGTGGTGAATTTGACCAAGAAAAACACAAAAATATTCATATTACTAACTCGATGATACAAGAGACTTAAAGAGTTAAGGCGTTATTAATATCAAAGCAGTTTGTCCAACACACCAGATAGCATCCATCTGCTCATAAAATACAAATATCACAAATCTACTACTTAATGGAGAGAGCAAATACCTGATGTGGCAGATGATCCCATTTCTTTCTCGACCTTGGCTTGCATCTCACGTAAAGCTCCTGCTTCTTCCTCCATCTCCTTTAATCGTTTCTTCATGTCTTCGATTTCCTACTTGTAGAAAAGAAAGAAATCAGAGACTACCTAGGGTAAAAAGAGAAGCTGTTTCTCCTCATGTGCAAGTGCAATCCACTTATCTCTTCAAAATCTCGCGAAAACTCCTAATTCCCTCTTCTAATAGACAGATGTTGGACAGGTTACTATGTTCCAATTTCAGAGTACAAACAAACTATAATTCCGAATTCGATAGAAAGCAAACAAAAAACCATCAAAAGAGACCTCGGGGTGGGAAGAAGAGTCGCCGGCGGTGTCAGGGATGTGGTCGTCAGCGTAGTCGGAGTCGGGCTCCATCTCCTCGCCTTCGCCTTCGCCTTCGTAGGTCCGATTGGGGTCCATGGAAATGGAAATAGGGGCGCCGACAATCGACTCTTTCGTTTTTGAGTTTGGTTTTGGGGAATTTCAGATATGCCCGTTTCTTTTAGTTTATCCGTTGTTTTGTACAGGCACAACCGCACAAGGGTTATGGCCTTATGGGCTTATGGCAAAGCGCGCTGTGGCTGTGGCTTGTGGATGGGGCCTGCTCTGCTCTAGTCTGTATTTTTTTTGTCTTCTCCAGTTCTCTACAGTTGACATGCGTTCCCGATTACTCTTTTTACAGAGCAGGTTGGGTCTGATGAGTTTCGGGACCGTCCGATCTGCTTTAAGATTCGTGCGCACGAATTTTAAAGCAGATGCGAAAGTTGCCGGTGCAAATCTTAAAACAGATTGAACGGTTATCGAACCCATCGAACTCACTTTGAGTCCGATGGGCATCGGACCCAAATTGACCTCCTCTTTTTATGGCTTAGATCATTTTCTGCTTTGCTGTCTTTGATCTACGGCCGAGATCTGAATCATCAGAAATCTTGGAAATAGTTGTACAGAATATGCAATATGCTTATAAAATTATAAACATCCGAGGTGATTTCATGTCATGTCAACACCGCTACCATTATGGATTTTTTTTGACTAATCCACCAATTATTTCTGATTATTTCTAATTAATCGCTTGACAGTACCATATATGTCCGACGAGCGCATGTCATTATTTATAATTATGATACGGACCGTAAAGTTGTGAGCCCCACCTAGAGTGGGAAAAACGTGCCGTGCCGTGACAAAAATTACGAGGGGTGGTCACGGCAAGCGAATGGTCACAACACGCGAGTCACGCCGTGACTCGTGTGCTGTGACTAAGTCGTGCCGTGACCAAACGTGCCGTGACCAAAAGTGCCGTGACCAAACGTGCCGTGACCGGTTACGTTAGTCACGTTTGATCGCATTTAACGTTTTTAAAAAAAATATGAAACGATTTTTTAAAATTTAAAATGAAGAATTAATGTTGAAAGAAATTATTGATGCTAAAAACATATTTTTTTTCCATAATTTAGAATTTAACATAAATTAATGTCAAATCGTGACTGATGTGTCTACCGTGCCGTGTTCTGTGCCGTGACCAAGACAATTTCCGTACCGTGCCGTGCCGTGTCTTCTTTGCCAACTATTGGTCACGCCACGCGAGTAGTCACGGCACGGGACACGCGAGTCACGGCACGTAACCGACATGCGTGCCGTGCCGTACCGTTCCATGACGGAGCCGGCTCCGGCGTGCCATTTTTCCCACTCTAGCCCCACCTGCCAATATACCATTGCACCCAATACAGCGTTTAACTGTTATTATTTGAAATAGTTAGTTCTTTAAATGCATCACTGTTCTAGAAAGGTAAAATTAGCAAAGAATCCAATGGTATAATCAACTGTTTGTAAAGAACCGTTTGGTAAATGATGCACTTATGAATACTATATTCTACTATCCCCTCCAGCTCCGTGGCTTCGTCTCTGCTCAAACTACAACTCATGCATTACAATATCCTTTCACCAAGAATAATATACACGCACCGTCTGCCGAAATTTTTATTAATAGAAAATAAAATAAAATAAATATCGACATTGAAGAACGTTTTCGCTGGAATTCGAGATGTAGCAAAAACATGATGGTCCATAACATCCAGGGCACTGTAGCTGAACGTTATGGTCGATAACGTCCAGTTAATCTGATTGCTAATGATCTCTAATTAACAAAAATACTGTAGCTGGACGTTATGGTCCATAACGTTCAGCTACAGTGTTTTTTTTTTTTTTTTTCTTGTTTCAGTTTGCGATTTTTTTTAAAAAAAAAAAACTCACTATAGCTGGATGTTATAGACCATAACATCCAGCTACAGTGTTTTTTGTTAATTAGATATCATTAGCGATCAGATTAACTCAACGTTATAGTTTATAAAATTCAGCTACAGTGCCTTGGACGTTATAGACCATCACGTTTTTGCTAAATCTCGAATTCCAGCAAAAAAACTTTCTTCAATCCCGATATTTTTTTTTTTTTTTCTATTAATAAAAAATTTCGGCACCGTCTGCCTACGGGCATTGTGCAGTGGGATTTTTTTTAAAAACAGTAATTAAAATAATCAAAGTTAAAGAAACGACATGATTGCTTCGTTTGTTATAAAAACAGCAAAAACCGAATCCGGGATTCGGTTAAGTTATTTTTTTGCTTCACCGAATACGCTATTCGGTTAAGTTGATGGTTTTAACAGGTGATACAGTGGGTTGCCACAGAAGATCGACCGAAGCAATTTTCACCTTTTTTGGCTAACCGAATAGGGGATTCGGTTGGGTGGATTTTTGCTTTATTATTTTATATTATTTTATATTATTTTATTTGATAGTTTGAACCAGAATGTACCTAAGTTGACCAAACTTTGACCATTCTTACATACGCACGTAATTGGCTAATTACATTACATTATTAACCATTCTTATCTAACCGAATCCTCTATTCGGTGTAGAATAAAAAATAAAAAAAATAATGTAAACCGAATTGGCTATTCGGTTTACAATAAAAAATAAAAAAAAAATCTTAACCAAATTGGCAATTCGGTTAATGGTGGGTGTTACACGGAGTTTACATAGTTTTCGGGATCTGTTTTGTGAAAATATGCTTTAACCGAATAGCGTATTCGGTGAAGCAAAAAAAAATAGCTTAACCGAATCCCGGATTCGGTTTTTGCTGTTTTTATAACAAAGCAATCATGTCGTTTCTTTAACTTTGATTATTTTATTTACTGTTTTTAAAAAAAATCTTGTGCAGTGTGCACTGACGCACCGCAACAATTTACAATTTTTTACTTTGAATTGGACCCTTTACAATGTTATTACCAATGATCCACGTGTTCATTCGTAACCTTCAACTTGAAGCGTTCTGAGGTCAACACACACGATCCGCCTCTTTTGATTTCAATTGCCCCAGCTCTTCTTAAACAGTTCAACTGAACCCTAATTTTTTTTTTTTGGGGTACACAAACCCCGTAGTTTCAGCTGCGAGCATGCGACCTTCGTTTTTATGCTTTTTTCTTTTTAAATTTTGTTTAAAAAAAATTAAGTTATTCATATATCTCAACCATCATATTATACATTTTTGTTTTACAATTTAAATAATGACTTACATTAATTTATCTGAAAGAGTAAGATATTACAAAATATTTTTTAACTATAATAACGAGTTCATAAAATAAAAATAAGTACGGCGTAAGTTAATCCACTTAAAAAATAAAATAATTTATTTCAAATTAATTCAGATTTTATTTTTTGTTTAACAGTTTAATTGTGAAATAAAACGTTTATTCGACTTAACCAGCGGAAAAATTAATAATTTCGTTTGCATATTCTCCACCGATGATCACAAGTGAATCTACATCTTCATTTTATAATTCAAATAGTTAATCTGAACTGTTTAACAAGATCTCCATATAAAAATGTACTAGAATACTAAATTTTATAATTTTTAGATTTTTTTTGTTCCAATTAATTTTTTTAGATAAGTATAAAATCACTACTTGTCGATAGTTCATAATTTTTAGATCAAGTAATTTTCTACTTATCAGAAAGTTACTCTTTAGAGGAAACTGCTGCCTATACAAGGAGCTCAGTGTAATCAATCGTTGGATAAAGAAATACAAACAGATTTACATCTCATTCTCTCTCTGACTCTTAATCTCATATCCTATTAATATAGTTTGCATGTATGTTGTTCTTATCATGCTAGTAGCTCAAGAGACAACTTGAATTAATTGTAATGCGTCTCAGCTTGCAGTGATGTTTATTTGGGTTTTAGTAACTAATGGTTTGTTAACTTGATCTCTCTCTCTCTATGTACGTATTGATTGGTGGATATCTAGGCACATGCCAGTTTGTGTTTACATATTGTATGTGGCTTTGTATCATATCTTGTCTCAAGTTTTCACACATGGAAAATTTTGAATGGTTGGGATCAGAACAACAGGTTCCTTTTATTCCTTTGGAATAACAGCAGATTTATTTCCTCCAATTGATGGAATGGCAACATCCGAATTATCTGATTGATAACTTGAAGGCAAGTTGATTTCTTATTTGCATGGAATATTATTCTCTGAGCCCATGCAAATGACAATTGACAAGTATATTAAGAAATTATAATTTCTCAATTAAGAAACCATTTAATTAAACACAGAACCAATTAATAAATTGAAAAGGCAGTATACATTTTCTAATAGTGACATTCTCCAGTTACATTACCGATGTAAACTGAATGTGCCTTTGGATCCAATACAGGTACAACAGTACTCAATGAAGCTCTGTAACTTTCTAATATCTTGACACCGTACAAATGATATTTTTCGAACCCAAGTCCATATCCCTCAACAATGTGGCAATTGACGTGCAAGGCATTCTTGACTTGAGAGAAAACATTACATTGGGACTAAACCATAGTCGGGCACTTTGCATCAAGGAACTCTTTCAGAGTGCGTGCTGCTTTCTGGCTTCCCATTAGTTCTGCAAGCTTTTCAACTGGCAGGAGGCCCAGCTCAGCCAAATTGTTGCAACCATCCATCAATGCTCTATAATTCGAGTCTGTCACCCCCGGCAGTCGTCTCAAGAACTCAATTGCAGAGGTGTTGTAATTTTCAGCCCTAAAACATCATAAATCAGTTCAATTACTCATCCAAAATTATGGAAGTGCTGGTAACAAATAATTACCACACAAGTCCCTGTCCTACTTTAAATATATGCACTGAACCTGACTAGCTTAGTACTAGACTTGTGCTGCCAATCTGAGGCAACCTTGGACCCAATTAACAAGCGCTGTCATGAAAACAAAAGGAGAATTCCCAAAACAAGCACCCAGTCCTCCAAAGAAAAAGGATAAATATAGACCCAACTACTGTGATACGTGTGTATGCATGCTGCACTCACAAGCAAGAGACCCTTTACATGCAACTGAAGTTTATATTACCCTTGCCACCCAGGGGCGGAACTAGAAAATTTTGATAGAGGTGGCTGAAAATTAAAATGCACAATATGTGGTGAGTGGGATTTGAACCCAAGTCCTCTCAACTCCAAAATAGAGGGGCTGGACTATATAAAAAGTTAAAAAAAAATTCAATTCAATTAAATTTCTATATACATAATTAAAATTTTAAAATCATAGGGGTGGCTTAGCCACCTTTGGCTAAGCCTTAGATCCGCCCATGTTGCCACCTACCTAACATCATTTTCTATGATTCCATCTTCAGAGGGCACCCCGACCCGCATAGCCTTGCTCTCGTCAGGCTCATCCTGGTTTGACTTCAAGGAAAGAAATATATCGGCAGTTGCGTGCAGGCTCCGGGACCATACTAGCCTGAGGCGTGGGAAATGCATGACCAACAATGTCAGCTTTGAAATAATGTTTGTCGGTGACACATCATCCCCAATTTCACTTGCTGACTGTAATAAACAAGAACAGGTTACTCATTTGTCAGGATATGGCATACTAATTCTCAATCCAGGTCGTTTGAAATGTATCTTCCTAACATTAGTTCCATTCTTACAAAAAGAAAGGGGTAATATATTACCAGATTTAAGCACCATTTATGATCCTATCCACATTAACAGAACAAAGGTTTCTATTCATGTATATATGCCCCCGGACGACCCTTGTTATGCATGTTTGATGTCCAGAAGATGTATGCAATTTAAACTTATTTGTTTTTTTTTCTATCTCCAGCTCTTTTGCTATCTAACGATATATATGCTGCATTAAGGAACTTGCATTTTATAAATTCGCTTGTGGATTTTTTGAATGGTGCAAGAGTACCTGAAAGGAGAAGCTTTTATCCTGCGAGAACTCTATGAGAAGGACAGGGATCTTATAGTAGCGAACCATAGTCTCAACTTGGTGATAGAGACGGCCTGTTGCAAAGCTTTGATAAAGATCTGCGATGCTTTTTCGCTCAACACATATCAAAGGTGAGAGAATATAATCTCCAACTTCTAATGTAACAGGTATAACCTTCATGCCTTTCAAGTGGAGAACATTCGGGAGGCTGCTCATGAACTCCCTCATGTCCACTATTACCTACAAGAAAATAAAAGCATGAGATACAAAATGAAGTTAGGGCACAGCTGAAATCACCTTAAGGCTTCACAACCAAACCAAGAGGACTGAAGACAGGTGAAAGTACTAGTTTTAAGCCGGGACAAGCAAGTGCCAATTTTCAGAAAAACTGGGAAAGTACTACTTTTCACTTTCTCTACAGTTAATCATGATTAACATCCATGGACTACTTTAACCTCTGTTAGTCACAACTATACAACTAAACAACAAAGAAACAAATAAGTAAAATAAAGTGCAAATAGAGCAACTTACCTGCATTTCTTTTTCCAGTGGTTTTCTGCCACCAGCCTTCCTAGTTACAGAATTCGACAGAGCTGACGCTGGCTCAGTACTCTGTGTTGCTGGACCTACGCACCTCCCATTCTGAGAAAAACAAAGGAACAGAACTACTAAAATTTAGAGGAGATACTTGAGGAAATGTTATTTGGACTTCCTACGTACAGTATTGACAGAAGGGGTAAGAGAAACAAGAAAATAGATCAAACAATACCTGATCCACAGGTATCATCATAAGAGATTTCTGTCTGATTAAAGATTCAAATGCTCTGTTTTCCCTATGAATACTTGCCTCGAACTTTTGTGCCTCAGTCGAATCCTCATAAAAAAGAAAATAAGTCTTCAGTTTCCTTTTAGGATTCTCAGCCTTGTAAATTTCAATCTCTCTGACAAAAGTCATGTCAGGATGGTAAACTATCACCACAGCAGGCTTCCACTCTTCCAATATATGCTGATCGCTGTCTAATGCATAGAACTGTATTGGAGGCAGTGGCTTGGCATCGGCCGAACCTCCTGCAGTAGACTTATGAGATTCCCCCTGGGCTTCTTCAATTTGCACAGCACTACTAGCCAAACCACCTGTGCTGAAATTATGATTTTTCACCTCGGGTTCTTCAATTTGCACTACACTACTCTGAGGCTTGCTATCTGATACTGGATTTTTCTTAGATTTTCCTTTACCTCGGCCTTTCTTGGGTTTCGAACTTTCTGCGGGCTCGACTTCTATTTCCTCTCGTCTTGTTGTTGATTTTGAAATCTCTGATGCAGCAGCTAATAGGGCTTTGTTTTCTAGTATACTAATTGCCGTAGGTTCTGTGCTTTCATTGGATACTTTAGTTGTGACAATTCCTCCATCTACTAAACCAAATCCTTTTGGCTTTGGCTCCTTGGGTTTTTTCTTGCCTCGTTTGAATAAACTGTGCAATTCAATCTTGCCTAACAAGTATTTCTCCCATTCTCCTCGCATGGCCTATTATAAGTAAGATTAAAAGGAGATTCTACAACAATGATACATTTTAAAACAAAATGCATATGCAATTCACTACATGTTTCGACATCCACCTTGACCAAATAAAAAGAAAAAAACAGAAAAACAAAGCAGCAGGTGAATGAAGTGCAGACTGATGTATCCCAAAATGGCCTCATTCAGCAGCCAAAACTCGGAACAGGAGACACCATCAGTCCGGTAATGTACTAGTAGCATACCATACCATACAGATCATGTCAAGTAGCAGTACATATCAGTGCAGTTAAAAGCGAGCACTTGATGCACTTAAGCGTAGTGGCGAGGCAATTTCACATAGAGCGCTTTTGTTTTCATGGGATGAGCGCAATTCAGAGAGCGAGCACTTTTATGCGCCTTTTGCGGTTAAGAGGCAGATGAAAAAAGCGCAAAAGTGTGCACTTGGATCATAAAAGAGTGATATTATTCATTAATTAGTCAAACAACAAAGTTTTTTTTCCGGCCCACTAACAGTGTTGCACATTTAATTTTTTTTTTTTTAACTTTGCTACCTCTGCTTTATAATTGAGCTTTACTTTTGTACAACATACTGTTTGATTTATTTAAAATCATTCCCAACAAAGACCCGTCATATAAGTTGGACATTGCAAATACTCATCCTCTTTCTCGTCAAAAATAGAATTCCATTTGAACATAGTGATAAACAAACCTTAATTACGTTTAATATATTTTTCAAGATTTTCTATAACATTACATGTGAACATTGAGAACATAAAAAACATTATAGTAACATTAAACAGTAATATTAAATATTCAAATTCAGTATCGATTTAATATTGGAATGAGAAGTGGTTTCTGCATTTACAAGCAAAGGTGTCAGTAACAAGTTTAAGTAATTCATTTTGTTAATAATAATAATAATAACAGGTCATTTAATAACTATTATTATTTGCTACTACTAGTACTACTATTGATATTATTAGATTATGGAGGTTTTTATCATACAAAATGTTACAAATCTTAATTATGCGCCTCTTATTATTCAGGCGTTACTCGGTTGGGTTTCATTTCTAGCCTACCCCAACTTGTTTGGGACTAAAGGCTTGGTTGTTGTTGTTGTTGTATTATTCAGGCGTGTGCTTTTTTTGCGCCTTGCGACTCAGGCAATTGGAGTCATTTGCGCTTTAATTGCGCCTTTTGCCTTTGACTGCACTGGTACATATCACCATATTGGTAACTGAAGTGGTAGGTAAATTTCTTATACAGACCGAAGATTGAAGATTATAAAGTACAAACGAGTACTGGCAGGCATGGCTAAAGATTTAATATTATACCTGCTGTGGACCTTTAAGAATGCAATCCTCAAGTTGCAAGCAAGAGCGTTCGTCCTTACAAGCAACCAAAACTATGTCAGTGCTATCAGCATACTCTCCAGTCATGACTTGTTCCGTTACTTGGATTCCCTTCATCCTCTCTTCTTCTATCTCTTCTAACAACTCCTGCATTAAGCACAAACTCACTGGCATCATTGTGAAAGTTATTCTTCATTTTTTTTCTTATGTCAGCAGAAGAAACTTTGCATTGACATCTATGCCGGAGGAAAATAACCTGATTGAACAAAGTAAAGAGCTCAAACTCACTAACTCACACGCAACACTTTCCATTTAGGTGCTTCTTCCAATACTTCCTCCAAGACTATGCCGCCAACTTCCTTGCTAGATGAAGAAGCTTCATTATCTGCCAAAAAGATTGAAATGAATATGCATCTATCAGAGATAATGTTTAACAGGGTAGACAAATGGAAACCTATATCAGCTCAAATAAAGACCCATTTAAGTACCATCCAGACCTAAAATGTAAGACAGATTGCAATGAAACCAACATATATAGACCAATCTATACCAATTTAAAATCCAAATTTATGCTCGACATGATAACAGTTACACAGCAAGCAACCCACAAAAACACAAATATGGCCAAACTGGTAGTATGCTGGTGCACCAAGAATCTCAAGCAAAATGCTACCAGTACCAGGCATCACCAACGAAGTGGTAAAACCTAGTACGTAATCATTCTCTTAAGGTATTTTGATCTTGTGTATAAAATACAGGTCATGGATAAAGTTGTTCACCAATCTCTTTCATTTTCTTGTTATTGCCTGCCACTCTCCTTTTCTTGGTTGGGATGGCCTTATCTAGACTAATTCTGGAACCATCTGCTCTCACAACTTGATATACACGCCTCTTCGCTAGTTCAAAAATCTTGTGACTTGAGTCGGCAAAAATCCACATGGACCTAACCCCTTCAGACACCCTCAAGGTATCTAAATACTTCAAGTATGTTACCGCATCATACCTGATAAATAAAAGTTTTAAAAATTTGCATGGACTCAAAAGATTATATCAACAGATGTTATAAGTATCCCAACTTTTCCATCAAGATAAGTCCAAACTTGACTTATCCACTCTTTTATCTCATTGCTAAATAAATTCTAGATGAAGAGAGAGTCTATTTCTTTTTTTTTTTACCAGTTAGATGAAAAAAAGAAAGAAAATACTATATATCAACTATAATAATCTCTGTTTTTGTCACTGTACTTGCCGGCTTTACACAGGTATACGAGTTTGTCCTAAATGCAGGTGCAAGCGCAGATCAAGGTTTACTGGTTCTACCTCTTCTTTTGTTGGCTTGCATGGTCTTTAACTGAGGTCATATGTGTGGATCAGGACCTTCAAGTTTCAACCTTAAAAACCAACATCTGGTCAAATAAAATCTAGGCTCAGTGTATTACTGTAATTGTCAGGCAAAATGTAGAAAAAAAACGGCAGCTAAAGTTCCCTCAAATCAATCAAAATTGCAGTCCTTACGAAACTCTAACCTGACTAGATAATCAAGCAATTTCCTTAGAGTTCTAAGATCGCTAACAAGCTGCTTCGTCTTCTTCCCGATGGTATGCCAGATAGGATCCAGCTGCTGTCTGACAATCTCATCGAATGACTTGAACAGCCCCTTCTCCACCGTCAAATCTTCCACATCAACCTTGTTTGTTCGTCTTAGCTCCTTCAAGCACGCATCCATGGCCTCCAAAACAGCAGCCTGTATACCCTTCATGGCTGGGCTCATAGGAACTCTAATATCCACCACCTGTAATAACCAGAAAAAATGTTAGGGGCCTGTTCGCAATTTTGAACATCAGGTGGGGCACATGCACAAAATGTTACCAAAGTACCACACGTTGAATACCGAAGAAAAAAATACTTTAGATAACTCCAAAAACAAAAAAATTCATTAATTTCTTTGCGCTTTTAGTATATCTTTTTTTCAACCCTTATAGAATGTCAAAACTTTAGGTGTTATAAGGTAGTAAGAGGGGGTGTTACCCTGTGATACTGTTATTTGTTTGTTTTATTTCGGCAGGTAGGTTGCCTTGCGAGCCATTGTGGGTCAATAATGCTATGATGCTACATATTATGCTTGAGTTAGCCTTATATACTACTGATCTGATCGAGACCATAACACGATGTGATCCCCAAGGTTTAGGGAATCTTCTGAATTTTATTCTGTTTGTGTTGTAAAATTTCTGCTCTTTGGAAAAGGAACGACGTGGCTGCTCAAAAAAGAAAGTTCAGAGAGAATCCATACAGCACCCTTAGCATGTGAAAAGACTGTACAATCCCAACTTAATTTTTTGTGCTTCCTTTGACCTATTTTTTTTTGCTAACTCCTTGATTACTAGCTTATTCAGTTATTTGAGGCTAATTGAAAGATTAATTGATGGCCTAAAATCAAGACAAACATCAGATATTTCATAAAGTTACACAAATATTCACACTTAGGTTACTAATTTTAAGCACTTCCTACTCTAAACTGCATGAGCATGAGTTTCATTTGTACCTCTGGTGGATCCGTCTCCAAGTCACTAGAGACCAGCACATGAAATCTCGGCCACAGATGCAACCTCCTCACATACAAACACTTCATGAGCCTCTCAGCCTTAGCGAATCCAGACACCATGCCATGTG
Source organism: Carex littledalei (assembly GCA_011114355.1). Lineage (NCBI taxonomy): Eukaryota > Viridiplantae > Streptophyta > Magnoliopsida > Poales > Cyperaceae > Carex > Carex littledalei. The sequence goes on along the minus strand of CM022086.1, from coordinate 13,913,827 downwards.
GACAATCCGAGAATGCAAATATCGGGATCAAGTGATTATGCGGAGATGACAGTCTTAGTAACCTTGCAATAAACGACTCCGTGGAGGTGTCGGAGAGGCGGTGCACATTGAAAATAAAGAGAGCCGAAATAGAGGCGGGCGGACAGCGGGAGGTGAGCAGATCGGCGATGAGGATGCGAGGCGAGAGGATAAGAGTTCGACCTGAAGTGTAGAGAGAGGCCCGCTGGTGAGATGGAAGGTCGAAGGTGATGGAAAGCGGCGAAAGCGGGGAGAGGGAAGGGAGGAGGGAATCGGGGACGGAAAGTAGGAGAGGCGTGAGATTGGAAGGAAGGAGAGGAATGAGCGAGAGGAGAATGGGAGAGAGAGGGAGTCCAGAGGAGAGAACAGCCAACCCGCCATTGACGTCGTCTAGGAGGTCTGAGATTATCTGTTCCTGGAAAGACAGCATTTTATTTCATTTCTGTCCGAAAATCGGAAAGAGCATTTTATTTCATTCACGCTCAGCTCCCGGGAAATTTACGAATCCGTATCCTCCCTCTCAGGTACCTGACTCAAAGCAAATTTAAACGGACGGTCCAGATTAATTCCATCCGTGTGCCTGTAGGGAGTGTTTTGATTTCGTGCCAGGTTAAAGGAACCGTCTGATCTTAATTGTCTTCAGTCAGCTAACCTGAGATGTTTAGATTGATGTATAAATGGTAGCAGGTATGTATATTTACCGCAACTGATGTCTTTTGCCTTGCTTAAACTGATGTACTTTATTTTGTTACTGTGCTTTGATATTCTCCATGAGCTAAACTCTTTGTAGTTCAACTAGAGCTGTAAGAAAAAATTCATATCTCATGGTTAGTTTGAGATCGGTTTTAATCTAGTTCAAACTTGACTTGCTCTAACTCGAGCTCGAACTTGAAGCCCTCAACTCCAAATTATTTTATTAACTCGTTTAATGGCCTTAACCAAATTAAATTGAAGAGAGAGAGAGACCCAGAAAAGAATGACGGAATCTGAAAAATTATAGTTTTTATTTAAAAAAAGATTGACTATATATATATATAGTCACCATTCACAGCAACAAAATATCAATCACATGTACTAACAAAACAAATCATATCCTACTGAATCAGAGTATTAGCAGTAAGTTCAAAGGAAAAAAAAAATAACAAAAGAAGAAATCCTATCTCTCTTTCTTTACAATTTTTTTGTTGATCCTTGAATTCTCAGCGCTCTATGCTATTGCTTTTGTATACTCAACTTTTTCTATTTCCATCCTTCTAACAATCAAAATCATCTAAGCTCCCAATCCTACAATTCACTGGGCCCAGTGGCACGCACAACCCTCAAAGAAACTGAATTTTCAAGCACTGACACAGTGACATTGCCCCACACATCAAGTTTTGATGGAAGACGAGATATCTTTTCAGCAATTTCCATATCCTCTGGGAGAACAAAACCGAAGACAGTATATGATCTCTTCCATTCATGGTGGTTGGCAAGGCTGATGAAGAACTCCGGGCCATGTCCCACCCATGCAACTGAGCCTCTTTTTATACCCGGGCAAGCCTCCTTGGGTATCGCCTTGAATAAAATACCATCAGCTTCTAATGTCCCTTGGATTACTGCGTATGGTGGCCCGAACGAAGTCTATGCAATACACAATAGAAAGGAATAATGAAGTTACCGGGAGGAGATAGACCTGCCACTTGGCCTGATTGAAACCCTCAAATTAACCTCAGCTGTCTAACTAGATATCAAAACTTGACCAAATTTGGCTAGATTGAAACATGCATATGAAATTTAGTCCCAGTTAAGCCTATATTTCGATTAAACCTGAGTTGTAATATTATTAATTGGTTAGTTCCTATTTAACCTCAGCTTACCCCAGATAACAATAAATAAATCAGCAGACAGGCCAAGCTCCCCAGATGAAAGGCTGTTCTCTCTTTCAAAAAGTTGGTAAAAATCTCAATTTAATCCGGGAAGTGTTTTCAGTCAAGAGTTCTATATGTTCTTGTCTTTTGCAGTTTTTTTACTTGTTGAAGGGCCAAAGCAAGAGTCATACCATTTGTAGCTGCTATACCGATTCACCACAGTACCTGACCTGACAGGTACAAAATCATAATCCACAATCATAGGAAATAGGAAACTTACACGCCACATATGATCGCCTTTAGAATCCCAAGACTGTCCCCGATCTTCAGCCCTGACAATGCGGCAACCAGCACAAGAGCGCACACCAAGGAGCTCAGTTATGTAAGCCACTGATTGTGGTGCACAATCAGGGAATAGCTGAAAAAAGGCATTTACCATGAGAGAATAGGGATGAAATGGAAATGGCAGTAACGAGGCTTAATTAAGGAATCAAAAAATAATTGGCTTATTTGAGCCTAATTTATTATTATAATTAAAGTCAGATTAAAAGAACATTACATGGAAAAAAAAAAAAACATGATAACTCACAAATACAACTATAAAACCAGGTCCAGCACCAGTTTGCACTTACTGTAGGTCTTAGCACAGGTTAGCCTAGTAACGGTATAATAATGGTACACTGCTGGTTAAGAGTTCAAACCATAGCAAACTGCTACCTTTTATTTGCTTTTGCTTTTTCTGGTTTGTTTCGCCGAGAATTATTACACTCATATTATTAACAACGAGATAAGTATCATCCAAGCATGGAATAGAAGGCCAACAACAATAACCAAAAGAATGAATACAAAACCTACTTTGATACGAAGTGTTCCATGACTTGTTTCAAGCCCCAAAATACCCTACATTGAAAGAAAACAGTTAAAAGAAAATAAAAAAGACAGAAATAATTAGTGTTTGTTAATTGAAATTAATAGCAATCATGCTCGGAGAAGAAAAAGAAGAAGAAGAAGAAGATACACGAGCAATAATTCTCTACTTATCCAAACTATGGCTAAACAGAAAGCAACGAAACTGAAATCTTCTCAGGTTTTGCTTAAAATTAACAGTACCTGGCTTCATAGTTTGTGCCAACCCTCAGGACTAACTCTTTATCAGAAAATTAAGCCCCAAATCTACACTTTCTGCCTTATCCAAATGAATACTGAAAATGTAAATAATTGTAATCCTATAATACAAGTACCTCTCCTTTTGCAAAAACAAGGCCAGAAGTCCACATGAAATGATCACCACTTGACACAATTTCTGGCGATAGTACATCCTTTTGCTTCTTCAACCAGCACTGCAACAAATTAGTTTAATTTAACAAAGAGCAAGATGGGAACTCTTTATTCATTCTGCTACTATCGTATATACTTTTGCACTAAGTAACTGCTCCTATGGGTGATTAGGACAGAAAAACATTCATCTGTGATACAAAGCGAGTAGAAACTTCAATTTGTATAGAGAAAGTATCTGTGAACACCAAAATTTTGTAGGGAAAACAAACAAACGTATTTTGGAACTTGGTGGACATTATTAAATCTAAATGAGAAGTGATGAAAAAAAGGGCATTTTACACTACTCTCCAAAACCTGAAAAAAATGACAAATGTCTTTTCTACCCCTGATTGCATAATTTGTTGTTCAAAACACAGATAAACTGCCATATTTGCTTATTCTTTCTCTCTGCACAGATAGGAACCAAAGGAGAACCGTTTTGATTAATTTCAAAAAAGAAAAAGAAAAAACGTGGTTGCAATCTTTATATTCTTTCCAGATGCACGAGATATCTATAATTGTGCAATGTCAAAGGCAAGATATGTCAAAAGATTAAAGGAGCATGCAGTGTGCTTCATTCCTATATCATACCAATTCCAAAGAACACCAGTCAGAAACTGGGCAATCTGGTAATAATTTTTTACCACTTAAAACAGCAAATTGGCAGACTGACTCAATTCAATTGCATGCTATTTTTCCAATGCATAAAGCTTCAAGAAAAAGAAAAAAAACAAACCTCTCCAAATTTATCCTTGCACTGATCCTTATCTCCACAAAAGACCCAAGCATTGCACAAGCACTGATCGCCAGGCCCAGTGCAAGCAGCCTTGCACGCACGGCAACACACCTCGGCTGACTGAAGCCGATGATCTGACCCCCACTTCGTTGCAGAGCCCCATAATTCCAATCCATTCACGCCTCTGCAACACTCGCTTTCGTTCAACCCCTCTTTGAATACTTGGGGACTGATGGAAACTGGAGAGGAGGTAAATGCCGCTGTCGGAGAGGTTCGTATGGAGGAGAAAGAGAAGGCCATGTAGGCAAACAAGCAGATGAATAGCACGCTAATGGAGAGGAGCAAGATCGATCGGCGAGGTTGTCGCGCCATTGCTGGCGAATTAGATGAAACTTAGAGGTTGTATCGGTAACTTTGCTCTTTTCTCCTGATATCGGAGATAAGTTGCAACAATCCAGAGACGACCGTTGACTGTCCAAGAAGAGAGAAGAAACGAGCAATGGTGAAACCGAAACGACGAGGTGGTATGAGAATATGAGACTATGACTATGAGTGCGGTACACTCTACTACGACTACGAGAGATTATTTCTTACGCTCACACCCTTTTCAACTCCTCAACTCCTCAGTAGGGAGCGTCTAACTATCCGCTCATTTCACCCATTAATTCTCCGGTCAGACCGCTCATTAACCGAGCGACCACTAATTACTGCCTAATATTTTATAGATTTTATAACTGGCGCACAAATATAGATATTTATGCGTGCAAGTATTTTGTAAATCGTCAAAAAAAAAAAAAGATTATTAGCTATATGCAATATTCTAATATTTTGTTTTACTAGATTTGTAAAACATACACTAATTGAATTTAACCTTTTACACGGTTTAGTGAGTTTGCAGGTTCAAAGCTTTAATTACAAGATTTATTGTAAAAGAATCAAAGATAAGTTCAGAACTTTAATTTCAAGATTTATAATGAAGAATTAAGGTTCATGAAGTGTTGAATTACAAGATTCATTTGATGATTTGTGTAATAATCAAGTAGTTAAGTAAAGTATATTTGAGACTTGTTGATTTATGGAGCATCCGCCTTGACCGAAACAAATACATGGAAATAATTTAAAATGACGAGTCAGAAAGTTCCAATTTGGTTTCGTGCAAGACGGATGACATCCGTATGGTTGCTTATCAAGTTTTGTGAGAAAAATTGTACTAACCGTTCTAAACGGGCATAAACGCTTAGAACGGTTAATATTAATTTGAATTATTTTGCGGAAACCCTAACTTCAATATTCGTACAGTCCAACCTAAAGGGTTTCTTCCCGTTATAATGGATCTAGCAAATCTGAACCCTCCCACTATATAAAGAGTTATCATCACTTCAGATTTGCTAAGCTAGCCGCCTCTCACATTTGAAAACGCATTTATTGTGCAACACTTGATAGCTTCCATTGTTAAGTGAACTTAAACTTCAATATCTTCTCAACACTCTCAAATTCACTCGACTTATCTTTTAGAAGATATAGTTTAGTGTCTAGGATTTAAGTCTAGAGCTTTTACATCCCCGCTAGTGTGGTCTGCTTGTAGGACGCGAAGGAGTACACTAGCCAGAGCATTTCCGCTCACATATATCCATAGCTGTGTGACGATTCCAAAGGACTCTCCAGCTCGAGCTTTTAGGCTCAACTTGCACACTAGTTAGGCCGTGACTTCCCACCGTTGTTGGGCTCACGTGTCACGTGCTATGTCCTTTCTTTCTGGATAATAGGAAAGGGGCACCGACGAGATTGCTCTACCCCGGAGATGTAAGCTTTTACGCCGAATACCGTTATCATCTTACGTGTCAAAACTGTCTCTAAACTCTACTCTATTTACTTTCTTTGCACACGCTCATTTGACTTGTTAGTTTAGAGGGCTTAACCGAAAAACGTCTAAGAGTCATTAAGACTCCCTTTAAACTCCCTTTGAAGATATTGCTTAAATATCATATCTTAAATAAGAACACTGTTTTATTGTTCTAGACGAGAGTTCTTACTTTGTCAATTTAATATCTATACTAATTTCTTCTTTCTTATTAAGCATGTAGATGTCCTGATCTGTTGACGACTATGGTTAAAATATAAAATTTCGAATTGAATATTAGTCCTCCGATTAAATATTCTTTTTTTTTTATTCTATACATCTTTTTTCATATATTTTTTACGTGTAGAAGTCAAAATTTATCTAGACACGTACTCATTGACGCTTCTCCAACGCTTTATGTCTCGTAAAATCTACGCTTCTTCCCCCATTTTTTTTTCAAAAACTTTCCTAAATCCCCTTATTTGATTGTCAGATACTCGATTTTCGAATTGGTGCTAATTTCTTTCCATTTTTTATATATCATTTAAGAAGTTTTTCAATTGATTAATAATTGATTAATCATGTCTTCATTTCTTTTTATTTTTTTATATCATTTAAGGAGAATTTGAAGTTCTTAACCAAATAATAACACCTTTTTTTGTTATGTTGCTTAACGGAGCAACAAGAGAATTTTTTTTTATTAAAATAAGTTGTATTATTTGTTGTTGTTATATTATAATACTTTATGTTATCATATTATAACTCTTGTTAAATGTTATACTAAAATGACGACTCAGATCTCATTAACCGTCAGATATTGCGCTAAATCTGAATTCTCAAACCAGCACATCTTCTTCTAGCCATTATTTGATACACTATTAAGTCATTGTTAATCATGGGTCATGTCTAAACTACATAAAAAATATTTTTTTACGCTTATTATTTGACCATGCGTCTATACATAACTAGCCAATTCCATCCAAAAATCTCAAATTTGTTTAAATGAAAAAAAACTACTTTTTCTTGAAAATCCCTAAATTGGCAATATTAGTCTCAATGACACCAGGTTTTCATGAGGACCCTACATTTTCAGAATTATCAAAACAACCCTAAATTGATCTGGGCTAAGGGTGATTAATGAGCGAGCATGAGCGAGTTGGGGTATGCTCATGCTCAGCTCATTAGCTTAATGAGCGAGTTGTTAATGAGCAAGTTAGAGTGAGTTGTTAATGAGCATGTTGATAATGAGCGAGTTGCCGAGTTGCCAAGTTGTTTAAAATACATCATTCAAAAACTAATTTTCATTTATAGAATTTAACAAATTGTCAAGTTAATTGCCGAGTTGCCGTTACAAATTGTTCTTACCCGCATCCTACCCTTACCCGCTACGTTATAAAATACATCATTCAAAAACTATATTTGCTACAATTTCTTGTAAAAAACTTTTTTCATTTCTTTAATGCAATCGTTGGTGAGCTAATTGCTCACTGACCTTAAAAAAACAATTCTTGGACAATTAAACAATAAAAATATTTTTCATATTATATTTAATATGCGACCGCTACATATAATAAATATTTTTGTCATCTATTGTAAATAATTTGTTGCGACAATTTTACCCTTTGGGCTATAAATGATAGATGATAAGAGCAATGGAATCGGCGATTCAAAATGTGAGAACAACAAAACCACAATTGGCACCATAGCAAATAATTTAATTGTATGGTATATAAGAGGAGGGATCAAGTTACAACAAAGTTACAACAACCATTTTTTTCATTTTCAAAGTCCAAATCGTCGATCCAAACCGTTCAACATGATCTCCACAATAAAATGTGCTTGCAGATCAAATTTTACATTTTTTTGAATTTTTTTACTATTTATTAAGTATTTCACAAAAAATAGTCATATTCAAACCATTGAATTTTATACCCATCTTAATAAATAGTAAAAAAATTCAAAAAAATGTAAAATTTGATCAGCAAGCACATTTTATTTAGATAATCATGTTGAACGGTTTAGATCGACGATTTGGACTTTGAAAATGAAAAAAATAGTTGTTGTAACTTTGTTGTAACTCAAAATTGTTGTAACTTAATCCCTCCTCGGTATATAAACAATAATTTCATAATAATCAATAAATGTTCCGGTGGGATAAATGTGATCCTGCAGCTGAATTTATATGGTATATAAACAATAATTTCATATTAATCAATAAATGTTCAAAACACAAATGAGATTTTTTACATCCATCACACTTTTACTAGCACAGCACAAACATGGCATAAATAACAGATATACTTTTTCAAAATTTAATACTGTACTTGTATCTGATAACTGTTGCTCATGGAGGAACTCAAATTGGTGGCTCGAATTCTTCACTGGTACCCACATCAGTATTAGATTCATCGTCATCAAGCTCTGCTAGCTCATCACCAGATGGATCAGCCTCTTCCTTGGCAGCATTACTAGCAGTTTTCATTGCTTCTTGGATTATTTGCATTATTTCCTCCACACTTTGCATGGTCGAATCCTTATCTTCTTTCGCACTGAAGTTTGTTTTCTCTCCTTCTGCAATTTCTCTCGGGAGGCTTTTCAAAAACCATGGGTGCTTCTTTATCTCTGGAATTGTTATCCTCTGAAATTCATTTTGAAAAACATCAATATATTAACAAATAAATGGCAAAACGTTTTTGTATAATTACCACATCAGACTTTATTACTACCTAGTTGGGGAAAAGAATACTTAAGGATGACACAAGAAATGGCTTGTATTGCTAACTAACTAAGTTTCTACATGGGCATTAGTGATTAATTGGCTCAACCGTCACCAAGTGGGAAGAGTAACATGTAATATTAGCAGGGCCATTGTTAAAAGGTATAAACTGCATCAGTCAGGTCTAACATCACATTCCCAAAATTTCAGCATTCTAGTTGGAACCAACGTTTTTCCTTTTCTTTCTTTTTTTTAGTATTGGTGCCTACTTAATCTGCTCTTTTAAGCGCGCTATTTGTTCAAAAAGACGGTTTTCAAAGACTATGATTTCAAGACTTCTTTAAACCATAAAACCACAACTAAGATACTTCAGGCTGTATTAGGAAAAAAAAACAATCAAATTAAAAAGAGGCAGAAAAGTATACCTTAGAAGGATTGGCAACAAAAATTTGTGAGAGAAGCTTCCTGCAATCAAGAGAGATTCGCACATAATCTGGAACCGAGTACTGAATACCTAAAATTCTCTGAAGCATGCACATTTATGTCAACTCAAAGTGCCAAGATGACATAGAATAAAGAAGTGCCTACAGTTAAGAGAAAAGAAAACGCACACTTATGGTCTTTCTGAAGTTTCGCGGATCCTCTGGGTCCTCGAATGGATATGAACCAACCAACATTACATATAAGGTAACACCACATGACCAAACATCTGCTATCTGGTTGAATTAGAAAGCACAAAGAGTAGACAGCAGTTAGGGAGATTTCATGAATATTAACATAAATAAAAGCATCAGCTAATGTGGTAATACCTCCGACCCTTATCATCATTAATAAAATTCAGCAAGTTTAATCCGTATATAAACAGCAGATCCTCCAGAGATAATTTAGTTGCAATCTACAGAGAAGAAGTACCTTCCCATCATACTCCTTCCTTGACAGAACTTCTGGTGCTATGTAAGCGGGGGTTCCAACAGTGGATTTTGGCTGAGAGTGTAACAGTGCAGACTGCAATCCATATAAAGCAGTTAACAAGAAAAGCATTAACTTAGACACCCGGTATTGTTTAACATCATAATAAGGCAATCAGAATAATAAAAACGTATATCATGACCACTTCTTGTGAATGGTTTGAGCATGCGCACGTTCTTGTTTAGCTTGACAAAAGAAAGGATTGCTGCACTGACCGACGCCGTCAGTACCAGTACGAAGCAGGGTTTGCATAGTTTAGGGTGAAAATAACGTAGATCGTGATTAAGCGGAGAGTAACTAGAACTAAATGCATCTTGATGATTAAATCGAGTTCAACTGAGACTTACACTGCACATTCTGGTTAGTCAATGACACACTGGCCTGGAAAAGAACCAGCCATACCTGATACCATTTTGGTAGCAATTTGGACATTAATTCTGGGACTATATTGCCGTACTATTTATAATTGACTCTATGGATTTCTGCATGTTAATTGCGGTTGTCGTTCTTGCAAACCATTGACCAGAATACATCACCTACCTCGAGCTATCCAAAATACATTACCTTGGAGTATCCAAAATCACAGATTTTCAGTCGTGGTGTGGGGCTCCCATCCAAGAGTGTGTTTTCAAGCTTAAGATCACGGTGACAAATTTCCTACATTAGTGAAAAGAAGAAGATGAAAATTTTGGTTTTGTTTTTTCCAATCTTCTATGTTCAATTATTTGAGAAGAATTATGCATGCGCTGAAAATAAAAGGTTCTGTAGACCATACCATAGAATGGCAGTAGCTGACTCCTGATATTAGCTGCTGAAAGAAAAATCTTGCCTGTTGAAAGCAATATTGAATTTATCAACAAATGTATAGTGTCAACGAAATTATAGGAAGAATTGAACAATAAATTTAAAGGAAGTTGAAATTTAGTGTAGAAGATAAAAGAAGTTAATTGACCTCATCTTCACTAAATCTGCCAGCAGAGCAAATTCTCTCAAAGAGCTCACCACCGGCAGCATATTCCATTATAATAGCCAGGTGAGTTGGAGTTACCAGTACCTGGATTCATCCGAGCAGGGTAAAATTATCAAAATAGGGAAAAAAAGGAATAAGAAGAGGCGAAACTACTTATATAGGCCGGGATATGAAGTTTGGTCTTGTTCTTGTTTATTCCGTGTGATGATTTGTATTGAAAACTAATTGTTTTGATTTGTTTTTATAATTAACAAAAGAATTCATTTTCAATTTAAATACTTTTGATTTTTTTGATAACTTTTCTAATCAATAATATAAAATTATTGTGGATGTCCCATGTACTATAATCGGGTAATTGTATTGTTATCAGAACGGATTCGGATTCGGATTGGGTGGCTACATTAAAAAAGTTATTCAATAAGAGTACCCATAACTAAACCAGATACATTTTTTAACTATTTCTACCCATTTTGACCGGGTCCGGATTGGATCCATTTGGGATCTGATCGGGACTGGATAATTGGTAAAAGTAGCACCTCTATATGGTACTTGACCCTGCATAGGACTATTGACCCCGCCATGTATCTAGTATAAATTCAATTGCAAACAGATAATCTTTGGATTGCAGACTAAACAGGTTAATCATACGGTCGAACTCTTCATGTTGTTTATAAGGGTCGTTTGAGAATTTTTTGTTTTCCAAACTTGCAACATGCATGGTCAGGAGCTTTTCTCTAATCTTTTCAATGCTTCTCATAAGAAAACATTAGCCAATTAAGTGAGTACTTATGAGAAGAAATTGGTTATTTCTCATTCAATTAGAAGATGCAAGTATTAATTGCTAGTGAAATAATGTATTGCCAATCATTCCCAGGTGCTAAAAGGCTTCAAAATGTGACTCCACTGTAAATTGTATTGACAACAAAAGTTGAAATTCACCTTAGAATAGCATAAATTGGCATAGTTTCTGGTACGAAAAGGAAATTACCTCCTTAAATCGGATAATATTTGGATGCCTCAGGGACCTATGATTAATTATCTCCCTCTGAACGTTCTCATCAATCTAGAAATAGAATTACAAAAAACAATAAGTTCCAATTTTGTAAACCCCAAAACTAAAAATAAATAAATAATATACTATAGAATTACTTGAATCGGAATTCTACTGTATTACGTAAAAAAACACCCATGAGGAACAAAAAAATACCTTCTTGCCTCTCTCTATGTACTTAACAGCGACGAGCTCCTTAGTTTTCTTATCCCGCGCCAGCCTCGCCACACCAAAATTCCCGACACCCAGCTCCTTTAATGCCTCGTACCTCTCCTCCATCGAAAAACCTCGAAAGAATACTGTAATAGATCAGTTCTTAAGTGGAGTTCTTTAGTGCATAGGCTCCGTATGCGATATCTCAAACCATAAATATCGGAGCATTTGTCGGGGAGAAACACGATAGTTTGAAGTCAGAGCGCATACGACAGATGTAGAAAGAGAGAGGAGAGGTGCCAGTGGCGCTCTCTCATAGGCTGGGTTTTGGTGTGATGACACGCGTTTAAGTGGAGGTTCATGAGATAACGATTATCGTTATTGTTTAAAATTCGATGGTCACTGTCAGTAAAAGACGATGATGTGAATGGAGCCGGTCTGCCTAATTTTTCTGTATCCTTGTGTGTAGCGACTCATTTAGAAGACTACTCCCAATTGGATTCCTGATGCAGTGATCCGCTTCGTGCTTTTAAAGGACAAAGTCGCTACAGAGTATTAGAGATGTACAACTGAGGGTTGCTTTCGCTTCACCGAAGTTGGCACACCCACTGTTGCGATGCTTCGCTTACCGAGTTCGTATCGTGTTGATCGAGTTGATATCTGATTTCTATACTAATCAAGACAGTCGAGAGTAAAATTTGAGGACATGCTAAAGGAAGCTACTAGCATCATCACGCCAAGTGTTTACCAAGTTTCGAGCAAAATAGGAACGCTTCATGAATTGTGCGATATATGATTGCAACACAGATGGGACACTGCAAATCATAAATCATTTGAATGGAGTTGGCTACGGTGCTACGCATAGCATAGAGGGCCTCCGTGCTACAGCTTAATATTTGAGTTTTCAAAATTCTAACGGTCGATCCAAACCGTTCAACATGGTCTCCATATGAATATGTACTTGCAAACCAAATTTTACATTTTTTAGAATTTTTTTGATATTTTTTTAGATAGGTAGAAAAACACTTGATCTGAATGGTACAATATTTGCAGATCAAGTGATTTTCTACCTATTTAAAAAAGTAATAAATTTTTTTTAAAAACTATAAAATTTAGTTTGCAAGTACATATTCATATGGAGATCATGTTGAACGGTTCGGATCGACCGTTAGGATTTTAAAAACTCAAATATTGAACCGTAGCACGGAGACTCTCTATGCTATGCATAGCGTATTAGCAATTTCCCATTTAAAAAATTCATAATTTATCACTATTAATTGCCAAATCAGAAATCATTTGGATATTCATTAGATTAATCAAATATGAATTCATTAAATCTTTTCAATTTTTAAAATGCAAAATTATATATCGAAGTTTATTCTTACCGGTTACCTCCAATGAAATATGTTATTTTATTTTTGGAATAATAAATTATATCCGCTGATTTGAATATGTTACTGGTAAGTGGTAACCGAAAGTACGTATCCGAAACGGATTCAACACGGCGCCTCGATATAAGTGCAATTATTTTATATTAGAAATATTAAAATAAATCATCTGTAAAGATATGGTAGTACTCTAGTAGCACACTAGCACCACTTGCCGTCGATTTTCTTTAACATTCGTGCGGAATGCTTTAAAATTCGTGCAAATTTGTTTCAATTTTCGTGCTCACAATCTTAAATTAGATCGGACGGTCATCATGCTCGTTGAACATAAAAGTAGGTCCGATGGGCATGGGACCTACTGCCTTCTCCACTAGCACCAAACTCCAATTAACTTTTCTTTTTATTATGAACTCCAATGAATTGTATTCTTCCTAACTGCTGACACTTGTAATCTTCGACAATGCCTGGGCTATCTTTTAATCATTCAATGAACCAATCATATTAAACAAAAATATATATTATATACATACTAATTGATCTCCAGTTTTTTCTATTGAGAATATTTTTTTCTATTGAAAATATACATACTAATTGATCTCTTAATTGTATTGTCATGATTTGTTAGGAATAATTGATCTCCAGTTTTTTCTATTGAAAATATTTTTTTTGAACTGAAGAGTGAGATGTTCTATGCTAATTAAGAGTTAATAAATATAAACATATTGATTTGTCAATTTAATTACTTCTTCTAAGTTGCGGGAACATGAAATATTCATCAGACACAAGTTGACATTATGATTTGAAATTAATGAATTGCCAGAATCCGGCTAACATTTTTTTTTTTGCAGCAGCAACGCTTTTAATTCATTATAAAATGACAAAAATGGTGAAAGTTTACAACAAATATGTGACAAGAATTAATATTTAGAATATGCATAAATATGTTAATTAAATTGTTTTAATACATAATTTTTTCAGTTGAATCTTGAGATGATCAATGTTCAAGTGCATATAAGGAATAAAAATGAAATTACATTATTTAATTATAGATAAATATAGGTAACACATTTAAGTTTCTTAAATTTGAAGTAATAAATATATTTATGATAATATCATATATACATTAGGTGTTATCATTTGCAACATAAGTCTATTTCATTGTTATAATTTATTAGAAATATTTGATCATCAACAACTTTTTCCTTTTGAAATATTTTTTATCTGAGAAATAAGATATTTTGTGCTAATCTTAGGTTGACAAATATATTCATTTTGTGACATTAATTCTATTAATTCTACTAAAAGCAAAAACATGAAAAATGCAAACATTATGCTGAAAAATTCAGATATAAGTTAACCTTCTGCTTTGAGGTGAAATGAAAGGTAAGAATCCAGCTGAAAATGTTGCTAGTTGTTTTTTGGATGTTATGTAATATTAGAAAATTAATTTATTAACTCTACATTTTAAGAGTTTTATAGTTTATTAAAGTGGTGACTAGAGTGGGAAAAATGGCACGCCGGAGCCGGCTCCGTCACGGAACGGCACGGCACACGTGTCATTCACGTGCCGTGACCATTCGCGTGCCGTGCTCATCTTTTGAAACTTTGGCACGGCACGGCACGTGAAAAATTTAGTCATGGCACGGCACGACACGTAGTCACGTGAGTCATGTATAATTAGGACCATTAGATATTGATTTAATGGTGAATCTTGAATAAATTAACTTAAATTATGATTAAATGGTTACGCGAGTCACGCGGGTCACGGCACGTTTAGGCACGGCGTGACTCACGTGGCGTGACCATTTGCGTGCCGTGACCACCCCTTGACATTTTAGTCACGGCATGGCACGGCACGTGAAAAATTAACTTGGTCACGGCACGGCATGGCACGAGACCAAAGTCACGGCGTGTTAATCACGGCACGGCACGTTTTTTCCACTCTAGTGGTGACTAAATATTTGTAGTTATGCCATAAAAATAATGTGTTGCTTGCCTTGTGAAATTTTGCAAACAATATGCTAAAACTAGCAATTTTGTTGTACTGAAATTTTATTCACGCAAAAATTATTTTGATGTGTAAAATTTGATTTATATGATGTAACAAGTATTATAACTCATGAATTTGTACCTGGAAAATTTGTTTCAAAGGTTTTGTGATGAAAGAATTCGTCAACGTTCGAAAATCAGAAGTTTAGTTTGAAACTGTTAGTTATGTGCTCTAAAAGTTATCTTATGTTAATTACTTTTACATGTTCTGTTTATGAATTGAATGTTATATATATTTTGTTCCATTAGTTTTGTGTTTATCTTTAGAAATGTTCAAGAAGATGCACTTGGTCTTGAACCATAGAACTCTATATGATGACAAACATAAATCTCTAAAATGTTCATAGACTTGATTATTAGCATGGAACACTAATATACCATGATAAGTTTGTCATGTTGATTAAAGTACATTGTAGTTATATAAATGTTTATAAAGGTTTATCGTTTAATAACTTGAGTATATGTTCATATATTGAACAGGCCTAACAGATGAAAACATTATATGGATTATTTTTGTGTCATTAATGTTTTTATTGTGTCTCAAATTCTAAGATATGAGATACATTTTTTTTTTTCACATGAGAAATGTACAACGTAATTATTATTAAAAGTTACTTGTAAAAGTGGTGATAAAAAATAATAGTTCTTTATATGTAACTTGTGCGGGAGAAAGTTATGTATTAACAGTATTATTGCCCCTCTCATCTATAATGAGTAATGATATTTTATGACCCCTTGGTAAAGTAGAATTATGATGCATGCAATATAACTGAAATGCAGTTATATATTAAGAGCTGGCTGTTACCGTCTATCATGGTCAGATAAATTTTGAAAAAAAAAATACTGACCATTGTTGTCTATTACGGTCAGAGCTGAAAACTTTTTCGCTCCGCTTCAGCGCTTTCTCTTTCTTTCTCTCCTGATTTTACTTGGTGGGAGAGATAGGAATCCAATTGGGCTTTACATACCTAGATAGTAAAACATGAAAGTGAATCTGACAAAGCTAGCGAGGACTTTGGAATTATGAATGACAAGCATGGATATCGTGCGATTATTTAGAATGATAAATAAAATATATAATTTTAGAGTTTTTAAAGTAATGAATTTTGGCCGTTGTTTTCAGCTCTGGCTGTGATAGAAAACAACAATCAAAAAATATTTTTTTCCCAAAATTTCTCTAGCCGTGATAGACAACAACGATTTGCTTTAATCGTCAATCTCCTAAACAGTAAATCTGTTAATCGGACCGCGATGGTCCATGACGTTCTCTGGATGTTACAGAGTATAACGTTTTTTCTATATATATGTCGAAATTTCACAAAATCGTTGGACGATATTTTTTTAATTATATTCCTATTAATAAAAATTTCGGTTCAAACTGGCGCGTGTCAGTATTTCATTAAAAAAGTCTCGCCAAGTTCCTGACAACACCGGAAATAAATCTGTTGTTATTCCAACCTTGTTATTCTGATCCCAGCCATTGACCCTTTGTCGAGATTTGGGCACGAAAAACTTTTTTCCTTGAGATTCGTACATGAAAAAGTTTGAACGGTTGAGATAGAAATAACAGAGTCGTCGAATGATCCCTTTGGAATAACAGCAGATTTATATCCGACAAAACCGACCAATGAATCCATATCCTCGACGGTACCGTAAAAGATTCCCTATTACAATTAGCTATTTACGGTTTGAGATTAACTCTCAGCCGGTTTGGGATTTGGGCTGACTGAGGGGGCAGTATTATTGGGATTTGAGATTCGTGCCAAGTTAAAAAGAACGGTCCAGATCAAGTAATCGTAAAAGATTCCCTATTACGGTACCGTCGGTGATATGAATTCTCCGACCAACCCTTGGCCGAGTGTGTATTCTCTAAGATATCTCAACTTTTGCGTGACCGACGTGTAAGGTGTCTATTGGAGGATACCGCAGGGGGCCAGTATTATTTATGCTTTGAGATTCGTGCAGAACGTATTTAAACGGTTGAGATTTTCCTAGAAAACACTCAAACTCTGAGATATCTGAGAGGATGCGAAGTCCCCTTGGCCCAGGACCGTCCTCCTCTTCGGCTCTTCCTCTTCCTGGACCACTAATAGACGCACCTCCGACTTGTCGATCTCCTGCGTACTAAAATGGAAATTATCTAAAAAAGAAAGATTAACACGACAAAGCTAGAACCAGAGGGATCTATCCTAGTCTCTAGATTTATTTATTCAGTGATTTGATTTGTGCGGTAAGAGCAGGTATTTATCGTCCAGTGCAGCCTGTCAAGTGGGTCCATGGGTTGCTTCGCTTCCAAGAATCAAAAGCAATTCCTTGGCTACGAGGATCCCGTCCAGCTCGCCTCTCAGACTGCTTGTAAGTTCACAAACTTCATTTCTGTCTCCTAATCACTATATATCGACACCTGATATTAATCAAGTCAATTACATCTATTGGTTCGAATTGTTTTAATGAAATTGTCAAGGGACAAGGGTATTGGAGATGGTCAATGATATAAGAAAGAGGGCCAATTTCATCGGGTTATTTTTGGTCTTGGTTTATTCAAGTAATTCATGTTCTAAGCTCCGGCAATTGGAGGTCTATAGTATAATAAAATGCTCTGACTAGATTGATGAGCAGCACGGACTTGACCTTTTGCATGTTTGGTTGTTCTATTTGCTTGACAAATCTTCTTTCCTATTTGTATTACCATAATGTAATTGCGAAAACTTTTTGGAAAGTGATATTAATTGTATGATTTGTAGTTAGCGTAAGTGAGGTAGAGGCACTTTTTGAGTTGTTCAGAAGTATTAGCAGTTCTATTATAGACGATGGTCTTATAAGCAAGGTACTTATTTTGATCATTTGCTTCTCTTGTATATTTATTTTTACTATTATGGTGTCATTACTAGTATAATTTTAGTTTTGAGAGTTTTTTCCAATAATGGCAGAAACTTCCTCACCTGAATATATTCAAACTTCCCGAAAATAGCCCCTATGTTTGCTTTCAGAGAGAAATGTCCATGTATTACCAGATAGTGAAAGAAAAATAGTAAATGATATAATTTTGTTCTTTGTAGGGGTATATGTTTGGCTTTACAGGGTGTCAGGGTTGTTTACTTTGAGGATACAAAAGCTCTATTTTTTTTTTTTCTGAGAGAAAAAAATGCTCTATTTTAATATCTTTCAAATGCCTATTTGCAGGAGGAGTTTCATCTTGCACTGTTCAAGGACAAGAAAAAAGATAATCTCTTCGCAAATAGGGTAAGTTTTGAGATTCTGTTTTTACCCTTTTCTTTTGCAAATTTTCATATTGTGAGTACATGGCTTTGATCTTATTTAGTTTTGGGGGCAAAATTAAATTCACCATGCCTCATTTATTAAATCTGCATTCATTAACATTCTCTGTCTAGGCATTTTTTATTCTTTTCCTTATAAAAGTTGTTTTAAACGTAGTGATAAAATATCTTCAGAAATTTTCTATTGATTTTAAAATAACTGCAGGTATTCACCTTATTTGATGTGAAGCAAAAGGGCAATATTGATTTTGGTGACTTTGTTCGTTCCCTAAATGTATTCCATCCAAATGCTGCTCAAGATGATAAAATTGACTGTGAGTTCTTATTTTGTTTATTTGTTTGTTTCTTTATTTGGTTGGGGACCTCTGTGTGTGGGCAAAGGGTAGTGGTAAAAATTGCCATCAGTAGTTAGGGGATCCAAATCTGCTCCTATTCCTGAGAATAGGAGCACCCTCCTCTTCCCCTTTTCTCTCTACCTCTCTCTTCAAAAGCAACAGAGAATGGGGTCCGCTATCCTAAAAAAGTGGAGTCCACTGGGGTTATTGAAGCCTAAGTCTTTTATATAAACACTGATCTATATAAGCACCTGGTTCATCTATATAAGCACCTAAAAAAAAGGAGGGTGCTCCTTTTCTCAAGAAAAGGAGCAGATTTGGATCCAGTAGTTAGGTATTATGTGAAAAGTTCAGTTGTTCAAAATTGTCTTTGCTCAATTGTGCATGTTTTTTCTTTCTTTTGCTAAATATTTGCAATTATTCAGTTTCATTCAGGCTATATGATCTTGACGGGAATGGCTTCATTGATCGAAATGAGGTGAGCTTTACTTAATGATTTGAATTTCATTTTTCTTGAACTACATTCCAATATGATATTAAATAAGAAGGAATGAGTTCACATGTATCCTTCAATCTCCTTTATCCTATAAATTGCACCTGATCATTGCAGATTAAGTTACACAATAATACAACTTCTAGTGGTAGGAACAAGATAGCAATCATTAATTAGTGGTCTCACTTTGTCATGTGACAACGTAGTTTGGCCAAGTTTTGGTATGAGGCTATCTTAGAAAAGTGGGGTAGGAGCAATTAGGATTTCTTTGGCTTTATTATGGGGACTTGTCAACAACCTGTCTTCTGGCTATTAAACTTAAATTAAAAAAAAAAAAAAATGTTAAATGATCCCTGCACCTGCTGAGAATTATCCTCACAATCTTACCCCTATTAGCTTCGAACTTCGCTAGAGTTGCATGTTTTGAACTTATAGAATCTTTTGTACTGTTAAAATTAACAAATCAAAGAATTATTCAAGTTTATTTGGGAAATGTTAATGTGTTCTTCTTTTCACTGGGAGGTGTTTGTTTACTAAAATTCTAGCAACTAGGGGGAATTTTCTGGGAGTTCACCAATCTGTCTCCTGTCAGAAGTTGCTCACTTTGCTTTGGTTTCTCTCCTGTAAGCCAATGGAAAGATCAATCATTCGTTTTTCTTTTAAAAAACAAAGGGTAGGTCCACATGAGCATCCATGTTAGCATTATGGTAGTTTTCTGGGGTGTAGTGACAGAAGTGGAACAGATGGTAGGTACAGTACTTGAAAATAACAGATCTAAATTCAGCCACATATTTTTGACATGTGCCAAAGTGTAGTGCCTTCCAAAGATACTTACCTAGAAATATAGATTTTGCAAATTAGAGTTAATGTAAATACTGTCTTGAAGTAGTTCGTTTTCTATCCAGAAAGAATGGCTTTCAATGAAGTCCCAAAGATTTTTTGGGACATGCTGAATCATTAATGGTCCTTGGATGCAGGTCAAACAGATGCTGAATGTTCTTCTAAACGAATCTGACATGCACTTAGCAACTGAAACAGTTGATTTAATTATCGACAAGGTTTGTATTGTTTTTATGTTTCAACTGTACCACAGCACCAGGTTCTTCAATTGAGCAATATACACCAATATCACCCGACTTTCTTAGTAAGGCTTCAACTGTTCAATAATTATTAGGTAAACCTAACTTAATAAGCTTCCATTGCCCCTGATCGACCACCAAACTAATATCATTTTACACTGAATTTTGCAATTGCATATGTTCCACCGCCCTTGTATCAATCAAAACGTTTTGCACCAGGACTTGCAATTGACCAAATTGACCAAAAATTAGTTCCAAGTGTACCATCATTCATGCAATCAAAAGTTCAAATTTGGTAGACAAAATATAATGAATATATCAAGGTATGCTGATTTGTGCAGTTGCACCTTTCATTGCCCCAATTAGGCCAATTTAATTTACCCTTGTGCAATTAAGAACCCACTGAGAAGAAAAAAAAGACACAGCATTAACATAGGTCCAATGCCGAAACCAAACATGAGCACAGTTTTCCTGAACTAGGAGTGTTAAGCCTTCACTGTAATACTAGGATTCCGAATACTGATTTTTGTAGTGGTGAATAGACATTCTCAGAGGCAGATGCGAATCATGACGGGAAAATAGACAGGGAAGAGTGGAAGACATTTGTGACTCGTAATCCTGCTATGCTGAAAATCATGACTCTTCCCTATCTCAGGTGAGTCTCACAAGAAAGATTTGTAGGATTTGGTGAGAATATTGGGCTGATTTGGTTTAATTGGGCATCTTGGTTGTGGTATGTTGAGGAAATTAAGATACAGTTATCTTCATTCCCTATTATGTCCTGTCCAGAATAATTCTTAAGAATAAACTTATTCCATGTTTCTCGTGGAATTATATTTTCTTACTTGACTCGATGATGGAAGCACCATCCAAAAAGAGAGGAAAATACTAAATTTCTCATCAAATTATATCTGTGCTTATTCCCCATTTTGCTGTAGCTGGTTCTTCTCTCTTTCTCTCTCAGTTACATTATTGCATTAAAAAGAGTCAAGGTTACCAAATATGAAAAGGAAGCAAGTGTCAATTACTGCTTTATGCTACAACTAGATCTGTTTGGAGTGGCTATTCCCAAGTTGTTCTCCCTTCAAATTAGCTTCTCTTTAAGAGGTAACCCATTTTTTTTTTTTTCAATTAATGTGCAGGGATATAACAACAACATTTCCAAGTTTCGTTTTTAACTCAGAGGTTGAGGACATTGCCACTTAACAGAAAGATTGTGCAACTGAAGTACTAGAAATGCAAGTCAGATTTCTACGATGTATATTTGCTATTTTTTGGGAAGTATCTTTTGGATGTGAATAGAATAGTTCCAGATTTTTTGGCGTCTGCTTTTGCAGTAGTATGGAGATTATTGGATGGTGGCTGTTAGATTAGGAGACCATCCATTTCAGATAGGATTGTTTTAATGGGGACTGACATTTCATTGTTAAAATTATGTTGAACTCAGACGGGTAGGGTTAGTCTCGATTTTGATCATCTGATTTGATATGGATGACTCATATCTGCAGGAGACTATCCAATGTAATTCATATTTTTGATCATCTGATTTGATATGACTTTATAGAGACATTGAAGTAAATGGTTTATGGCCATATGGGGCATTGATTCAAATTGTAACCTCTTCATATCTGAAATAATAAAAAAAACACATCAATATAGGACGCAGTCTTTTTTAGGCTTATTTTCCTTTTATAGTTTCTGGATTGTATTTTGATTCAAATAAAGTTGGAACAAACAAGTTTGTCCTAACAAGTTATATACATGCATGATGCATCTCATCTAAGTAAGTTGGGATACATTAAACAATATGCCTCTATAAAATAAAAGGCTACCTGTTATGCGTTAATACAAAAAGTGTGACAAAATTGTTGCAGACTTGTGTAGAAATAAAATGGGAGCACATTTATTTGGGCTATCTAGATATAGTGCGGCCCATTCTTATTATAGGCCGTACCAGAATCAAAATTGGACCTTTCCATCTCAACTCTCAAGCCTCAGCATATTTTTTATTTTTAGAGTAAACTTGGGTAAAGCTTTTAACACAGCAGTTTTAACTTCATGCGATGTGCGAGTGCGAACCATCAACATGTTTTTTCTGTAAATCATATACTGCATGAGCAAAAACTGCTCTTTCAACCATTTTTTAGCCAAGCAGCCCAAAAGGTTTTGGGCGCCGCAAGAAATCATGAAGAAAAAACAATCAAGGATTCAATTCAAGGACTATAATTTTCAATTGAAGCCCTATGTTTGTGTATATTGGTAAATAACCCAAATCTCCCTCTCTTTCTCTCTCCGCCTGTCTTCCCCTCGTGCTCTTTCTTGATCCCACCTAAAAATCTCCTCCCTCTCTCCCCATTATCTCAACAAACCCTAGACTTCAATCCATCATTTTATTCATCTAAAGCTAAGCTTCGGACTTCCTCTCTCCTTCCATGGCGCATCTACTGGATTAAGCTGAGATTGAGCCAGTCGAGATCTATCTCGATCGATAGCGCGCGCGAGAGGGAGAGAGAGAGAGAGAGATGTACAACAAGGATCGAGGATACGTCGTTTCGAAAGGGGAGGTTGCGGGAAGCTTAGATCGGAAGAGAATAAACGAGGCGCTTGACAAGCACCTCGAGAAATCCTCACCATCCACTTCACGCGGATTCAACGGGAAGGACAAGGACCGCCTCGTCGTGCCCTCCACGTCATCAGGGAAGCAAGCTCAGGACCCCCGGAAGAACAAGGCTTCAGATGGTATGATTTTCTCAACCCAGATTTCTTTTTGCTTATTCTGTTTCTTTATTTTATGATTTTTGTTGGAATATAGAGTTTCATAGATTGTTTGAATAGATTTAGTTTCCAGGACATGTTTGTTGCTAAGAAGCATATTTATGAACTATGATTTATTTATGTATGATATGCCCCTCTAATTGAAGTGACGTTCTTATAACATCTCTGGCGAAGGGTTAGTAACCTATCACTTCAAAATTTAGTTTCTAATGAGTTCTGTTTTATATTTCTTGCTGCTAAAATTACAGGGTTTTAGTTTTTAATTCACATTATACTCCTCTATGAATAAGTTGTGACTGAACTTTAAATCAAGCCATGTGTTGTCAATTGCTCAGTTCAGTACATGTCATTTCAGCACAAACTTTAGATGTACTCTACTTCCCAAAGCACATTATTAATTCTTGTTGGCTTAAAAAAGGTGTATTTTTTTACTTGATGTATAGACTCGGCTAAAGTTCCTCGCTTTCACTCTTTATATGGTTTAAATGTTTTAGAATTTTTGTTTGTCCTTTAGACAAGTGTAACAAAACTACCCATAGCTCTAGGTAGATTCTATGTCTTTCTCTCTCATGATCATCATGTGATTTTTTTTGGGAAGATTGTCTTTCTATTTCATGTACATTTTGTGAAGCATACTATTATGCTAATTTTTGCAGTACATTATACTTTGTATGATCTATCTTGGAGCTTTCTCAATATTAAATCATATTAAAGTGTTACTTGTATGATCTCTTGGAACTACCGTGTCGCAACTTGTACGGTACGGTATGTCTTATATATGCTATTCTTAAGCATCGCTGTAATTATGTCATTTAATTGAGAGCATCACTGCTATGAGAGCAAACTTGTTTATTGAAATCTGCTCTAGCAGCTCAATAATCCTTCAATCTCCAGTTTGTTGCGACAAGGTACTGGTTTGGTAAGGTATTCATAGTGATGTTTCTGGGAATTTTTCTTTTCTTTTTTTGGGGTTGGGATTGAAGCATTTATCTGCAGAAATTGAAATGACAAAAGAATACTGGGGGTTGCTATTGAATATGTAATTAACTGTGTTAACATTGCACTTTGCCCATTGACATTAAAAAAAACTGTGTAAATATCGCAGAGGAGTCGGACACAGACAGTGAGGGGTCTGATGTGAGCGGGTATGACGGGGAGGACACTTCATGGATATCATGGTTCTGCAACCTAAGAGGTAACGAATTCTTTTGCGAGGTTGACGACGAGTACATTCAGGACGACTTCAACCTCTGTGGCCTTAGCAACCAGGTCCCCTACTACGATTATGCCCTCGATCTCATCCTTGACATCGAGTCCTCCCATGGTAATTACTTCTTATAGCATAAGCTGTTTTAAATGAGCGATTATAGTAACTTAATTTCATTGTAATGAGAGATTATTTCGGAAGTAGCTTTGTTCTTTTTAGACTGAATGAAATGAATAACAATCTTGGTGGAAGGAGCGCGAGTCTTTTGGTCCATATATCTTAATAGTTAAATAATCACTTATTCCATTATAGTGCTGACTGGACTTCTCTCCATGTTTTTCATCAAAAGATGATGACGAGGATAGAATTCCTATTGAGTTGTGAAGTTTTTATGGACCAAAATGGGAGGCTCTGAAGCTCCAACTATAAAAATGGGAAACAAGTGACACTTTGGAATATTTGTGTAGTTCAATGCAATCAAATTTATAACAAAAAGTCGTGACTGGTGAACTGATTGATTTTAAGAACGTTGCAGGTGACATGTTCACGGAGGAACAAAATGAGCTGGTGGAATCAGCTGCAGAGATGCTCTATGGCCTTATCCATGTACGCTACATCCTTACTAGCAAGGGCATGACTGCTATGGTTAGTTTTTTAAATCTGTTTAATAATAAAATTTTAACAGAATACCATTTCATTTCTTCGATGTTACGGAAGGGTACTCTTCACTTCGAAAAATCTCGTATGAGAAGGCATTAGAATTTCGCAAGTACATGCATTCTAGTTTTGGAAAGTTAAGTTGGATAATCTGTATGTTGCTAAAGCTAATAACAAATAAGTTTTCTTTTGACATGAATTCAGGGGACTAGTTTTCTTATAGTCATTTATAATGGGCACTTCCATCATGTACCAGAACCAATTGGTGGAGGAGCTTTGGTAGCTCGAAACCTGTTTATAAAAAGTTTGTATTTATGAAACACTTGAAATTCCTCCATGGTGCATATCTTTTATTTCATTGTTTCATGCAGCTTGAGAAGTTCAAGAACTATGACTTCGGGAGGTGCCCAAGAGTGTACTGTTGTGGTCAGCCTTGCCTCCCTGTAGGTCAATCTGACATCCCTCGGTCAAGCACTGTCAAGATATATTGTCCAAAATGCGAGGATATCTACTATCCTCGCTCCAAGTACCAAGGCAGTATCCTTTTATTATGATCTATATATGCAAACACCGAGTTTAAATTTTTTTTTTTTTTTTGGAGTACTACCTCTCAGCTTTGCAGATTTGATGTTTTTTTCCAGAATTTCCATACTTTGTGGTTTTTTTCTGGCACTGACTGTATTAGTTGGCTTGGATATTTCCTTGCTGCTGTGAACTGAATTGGTTTGGTGCTGTTTTAGTTGGCTTCGATACTGCATACCGGTACGTAAATAACTGGTAGGTAATGTATTAGTTGTCTCACATGCCATCATATTCCAAATCACTGGACGTGGAGAAAAAGAGAGACCTGGCAAATACATGTTATTCCAATTGCTGCGTGAAAATATTTCTTTAACTGTGATCTATTAGACATAGATGGAGCATACTTCGGAACAACATTCCCTCATCTCTTCCTGATGTCATATAACCACCTCAAACCACAGAAGCCGTCCCAGCGGTACACCCCACGAGTATTCGGCTTTAAGATTCACAAACCGACTTGATTGCATTTGTTCTGCTGCAAAGGAAACAAAAACAGAAGAACTTCTATAACGGGTTTGATGACCCATTTTTCTGTTGTTGTTTATTTAAACCTTACTAAGATGGTGAACACCAGGCAATCTTTACTTATTCTGATAATTGTTGTTGTTACTAGTAGTAGATTTGCAATTGTAGCTTATGCGAATCTTGTGTGGAAATTCTTTTTTTTTATCTGTGTCATGTCATGTTAAGTTCTGTCTTAAACTCTTTTAACTTTTATTTATGCACCTCTTATGAAATGTCAAGGTTCCGTCATAGCTGTTATCTTGAATTCACTGTTCAGTTCGTTATGGTGGCATGTACTTGCCCATCAGGTGACTCTAAAATTTTGGTGAAGCCCTTGATATTGATATTGTAATGGCTTTGTCATTGTTTTCAGTATATAGCTAGGTGGCTTCTGATGATGATTGAAGTTTCAACAGTGCAGAGTTGGGTGGGATGGGGTTGTGTGTGTGTGTGTGTTGGAGGGGGGGTGTTAATAGACAGGCTTGGCAATATTATAAGATTTTTTAATCGACCGTACAAATTGTTTTATATATAAAATAAATGCATTGGGTTAATCAACCGTACAATTTGTTAGTCCACTAGATTGATTGAAAAAAAAAATTTAATTTAAATGATTCGAGCGTTATTTCATTCGATATAATTATATATTTGGCCGTTGTAAATTTAATTTTTTTCTATTTTTCATGTGGAAGATATGTACTGTATGTATTACATGTTAAATGTCAATCTAAAGTTTCAAGTAATTAATAAAATTCTTCTTGGTTGGATCACCATCTTATATAAAGTATTTAAATTAGACAAATAGAATGGTAATCGAATCAAAATATTAACAGAGTAAGTTGGAGCGAGAGAATGGCAATCAAATGATAGTCAATTTAGTCGTGCTTTGTAAAGCGCGCGTTTTACAACTCTGATCATGACTAGTAAGTAGTAACATTGATTGTTAATTTATTCTTATCGTCATCTCAAGAGCCGCGGAGCCTTGTTCTTATCTTTATCAGGCCTCTCATTTTCTTATCACAGTTAATTATTGACCGGGCCTATCATCTACATCGACGATTTTCAAAACAATCCATTCTCTATTAATATTGCCCCGTGCATTCAAATAGACACCGTAAAAAAATTTGACACCGATTTTAAACATTTATGATCGATTTTCCATTCATTCATTTCTTAAATTCTCTAGTTTACTGTGCTGAGGCTGAGGTCCCTGATGATTCAGTTTCTATTTTTGGAACATTTTGTATTTCAAAGTGGAAACGGGGAATGATTCTGCTCATTTAAAATTTATAATAACAATTATAACAAAAAAAGGTCCACCTAAAGAAACAATACCGTGAAAATATTAGTAGATTGCACCTAAAGAAACTACTGCCGCCATTCCGATTCAACAGAAAAGGTCTGGGTTATATTTTATAATTAGGCATTTAGGCGACTGGTCATTTTCCCTCCAACCTTTGCGGATGTACTTGCTATTCATATTTTTGCAAGACAATCCACTAAAATATAGAGTCCGAATCCCCTAAAGTAACCCAATTTTTGAGTTTAGACGTGTCCGGTGCCTATTCGGTGGTAGCGCAGGGGGTCAGTATTATTTGTGGGGTCCAGGCTCTTTAAGATTCGTGTTAGAGCATCTTGGACGGTTTGGATCAAAACTCAAAAATTGAGTTAATTCATGGGATCCGAATTCCTAAAATATATATATCTTTGCAACACAAAAAACCCAAAAATTTACTTCAAGAATAAAGCCCGTCTGCAAAAGTAGAGTTAAAATATTTCGTATCATAATCATGCCTTGTATCATTATCTTTATTTTTAAAGTCTAAACAGTTAATATGAACTGCTCAACATGATATATGTATTAAAATGTGTTTGGAGATCAAATTGTATATTTAAAAAAAAAATATATATTTAGATAGGTACGTAATTGTTCTTGAATGGTCTTGTACCTACAAATATAAAATTTGGTCTCCAGATACATTTTAATATGGAGATCACGTTGAGCGGTTCGTATCGAGTGTTTAGACTATAAAACCATAAATAAAGACGTGAGGCGTGATTGGAACAAAAATATAATGGGTCATTTTAACTTGACCTTGAAGTGACACATAATTGAGCTACTCAGTGGCACAATCCAAATCAAGCGTTGTCTCTCACATTCTTTCGTGAAACATATTAAGTGCAGTGATGAACAAACTTAAATTGAGACATCATGAGAAAATCAATTACCCTTTAAAATTTTCTTACAGCAAAAAATAATTTTTCTATGTATCAAAAGAGGTGAATTTCCATTTTATTACCATAAAAAAGACTATTTATTTATTTTATACCTTTAATGTGTGCACATGTGAACTATAATCCACGTCCAATGGAGCCCTAATTTTGACTTGGCTGCATTGTATTTTGAAACTACTATAAAAGTATTTACGAAATGTGAAACAAATAATAAATCAACTTGGTAATTTTGAACTGACAAGGAAATGCCTTTGCAATAACTAATATGTTACTTGCTCACAACCTCACAGTATAATATGAACTGACAATTAGTAAATATTTAGAGGCGCCTAGGTGGCAAGCTGAACGTAAAATAATTTGTGCGGTGCATGAAGCCAAAAATACTCTGTCAATAAATATATTTTACACAAAAATTGCTCTAAATCTAATTGATGCGCGCAGATCCGATGGGAAGTTATAAAAATATCCGTACCGGCTATTTTTTTAGCCGGTATCCAATTTAATCCATTACCAGTTGGAAAATAGCCGGTACCAATTTTTTTTTTTATTATAGTACCGGCCAGAAAATGGCTAGTACTTATTTTTTTTATTTTTTATTTTAGGATGGGCATAGCATAGTTAGCTAGAAGAATAAGTCGTAGAAAACTCGGATCAAAGTTTGCACTCGGTTTGGCTAAGATCAAACAAATGCATTTGGTTGGATGCGTGTGTTACATCGGTTGCATGTATCGGTGCATCATCGATGTTTTTGCAATGATACATCGATGTTTTATTAGCCGTAAAAAAACATCGGTGCTTCGTTGATGTTTTGTAATAAAACATCGATGTTTTATTAGACTTAGCATTAGCAATTAAGCAGGGTAGTGCTAAAATAACGTGTCGCTGATGTTTTTGCAATGAAACATCGATGCACTTCTGCTGTCGTTAGGCCGTGCATAAAGCATCGGTACTCAATTTTAGGATGCTGGTTATTGTCAAATTAAATTCACTAGCCGCATGCGAACACTAAACTTTAGTGTCATACGACACTGTAAAAAAAAACGTAGTTTAGTGTTCGCATGCGGCTAGTGAATTTAATTTGACAATAACCAACATCCTAATAAAACATCGATGTTTCATTACAAAAACATCAGCGACGCACCGATGTTTTTTAGCACTACCCGGCTAATAAAACATCGATGTTTCATTGCAAAAACATCGATGATGCACCGATACATGCAACCGATGTAACACACGCATCCAACCAAATGCATTTGTTTGATCTTAGCCAAACCGAGTGCAAACTTCAATCCGAGTTTCCTACGACTTTCTCTTCTAACCAACTATGCTATGCCCATTCTTTAAAAAAAAAAATTAAATACCGGCTAAAAAATGACCAGTACTGTATTAAAAAAATAATTTGAGCACCGGCTATTTTCTGACCGGTAATGAATTAAATTGAATACCGGTCAGAAAATCACTGGATATTTTTATAACTACTCCAGCAGATTTGAGTATATTAATTAATTTCTATTAAACTTTAGATATTAATTAAAAAAGTCGGGAAAGAGGAAAATTAGAAAAGTGAAGGGGCCCTGGGGTTTTGAAGAGGAATAATTATTTTGGTACCCGCAGTTGAGTACCCGCATCGTACTCGCAGTTGATTCTTTCCCAATTAACTTTCATAAAGGTATAACTAACTTTGTCAATCATTAAACCACCTTGAAAAACGTGTAAAAGATGAGTCCAGTTTTTTTCTTTAAATACTTGATATCTTAAGTATAAATACTTGATGAATTATATATGAATATTTGATATCTTAGGTATGAATACTTTCCATTTTGTATGAATACTTTCCATATTTGAATATTTGATACTTTGAAAAACGTGTAAAAGTATGTCATCATGGATCTCATTTGAAAGAGAAAATTGTGTAGAACACGTTCGTGGTTTTAAATTTGTAAAATTTCTCATAGATCGTCCCAAAAATTGGTTAGATTGAACGGAGAAAAAAAAAACCACCTTGAAAAACGTGTAAAAGATGAGTAGGTATTGTGTCCAGTTTTTTTTTAAATACTTGATATCTTAGGTATGAATACTTGATGAATTATATATGAATACTTGATAATTTAGGTATAAATACTTTTCATTTTGTATGTGAATTAATTTAATCAATGAATGTAGCACTGGAGGTGTGATCCACGTGACTTTTTGGTTGTGGTCCCCAATGCAGTCTGACAGTTATAAAAAGGTGCGGTACGGTATAAATACTTTTTGGTTTTGGTTGTGGTCCCAATTCATATATCATATATGTAGTTCATTGTATAGATATAAATACTTGTTTTGTATAGGTATAAATATTTCACAATGTTACTATTAATACTTATAAAACAAAATTACAGTTTTGGAACGGTTGCGGTTCCCAAAAACAGTTATGATAGTTTATGTGCGGGTACAGTACGGGTACTCAACTGCGGGTACTCATATCAGCTTCCTTTGAAGAGAGAAAAGCATAAAGGCGATTAGATTTAGACGAGGTATATTATAATTCACTCCCTCCTTTCCCGTCTTCTTCTCCAATGACGCTTGTACAACGACCTCTCCAATTTTAGATGCATCAACAACACCACCACCATCCTACCTTCTCCCGACCGGACCACCACTATCTCCGGACCATCGGACTGGACGCCACTCCTTCCTCCTCTTCTCCCCTCCATTCCACTCACATCCACCCCCCGCCATTCATCCGTATCGACATTCCTTCAGACCCAAACCCTAACCCTAACCCTGGTCCCTCCAGCCATGGCCATGGCGCTCTCCTTTCCACCCCGCACAAGCGACCGTTCGTGACATCTTCTCCCTCATCAACCCCTTCCTCTTCCTCTTCTCGCCCCTTGCCCTTCTCACCTCCTCTTTCCCACAACCGCCGCCGTGTCGGACTCTCTCTCCGGCGCCTCCCATGCTCCTCAGCCCTGGCCCTGCGGCGACTCCTCCGCCGTCTCCACTTCCGCCTCAGGATCCTCCTCCTCCTATCTTTCCCTTCCTTATACCTCTTCCTCTCCTCCACCTCTTACTCTTCCACTCGATCCTTCCTCTTTGATTTCCTTTCCGCGGCTGCCTTCTCGACCGCTCTGCTTTTACTCCTACTACTCTTCTCCATCCATCCCTGCCCCTTGCGATCCTTCAAATCCCTATTCCCACACGGATCCGGACCAAGGGTCTTCTGGTCAATTGGATCTTCCACCGGCTCAAACCTCAACCCAGCCCGACGCAAGCGCAGCAAATCAGGTTTCTTTGTACAAGTATACAGCAATGGAGATGTGTATGAAGGGGAATTTCAACGAGGGAAGCTGTCAGGAAGTGGGGTCTACTACTACTATATGAGTGGGAGGTATGAAGGGGATTGGGTTGATGAGAAGTATGATGGGTATGGGGTTGAGACGTGGGCCCGGGGGAGTCGCTACCGGGGACAGTTTAGGCATGGTTTGAGGCATGGGTATGGCGTGTACCGGTTTTACACAGGGGATGTGTATTCTGGTGAGTGGCATAATGGGCAGAGTCATGGGTACGGCATGCATACCTGTGAGGATGGAAGCCGGTATGTAGGAGAGTTCAAGTGGGGGGTCAAGCATGGTCTGGGGCATTACCATTTCAGGTAAAGAATGAACTAAATCTTTTATTTAATCTGACAATTCTAGTTAATTTATTTAGTTTTTATTTAGTCTGTTTGAAGCAGTTCTGCGCTTCTTGACTATTTTAACTTAAATTTCTGTTAAGAAGGCAATCGAGTGAATTGTACATGTACCATATTAAGCAGATAATTATCACGATTAACATTTATAGGTCATCAAAATAAAATTGTTTTGGTCCCAATTATAAATTTCGCTGTGACAAAACAAAGAATAATTAGATAATGGACTCACTCGGGGACTAAAATTGACCTGGGTAACATCATAACTGCTTTCAAGAGTTACATTTTGCAAATGTGACGTTTGCTTCGTCCAGTTCCGGTATGTCATGGTTAACATTTAGTGGGGTGAATTGCACAACAGTTGATTGTCATATATTCTGTTCTGCTGTTGAGTTGCATAACCGAGTCTTTTTTAAGGTATACTGGGGCCATTACAGTGCTCAAGCTAGCATCAAGTCAACATGTGACATGATAGCATATCTAAAGGACTATTAAGTAAATAATTGATTCTTGGAACTATTGTCTTTTGAAGGAATGGGGACATGTATGCTGGAGAGTACTTTGCTGACAAGATGCACGGTTTTGGGGTGTACAATTTTGCAAATGGACACCGCTATGAAGGTTCATGGCACGAGGGAAAAAGACAGGGGTTAGGCATGTATTCTTTCAGAAATGGAGAGACACAGTCTGGTCATTGGCAGAATGGAGTTCTCAATACTTTAAGCACCCAAAGCCTTGTGCCAGCATCTCCTGTTGCAGTTAACCACTCCAAAGTTCTCAATTCAGTCCAGGTATATGTTTGTTCTCTTTTGTGTGTGGTGATTGGTGTCAGTGTTTCGGTGGGTGGGTGGGTGTAGCAGTTGGCAAACATGGTTATAAGAAGTGGCGGTGTGCCCCAATCTCCTAGTTCTTTAACGAGAATTCTTACTATCCCTGCCCTTTTATGAGAAGGGTAGAGCTAAAGATTTTGCTTCAGTAAGAGTAGTACCTCAGTGGAGCACCTGCTGTGGTTAATCACTATTAAATAATACATTATGCAGTTAGGTGGTTTTTTATTTTCTTGTCTTGTCTTTGTTTGAACCTAAACTTGTGTGTGCATCTTCATAACAAGGAATTATTTCATTCCCATATAAAATATTGGAAGCACCGGTATACCCTATTTTGCAGCATTCCTCAAATGATACCCACAACGTCCCTTGGCGTCCTTTTGCAATCTTTGAGAAACAGTGATTGGATGGAAAGTTTCGGATTTGTTGAATCAGAGAAGGTATTGAATATGTTTTAATAAAAAATGTCATACTTTTCAGGAAGCTAGGAGAGCTGCACAGAAGGCATATGATGTCCCAAGAGTAGACAGTAAGGTCAACAGTGCCGTTGTGGCTGCCAACAAATCAGCTAATGCAGCTCGAGTTGCAGCTGTCAAGGCCGTTCAGGGTTCCAAAATGAACACATTATGATATACTTTCTGGTAGCTTCAGCTCAAATTCAAACAAAGATAAATAACTGTAAGATCGGTAGAGCAGGTAAGGATAATTCTTCTGATTACTTCACCTTTGCCTACTAATATAAAGCATGTATAGTTATTATCGTGAGATACTTTCAGTTATCAAAGATAACTGACACACGGGCATGTTGCACATCCCATGCTGTTAGTTTTTCATTTTTCCTGTGGTTATTGGGTAGTACCATGTGAATATGTTGTCCACTGGCCGAGCTTTTGCTTTGGTTCCTTGTATAGGGGATTTGTCTTGAATGCTGGTGATGGTAATGTTTCAGGAGGGGTTGGTGCCTCCGCTATGTTTTGCTGATAGTTGCTTTGTAATCAGGTGTAGTAATTTGTGGAATATAAGAAATGGTGGTAACTCGCTTCTGATTTGCTTATTTTCACATGCTTCTTAGTGATAATTTTTGCTTGATAAAGAACAAAAAAGGGTCCCAGATTCCTACAAACATCGCATATCCAGCATCTACGAACTTACATAATGAAAAGAGTTCTTCTTTTTGGGAGCTGATATCAACCTTTACTGTTAGCTTCACCTTTATCATCTTTAGGATTCAATTTAGAAGATTTATGATTTGAGTTTAATAGCTTAACACCTTATTTAAATAGTTCTTGATGTAGGGTTGAACAGGAAAATTAATCACCAAGGGGTCAAAAATCAGATAAATTAATATCAAGTTTTGAACTGGTTCTGAACAAACCAAATAATGTACTTGTTTTATGATCAAGTTTAACGGACTTGTGATTTAATTAAATGACTTAATGATTCAGTATATTTGAATAATTTATTATGAACTATTTCAGTTGAATGGTAACGATGATTAGTAACAATGAAACTAGTGTCTGAATATTAAGCTGCACAAGGAAATATCAGGAAAACAAAACAGGAAACGAGGAATGTTTCGTTTTGTTGCTTTTACTGTGCCTTTATCTGTAAAAAGAAATAAATAAAAGACAACTTTAGTCTATTCCATATCATCCTATAAAAGAACTGATATAGATAACAAACTATCATTTTATTTTGTTGCTTGTAGTTTTAGAACTTTTGTTATAGAAAATTAAAAAAAAAGCGAAGACATTTCTCTTGACGCCACACGCTGTGGGGCGCATGTCATCAGGTGTTTGACATTGTTTTGCATAATGCAGTATTTACAAATTATTTGTTCGGATTATTCTCAATTGCAGAGTCATAATGTAGAGTTGAAGATAGCAAACAAATATCATGTGTCAGGCCGAACTGTTAGAATTTGACTTAAAAAATGTTGTGCTACAAATTTTTATAGCTTAGAGACCATAATAATTTATGCGCACAATAATTTATGCGAAGGAAAGAGTACACGTCTGAATTACTTGTCTAAGATGTTAATTACTATTGTTCTTTCTGTAAGTATTTATTTAAAATATTAGCACAAGCAAATTTATTTTGAATTGGTAAATTAATATAACATTTTCTACAACACGAATAAAAGCGCGTTAACCCTTTTCATCTCAGGGTGCTACAGGTGCATTTGGATGAATCGTGGGGTTAGTGATGTTACATTTCGTTGGAATAGTGGAATAGCTGCTAACTCAAGAGAATGAGAGAGCATAGACAATGTGTAATGTGTGAGAAGTCACAGGTTTGAAATTTGAATGGGAGAATTTCTTATGAATAGTAAAATAGTTGGATGAATTGACTTGTATTCTCCTCTTGTTTTAATACAAAATTGACTGCTAGGTGATATAATTTGCAAAGGAGAAGATTAATATCTGCTATCATTATTTTGATAACATCAAACTATGACATGTGATCTGTATAATCCAATTTGAGTCGAATGTGCACGACACAAAGTAACCTTTTAGTATGGGGAGGAATTTTTGGATTCGTATTAGCTTCGAATCAGACGGTTGAATCGCGTGCCATAGTTATAGCAACAAATCAACTATAGTAGCGAATGTGGATTTCTCTCTTTATCTAAACAATAATGATTAAATACACCTCCCATGCCAACAATTGACTTTATAGTCGAAATTCAGAATAACATCATCATTTTTGGCCAAACAGAAGTTGATGTATTAGCTGCAAGTAACTGATGAATTTGAATAAGAAGGAAAAACATTTACCAGTGATGAACATTGTTATCTCTCTCCAAGTCAAGTTTATAATTCGCCATTTCCATCTCCAATCTGGAAAGCACTATATACAAGCTATTATCTATATCCACAAACCCATTAAAATGCCCATGTATCCAGAGACGGATTTAGTAAGAGAGAATGAGAGTCAATCGATCTTCATTCATTATCAAATTTTTTGTCCTACTACTAGTACGTGATTTTCATATAGTTTATATTAAAATGTTATGGATACTGTAAAATTGACTCACATACTCAGCATAAAAAAATTATTTGATTGATCTCTCTATTCACATTTGACTCCTATAACTTGAAAGTCTCAATTTGCCCCTGCATGTACCAGTAAACTGATTCACCCCCTCCTACCAGCAAAAAATAAGGAAAGAGAACCTAAAATCTACAAAATCCAAAACAAAATCCGGATTTTAAAAAAGGACTGAAATATATTGAAAAGTCCACCCAAATTCCTCCAGCGTTTCACAAATTATGAAATCTAATCTGATAGAAGACTGTGTAACAGAGAGTAGATTATCAAACTTGATGATATGCCTTGAACCAGAGAAAAGATAGAGATAGTCCAGAGATAGACTAAAGAGGAGAAGGTAGTTGGTGGGAGATTGGAGGGAGGGGAGAGCGTGCAATGAGAAGTCTTAAGAAATCACCATAACTGGTTTAGGTATCAAACCACTAGTAACATAGAAGAAGAAAACTTACATCAGATAATTGTCAATCTTAAACATACTAAAAAAGGATAAAACACAAACAGAAGAATTAAATTGATCAGACAAACATGAAACAACTGTCTTCTCCCTGCCTGGTGCCCGGTAGTTGAATGATTTTTTTTCTTTATATATATAGAGAGAGAGGTTGGCTAAGATCAAAGTGGTATGATCAAGGTCTTGGTGCTATCAATTGATTTTTGCAATTTTAAAGTTCAAATAGTTGATATGAAGTGCTCAACGTGTTCTCTATATTAAAATGTGTTTGGAGACCAAATTTTACATTTTTTTTGAATTTTTTTACTATTTTTATGGATTTTTGGAAATCACTGTTTTCATAATAAAAAAATCTGAAAAACAGTGATTTTCAAAAATCCATAACAAATAGTAAAAAATTAAAAAAAAATGTAAAATTTGGTCTCCAAGTACATTTTAATATGGAGAACACGTTGAGCAGTTCAGATTGACTGTTTGAATTTTGAAAATCGCCAAAACGAATTGATAGTACTAAGACCTTGGTCATACCACTTTGATCTTAGCCAAACAATATATATATATAGAGATAGATGGGCTATTGTGCTTTGCAAAGTAAAACACCCTCTTTACTTCGGGTCATATTTTCATTTTGAAAATTCAAACAACCGATCCGAACGTTCAACATGTTCTAAATATTGAAATGTGCTTGGAGACTAAATTTTACATTTTTTGAAATTTTTTTACTATTTATTAAGCCACTTTGAAAATCGCTGATCCGCTGGTCCAGAAATTTTTACTGTTTTTTACTGTTCACAGTGGATCGAATTTTTTACTGTTTTTTACTCATAATTACTCTATTACCTTAAACTCTATCGCTCTCTACGATCGAAATGACGTAGAGACTCAATAGTTTGAGCTCCGATGATACCGTACTCTCAACTCCGCTTGGCTCCGGTCCCTCCCCTCTCTTTCATTTTTCTCTCCGCTCAAGGAAGTAGAGCTGCGAGAGAGAAGGAGCTATGTCAGAGGTGAGATCTAGAAGAGTGAGAGAGACGGAGTAGAGGAAAAAAAGGAGTGGGGAGGAGAAACGGCGGCGGCTGCTAGAGTTTTGAAATCACCTAAATATCGCCCGTTGATCTTTTCTTATTTGCTAGAGCGTCTGTGGATCTGTGATTTAACTTGTCAATAGAGACATATTTATTCTCACATGATTGAATTTCACATAATCGGTCATGAATAGCAAACAACATAATCGATCATCGACTACAATAATATCGATGCAGCAACAACAACATAATCACCCAAAAAAAACGAATATAATCACTTATTTGTATTAACAAAAGAAAATGCATCAGATATGATTGACACTTTTTCGTCTAATTATAGTGCGATTTATTGAAATAAGAAGGCACATTTTTTCAGGGGATTGCGTGAAAATACTATATGCTTTTTTATTCAAAACAAATTATGTGCTTACTTTATTATTATTATTATTATTATTATTATTATTATTATTGTTATTGTTGTTATTATTATTATTATTATTATTATTATTATTATTATTATTATTATTATCAAACATTAATATTTTAAAGAACGGATTTCAAATATATTCTTCAAATCTCTAAAATTCACAATATCATATTTATTTTATTTTAATTTAGAAAATTCGCACAATTATCCAATTTATTATCGTTTCTACTAAAACATAATTTCCATTTATAAAATTTTCATTTTACCTCTATTAAAAGAATAAAAAATACGTAGCATATTTATTCTTCTAATTGACCGGTCTATGTGGCTAATGATTCATTTCTCTCATTATAACACATAACACACACACAATAGCATTTAGAAATTATTTACTTTGTTCTTAGTAAAGATTAAAATGATTTTTTTGTAAATATAAAGTAAATTTTAATAGAAAAAACAATAAATTGAGTAAATGTGAGAGTTTTAAAATAAAAAGATAAATACCGAAAAAAATTTAGTTACCACCTCAATCTTTCAAAATTCTGACATTACTATCAATTAAAATTTTTTTTTTTGAAAGATTAGAATGGTAACTAAAAAAAATTCGGAGATAATATGACATTATAAATTTAGAAAAAAAAAATACAGCGTAATTTTAATATTTTTAAAAAGTATTCATCTCTTGATGAAATTTGTTCAAGTTTAAAATAATTTAGGAGATTGTGTCAGAAAGACTACTCTAGACAAAATTACAAACTAATTATATAATAAAGATAGCCGACATTTTTATTAATATCCAAAGTTAATTACAAATTAATAAGTTTATCCATGATTTCCGACTTTTTTCAAAAATGTCCAAACCGGCCATAATTTAACGTAATTTAATGTAATATAATGTAATTCAACATAATTTCAAGTAATCTAGTGTATTTTAATATAAATATGCTAATTATAAATCAAAAGAATGAATCTAATAAATAATTTAAACAAAAAATTCGAATTTTCAGTGTTAGATTTCATTATCTTGCTCTTCGTAGTGTCTCTATAAAAATAAAAAAAATAAAAAAAAACCCGGCCATTTTATGACCGATTTGGACATTTTTTGAAAAGTCGAGAATGATGGATAAACTTATTAATTTGTAATTAACTTTGGATATTAATAAAAATGTCGGAAAGATAGTAATCTTCAGCTGACTCCATCTTGGAAAATGCAGCAGCCCAGCCCCAAAATCTGAGGGATTTTGATTTTGTTCCAAAACGAAATTATTGTAGCTAAAAATGGAGTAGTTATACCAACCCAGGCCCCAGCACATCAATTCCGAATATATCCTCCCTAACATTTTATTTTACAGCCACAAACTAAAAGTCTATAAACCTTTCTTTTGATTTAAAAAAAAAAAAAACAGATGAACGCGCAAACGGCGACTCAGGTCTCGCTTCGCAAAAGAATTCCGCGTTCTTGAAATCTATTAGAATATTTTCCTTTTCCGAGCACGTCTTGACTCTTGATTTTACGACGGAAAGTCTCGATCAAAGAGATGAACGGTTACGATCTAGTCAACCAGCGAATGCATATCCTGAGGTAACAGAGTATTTGATTTTAAATCGGGACCGTCCGAACAGTATTGGCCATATGGCCTTAATACACGGGCCGTTAATATTTGGGCCAAGACAGATCGGACGGTCCGTAATAAAATTCAAATATTCTGTTACTTTAGTGATATGAATTGGTCAACCAGCTGCCGGAAGGCTGAAAGCTAACGATCCATCTGATACCGTCCGATCTCATCAAACAAGAAGTTGTCTACCGTCTGCGTCACGCGCAGAGCAAGAGAAGTCCCGACAAAAAATTAAGCATCAGCTGAATTTTGCTACAAGACAAAAAATTCACTTGAGAGTAGGTCCGATGGGCATCGGACCTTCTTTGGTTCGATGGGTTTAATCACCGTCGATTTGTTAAGATTCATGCGGTACGCTTTAAATTTCGTGTACATATGTTTCAATTGTCGTGCGCACTAATGTTAAATTAGATCGGACGGTCATCATACTCGTTGAACCTAAAAGTAAGTCCGATGGGCATCGGACCTCCGTTCTCAAAAAAATTAACCAATCACCTTGCCAGTTGCCACAACAACGCCATCAAGGACTCAAAAGGGGGTTCCCACTTCCAAACCCAGAAGAGAAGAAAGAGAAGAAAGAAGAGAAATTTGTTGGATCCGATCCACCATGTTGATGCTGCTAAACTGCTCCGGCTGTCGTACCCCACTACAGCTCCCGCATGGTGCGACCTCGATCAGGTGCGCCCTCTGCCAGGCTGTCACCCATGTGGCGGACCCCCGCAACGCCCCTTCGCCTCCGGCCCACGCCGTGGCGCCGCCTCCCGCGCCGACGGGGCCGTGGGGACAGCCGCCCCCTCCGTCGGCACACGGGAAGAAACGAGCGGTGATATGCGGTATATCGTACCGACATTCGCGACACGAGCTGAAGGGGTGTATTAACGATGCTAAGTGCATGAAGTACATGCTAATGAACCGATTCCATTTTCCCGAGTCGTCTATTATTATGCTAACAGGTGATTTAACAAGAAACTCGTTCGGTACAAAAATATGATTTTACCGGGATAAAATTGTAATTGTAAGAAAATTAGATGAGATCAAGTTGCAGGCTTGCGGCAGCCTTTTATTCTAGGAGAAAAGAGGGCTGAGGGTAAAGTAATTAAATTGGAATTTAATTTATCCATTTCCTTGTTTCCATAACAATGGAAGTGTCTTTATTAAGTTCGAAATTCCATCAAACTGCTCCAATCAATAAACCATCTGTACTTTTCACTTTAACCTTCAGTTATCTTGTTCAGATACTTTTCACTGGATTCCTAGATCTGATCTAAACTCAGTAAATTATTTGTACACTTGCAGAAGAAGAAAGAGATCCATACAAAATCCCAACAAAGCAAAACTTAAGGATGGCCATGTACTGGCTGGTGCAGGGCTGCCAGCCTGGCGATTCATTGGTGTTTCACTACTCTGGTCATGGATCACAGCAGAGGAATTACAATGGTGACGAGGCCGATGGGCAAGATGAGACCCTTTGCCCTTTGGATTTTGAAACACAAGGCATGATTGTTGATGACGAGATCAACGTGACGCTGGTGAGACCGCTTCCACATGGTGTCAAGCTTCATGCTATTATTGACGCGTGCCATAGTGGAACAGTACTTGATTTGCCTTTTCTCTGCCGCATGGACCGGTA
Organism: Carex littledalei; assembly: GCA_011114355.1. Classification (NCBI taxonomy): domain Eukaryota; kingdom Viridiplantae; phylum Streptophyta; class Magnoliopsida; order Poales; family Cyperaceae; genus Carex; species Carex littledalei. The sequence goes on along the minus strand of CM022086.1, from coordinate 13,872,925 downwards.
ATTGATTATATCATTTCTGAGAGAGTTGATATAATTTTGAGTTTCTGACTGCCAAAACCCATGCTAAACTCGACAAAAATGTAATCTGCTCCCTCCTAGTTGTTTTATTACATAATATTGGAAGCATATCCAATATATTATTTTCTAAACAATATTTTGTTTGTGTAATAGAACCTAACATGATGTAGCCTTGCTAGCGTGCTTGAACATACCACTTTGGAGATTCTACTTGTCTGTAATCTGTCTCATACCTTGTAAACTATGTGGGTAAAACCTCAGCATAATTGGATTGGCGTGAAATCTTGGCTGATGCAGGATCAAAAGCAAGCATAATAATCATTTCAGTTGACTGATAGGTTGAAATTGTGTTGGTGCAGGAATGGCCATTATGTGTGGGAAGATCACCGGCCAAGGTCGGGGGTATGGACGGGCACGAGTGGCGGTGAAGCCATCTCATTTAGTGGATGTGATGATCACCAAACCTCTGCTGATACTGCCGTACTTTTCTGGCTCCTTTCCTTGCACTATTTCAGACAAGGCTGTTCTATTTTAATATAGCATTCATGATATTTCTCTCTGGTTGCTTTTGCTAATTGCACCCTATTGTTTAACACAAATGCGAATATACCCAGTGTTTTCAATGCAACCAGTCTTATGTGCATAAAACTTCTAAATCAAGTTCTGCAATTCCATGATTTTAATTCAAACAAATCACATCACAGCCTAGGTTTACTTTACTTGATTTCATCTTATTTTGGGCTAGAAAAGGAAAAGATGAGGGATTATTATGGGTAAGGGCATAATTGTTCTCTTGATGGAGTACATTTTTTCCATCAGATTAATATTACAGTTGTTATTTTTACTGCTCAAAACTGAAGTAAGATTATACATTGGGAGATGAGAAAATACCAGGCGGGTATTTCAAAAGATACCTTTAATTAATCTGCAAATACCTTTCTCTTTTGCATCTTGCTGTGTTTATTGTCCTTCTGTTTCCATTATGAAATTGAACATTTGATTCTTACTATTTGAAATAACAAAAACTATCAGGCTCTTTCAAAGATTACTTCGACAGGGGCTATGACTTTCTGCTTCATTCAAGCCATTGAGAAGAGCCAAGGGATGATGACCTATGGTAGCATCCTGACTTCCATGCGTGCTGCCATAAGAGGCACAGGTGACTCAGTGGGTGGCGGCGGCCCTGTCACGTCTCTCATCACAATGCTTCTCACAGGTGGCAGCGCAGGTGGTGGCTTGAGACAGGTACATTGAAAACATTAGAGAATATGAGGTCTGACCAGCACATCCAAAATTTATGATAAAATGACAATCATAAATTGGAAATGAAATGGACCCAAGACGAAGTGAGGATGAATTTGTTGTTTCCTGTCTTTCTTTTCGTTATTGCTCTTTGTATGCATGTTATTGCTACTTGCTTTGATCAATCTTTCTTTGCTTAAACAGTTGATTTCTTTTTTTCCAGGAACCACAGCTGACTGCTCATGAGATGTTTGATGCCTATGCAAAACCCTTCTCTCTATGAAGCTTTACTCCACAATAATTTCTCGTACATTATTTTATGCCGGCATGGTATGAGTATTACCGGGAGGCACCCGAGGCCGGGGAGCAATTTGTTACTTCATCCCTCCTTTCCTTCTTATTTAAAGAGCCCTATTCGCTTTTTAGTTGTTACATTTGTACATAATGAGGTGTTCACTTCACTTAGGATAGGATACTGAGCAGTTTTTAAAATAAACATGTGTGGACAATTTTCGATTAATTCTTTGACTGGTATTCTATTCCTCATTTCTATTGCGGATCTATATGGTATGGTAATTCTTTGACTGGTATTCTATCCCTCGAAATTTGAATTGCTCACACGCTTTCTAATCGCGGGAATAGCCGAATAGCCGAATAGCCCCTGTCATCTCTGAAGTCTCAACATAGAACATAACGGGCAACATTTAGAAGAATGGGTACTGATATGCCCTTAACTGATCCAGCATAACTTTACTACATTCATACGGCATACTTGACAGGATTCAGTGAACGGGCTTTCGAATCTCAAACATTTTTCTAATATAAATAACAACGATGGCTAACATGACCATATATTTTCATAACGTAGCCAAAGCATCGGGCATACAAATCAGTCACTTCAATCTCATTATTTCTAGGTTGTCCGCTCCTCACCTTGCCCACCAAATATGTACAACAAAACCAAAAAAAGTCAGGGACGGAATTAGATAGTGCTAAGCATCCCTATAAGATGAAAAAAATTCAGTTGTTCTTTAAAATTTTTAATTTTTACAAAAAAGACCTCATATAATAAAAACTACATAACACTTATTTATTCAACCTTCTATTTTAATTTTCTAATTCCACCCCCTGAAAAAAAAAGCTGACTACCTACCGATCGTTCAAAGAACTCAATCCAAATTAGCATGTAGGGGTGTTCATCGGGTCCGGTTTAATTGGTTTTAAACCAAACCAAAAGAGTTCGGTTTAAACGGTTCATTTTTTAAACCGGTTAGACCAAACTGACCGAAATTTTTAAACTCATCTCCCGTCCGAACCAAACATTTGAAATTTTTTAAAAATTACGACATAATGTTTAAAACCAGTTAAATCGAACCAAACAAAATTTTTAAATTCATCTTTTAAAAAATTAACAAAATAAATGTTTATTTTATGATTAATATTCTATTTGGGTAACCGAACAAACTCAAATTTACTTCAGTTTGTTCGGTTGGGTTCTTATTCTATTTCGGTTGGGTTCAGTTTGATTTTTAAAAACCGAATAAAACTTTAGTTTGCCTATTTTAGTTCAGTTTGAACCGAACTGATGAACACCCGTACTGGCATTCTAGTAAGGTCGATGCCTCTCCATGGGCGTAAGGATGACACACTTGAAATTTGACCTGTATGCAAGTCTTCCTGCTACCATCATGGGCCCTTGACTAACACAAAAAAGTTGCATAAACACTTTTTCCGGTAAGAGAAATCGAAATCGTCTTACCATGATAGACACTGCCTAGCTACATGCGAAATATTTGTATATAATAATACAGTCATCATATTTTGATCCACACATTAACATTATGGAAGGACCACAAGACAAGTCATTATGGTATGATCCTATAGACGTCAACAGACTAGTAGAGGTACCAAGGATTTATGTACACAACAACGGATGATAGTAAAACAAAAAGGAATCAAGCAACTATTTGACCGCCAATAAGCGAGAATGTCTATTGATGATATAACACAAGCCACTAGATATAATACCTGCAATAAAAGATAACTATCACCAAAATCTACACAGTAAAAACATGTTACAGACCAAAAGCCATCAGTGGCTCTTCCAAAGTTAGAACTATTTGTTTCTGTTTAAACTCATCAGACACTGTGGTTAGACCCCAACCCAGCACAGCATTTTCTCAACTCTTCCTTCTCAATTTTGTTATTTGTCAGCCTTACAATTCACAATTTTCCACATCAAAATAAACTGCATGTTAATCACTCGTGATTAACCCCAAGTGCCTTCCGTACGATACCTGCCTTACAATATATGAGCACATTTGTATAAATAAATTTTTAATGTTGATAGTCTCCATTCATCGGGCATCAGAAAGTACTCAAAAATAGAACTTCGTGCTGACATCACGAGTAGATAAGCTGATTGGTTCAATGCTCGCAACAAAACACAGTGATCTACAAAAAAAACAGCCAATCAGAGCATATTGAAACAAATCAAGGTTTCCATATGTGCCCTTGAAAAAACATGAAGTGCGTGTTTGGTCCCATAGAATAAGGTGGAAATGGGTAGAATAAGGCAGAATAGTTGCCCAACATTATTGGAAATGGGTGGAATTGAGTGTTACAATGACAGAAGAAAAAGGTGGAATAGAGAAGAAAGTTGGCAGTTAAAACCTCCCATTTCACAATCATGCCCCTATCGATCCAACCATTGGAACATCCTACACTATGTTTGTGTTTGTCAGGTGAGGAGGAATGCACTATTCTATATGTTAAATTGATGGGCATGGAATTGGGTAAATTCCACCGGCTTTGAAATCAGGGCAACTTCAACCTTTTTTAATATGGAATTTTTTTTAAATCCGTACTCACCGAATACCTACTAAAATATTACGCATGCCCCTAAAAAATAAGAAAACATCTTGATGCGCACTAGAAATCAAGAAAATTGATCAATACCATCTTCCTAATTATACAGACAAACAGTGATAGAGGAGGCCTAGTAGCTTTTCAATATTGATGCAACATAGGCATTGTCATGAACAAAAATAAATATCCTTCACAAGACTATTAACCTATAGTACCTGATATAAGCAATCAATTCTTTTAGTTTCTAAAGGAAGGGATCCAACTTCTTAGAATGCACTGGGGGTGGCGGTTTAAAATCCTCCAACTGAAGGTTGGATCCAGCCCGAACATCATTCACGAAAGAATCCCCTTTCTCAACCTTAATATATTCTAAAGTGCAACCAATAACATCCCCACCAAGACCAGCTTCAATCAGCATCCCTGGTTCCTCCCCACCTTCACATACCAACCTTCCTATGTCCCTCAGAGACATCACATCCTCTGCTATGAATTTTGCAAAAAGCCTTCCGAGAAATTCCGGCGCTTTTGGTGCATCATTTACTGCATCTTCTAGAGTTGACAGTACAGTCTCTAGCCTGATAAGCAAGAAATGAAGAATTAGGAAGCAGCACAGCTTAAATCTAGTACCGGTCGGCTCAGGTTCATGCATGCACAAAAGAATACCACACGAGTACCACAATTATTTCTAAGAATCAGATGGTGCAATTAACAGATGGTCTTAGCAAAAAATTAGACAACATGAAAGAGTGTGCAGTGAGAGTCACAAATCAGATAATTTTCTTTCCTGCGTTGACATTCATTTTATTAGCGTGCCTGGAATTGTCAAGGATTATGCATTTGCTAGATTATTCACCGTACTTGTCAGTACTAATATGCCAATAAAAAAGCATGCCAATACTGGATAGCAATCACAGAATGGAAACACTATATGGAGCAACGATGACTATACCCCTGGTGAAGCTGGGCCTGAGGAAAAAGGCCTCCACTGGGCTTGCAAAGGTTGACAAGAAGCCTATACAAAACATCCCTTTCCATTTCCTTTCTCTCAAATGAGTCTGAGACCCAGGTTGATATTATGAGGTGGTAAGAACCAGGTGACTTCAGCTCCTCTATGCACATTGCCACCTCCTTCTCGTCCTTTGCACTGTCATCAGAAGAATAAGCAGAAGCACATGAGATGGGAGGCATGAAGGTTGTATTAGAAACAAAATTGCAACACCAGTTGAATGTCGGCGGTCATTAAAACAACAACAAAAAAAGAAAAGAAAGAAAGAAAGAAAGAAAACATACCTATAGAACTCCCTTATAGCAGAAACTGATTTTTCCTTGATGACACTGTCTGGAAGGCTGGTACTACTTGGAGATGAAGCCACCAGCCCAGCTTGTTGATTAACCACAGGTGGAGCCGGCCTACTACCAGCTGAGAAATTACGATCCAATCCTCTCTGGCCCCAACCCAGCGGAGGCCCGGTCCGCTCATCTGGACTCGCCATGCGCATACCCATCCCACCTTCTCTTGACCCATATCCGTACTCTGAACTTGTACCAGATCCGAACCCATTTGTTGGTCCTGACCCCATTCTATCTCCCATGGCACTGCTGGCATTTGAAATGCCGGGCTGGCCTCTGATAGACATATTCCGGCCGAGGCCTCCTTGTGGTCCCAAGGTGATAGACTCATCCCTATTTACCCTTTGAGGAAGTGGCAGCGACGGATTCATATTTCTATTGTCGAAGTGGTATCTGTCCCCCCTATCCTCAAATCGTACATCTTGCATGGCAAAACCACCACGGCTGGACTGAGGTGGGGCCATGCCACGTATACCGGGTTGCTGAGAAACAGGAGAAACTAAACCCATCTGAGGGCCCCTCCTCATGGGGGGATTATTCATGACAGGCCCGCCGCGCGACAGACGGGTTGATTGGGCCTGGCGCTCCTGGGCAGCATCCCGGTGCACTTCCTCAATCTTCTTAGGCCCCTCAACCTTGCGCCGCTGCTGCCACTTATTCCTTCTTAAATCAATTGCGTCTTTTAACATAAAGCGTACACGAGAGGAGTACCTTTGGTTTGTCGATAGCTTGGCCATGATGTCAAAGTATGCATCCATGTGTTCCTTGGCTTTTGGATGATCTATCATTTCACCAATTGTGCTCATGAGTTTGCAGAGCGACTCTATGTCCTCTTCATCAGGGCTTTGGGTCGGCCCCAATAGCTTTTTAATGCACTCATGCATGATCCGTTCAGTTAGCATCCTTTTCTTATACAGTTCACCAATCAGTCGAATATTACCTAACATGCGTCTCCTGGCCTTTACCCTCTTCTCTTCTCTCTGCTCAGGGGTTTGTTTAACCTCCCCCTCTTCTTCTGTTTTCTCAGCCTCTGCTTCCTCACGTTCACCTCTTTCAAACTCCTCCTGGCACTTGTTCAACAATAACCTCTTAAAGGTAATCTTTTCATTATCTTCACTAAAATCTGGTAAGACAAGCGCCAGATGCGAGCAGAAATTTGCATACATCTCACAGAATGTCGGTTCCATTAACGCCTTGTCAAAAATCTGAGAAATAACCCCAGCTAGTGTCCCAGGGCTGTCTATATTCACCGCTTTAACCTGCTCAAATAGCTTGTCAAAATTCTGAGGCGTCAATTTGTTAAGTATACCCTTGAGCTGCCGCTGTTTTGCCTGCTCCTCATCAGAGATTTTACCAACCTCGTACTTCCTGTCCGCCTTGTGCATCAATTGGTGGGGGCTCGCTATTGGTGATGGCATCAGGCCGCGCTGGATTCCACCAGAGACATGCTGCCACCTGTCCATGTCAGACCCACTTCGGTGGAGGCCACCTCCCTGAGGCAAAGGTTGTGAAAGAATTCCACTTATAAACTGATTCGGTGACTGCCCTCGTGGGTATTTCAGCACACCATAATTGGGACCCTGGCCGGGCCGAAGGTTCGCCAAATTAGGGGGACCATTGTTAAACTGGCCCATGTCCACACGCATGTCACGGGCTGGGCTGAATGGGCCTGGTGACTTAATCCACCTCTCCTCCTCAGGTTGTCCACCACCACCACCCCCCATCCGGCGATCACCCCGTTGACCCCGACCAGGACTAGGGTACGGCTGGTCAAACGATCTACCACCACCGAATAGCGCTTCCGTACCCTGTTCTATTTGAAACCCAGCGGGTAGGGCTGAGTACTGTTGTGAGAAAGTTAAGAGGAAGTCCCTCGTGTATTTTTTCTTCCCAGTAACATCAGCTGCTGTTGTCCGAGCCTTTTGCTCCAATGATGGCAACTTTGGAGTGGACAAATCAGCTACATCTTCCCAATCATCAAGTTCCCCTTTCCCTGGCGCTTCTTCTTCATTTGCTATAACTTCTTTGCGGGCTTCCTCATTTGTTTGAATGCTCCTGTCAGCTTTAAAAATATCTGGGGTTGCTGAGATGGCTTCTGGTTTTTCTTCTGGACCCTTATATGCACTGTACAATTCTGAGCTTCCAGCCGCATCAGCCTTTGAAAGCACTTCCTTTCTCAATTTCTTTTTTGATGTACTTTTCTTCGGCGCCTCTGCGACAGGCTTCTCGCTTGACACAGAGCGAACAGTCATCACCTCAACAGCTTTACTTTCTAGCTTTAGTGCCTTGTCTGCTGCAACTTCTGATGACACCAGTTTAGACCCAAGAGCGCTTCCATTAGCATGTGAAAATGAACCACTAGATAAAGATTCACTATCAGTTGATACCGTAGATGTGCTGCTAGTAGGCCGAATGTGCTTATCTTCAATGTTATCCTCAGCCAGTTTGGGCACATATTGTGATGGTTTATCAGCTTCCTCAACAATTGCACTAGGTTCACCATGACTCTTCTCCATTTGTTCATTTGATTCACCTGATAACTTCTCCTTTTCAGGTTCCACCTTTGTTACCTTATATTCGACTTGCACTTTATCAGTCTCTGAATGACTCTGCTTGGCATCTGACACATCAGGGATCGGTACAACAGAATGAGTTTCAGAGAGATCCCCTTTGTTTTCAGTTTGGGTCTTTTCAGGTTCCAAACTAGACTCAGTTGGCTCTGACTTGGGCACGGCAGTGGCTTTGATATCAGCAATATCTCCCTCCTTCACAAGAGCTGTCTGTTTAGAGCTTTCTGCTGTATGAGATGCGTCCAACTGCAACATAATACATTAAACTATTATTATAGCTATTTGATACCATTGGCTAAATCTCATTCTTCGATTTTCAAGTACGATTCAGAAGTATGGAAGTTGCAACAAAGAACATAAACTTAACAATTTACTGCTCAATAAGCTCTTGAGCATGGGAGCAATTTGGGTCTGATGCCCATCGGGCTCAAATTTGAGTTTGATGGTTCTTAGTCCGTCCGATCCGCTTTAAGATTTGTGCGCACTAGATCTGCATAAATATTAAAGCAGATGCGCACGGTCTTAAAGCTGATCGGACGGATTGGGAACCCATCCAAATTGTTCCCCTTGAGCATATATCTTAACAAAGATAGTACCTCAAAACCAAACAATGTTAAAAAAACAAAAAAGAAAGAACTTCAAAGCAAAAGGTACCTGCGGTTGTTCAAGCTCTTTCTTCTCCTCTTTCTTGTACAGCTTTTTCTGGTGCTCTTCAACTGAATCCATTCTCTTCAGAGTGTCTTTCTTCTTCATTTCAGCTCCAGCCGAACCAGGTCGAGATTCTGCTGTTGGGGTTGTAGGCATTTCTGCAGGAGCTTTCTTTTCAGAAATGAGCAGAGCAGCAGAACCTGTACCTGGGCCCACATTGCTTTCCTTCAGATTGTGAGAACCGTCAGCAGGCTTGTCAGATGGCTTTGATTGCTTAGGTGCTTCCACTTTAACTGGTTGAGTAATTGTCACCGTGGGTCTGGCTGTACTTGGTGGAGGCACAGTCTCTGAATCAGCATGAGATTGAGAGGTAGGTGTTGCTACCGGCTTACTGCTTGGAACTTGGTTTATAGCAGATTGCGGGTTCATAAATGTCATTGTCTGCCCGGGTTGAGGCACTGGGTATGGGTACTGAGGTGGCTGGGAGCCAGTAGGCATCTGGGTACTATTAAGGGGTATGTTTGATCCTGGGAAGTACATAGCTGAAGGATTATAAGAGCCGTGGTGTACTTGGTGGTAGTATCCCATATGAGGTGGTAGAGTTTGTATAGGTTGCGACTGGGCTGCCATGTTAGGCATTGCTCTTGGAGCAGCCGCAACATTTTCAAGTTTTACTTCCTCATGGGTGTCTGGGTGGGTGATTTTCACAGTGGGAGCCTTGCGGGCACTACCAAACTTAGCAGGAGACTGCTGAGGCGATGGATATCGAGGGCCGAGGCTGCCCATGCCCATTCCACCCAACTGGGGCTGGCCCAACTGGTGACCCGTAGGAGGCACAAATCCCATGCCCTGGCTCTGGTGCAGCAGCGCCTGTTGCTGGAGGCCATGGGGCTGGATGCCAGAGACAAACATCGGTTGTGGCACCTGATTGGGACCACTCCCCACCGGCAGTGTCATTGTCATTTGTAAAGAGCTGGGGACGACCCCCTGAGGCGTTGGCATTTGTGGACCGTGGGCCCCAAATTGGAGTTGTACAGGTGAAGGTGCCTGTTGGTGCTGGAATGGAACTGGATGGGGCATACCGGGCATGTGCATAACATTTGGGGGTGGTCTCGGTTGTGGTGGAGTTGGCCCTGGCACAGGTGGGGCTTGTTGAGGGCCCTTTGATTGAGGGTTAAGAGGTTGCGTTGGAGGACGCGGGTGAGATTGAGGCAGAACTGGGTTGGGATTAGCTGTGACAATTGGGTCCTTTCTTGGATGTGGCAGTTGTGGTCTTGGGCCGGATGGTGCAGGCCCATGTGCCATAGCTTTTGATGCATCAAGGAGAGCCTGCAATTGGTTGAAGGTCAAGTCTAGCAAACTCATCATTGACTCTTTAGAAGGGTACAGATTACAAAAGGAGTCTTATATGCATCCATTTTTCTAAAGTTGATATTGAATAAATTTCTAAAAATCAAATGTCAAAACTTAATCAATGGATGCAAATATTTTTTTTGTTTCTGAAAAATGGAAAGGAGGTCAAGCCCCCAGTCAAATTTCAATGGATGCAATTTAATACTCATTAAACTTTTTGGCTTGGTTTGGATGGACATCAGGAGATTTTGGAAATCAACCAATATGAGTGCTCAACAGGTAGCAGAATGTTACATAAATGTCGAAAAGATCTTACCTTTCTATTTATTTCAGATTAAATTGGCATGATTGAGGAATGAACGTGGAGGTACTTGAACCTTTTCAAGGATAAACTTATAAAATCACAAAATTTGATTATAGTGGCATTGCCAACAATCACAACCTACTGCTGATGTTCTGCATCAATACATACAGGCTTCTTATAGGACCTTCCGAACCATTAATGGTTGCAACAGACTATGTAGGCTACTTCCAGAAGCTTTGACAAGAAGAAATAAAATTAGAACAGCAAGTACCTGATTGCGCTTCTGCTCATCCAGATTGGGAGGTGCAGAGCTTGTTCGTGCAGGGATCTAGGACAACAAACAACAAGAGAGTGATATAATGAGGGGCATTACAAAATTTAAACGAAAATCCATTTGAGATAAGGACATACTTGTAAGCCGTTCATCATTCCCACATTAATAGAGCCAAACTGGAGGGGAAATGCTCCTCCTGAAAAGTATCATGAGCATGAAAATTCACGTTTAACCATGGTATATTAAAAATGCTTTTCTAATAAAGCATAAATCCTAAAAGCCCGTTACATTGATCTTCACCAGAAGAAATCCATTTGACAACTTTTTCGAGTTAACCTCATTCTGAATTTGCCATGTTGTATATTAGACATCACTAAGGCATAATACTGCAATTGTTAAGCCTTAATACACCATAGCTTGCAATTACAAAATGATAGATATAAACAAAAAAACACCTTTAGACGGTGAAGGAGGAATGGAAGAATCCGGAGCTTTTGTGGAAGACTGCAAAGGTGGACCCCGCGGTGCAGGATGAGAAGAATTTCTTGGTGGAGGTACATTAACTGGCTTTTCAGTAAATGTGCTTGGTGGAGCATTGGGTGCCTCTGTTGAGAGTAGGGAGAAAAAATAAATAAAGGTGATTTGGTGTAATTCAAAATATCCTTAACCAACATTCAAAAAAATTCAGGATTTTAGCATTTTGATGTAAACCTTTAAAAAGTTGAAGAACAAAAGGAGGATCTTTAGAGCCTTATTTGAGGTTCAACATATATTGCATCAATAAAAAAATGTCTGTTGCTCTTTCACTCTCAAAAATAAAGCAAATCCAGGAAAATCTTGGAACAAATTATTTCAGACTTTTTACAAAACATTACTAATTTATATTCAACAGGAATACGGGGAAGAAATTAGGGCATCCCAGCGTTATCCCCAGCAATCAAGCCACTTGAACATATCAAAGTTCAATGATTTAACAGAATGTGAAAGAACAAATTAAATATGAAAATGCTGCAATTAGGAGTACCATGTGGAGGTTGGAAATGAGATTGAGAACCGTTCAGAGAAGCTGCTCCCTTTGGAGGAGTGGCAGGAGTAAAACCAGCACTCGCGTCAGAAATTGTGCTGACTTGGTTCGACCTGGGGGGCCCGCCTTGTACATTTCCAACTTTCTTAATGCTGTAGCAAACAACAAGTTTGTTCTGTCAAATTATAGCTTGGGATGGTCTCCTCAAAATAAGTGCATTATGCATTATTAAAGACAGAAAGGATGACCTAGCTAGTATGTGTTACTCAACAATTTCCAGGATTAATCACAATTTTTAACCTTCTTTTCTCAGTTCTCTAGTAGCTGTTTTTTTTTTAGCTTTGTTAATTAAGATGGAGCATGGCTGATTGAAAACACAATAATTATGATTGCAAAGGCAACACTTTGTGCTGTGTTTAAACGTGAACAGTATATGCAATCAACATGGATAAATTAACAGGCCAAAGACTCAAAACTTATTGAGATAAATGCAGAATATCTATCGCACTCTGATAGGTAATATCGTTGAGAAAAGATCTTACTTTCAAAACCTTCTTACATAAAGAGTGCATATATACTCCATCCCTAATGAGAGTGTCCGTGGGGTCCTTAACCTCCCCCCCCCCCCCCTCCTCTAACACACGCCGCTTTCCCCAAAGAAAGATACAATACCCCCCCTGGTTCACGTTCAGTACACAAAACCTCTATGTTTTTTCCTCATACTTGCAAAAGAATGTGACTTTTCCAGGACACATGCACAGGCTTCTCATCTCATGAAGAATAGCTATTTCAGATATATGTAGTACTTACAAAATTAAAGAAGGGTACCCTACATCGAACTGGAATCTACTGCCAAAAGAGGATCCCTTATTATATAATTCTGACTATATTAAGATCTCATATTCCATTATTCAAGAGGGTGGTGCAAAAAAAACATAGCCCCAATGTAATTGAAACCCAGAAATAGAAATACAAAAAAAACGTGGTTCTAAAGTAAAAATAAAACATAAAGAGAGACCTACCTTCGGTTGGAGTTGAGAGGAGGCTGTCCAGAATGAGACGGGAAACCAGAACCGGCAGGGGGCGCCGCTGCGCCACCTCCTCCGCCCTTTCCACCACCGCCCGAGTGAGCAGACCTATGATGGCCAGAGCTTCCCGATCGGCCGGATCTTCTTACGTCGCGATTTGGCTGTCCTGACATATATACTATCGAATGGCTTCCTTTAACCTATAGAAAGAATGGGGTAAAGTGAAATTAGATCGAGTAACGCATGCGAAACGATGAGAAGAGAAGAGGATAGAGGCGAACCCTAGAGAGATCGAGAGGTGATTAGAGTTTTGTTGGTGGCTCTTCGACTTGTTCTCTTTCTCCCGTCAGTGAGACACGGGAGAAGAGGCAATCATCGGCTGGTGGGAAGAGATGGAGAGAGTAGTGAGGGAAAGAGAAAAGCGGCGATTTTTTCTGAGAGAGAATTTGGAAAGGGGTGGAGTAAGCGTGGGAGAGGTAATTGGGGAAAACGGAGAGAGAGGGGGATATATGCTATGGTAAGAAATTCTAATCTCAGTGCAAGGTCATTTTTAGGGTTTTTGCTTATCACCCTTCGCTTAAAAATAAAATTCTTTTACTAATTACTGTTTGTTCAGTTTTTAGAAAAATTGTTATCGGATTCTCTCCGATTGTCGGCTGCGTATTCTAACTCATGTAATGGATCAGATACAATCGCACATGATTTTAACAGAGCAGTTTTCACTTCATACAGAGCACGAACTATAACAATTCATAAAAAAATATCATGATATCCTGCTTGGTTGATTCTCCTAATGAAAGGGATCAGGGATGGATGGCATGCAACTATTTTGTTTCTTTTAAATCAAAATTAGGAAAAGGAATATGGAGACTTTTTCTGAGGTTGTTTGATTGCATCATGCATGCATTTAAAGATGAAACAATTATAAATATAACTTTTTTGTGAACACCTCGTTAAAAAAAATTAAAAAAATGATTATGTACGTACCTTTTCTGATACCGTCCGCACATTTGTCCAGCTGCAACGAACAAGTACAATGAGACGTTGAAATAACTGGTATTCTTAATTAAATAATTATTATATAGAGTCTGGCTAATATTCAGTGGCGGAACCAGAAATAATCGGTAGGAGGGGCCAAGGGACTCTGTATATTTTTCTGGACCAATGGATATTAAAGGGCTCTATATACATGGAGCTAAGTTTGGCATTAAATAATACCAAACTTAAAGGGCTCTGTATATTAAATAATACCGAACTTAGCATGGGCCACGACAGCTAAGTTTTGTCAATGGATACATGGGACTCTGTATATTTTCTGGGCTAAGGGGGGGCCAAGGCCCAGGCTGGCCCAGGCCTTGGTTCCGCCCCTGGTGTCATTTCAGCCTATATAACACCAACTTCAAAACCTATCAAATCGACTTCAAACAGTGAATCCAAACTGTTCATTAGTTGCGCATTTACATACAAAATTTATAATTTTTCGAATTTATTTAGTATCAAGTCAAGCGGTCAAATGTGTGAGTTTTTAAGTTAATTTTAATACATTCATTTTTCAACATTTTTTACCACTTGATTTGATACTAAAATAACTCAAAAATATAAAAAAAATTGCATGTAAACGCATCACTCATAAATTAGTCGTTTAAAGTCTATTCAATTAATTTTGAAGTTAATGTCATATGACACCAATGTCATACTAGCCGGACTCTATTATATGTGTTATATGTGTAGTGATTAGTAAATAGTGATAATTAATTACCTGAGGGATAAATTAATCCTGAGGAATTTTGAGAGACGAGTAGGTTTTTTCTTTCTTCTCCTCTCACTTCCCTACTTTTAAATTTACCATACTTATTATTTCCTGTTATTAGCACTTGCTGACTAGCTAAAAAAAAGGAATTTAAATATAGAGTTAGTATTTTTTTTAATAAATAGCCACGTAAGTATTGTATTATTGACGAGTATTTATTAATTCGCACGCTAATACGCTGTCGATGTACGAAAAAAAATTATATTATGCTTTTATTTTAATCACCAAAAATAGCAAATTTTATAATTTAATATATATTTCACACAGAGGTAGAGGGAGGTAGAGGAGAAGGGGTCTGAGCTAGAGTGGGAAAAATGGCATGGCGGAGCCGGCTCTGTCACGGAACGGTACGGAACGACATGGCACGTGTGTCAGTTACGTGCCGTGACTCGCGTGACCTGTGCCGTGACTATTCGCGTGCCGTGCTCATCTTTTGAAACTTTGGCATGGCACGGCACGGCACGTGAAAGATTTAGTCACGGCACGTCACGTAGTCACACGAGTCACGTGTAATTAGGACCATTAAATATTAATTTAATGGTGAATCTTGAATAAACTAACATAAATTATGATTAAATGGTCACGCAAGTCACGCGAGTCACGTATGGTCACGGCACATTAGGCACGGCACGTGAAAAATTAACTTGGTCGCGGCACGGCACGGCACAAGACCAAAGTCACGGCGTGTTAGTCACGGCATGACACGTTTTTTCCACTCTAGTCTGAGCCCTCCCATAAATCTCCATATAAAAATGTACTTGGAAATCAAATTTTTTTTTTTAGATTTTTCTAACTACTTTTAAGATAAGTAGAAAATCATCTTATCTAAAGATTTTTGAGCCATCAAATAGTAATGATTTTCTACCCATATAAAGAAAATAGTAAATAAAATCTAAAATGTAAAATTTGATATCTAAGTGCATTTTTTAGTCGGATATAAATAAATACATACAAGAACATAATTATCAAATAAAGGAAGATATAAATACGGATAACTAATCGAATGTATTTTTTGAAAATTTATAAATTTGTTCCAGTTATGAGACTTAATTTAGAGCTGATGTGAATTTCATTCCCAAGCAAATTTATAATCTTTAGGCCCATTTTGCTTGGTTTGACCAATTCTCATTCATTTTATATTAACATTTTATAAATTGGTGATACATTTTTTATTAATAATATGACAATAACTAGCTACAATTTTTTAATAATCAATACATATGATCTTTATTTAGCACATTTTTTTGGATGAGAGTTAGAATAGCTAGAATTGCGAAATTTTAGAATAGTAAATGAGAATAGAGAAAAAATAGTGATTTTCAGATTAGTGTGAAAATGGTGGTATTCGGATTAGTAAAAATGTTGTTCGGATTATATATGTGGAATAGTGAATAGCTGTAACTAATAAAAAAAATAGTGTTAACAATGTATTAATTAAGATGAAAGATAAGCAAGTGAAATCTCAAATGAATTATCACGACGTGGAGATAGCGGAAAGCGGTATCAAATTTGTCATTTCGGGATTGTGTTGGCGGAAATCTAAAAGGGAAACATTTTTTTTCTCTCATTTCACATTTCCGAATATATAGTAGCTATTTCAACATTTACAAGGAATAGAGAATAGCAGTTATTCTAGCTATTCTGAATAGCAAAAATATTGTTTGAATGCACATTGCTATTCCGAATAGCTTATATTCTAAAATAGCCTCTATTCTTGCTATTCTTGTGGCATCCAAACATAGCCTAAAACTTGACATTACAAATGTGCATATAATATTTTTACATTACATCCTGTGAATCATATAACAATTCTGTTCTTTATAAACTTTTTGACACGTGTGTTTGTTAGGTTAGTTGTCGCTACTTACTAATTTACATGAATACATCCCAAATTATCAACATCCCCTCGGAAGTCGGCACATAAAAATAACGAGAACGGAGCAGGTCGGATGCCTATCGGACTTACTTTTAGGTTCAACGAGTATGATGACCGTCAGATTTAATTTAAGATTTGTGCGCACGAAATTGAAACAGACACGTACGAAATTTAAAGCGTTCTGCACGAATCTTAAAGCTAATCGACGGTGATTAAATCCATCGATCCATAGTAGGTCCGATGCCCATCGGACCTACTCTCAAGTGAAAAATAACACACGCGCACATACACATTTATTTTGACAAATTGGTCCCTAGACAAAAAATAAATAAAAATAACATATTTTTTCATCAAAACAATACTTTTTTTTATTGTCCAGATCCGACAACGTCTGTGATTAAAATATAAAATTTTAGATTGAATATCAACTTTTCAATTAAATAGCCGCATTTATTTAATTCAATGTATCTTTTTGAGGATTTTTTACGTGTAAAAGGCTAAATTTATTTACACACATATTCGTCACACAAACTGCACACAATTTGGTTAAAATTAAAATTGAATATACTTAAATTGCCGGTGATGCAATAAGAAAGTTATTTGATGTCTTATTTTTTTCTTTGTCTCCTTCAACACATTATAATCTCATTGAATAAGGAATAGAAAAAAAAATATTATCAAACTTCAATACATATAATCCCGACATTTTTATTAATATCCAAAGTTTAATACAAATTATTATTTATGCCCAGATTCTGAGCCAATATCGAAAAATGCCCAAACCAGCCAGAAAATGGCCGGCTTACTCCCCCCTAAGCCGGCCAGAAAAGCCGGCTTACCCCTTTTTTTTATTTTTTACGCACATAATTTTCTATTAAACTTTGGATATTAATAAAAATGTCGGTTTAATCTTGATGAGTTTAATTTTGCTGTTTAACGCACTTATGCAATTGTTTTAAATATTTTTCTGTTTATTTTTTATGTTGTACTACTATTTTAATGTTGTAATATTTTCTGTTTAGCATTATCATGATAATTTATTTTATCTGTAAAATATAAAAATAGTACCATAAAAACACACATACAAAAGAACCGAAATATAGGATAATCCAAATATACCAAACATAAATAGTATATCAAATATAAATAGTACAAAACTAGTAAAAATACAACTAAAACTGAGAGGGGGTATATCGCTGAGGCGGTACTCCGGCGTTCGTCCGGCGCCAGCGCGGCCAGGCTCTGTCTCTCTCGGCCTCCACACTAGCATCGGCAGACCTGAGTATCTGCTCGGCGGTATCCCATCTGGCATCGCCCGTGGAGACTGGCTGTACTGGCGGAGGTGTACTGAAGATAGATGCGGCGAACTCAGTCCCAAAGGCAGGCTGAGTATGAGACCCGCTACCACTAGCCTCTCCATCATGCGGCATCTCTGTGCCATATCGGGGTACTGCCGGTGCCGACATGAAATCCTCATCGAATATCCCGTAGTCCTAGAGACTGTACGAGAGGGACTCCAAATCAGAAGTATCGGTCCCCGCAGGTGTGGCTGTGGCGGCATCTCTGCCGGACCCTGCAATCATACACATAAATCAGCAAAATTGATCTGAATGAAGAAATTTATTAAAACCTGACAGATACTGAAGTATGACATACATGAGGCTGCACCGGACGTCCATGCTCGTCGTACCATGCCTGCCACCCAACGTTGGACAATACCCAACGATGGTAGTCCCACTCCGGATGCGAATCGGGGAAGGTGGCATATCATCTAGCAGAATCGGGCTCGGGTCGGGCTCGGTTGGATCTATCTCACGCTAGTTGATGTTCTCTCCGGCGTCTCGCAGCATACCGATGATCTTTCCACCGTGTCCGGCATCCTCAACCACATTCGCATTCTTCTTGAGGACGCGGTACCCAATCCGTCTCCAGTTCTTCTTTCCCAGCCAAAATACCCTAAATATTGGTCAACTATGCTAATTACACTAAATTAAGCTTAATTAGCCTAATTATGGTAAAAAAGGCCAAAATACCCTAAATATTGGTCAACTGTGCTAATTACACTAAATTAAGCTTAATTAGCCTAATTATGGTAAAAAAGACCAAAATACCCTAAATATTGGTCAACTGTGCTAATTAGCCTAATTATGGTAAAAAATGCCAAAATAACCTAAATATTGGTCAACTGTGCTAATTACACTAAATTACGCTTAATTAGCCTAATTATGGTAAAAAAGACCAAAATACACTAAATATTGGTCAACTGTGCTAATTACACTAAATTACAACAATATACTCTAAATTCTAACACCTAAACCCTAAAATAAATAAATTAAAAATTAAATTAGATAAAAAAAAATTACCTCAAAGAAGAGAGAATTCGGTTGAGAGATGAGAGAATTGTGAGGAGGAGAGAGAGAAAAAGGGGTATATATAGGGTGAAATGCGGGTTTAAAAAAAAAGAAAAAAAAAGAGTAAGCCGGCCAGAAAATGGCCGGCTTAGGGAGGGAGTAAGCCGGCCATTTTCTGGCCGGCTTGGACATTTTTCGATATTGGCTCAGAGTCTGGGCATAATTAATCATTTGTATTAAACTTTGGATATTAATAAAATGTCGGCATATAATCCAATATCAAACTTTTTAAGGAAAGAGAATAAAAAAATATTTGACCAAATGAAAAGAGAACAGTGATTGTCAAAAATAATAATAATAGTAAGATTGGTAACTGTTATTTTTAAAAACAGTAATAAAAATAGTAATCAAATGAAAAGAGAACAGTGATTGTCAAAAATAGTAATAAAAATTGAATAAGTTGGAACTGTTATTTTTAAAAACCTAAATCTTTTACATAACATTAATGAATAGTGTTGTAACTAGGAAGGTTAGAAAACTAGCGCTTGAAGTCATAAATGATGCAAACAAATTTTTTTTTTTTAATATTGAGTTTAGAATCAAGGTATTCACATTATAGAATTGTCTCTTAGTATAGAGAAGCAGCAGCAAAACTAGGGGTGCAAACGGGTTAGATATTATCCGTTCGAATTTTGATCTGTATTTGAATTTTTATAAATTCGAATATTCGGATATGAATAGTTGCGGATGCGGATACGAATACAACTTATACAAATTTGGATATAAATAAGGTTTCGAAATCGAAATTGTATACGGATAATTATCCATATCCGTATATTTTAAATTTTCGAATATCCAAAAATAATCACCCCTCTACACTCACACACAATATACATATTCAATTGAATCAGACATGTGAGAATAAACATAAAAACAATGAATTATTTAATTAATTTGTTGGTTTTTAAGATAGTTAATAGTTCTGCATTCAACCAAATTAATTTCTGATACAATAAAAAATCAGAAATTATTCAAAGATACTGGTCACTGGGGAAGAATTACCAAATGAATTTACCTAATTTTATCCGTATATTAAGTTGTTTTTATTTTTTAATGAGAAAAATAATTTGTTAAATAATAAGTTAATTTGGTTACGATATCCGAACTATATCCGTATCCGTTAATATCCGATCTGTATTCGTATCCATTTAATATCTGTATCTGTTTAATATATGATTTGTATCCGTTTAATATCAGATATGTATCGGTACTCGAAAAATATAAGCGAATATGAATATGATTTTACCACTATCCGATCCGTATTTAATCCGTTTGCACCTCTAGGTAAAACGGGAAGAATGAGATAAAAAGAATTAATGTCTTGTTTAAATGGAAGATAGTTTATTTCTCGTGTTTTGATGAGGTGTTGCCGTATTGGAAATAAATCTGCTGCAATTCTCTGGGATCGCAGGGTCCTTGAGATTCTAATTCCAACCGTTCACATGTTTCGAGATTCGTGTACAAAAACTGACTTCTCAAAAGAATTCTGAGTTTCATCGTTTGAATGGTTGAGATTAGAATCGCAGGACCCTGCGATCTCTTACAATTGCAGCAGATTCGCTTCCTGCCGTATTGGATATGTGTTCATTTGATGGAGCAATGACTGAGAAAATTAAATCACCTCTATAGATGAATTAAATTACTATACACTTACTCTTTTTTTTTTGCAGGATTCATTGTCATACACAAATAGTAATTTTTTGACATCTTACTTATTCAAGTGAAGTAATTTAAGTCATGACTTCCATAATACAAGGTGCAGATGCATAGAGCTAAGAGAAGGCTTCAAACAATTCTCCAGTACTTGGTTTACAAATATCAAATGCTACGTTGGTCATGGCTATATGTTAGGATTAGAAGAGAGAGGTAGATGAATATATGTTAGGATTAGAAGAGTAGAGCAGCTTGGGTCTGATGGGTTTCGGGACCGTCCGATCTGCTTTAAGATTCATGCACACGAATTTTAAAGCATACAGGAAAGTTGCGGGCGCGAATCTTAAAGCAGATCGGACCCAAATTGACCTCTTAGAAGAGACGACAAAGATAAAAATAGAAAGCTGACATTTTTTATTTTCTCTCACATTCGCCCCACGGGCCCCCCGAAATTTTTATTAATAGGAAAATAAATAAAAAAATATCGATAATGGGAAAGGGTTTCAGGAAAATTCGATTTGTAGAAAAAACGTGATAATCCATAACAATCCAGAGGACGTTATAGACCATCACGGCCAGCTAAACAAAATCAAGTTACCGCCAATTAACCGAAATAAACTCTCAAGCATGCCGTTGTTGTCTATCACTTCCAGAGAAATTTTGAAAAAAAAACTTTGCTGGACGTTGGTGTCTATCACGGTCAGAGAAATTTAGGAAAAAAAAGAGAGCAAATTTATTGCACCTCAACCGACATTTTTATTAGTAAAAAAAAAAAGAAATTGAGTAACCGGATATAATTTTCGGTTACCAATAGTAAAAAAAAAATGAAGTATATAATTTTCGGTTACTCAATTTTTAAAATTATATCCGGTTACCCAAATTTTTTTTTACGTAACCGAAAATTAACCAAAAATTATATCCGGTTACGATATTTTTTTTCGCAGCCAAATTTTTTTTTTTTCCGCTGACAGGCCGTTGTACACCATAACGGACAACAGGCTGTGATACTCCACAACGTCCAGTTTAATTCTGTTAATTAGAGATAAGCCGTTTTCGCTAAGCTGGCCGTGATGGTCTATAACGTCCCCTGGACGTTATGAACTATCACATTTTTCCTATATCACGAATTTCTCCGAAACCCTTCCCCATTGTCGATATTTTTTTATTTAATTTCCTATTAATAAAAATTTCGGCACGCCCCCCTTATTGGAAATTAAGATTGGCGTATGAAGGGAAAGATAAGATCTGATCTTGCAATCATCTCTGCCTCTATACTTATCAGAAATTTACTAAAACTAATAATAATACGAGGAGGGATAAAGTTACAACAAATTTG
The DNA here is from genome assembly GCA_011114355.1 of Carex littledalei. Lineage (NCBI taxonomy): Eukaryota > Viridiplantae > Streptophyta > Magnoliopsida > Poales > Cyperaceae > Carex > Carex littledalei. The sequence goes on along the minus strand of CM022086.1, from coordinate 13,851,160 downwards.
ATTTACAAGAAAATTACAACAATTATTTTTTTCATTTTCAAAGTCCAAATCGTCGATCCAAACTGTTCAACATGATTATCTAAATACAATGTGCTTGCAGATCAAATTTTACATTTTTTTGAATTTTTTTTACTATTTATTAAGTACTTTACAAAAAATAGTCATATTCAGATATTGAATTTTGTACCCATCTTAATAAATAGTAAAAAAATTCAAAAAAAAATGTAAAATTTGATCTGCAAGCACATTTTATTTAGATAATCATGTTGAACGGTTTGGATCGACGATTTGGACTTTGAAAATGAAAAAAATAGTTATTGTAACTTTGTTGTAACTCAAATTTGTTGTAACTTGATCCCTCCTCTAATAATAGATAAGATATAGAGTTAGACTATGATGCATTGCAATGTATATGTTCTCTTGCGCATTGGACTTTAAACCGTTAGAATTCAAAGTCAATTCAAACCGTTTAACTTGATCTCCATATTAAAACGTGCTTGGAGACCAAATTTTATATTTTTTGAAAATTATTATTTTTTTATGATCCAAATTTTTTTGAAAAACAACAATCTTAAAAAATTAAAAAAAAATAGCAAACAATTAAAAAAAAAATGTAAAATTCGGTCGTTTCAGGTACAGTAGACGAGTCTGTCTAGTGATGTATTAATTACGAAAGCAAATTTATAATTGATTCTGTACTTTATCTCTCAGTGCAAAATTCGCTTATCCGTCAATCACTTTTAATAGATTTTCCAATTTAATGGCCCAATAACAAAATTTCAGATTTATATCATATCATTGAATTTCAAGTTCGGCCTGCTTAATAAATTTCTATGTCAGCCCACTAAACACCGACATTTTTATTAATATCCAAAGTTTAATACAAATTATTAATTATGCCCAGAATTAGACCCATTATCGAAAAATACCTAAGCCGGCCATTTTCTGGCCGGCTTGGTACCTTTTTTTTTATTTTTTATTTTTAGAGAGAGACACTATGAAGATCAAAATATTGAAATCTAACTCTAAAAATTTGAAATTTTTGTTTAAATTATTTGTTATATTACTTCTTTTGATGTATTATTAGTATATTTATACTAAAATACGATAGATTAATTGAAATTATGTTGAATAACACTAAATTATGTTAAATTACGTTAAATTACATTAAATTACGTTAAAATACAGTAAATTACGCTAAAATACGGTATGAATAGGGACGATATCTTCACTGAAAAGGGGTAAAACGACGATGAAACTTCAAACGGTCATAAAACAGCGCTCGAGTGTCCGATTTCAGCAAATGACCACTTTTCGGAAAGCTTGCGAAAATACGCATGTGTCCGTGCCCGGGATGCCGGATTCTGAAATTCAGAATCGCCAAAAAACTAAGGGAAGAGCCTCAAAACTTGAGTTGAAGTTCCGATTAAAATTTTCGTTTCTATTATTCAATCCAAATAGCTCAGTAAATTAGTTACATAATGAACTTGTAGAATACCATTTTTTACTATTTTCGGAATATTTTTACTATTTTTTATGATTCATGAAAGATGAGCAAAATCAGTCTACTATAGCGTAATTTTGTGTAATTTAGCGTAATTTACCGTATTTCAGCATAATTAGCGAAGTTATTGTAATTTTACGTAATTTAGTATAATTGAACATAATTTATTGTAATATAGTGTAATTCAATATAATTTCAAGTATTCTAGCGTATTTTAGTATAAATATGCTAATTATACATCAAAAGAAGTAGAGGAGGGATCAAGTTACAACAACCATTTTTTTCATTTTCAAAGTCCAAATCGTCGATCCAAACCGTTCAACATGATTATCTAAATAAAATGTGCTTGCAGATCAAATTTTACATTTTTTTGAACTTTTTTACTATTTATTAAGATGGGTACAAAATTCAATGGTTTGAATATGACTATTTTTTGTAAAATACTTAATAAATAGTAAAAAAATTCAAAAAAAATGTAAAATTTGATCTGAAAGCACAGTTTATTGTGGAGATCTTGTTGAACGGTTTGGATCGACGATTTGGACTTTGAAAATAAAAAAAATGATTGTTGTAACTTGATCCCTCCTCAAAGAAGTAATATAACAAATAATTTAAACAAAAATTTCAAATTTTCAGAGTTAGATTTCAATATTTTGATCTTCATAGTGTCTCTCTCTCTTAAAAAAAAAAAAAAAAAAAAAAAAGGTACCAAGCCGGCCAGAAAATGACCGGCTTAGGGAGGGACCTAGGCCGGCCATTTTCTGGCCGGCTTGGGTATTTTTCGATAATGGGTCCGATTCTGGGCATAATTAATAATTTGTATTAAACTTTGGATATTAATAAAAATGTCGGCACTAAACACAGGCTCAATCTTTCTCTTTTATTTTTCTTTCGGCTGAGAAGAACCATGTAATTCACCTTCGCATTAAAGCAACCGTGACAAGTTCACATCCCGAAATAAACACAATCCCATTAAAAAAATTCTAACTTCAAACTTCATCACTCCTGTGGAGCACACACACACACACTGTAACTGTACTGCAAAAATGGTGATAAGGTGATGCTGTAAAATCCAGTGTGACTCAGTGGAGATGCAACAAGGCAACCATTCATACATTTATTTGTACATCTTCACGGCGCTGTGCTTTGGGTCTCCAATTTGACCCTGCCTGTTCATTCCTGGGTTGCCAAACCATCCCATCTCCATACCTATCCTGGCTTATCAATGATCAAATACCTACTACTTGATTTCTCCTAAATAATGAGTTATAGGTAATGATCATCAAAAACTCGATAAAATGAGACCGTGCGGAATCCTCCATCGATCGGTCATTACCATCCCGGACCTCCCTCTGGGCCCAATCAATTATATTCCATGTAACATCATCAAATCCTAACTCGGCTTCACTAAGCTTCCTTGCCCAAGTTAGGGTTCTTTTATACATCCCTAGCTTGCAAAATTGAGAGAGAAGAACATTAACTGTAACAGAATTCGGTTCAAATGCCATTTTCAGCATTCGAGCAGTCACAATAACTGCTCGGTCAAGCACATCACGGCAAAGACCATTCACTAAAATGGTGTATGTGACTGAATTTGGTAAGAAACCCATAGATTCCAGCTCGTCTAGCAATTTCATGGCTCTATTCATCATGTGATTCGTACATAGACTATGGATCCATATATTGTACGTGTATAAATCTGGTAGACAGCCTTGCGAGAGCATCTTGTTGAGGTAGCCTATCGCATTGGCCATATCATGAGTCCCACAATACATATTTATGAAGGTATTGTAAGTGACAACATCTGGGGTTGGCCCATAAGAGTACATTTGAGACAGTAATTTATTTGCCATTTTTACCCTTCCATGCCGGCAAAAACCGTCGATTAATATGTTGGTGGTATAAATATCAGGTACAAGCCCTTCTTGTCTCATTCTCTCCTCTAGCTTCAGTGCTCGGTCTACATCACCAGTCTTGCAGAGACCGTGAATCAGGGAATTGTAGGTGAAATTGTTCGGCACAAGTCCTCTATGCACCATGTTATTAAAAGCTATAGTCGCCTCCTGCATACAATTAGCTCTGCAAAGGCCGTTGATATAGGCCGAAAATGCAACTAAATCAGGGTTCAATCCATACCGCTCCATGTCCTGCCAACATGATATGGCACTAATACTATCTCCAGCCTTGAAACATGCATCCAAATATATTGTGAAAGCAGAAGTGTTCACACAAAACCCTCTCTTCAGCATATCATCGAGCAACTCACGTGCGTCTTTTAACATTCGAGCATTGCATACTGCCATGATAAGAGCATTGCAAGTGGACGCAGAAGGACTGAGACCGATATCCAACATGGTTCGGTACAACATGAACGCCTCCTCCTCCAACCCCTCTTTGCTATAACTATACAAAAGAGAATTAAACCCAGTAACACTAACAGGTACCCCATCTTTAATTGCTTGTAACAAGACTTCTATGGCTTCATCCAGCTGACCCTCCCAACAGAACCTAGAAATCAACAAGTCAACATCAGGTGTTGTTAACTCATCCAAGATATTCTCCTTCTCTCCTACAAGAACCTTCCGAAACTTGTACTGACCTGATAAGAGAATGTTCAACGTACAAAGATCTGGTACCAAACCATTCCTTTTCATTTCCATATAAGCCAAATTAGCCTTTTCTACTTGACCGGCCTTAACATATCCATCTAACAGCACGTTATAAGTTATTGTGTTATACTTGATCCCTACCTCTGCCATACTATCAAAAAGCTTTCTAGCTTCTACCATCCTCCCTTCCCGGCACAGTTTATTCACTAATATATTGTAAGTCACCACAGTGGGAAAAGAACCACCTTGAAGCATTACATCAAACATCTCAAAGGCATCGTCTAACCTCCCATATACACAATGCGCTTTGATCAAGATGTTGTAACTACACGAGTCGGGCTCAAGTTGAAATTTTCTCATGACCCTCAACAAACCCTCACCTTCTCTGAGAAAGCCTCTTCTACAGAAACCCAGAATGACGGTATTAAAAGTTTGGCACCTTGGCAATGGACCTCTTGTGAGCATTTCAACAAACACCTTCCATGCATTACCCATATCACCCTTCTGGTACAGCAACCTCAGCAAAATAGATAGAGCTGCGAGACTCGGTGTACGATGAATGCTCCTAATCCGACATACTACGGCTAAGGCTTCAGAGGCCATTCCAGAAACAAGGAAAGCCCGCAAGAGGAAGTCAAGTGCGTACCACCTGATCTCCATATCGAGCGAACAGTAGTGATCGGCCCACTGGAATAGAATGGATGAGGAGGAAGTGGTGGGATTGGTGCGAAGGAGAAGGGAGGCAAGGAGGGACTGTGCCAGGGGGCGAAGGGAAAGAGACGCACGGGAAAGGCAGAAGGCAGCAGTACAGGAGGAGAAGAGCGACAGAGACTGGAGAGGGCAATCGAGGGAGAACGGGACGAGGAGGGAATGGAGGGAGTCCAGGGACTGGAGAGACGGAGGCGAGGTCTTTACGAGGTAAGGGAGGGAAATGAGGGTCTTGTGTCGGAGGGAAACTGGGAGACGAGAAATGAGAAAGGTAAAATCAGGACTGAATGAAGAGGAAGAGGAGATAGGGGAAGGAATGGATGTGGCGGTGGCACGGCGGAGGGAAGAGGAGAGCATCGGAGTGGGTCGGCATGGGTTGGTGGCGCCGCCCAGTGGGAAGCCTTTCTTTCAGCACGCTCTCTCTGCTCAGACTTGGACGAATTTAAATCTGCTGAAATTCGAGATCCATGAACAGTACCCTGAAATTTCTGAAATTCCGAATCCAGCCGTCCAATTTTTTCTGTGCACGCATCTCAAAACAGTTTGACGGCTGGATTCCGAATTTCAGAAATTTCAGAGTTACTGTTCACGATCTCGAATTTCAGCAGATTTGAATCCGACTTGAACTCTTTTGACTCTTGAGCCTTGAGGTCAGTAACGGGTCGGGTCTGCACCCACAATATCCACTAGATTTGCCAAGCAGAAGCATGTAATTTGATAACAACATTGTTAATGAATTGAAAGGCAAAGTCGAAACTCAAGAGATTGAGATGGCCAATTATCACAGATGAACAAATCAATCGATGCCGATGGTATTTGGTAATTAAGCACATTTATAATCATATTAAATTCAAGACGAGGAATAGAGAAAATGTAGAGGTAAAACGACAGCAACAAAATAAGCGTGTTATTACAAGCAAAAGAAAAAATAAAAAAATAAAAAATAAGCGTGTTATAGGATAAACAGAATTTCTTTCCTTATTCATATCATATGAGCTTAAAACTGCTGATAAATAAAAAAAATTATGAGTTGCACACATGTCTCTCTCTCTCTCTCTCTCTCTCGCTCTCGCTTGCTCCTCCGTCTCTGCCTTTGTCTCTCTTTTTTTTTTTTTTGCCAAAAGAAAGTCATGGGTATCACCATCCCTGTTTTGTGTAGCTGGATCAGACCATTGCAAGGTGAAAATCTCAAATCCCCACAAAAATAGTTTGGGAATCAAACAGCAGATATCTCACCGGCGATGCTGCAGGATCACTTACAGCCAGCCAGATAAAATATAAGCACCTGTGCAATACAACAATGTTGCCTGTGTGTCTCACCTCTACTAGATAATTTACGGCTAGCTATATATACACCACCTGTACATATCTGGATCTTTACACGGCTGCGGCGGCTTCGGCCTCTGGCTTCCCCTCCCCTTTCATCATAAAACCAACATACAAATCAGATTGACTTGAGTCGCACCTAGGCAGAGTATTTTTTCTTCCTCCTTCCCCCATCGCCTTCACAAAAGAAACAAATTGTCTCCAGTTGGCTTCCTCCAACAAATTTTTGTTCAACCTCAGGTACGTGAAGGCACTTAGTCCCGTACCAGTCTCGCTTCTACTGGTTGCCATGACTTGCGCAAATGCTGCCTCATCATACCGCTCGAGAGCATTCTCTCCTGCCAGCTCTATACCTGCTGAACTGACAGCGCTCTTGACTTGTTGTACCAGCAACTCAGGTGCACAACCAGCATGGCCAGGTTGTTGCTCGTCTTTCATTTCCATGCAAGTGAAATTCATGACGACTCCTCGTTCTGCAAGCATCTTGGCAATTGGTATGTAGCCATCCCGGTACCTGGTGTTGTAGTACCCAGCAGTGAGCTCCGCTGCATGGGACCGAGAACGGTAGTGCCAGTGGATACCGGCCACCTTTGCTGATAGCTTGGCTCCCGTACTGCTGAATATTGAGTCGGCTGCTTTGAGGATGCGGTCCCCATGTTGCAAGAGCTTGTCGGAATACCAACTGAGGAAGAATTTTCCATAGTCAGTATTCCATGTACCTTCTCTTTTAAAGAAGCCGGTTTCTTCAGGGAATTGATTGTATTGGCCAGCATCATGGGGTCCGCCTTTTCCCCATTCACTCTGGCCAGCAGCAATTGCAGAGGCTTGTAAAGAGGACTTCATATACTGAAAATTGCAATAAAAAAAAATTATATATTTTTAATCTTCAAAGATAAAACCATGTAAAATCTAAGATTATATCACTAAATCTAATTTTGGTTCATTGTCAACATGATAAATGTCAATCTATACCAAAAGCCAAATGACAGATTTATTTTATTACAGACAGGTTCTGAATCACCCATAAAACCCGTAACATAAGCATCAGTGTACTGGTACCATTGGCACAACAATATTCGCCTGATGAAACTAGCTTCCCCATGCATGTACTGTACCACTGCCATCAATAACCATACTTGCCTAAAGTACCTTCTCCAGATATATGAACAGAAACTATTAAAATGTTGGTGGTACCTTATCGTAACACTGAAATTCGCCGATACCAGGAAACCTCCAAGTTCCATTGCTTTCTGGGTACGAAGGATACCTCAGCTCTCCACATGGTCCCAAACCAACTTGAATTTCCTGCAATAAAGTTCCAGGCAAGCATTTCAGATTCAAATCCAAACAGATATCAAATACTGGTGCAAGGCAGTTTGTACTGGTATCACTTGACTAAAACTGTTGTACTTACCACAATAACGTTACCCAAGTAGTCGCTGAAGCGGTCCCTGAAACTGCGCATGTAGTCAGAGTAAACTTGGATCGGGGTTCTGCCATGAAGAACAGGCAATTCGTCGCAACCGAGAGAGATGTATTCTGGGTTTCTACGGCCGGAGCGGTCGGTGTATACGATGTCTGGATCCTTGCTCATCTCCTCTTGTACCCATGGTGGCAGTGGAATGCTGAAAGGGGAAAATTTATTATGTCAAATTTAATATTTTTAGTTTGAGTAAGGCTAAAGATAGCATAAGGCCTTCCGTGCTATGGTCTCAAAAACCTATTGTAAAAACTTCAAACTTCGATTTAAGTAGCTCAGTAAATTGTTTATATAATGAACTTATAGAATACCAATTTTTACTATTTTTTATAATTTATGAAAGATGAAAAAATGGCTTAAAAATAAAAGAAAATTGCCAATGTTTTAGGCTGTTTTTTGCCGTCTTTCATAAATCATACAAAATAGTAAAAAAATTCAAAAAAATAGTAAAAATTAGTATTCTACAAGTTAATTATATAACCAATTTACTGAGCAATTTAATCGAAGTTTGAAGTTTATACGATAGATTTTTAAGACCATAGCACAGAAGGTCTTATGCTATCCATAACATCTAAACCTTACTCTTTTAGTTTTACCAAACAGAACTTGCTACAACAATAAATAGACATCTAATGATTCTCTGTTTTAAGTTTTAACTAATAACAGATAAGTATGTGAGGGGCTAGGTTGCGGAACAAACAATCTAGATTTATGTAAATATTCATGACTTTTTCTTATTATATATATTTATGGCGACACTTTGTCGCTAACCTTAAAAAAAAAAAGTTTTAACTAATGGGTATCTAAATTTTCATGAAGGGCTTTCTGGTATTTGAATTATCTTTATATTCGGATAGAACAGGCATATCCATTGGTTGTGCGATATGAAATAGACGGCCTGAATTTGCATCAGACCTTACAAAGATTTCCATACAATTGGAGAGGAACAGAAGTACCTAAGAAACCTCGGATATATCCCTGACTTAGTAAAATAATGTTTTCTTAAAATTAAAACATGGGAAAGGCCAAAGGAGGGAAGAGGGAACAATCATCATGTAATTAAGCCCTTCAAATTCAAACAAGGTATCTTTTGGAGGGCTATTACAAAAAATTGCCATATCTTTTGGTGGAAACTGAAATTTCACCCTAAAGGCAGGAGTCGGAGAGCACTTTAAGGAAGCATTCTTCCGTTAAAGAATTTTCTAATCAAGTTTTCACAAGATGAGATGACAACCTTTTAGTTTTAATTTAAATCTCGTCCCGCCCACAAAAAAAATAGCCTAAGAAATTAGAAATATAAATTAAATAAGAAAATAGCAAGATTAAGATCCCCAATTTGTACCTGCAGGAATCACCGACGTTGCCGCCGCACTGGTGGAAGGACATGACCATCTGCATCTTGAGCCCGTTGCGCTCCGCCATGCGTACCAACTCAGCATAACCTTCCCAGTCATACTTCATCGGCCCGTCTCTCTCGACCAATCCCCACCACACATCTGCCATTATCCCCTCAACCCCTGCGCTTCGAAGGGCCATCATACTCGCATTCAGTGCACGTGCCCGATTGACGGCCCCCTTCCCGTCGTTCCCTTTATATATTGTATCAAGAGGGAGCATAACATAGATCGGCACACGGGCCGATCCGTTATGTGCAGCTCCTACCGGTTTTATTTCGGGATGCAGCCGTTCTGCAGATACCGGACCGAGGTCGTTGGCCGAAGCACGTACAGCTTTGAGGCGGCACGATGAGGCTATGAATAAGGGTTTGTGGGGGGAACCAAATGAGACGAGAGATGGTGGTTCGTCGGAAATTGTCGGTTTGTAAGAGGGCTTGAGGGTTGTTGAGATGAATGAGAGCGTTAGCGCCATTTCTAGGGGCGCTTATGGATTATGAATTGTGGATTAGGCTCTAGGAGGCAACAAGGTAAAAAAGAACAGGGAAGATGGAGAAGACAAAAAGTGAGAAGGAGATTAAAAGCAGGACTTGGAGGATTTTAATGAGGTCAGGGGGTGTATATTTATAGAAACAGGGGCAACAAAATGGTGTTTTAAGAACCAAATCCAAGGAACTGGTCTATTATTTAATGAATGAGAAAATAACAAAGTCATTTACTTTACTTTTTTGGATAGAGATTAAATGAAAAAAAATTGTATATGTTATCACTTATGAGGAGCAAACCAAGCATTAAATTTGAGCTGGGTGCACCAGAAAATTGATAAGTGAGAAACTGAGAACAGTTGGGAATGGACAAAGGGAAGGGAAGGGGGGCCCTTCCAATGGAAAGGTCGACCAAATGCTCTGCCTTCCTGGTAATAGTTGGAATTTCTTTGAACGATCTAATCCGGTACACATGTCAAATTCTATTTTAATAATTTCCTAATTTTATTACTCCCTTGGTAATAACTCTAATGACGTGTAACGCTTAGAATGCCTTTGCAAATTGCAATTGAGCCTCGTAGGCTTGCGAGTTGTGTGTCTTGTGACCGTTGGTTACGCACAACAATCAGGTGTTGGATTGCGGGACCCACGTGTCAGGCTTAGACCAGCATAACGTGTGATGGGTCACTGGATTGGTCAATTCACACTTTTTCTATGCTGAGATATGATGGGTTGATCCATTTCAAGATTATTAGATTTAAATTTTGCTCATTGAAGCATGAATTTTTATGTTAATATATCTCATTCCTGGGAATTGTTTTTTTATTTAGTTACAGAGCATCTACATTCTTGATATTATTAGAGCATCTGCATTCTTGAAACTATTAGAGTTTCTAATCTGACGTGGCAGTTGCTAAACCAGTTTCAGGGATGTAGATGAATTTTTTATTTAGCAACTTTGCTCAATAATTTTTTATTAAGAAATCGTTTATAAACTCTGACGTGGCAAAACGATTGGCCTGCATTCGCTAAAATTAGTTTAATTTAATGCTGTTTGGCTTATCAATTTTAATTTACTGATGATGTGGCTTATTATAAATTCTAAAATTAGTTTCAGGGATGTGAACATTTAGAAACTCCAGAGTCTATAATTTCTTAAAAACAGTTAACAGTTATTTAGAAACTCTAAGAGTTTCAGGGCTGTAGATGCTCTTAGAGTTTCTAATATGATGTGACAGTTTCTAATTCAGTTTCAGAGATCCGAGAGAGTTTTTTATTTAGAAACTATGCAGTAAAGTTTTTTATTAAGAAATTATTTATAAACTCCATGTTGGCTAAATGGTTGACTAAAATTATTTCTTTTTTTTTTTAATTTGTTGCTGATGTGGCTTAATAGAAACTATAAAATTAATTTCAGGAATGTGAGAGTTAAAAACTTTAGAGACCATAATTTCTAAAAAGTGATTAACAGTTATTTAGAAACTAATTTGAGTTGCTGGAATGTAGATGCTCTTAGAATTAATAATTGATCTTGCGTATAGGAGCTTGTAAGTCTGAAATCCAACTATGACAAAAGTTCAAAAGTATTTTATAAAAAACTTAACCTTATGTTAGAAGAGCAAAGTTAGAAAAAAAAAATATATATGCACAAATTGTTTTTTGTATCCTTCAACTATGACAAATGAGTTGAAGATCCAAAACACCAACAAATATTTTGTTGAGTTGATGGCTATAATTATTTAACAACTAACCGATCAATAAAAAAAATGTATATATTTCATATTTATTTACAATTTAATTAGTTAATTATTTAGTTGCCGTTATAATTAGCAGTGGCAGAGTTAAAAAATTTAATCAATGGTGTCAATTAAGAGAAACATGTTAAGAATTTTGTGAGTGAAATTAAAATTCATACAATTTAAAGGTATTTTTGAGAATTGAGTGGGTCAATTGAACTCACCTTTAATTTCAGCACTGGTAATTAACATTTTTTTTTCTTTTTCGTAGATGTTTGCTGAAAGTAAACTTAAAATTTTTTTCATGTGTTTTTTTAAAACATATCATGATCTAGTGATTAGAAGAAGAAAGTAAGATTGATCAATTTTGTCAAATGTGAGGGCTTGATATTGCAAGGTAACATCATTTGAGTCTCTTAAGAGATCTTTCTAAAAACTCACAAAATACATACTCTATTTTGACACTATTAATGACACACATAAACTCACACCTAACTAATTCATAACAAATATTCAAACATGTCTACTTTTTTGTACTTCCAAAAACTCTCAAATACCTTCTTAATAACCTCCCAGTGACTCTCAAAATATCTTCCTAGAAACTCACAAAATACAATTTGAAACAACAAAATACACTACGTTTTAACTCTATTAATGATACACATAAACTCACACCTAACTAATTAATGACATAAATCTTCAAAAATGTCTACGTTTTTTACTCTCAAAGACTCTCAAATACATTATAAATAACTCCTAAAGACTCTCAAGAGACCTTCCTAGAAACTCACAAAATACACTTTGAATTAACAAAATTAATACTCTATTTTGACCCTATTAATGACACACATAAACTCACACCTAACTAATTAATGAAACAATCTCCAAGCATGTTTATTTTTTCTACTCCCAAAGACTCTCAAGTACCTTTTTAATGGGTGAGAATCTGCTCCTTTTTCGAAGAAAAATGAGCACCCTCCTTTTAGAGAGAAGAAGAGAGAAAAGAGAGAAGGAGAAAGAAAAAGAGAGAAGGAGAGAGAAAGGAGGAGAGAGATAGAGAGGAGATGAGGGCTCTCATATTCTCAAGAATAGGAGGGGATTTCGTTTCTTTTTTAATAACTTTTTAGAGACTCTCAAGATATCTTCATAGAAACTCATAAAATACATACTTTATTTTGACTCTATTAATAACACATATAAACTCACACCTAACTAATTAATGACAAAAATCTTCAAGTATGACTACATTTTTTATTCCCGAAAACTCTCAAATACCTTCTAAATAACCTCCTAAAGCCTCTCAAGAGACATTCATAGAAACTCATAAAATATAATTTGAAACAACAAAATACATACTCTATTTTGACCATATTAATGACATACATAAACTCACACATAACTAAATAATGATAAAAATTTTCAAGCATGTCTACGTTTTCTATTCACAAAGACTCTTTCGTACCTTATAAATAACCTCCGAGAGACTCTAAAGAGATACTCACAAAATACAATTTGAAACAACAAAATACATACCCTATTTTGACCTTATTAATGACACACATAAACTCACACCTAACTAATTAAAAACAAAAATCTTAAGACATTTCTACATTTTATACTCTAAAAACTCTCAAATATCTTCTAAATAATCTCTTAGACACTCTCAAGATACCTTTCTAGAGACTCACAAATTAAAATTTGAAACAAAATCTTCAAGCATGTGCATTTCCTTAGCACGTCATTTTGACAAGATGAGCATTTATGTAGATTGAATGGGGTCAATTTTCCATAATTTTTTTTTTTCAATTTTTTTTTGCATTTATGCATGTTTTTCTATATAATTTATAGTAAGATGCTATGAAAACTGTAAAATTGATCTCAATTTTCAGCTTAACCCCATTATGTATTTAACCCCAATAGTTCGAAAGCTCGAGTCCACCCCTGATTTTTACCATGACTTGTTCTGATTCTTGACAAACTCAAAACATAAAAGTTGTAGCGCACAAAACTTTGAATCACCTTGATGTGAGCTTGTTATGGCCACAATACTGGAGTGTGTTAACCTAAAGCATTTGTAGCGATTGTAACTTTACTGGGTTCAATGGGTTCAGGGACCGTCCGATCTGCTTTAAGATTCGTAAACACAAATTTTAAAGCAGACGCAAAAGTTGCGGGCATGAATCTTAAAGCATATCGGACGGTCATCGAACCCATCGAAGTCACTTTGAGTCCGATGGACATCGAACCCAAATTGACCTCCCGAGAAAAATATTTAAGAGGAGAGATGTCACCTAAGCATAGGATTTAGTTAAATGGATAAGAATCTTTCTTTTTGAAGTTTAGTGAGAAAGTCCCACATATTGATAAAAAAAGTTATTTATACAGAAGTCGGCTTAAATGGATAAGAATTTTATCTTTTGGAAGATTGAAAATGGATGGTCATGGTCTTCTATGCACATAGACCGTGAACTTTTTTGGTAATAAACCCAGTTGGCCGAGAGCTTTGAATTTGAACCCTCTTTTGTCCTCCATGCCGGCCAAAGCATATATAGTTTCAACACGAATACGTATCCTCTGCATTAACGCACCGTTTGAGTTAATTTATGAACCGTACGATCAGAATTCGGATCAATCCTGTCCACTCCTATAACACACGTGCACTTTAATATTAGTGCGGATCTCAATAGGACGGTTCAGATCTTAACTCAAAATTTGAGTTAATGCAGAGGATACGAATTCGTTTGAACATTTCATTATATGGCTGCCCCACCGAGAGCGAGAGACGAATTCGTGTTTGTTAAGATACGTGTCATTAAAGATCTTTCAAAATCCAAAGATGGAGGGACATGCTATTACGCGCTTCCATGGAATACGAATCCTCTAAAGTAATCCAATTTATTATGTTTGATCCGTACCGTCCATGCTAAGCCCCCCGTTCCATCACGGACCTGATTGGGCCGAATTTATGATTGGACGGTAAAGATCAAAACTCAAAAATTGAGTTACTTTGGAGGATAAGGACAGCGTAAATTAATATCTCTTAACGCGTCGTTCGTCATTTGCTATGCTTAGTAGTAGTAGACTAGTAGTTACTAGGAGAGACAAAAATGAGGTGGTGCTGACACAGCCTAGCTCTTTCTCCTCTCTGCCAAGTGACAAGACGAGATAGCTTTGTGGCTGGTTACATGGAGGCCTTATCCACAATTCCACACCTTTTTCTTCTCCACCTCATGTTCATTTTAAATGCTTCTCTTCCCCAACTTACCTCCCCAACTTTTTATTTGTAGCGTTTTAAATGGAGAAAACTATTAATTTATTCTTTAATAAACTTTCTTGATAATTTTATTTTTCTATTTTGAAAATCCTGCTTCTCCCTAAATTTTGTTAATCTAGTCGGCCTCGTTGATTTATAACCTGCACAAATTTTGGGTAGCAAAAGTGCTCCATGCTAAATTTTGCGGTTTCATTAAATTAAGGCAACCAATAGATTCCAAACCTAAGAACACTTTTGCTGGGCCAGTGGTGTCTAATTGGCGCCTTTGTGGTTTGTAGTACTTTTGTTGTTGCTTTTCCAGCTGTGTGGCTCTAAATGTAGAGAACTTCTTTCTGGGACCACAACCATTTTTCCCCTTTAGAGAACTTTCTTGTTTTCAAATGAACTGGGTTTTTGTAAACTGATGACCTCTAGTTTCTTCTCATCCTCCTCAGCAAAGCATGTTAGAAATTATTTTATTTTAGTAAATAATCTCAATTTTTTAATTCAAATATATTTCCCTAAATAATCTCAATTTTTTAACAGAGCAATTGGGCTTCATGCAGCACGCAAACTATATAATTAAAACAACGGTGCATAGAGTTCATGTGCTGCATGAAGCCAAAACTACTTTGTTAAAATCTTTAACCCTAATCCGCCTGCTTCAATGCAATAATTTTCATTATCTCAATTAATCACTTATGGTTGGTTATCTTTGGGGCATTATAGCAGAGGATTAAATAGAGAGTTCTATACGTTATTAGATTGTTTAAATTTCTTCACAAATAATTTTTCTGGAAACCAAATTATAATTTTACATAATATTTTTGCATGTTACTACCTTAACCTCTATCACAATCGCACTCGCAAATAGAGAAATTCCGACCTCTATCACAATCGCACCCATAGGTAGGGGAATTCCGAGTAACTTGAGGTTGCTTCATCCAATTATTCCTTTGCACTAGAATGGAGAGTCCTTTAGGTTCATTAAACACAATTTTTTGAATAGTCTGGCTACTACGACATCAGTGTTATTTGAGCCGTAGTGACACTGACTTCAAAATCCATTAAACATGCTTCAAACAACAAATCTAAATCATTCAAATCGATCTACCTTACGAGTGATGTATTTACATGCAAAATTTATAAGTTTTCAAATTTATTTTGCACGAAATCAAGTGGTAAAAAAATGATGAAAAATAAATGAATTTAAATTAATTTAAAAACCTTCTTTTTTGATGGCTTGACTTCATACCAAAATTCATCACTTGTAAGGTAGCTCGATTTGAACGAGTTTGAATTTTTTGTGTGTAGCATGATTGACGAATTTTAGAATCAGTGTCACTACATTGAAATAACACCGATGTCACAGTAGCTGAATTAAGTTGGATAATTTTTTTATTCTTACTAATTTATTTTTCTTGATTTTTTGCATGTAAAATTTTCAACAAAATAGACCAAGAGTTTGACTCAATCACAACCCCTTACTGCAAAACAAATTTAACTGGAGAACCTATGGCCGACTCTTAATTCTCTATTTTGACAAAATAAACCCAGAAAAGATCTTTCCTCTACCATTCTTCACATGAATAGGAGGTCCCCATTTATTGTTATACTTTTAGTATTTGACAACTAAAAGTAGACAATAACACTCAATCGGCAGGGACAGATCTACATTAAAACTTAGCAATTTTATTATTTACATTTTTTAAATTTTACAAGTATTTATATCTCTTAGTTCTATTACAGTAGTTTATTGAGTCCATTCAAATTTATTTTCTAGTTTCGTCTTGATCTGCGGTGTTAATGCAGACAAGCTGAGATACTTACTTACAATGAGATTTTTGAAAAAGAAAGCAACTTTGATATTATACAAATATATTATATAATTTATTTTAGGAGTCTGATAATTACTCTCTAAAATAAATTCCCGAGCGCGCCCTCAAGTATTTAATGTCTAACTTTCATTTCTAGTGCTCATATTCAAGTTTTTAAAGCTCTGTTTATAATCTCTTACAATGCTACTCACAAGCATTTAAACCTCTATCGGTAAATATTTAAAACCTAAATCTAGGTAGTTTTAACTTCTAACTACTTTTGATTTCAAATAAAAAAAGGAATGATTCCTTTCACCCGCTCTTTTTTTTCCTCTGATCATTCTCGTCTATTTTTCTGACGATTCGTGATAAATTTTGCGAATCTAAAAATACAAACATTTTTTTACTCGATTTTCTCTTTCAAATTAGATCCATGAAGAAATACTTTTGAGTTTTTTTCAGGTCATTGTTTTTATTTTTTTAAAGTAAAGCCCATTAGCACTTTAAATTCTCAAACTTTTAAACCTCAGTCTACAACCTTTTAAACCTGATATGGAAACTATTTAAATATTTGAATTCGTTTTTCGCCATTTTCCGGAAGAAAAGATATGGATTTTCATTCGCTTTTCGCTATTTTTCGGAAAAAATAATATGAAAACTATTAAATGGCTACTTTGCATTCGCTTTTCGCCATTTTCCGGAACAAAATATATGAATTTTCACTATATGTTTTGGCTTCATCAAAGGCAAAAATAGTTAGGAGTTAAAACTATACAGATTTAGGATTTAAATGTTTGCAGATAAAAATTTAAATGCTTGCGAGTAATATTGTAAAATTTTATAAACAAAACTTTAAAAACTTGAATATGAACTCTGAAAATAAAAGTTAGATAAAATTGAAAGGTTTTTTTTTCTGTTAAACTAGTTGGAAGGCGCCTCGAGGGGCCAAAACAATTCCCTTTATTTTATTACGTTTTTTTTATTAATTTTTGTTTTGATAAAATCATACTTGGTAATTTCATTGGTAGTATTTTCGATGCATTATGCACGAGACAGAAAATTTAAAGGAAGCTGATATGGGTACCCGCACCTAAACTGTCATAACTGTTTGTGGAGACCGCAACCGTTTCAAAACTGTAATTTTGTTTTACAAATATTAATAGTAACATTGTGAAGTATATAGTTCAAACAAGACAAGTATTTATATCTATACAATGAACTACATATATGATATATGAATTTTCCTTAAATAACCGTACCCGCACCTTTTTTTGAAAAATCCTCGCGTCGTACCCGCATTAGGGGACCACGCAACCATTCCAAAACTGTAATTTTGTTTTACAAATATTAATAGTAACATTGTGAATTATATAGTTCAAACAAGACAAGTATTTATATCTATACAATGAACTACGTATATGATATATGAATTTTCCTTAAATAACCGTACCCGCACCTTTTTTTGAAAAATCCTCGCGTCGTAGCCGTATTAGGGGACCACGCAACCGTTCCAAAACTGTAATTTTGTTTTACAAATATTAATAGTAACATTGTGAAGTATATAGCTCAAACAAGATAAGTATTTATATCTATACAATGAACTACACATATGATATATGAATATTTCTTAATAACCATACCCGCACATTTTCTTGAAAAATCCTCGCGTCGTACCCGCATTAGGAGACTACTCAAATATTTTTTACATATGACACTAGATGACGTCTGAAAGTATTAATATTAAGTACTGCAAGTATTTATACTTCTGCACTAAAATATTTTTACCTATGTGGTCAACTATTTTTGTTAGAGGAAGGTTGATGCGGTGATACGGGGTCCCCACTACTTCATTAGAGGAAGATTGACGCGGATCATAGAGGAAGGGTGTTACTGAAATTTTAGAATAATAATTAATGGGGAACATATAATATCTTTTTAGAATAATAATTAGTGGGGACCATAGTACATTATTTCTTTAAGTGTGGGTACTGTAGCGCGGGTACTAAAATAATTATTCAAATTTAAATGCGTAATTTGTGCAGATGGGTTGGGATGTAGATATTATAATTTATAAAATATCTAAAACAGCCTGTCTTCAACGAAATCTCTCTGGCTTTTTCTCTAACAAAATGTATCTGGCTTCCTTCACGAATCACGAACTGGAAGCTTTAATTTCTTAAGCCGTTGTCTGTGTTAAGTCCAAGTTCTTATCCTCTGATATTTCCAAGATTATTATTGACCAATTTTTATAGTATATTAAAATGGAAGCTTTAATTTCTTAAAACAAGTTCGAATCACGAACTGGAAGCTTTAATTTCTTAAAACAAGTTCGAATCACGAACTGGAAGCTTTAATTTCTTAAGTCGTTGTCTGTGTCAAGTCCAAGTTCTTATCCTCTGATATTTCCAAGACTATTATTGACCAATTTTTTATAGTATATTAAAATGGAAGCTTTAATTTCTTAAAACAAGTTCGAATCACGTACATATTTTGCGGTTAATAAAATTACCATAATTAATTGACCATTGTCCAACATGATGACAAATGATGCAAAAAAAAAAAAACTGCTCTTTTTTTTTATTAATATTATTCTGTGAAGATCAAGTTCATAATTTGCCTTGTTATACGAAGAGAAGGATAAATTTGAATATGTTTTTTTTTTTTGTAAAAACAAGCAGGCTCAAATTGTCAATTTTTTGAAGTTCATATGTGACAACAAAACATGTTTTTTTTATTCTAGATATGACCATTCAATAAAATTAAGCAGAATTGCTTTAGTACACCAATTTTTGTCGGATGGTTTATATTAATTTGATCATTCATATGATTATGCTATATTATTAAAGGTTATAAAATTTAGATGATAAGAACATCAAAACAATTTTGTTATAATTCATATTTATTACTGAATATTACTAAAAAAATAAAAATAGTTTTGAAAGCATACGTTCCTTATTGAGTGTTGTTTGAGATAGTTCATAAAATATGGTATATTATTTATGCTATATTAATTACTGAATTTCGTCACAATTTTGTATTAGAGCATCCCTCTATAATGAAAATAGTTCAAATTGACATTTTACTTTTTCAGTGAAAATTGAATATTTTATCAAATTTGAATTGGTTCATCTAAATGGAAGAGTCATCCAGAACCAACCTTTGGTCCAGTGGTAAAGGCGATGCTCTTCGTGCGAGAGATCACAAATTCAAAACCAGAAAAGACAATTCTTTGTGGATATTAAATAGTTTGATGGCTTGATCTCTTACTTTTACTAAAAAAAGTTGGAGAGTCATCTGCTCGAGATCACAGAGTCCCAACTTCCAATAGATCTCCGACCGCAATTTACAATTACGGAAGGGTCCACTGAACAAAATTGTAATTTTTTTTAGTAAAGTTAATATTTCGTGATCTTCTATCCGAACTTTGAACATGTGATTTTTATGTGAAAGATATTGTCTTTACTAATGAAAAAATATACATAAAAATCATATTTTATGTGAAAGACACTGTCTTTACTAACGAAAAAATATACGTGTTGCTGTGATTGGTTGGATCGGTTGAAAAAAAAGAAGAAGGAGAAGATAGAAGAAGAAGCCATGCGATGCCGACTTGAGGGTATTTCTGTCAAAGAGTCCGATTGCGTGCCGTAAGTGGCGCATCACCTGCGCCAACTGCCAAGGAAGCAATGGGGTTCGATTCGAAGCGTGACATCTGGCATGGGCCTCCGGACCTATATATGCATGGTTTTCGATTTCTCTCCAGTCGGCCGAGATTCCAACAGATTAATTACCGAAATTTTTATTAATAGAAAATAAAATAAAAAAATATCGACATTGAATAACGGTTTTGCTGGATTTCGAGATGTAGCAAAAACGTGAGGATGTTATGGACCATCACGGCTCGATTAGCAATGATAAACGTATAAGCAAAACACGGACCGTTATGGTCCAGAACAGCCAGGGAGGCAAAGAAAAAAAAAAAAAAAAACCGGGCCGTTATGCTCTATAACGGCCAGAGAATTTGACTTTGACTTGTTGAAATGGATCTTAGTTTTACTATGAGCCTTCTGGCTATGAAACCGAAAGAAAGTAAAAAGAAAAATTAAGTAGATCAATACTTGTCTTGTCTGAGCCGACGACAACAAGTGAATCAGAAAGAAAAGGATTTTGACTTTGACTTGTTGGAAACTAAGTAGATCAATACTGGGTTGATCGGCTCTCCCTGACCGTCAATGACTATAACGGCCGCACTTATTTTTTTTTTTCCGGCTCTCCCTGGCTGTCAATGACCATAACCACACTTTTTTTTTTCCGCGTCTCCCTAGCCGTGATGAACCATCACGGCTCGTGTTTTTGCTTTTCAGTAGTTAACCTGTGTTGCTAATCGGACCGTGATGATCCATAACGTTTTTGTTATATCTCGAATTTTCACCAAATACTTCTTCAATATCGATATTTTCACCAAATGCTTGTTGTTAAGGTTTGCAAAACGTAATAGCATGACAACTGGGTGAAGAAATAGACCATATCCAAACAAAGCACAAGTGCCTATGATAGCAATGCTTGTGGTGTTGTGATAGCTTTCCCTTTAACGAGAAAAATGCTTATAACGCAAGCAATGTGAAGGTTTTCTTCGGTCGGTCTAATATTAGAAATGCCAATAATGCAAGTAACATGTTGAGTTAAAGCAAGAGTAATTGGTCGCTCATCTTCGATTCCAGTTGATATTCCAAATGGAGCACTATTGTGCGCAAAATCAACTATATTAGCTAGTTTCATAATTTATATATATATTTTTTTTCCCACTTCTGATTGGGATCCCCTTATTGATAAAATTGAAAATAAATTACAAACCTGAAAAAGGTAATTTATTATTCTCTCAGCTATCTCCTTATACTGGCTCTCCATTTATAAAATTCCAATTTTAGTTCTAAATAAAATTTGATAGAATTAGAAAAATGTTTCTTTGGAGTGGTACCTCCTCCACTACCAAAAAATATCATTTGATCTCTTGGGACATTGTTTGTTTAAACAAAGACCAAGGTGGTTTAGGGGTACTAGATTTGCCGAACTTTGTATTAATAGAAAAAAGAATAAAATAATATCGACATTGAATAATGATTTGGTGAGATTTTGAAATGTAACAAAGACGTTACGGACTATAACGGCCCACTTAACAACGTAACATCGCTAAACAAAACAGCTTAAGGGCTGGCCGTTCGGAACCATGACGGCCAGAGAGAAAAAAAAAAAAAAAAATCGAGCTGTTCCGAAGCATAACGGCCAGCCGCAGAACACTCAATATTTCGTGCACGACGTATTTGAACGGTTGAGATTTTTCATAAGAACACTCAATTGAGATATATCAGAAGATGCGAATTGGTCTAAAAGATCCTTCTGGTCAATCATGGATCCCCCAAGTCTGGAGTTGGTACAAACTCTCTTGGGGTGAGTCAGTGGTTCACCGACATATGGGGCCTATTGCATATTGTCAGTAACTCACTTGCCAAGTATGTTCCTTGATGGCCACAGAAATATCTGAAAGCTGACCTTCTTACACCTGGTAAAATCTCAGCTTGACACGTATTGGGCTATTGGCCTAGAAGCGCCCGCTCACCACCGCCTTATTCAGCCAAGCAATCGAAACCGTCTAATAAATCAAAAGGCACCTTAATCGGACGACAAATCATAAATCACAAGCACGAATCTCAAAGCACCTCAATTTTTTTTTCTGCGGCTGGCCGTTATGCTTCGGAACGGCCCGACTTTTTTTTTTCTCTCTGGCCGTCATGGTTCCGAACGGCCAGCCCTTAAGCTGCTTTGTTTAGCGATGTTACATTGTTAAGCGGGCCGTTATGGTTCGTGGACGTTACGAACCGTAACGTCTTTGTTACATTTCAAAATCTCAGCAAATCATTATTCAATGTCGATATTAATTTATTCTTTTTTCTATTAATAAAAATTTCGGCTAGATTTGACTAGAATGAATATCTATCTAAGATTTAAAGACCCTAACTTATTATTAAATGAAAATCTATTCTTACACATTTTAACTTTGTTTTTGTGACTAAAAAGAGCGAAAATTAAAGGCGATACTCCTGGCGATACTTCTGGCGAAAAAACCAGAATACAATTTTTAACTTTTCACATCTTAACCCTTCTTCCTCTTAACTATCTTCCAGTTCAATAACTACTCCACCTACTGTCTCAACCCTACCACTACCTAGCCACTAACTCCTCTCTTGAACGAACATCCATTTATTTTCACACTGACATACCGGCCTATGCCTACCTACAAGAGGATCTTGCGCAATCTATCTGTCTATGGGGTCCAGATCTTCACTTTAATGGCAAAATACGAGGAGTGCAACAACAGATGGCGCGAAGGTATGGCGGTCCTACCCACGACTACTTGATTACCCAGTGGGAAAACAACTACTTCCTGATACGTTTACCGTACCACTTGATCGAGCACAGGTTGTTCGTAGCTTTGTTCCTTGGTGTCTTCAACAAGATATTATTCTAACCTCCTGGAACCCTGACATCTACCTAAACCATCAACCATCCTCAGCTTACCGGCTTGACATTGTGGTCACCGGCTTCCTTATACTGCTCTGGCACGAGTTTTACATCATCCGGTTCCTAGCTAACCTGGGGGAAGTCATGTATGTGAATGAGCTAAACCTGGCAGGTCTAGAAAAATCCTATATCGTGGCCTCCATTCGGTGTATAGACCCAAGAACTGTGCCGCGTTATGTTATGGTGCATTTCCTACGGTACTGGGTGGAATGCCGAGTTCATATCCGCTACTGGGACGATCTCCCACATATCCCGTTAAGGATGCGACCTTTCCCTGACTTTGAGGACCTTAACAACCCGTACGGAGACAACCCCAGTGAGATGGACTGCACCTCTCTCATCCGCCCTCATGCCCTCGCATGTCACGATAGCCTCCGTGCAGCCCTTCGGCCTTCAACCCCGATACGGCCAAATGACACTGGCACAGGTATAATGAGCGCGGTACAAGGAAAAGAGGAAATCTCAGTACAATGCACTACCTTCTCCCCCCATTCTGCCCAAATAAAGGTTGGTGACTTCTTTCTCTTTCCAGAGTACATACTCTGTCTCTCTATCCTTAACATGGCGGCATGGTCCTTGTTCCTACAAAGCCGGTACACCATAGGCTGGGCAAACCGACCTTCACCGAGTTCACAACCCGGCAAAGAAGACTCAACATGCAGCATGACACGTGCAGAACATCCAGCTATGCCACCCAATAATCCAGTTGGTACCCAACATGCAAACCGTTCAAACTTCCACTTTTCCACCTTTTCCCTGCATGCATGCCACGTGTCCCCCAATACCACACACGTAACCCAAACACAATCTCTTATTTCCCACCCGAATCTAAGTTCCCTGCCTCCAGTTTTGTCCCATTCTCATATTCCTTCTGCAGCTTCACTATCCCCGAGCCAAGTGGAAACCTCAAACAGTGGGCCCCAAATCAAAACCAGACAGATGCAACCCAAATCCCCTAAGCAATACAATATAGCGGGTCGCACTATGCTCACACACTCCAACTCGTTATACCCTACTCCCCGCCGCTATCCCAAACCAACTCCAGCCTCCGTATGCATCGCACCTGGAATTAAAGAAAAACCGCCAAACATGATGTACGCTTCATATTATAACACTCAGCAACCACCTTTTCACTTACACAACCATCACTCTTTTTCTCAACCTTTCCCCAGAACATACAAAAAAGGCCTTTTTACATCTTTCAAAATGAACCAGCAAGATGAGATTGCTGAGCTTTTTGCTGACATCTCTCATTCCTTGGCTGTAAGCAATCCAACCATCAATGTCCCGCATCATATCACTGCCTCAAGGGACTGGTCTCTCTCATGCCTGGCGCGCGTACTCACGGACCGTCTCGTAATAGACGACAATTTCATTGGCACTATGCTTCGCAACTGGGGAGTTCATCCATCTACTCGCATAGCACCTATTGCGCAGCATACGTATCTTGTCGATTTTGTTTGCTTGAAGGAAATGACTGAGGTGCTATGCAAGGAACCATGGACGTACCGCTAAGATGTCGTATCAATGCACAAGGTTTATGAACCCTCTCAGCTAACTCCAAACTTTGTGAACCATGTTTCCTTGTGGACGCAATTTCACAACGTGCCGCCGGAAATGATGTCGGCTGAAGGTGTAATATACTTGGCTGGGGAAATTGGAACTCTCATTTTAGAGGTTCGGCAAGCTTACAGTGGTGGTTGGATTTTTATGCGCACCAAGGTCTCATATAATGCAAATGATACACTTAAAGACAAGATCACGGTTAATCATCCCACTCTCGGCCCTATCCCCATATACTTAGTATATGAGCGTGCTTCGCGCATCTGTTCCTATTGTGGGAAGGTAGGGCATGATTTATCGGGCTGCTCTAAAAGAGCGCGGGTCCTCCAGCTGTGCATGGACCCGGCATATGCCGCCAGCCCCGACTTGGTGATGTTAAAAGACCACCGTAAGGGTCCTTGGATAAATTGCACTTCTCTTGTGCCGAGACCATCGTCAGACCTCCCTCAACATGAAGCTCACGAAACCGATACCTCTCCTACCTTGCCAGTACCTAACCCGAACCCATTCTCTGCCCCCTCTGGACAAGTGGTGCAAGGTGATAATAATAATAACATTGCAAACCAAGGTGATAATAATAGTAACATTGCAAACCAATATGATAACCAGCCTGGTGGATTGCATAACTATGCAGACCCGATCTCTGACTTTCCTAATCCCGCACCTGCTTCACATACTTTCAACCGCATGTCTCAAGCCTCTCTACTACACCCTCCTTACTAGCCAACTGCACCGAACCCGCAAGCAAACAAAGCATCCACAAGCTCTTCTCTTGCAAACCGAGCACGAAACCTCACTATTCGTGACAACCAAAACTGGACCAAACACTCCTCTCGCGATGACAGCCCTTCTCCACCACCGGGCTTCCACAAGAGGCTTAGGACGGCGAGCCCGAAATCACCGTCTGGGTTTCAATGAATATTTTCAACTGGAATTGTCGCGGGAGTAGAGGCCCGGCGACAATAAACTCCATGCAACGTTACCTCCACGCTACAAGGGCTCACATAGCCTTCATATCCGAAACTAAGTGTGATACCGCTAAAGCTACTCACCGCATTGCTCGACTCCCTCTCCCAAATTTTGAAATCATCCCTTCCTTGGGCAAAAGTGGTGGTTTGTGGCTCCTATGGTCTGATGATATTAGAGTTAATGTTTTGGAAAGATCCTTCTATTATCTTTTTGTTAAAATAGAAAATGTATTAGGGTCATGGATTTTGGGTGTAATATATGGGGACCCACACCACTATGTAATGGATTATATATATAACCGTATTTTACATTACTCACAGTGTCACCTACCTTTGTGTTTAGTTGGTGATTTTAACTGTATTTTGACCAATAGTGATAAGTTTGGTGGGAGCAAAAAACAATCATCTCATATGCGTGGTTACCAAAGAATGGTCCACACAGCGGGCCTTCTCGACCTTGGCTACCGAGGGCCCGCATTCACTTGGTCTAACAACCAGGATTGTGGCAACTTGATCATGCAACGCCTGGACAGAGCTCTGGCATCAACATCATGGACGACGCAATTTTCCACAGCGGCAGTTTACCATTTGCCGCGTTTTAATAGTGATCATCATCCAATTCTCCTTCATACCTCACCCCCGCCTCTTCGCACAAGAAAGAAGTTCAAAATAGAGAATTGGTGGATGTACCATCCGGAGTTTGAAAGCCTCTGTTCGCAACAAGAGTCGACCTCTTCCTCTGATTGGCCAAATACAATTCATAGTGTGCAGTCCCGCATTCTGCAATGGGTACGTAAACTGCCGACACCTGCTAAAGAACTCACGAACCTTGAGGAACGCATGTTGCAAGCTCAGTCAGTACAGCCCCATTTGTGAAACCCACTGGAAGAAAAGGAGCTGCAAACCAAATACAATAGGTGTCTTCATCAGCTCAACTCGTACTGGCTTCAACGTTCGCGACTTTGATGGATGGTAGATGGCGATCTTAATACGACCTTTTTTCATGCAACCACAAACTCAAGAAGAAGGAACACGATATACATGATTCAACTCGAAGATAACTCTTGGACTATTGATCAAAAGCGAATCCGTAGAGCATTCACGGATCATTTTAAGAGTATCTTTTGTGCTCCTGACACAATGCCCCATGATTGGCCGCAACAGATCCTCGCGGCTGTGCATGAAACACTACCAACAGTCCCGCAAGATCTCTTCTCTACACTAGATGCGATTCCAGATGCGCAGGAAATTGCGGGGGTTGTTTTTTCTTTAGGTCCTGACCGAGCCCCGGGGCCTGACGGGATCAATGCACGTTTTATTCAGACATACTGGAGCATATTTCGTCCCTGTATAGAGAAGGAAGTGACAGCTTTTTTTCAATCAGCAAGTATGCCGCCTTATCTCTCTAAATCAAACATGATATTAATCCCTAAAGTGGAAAACCCGACAAGAGTTACGGAGTTCCGTCCAATCAGCATCTGCAATATCATTTACAAAATCATTTCAAAGATCCTAGCACGAAGAATACAACCCATCATCCGCAACCTTATTCATCCTAACCAGGTAGCATTCACACCTGGTAGGGACATTGCAGATCATGTCATACTAATGCGAGAGATCTGGCACTCCTTCTCTCAATCCAACTTCCACTAATCTGCCTTCTGTTTGAAATTTTACCTTCCAAAGCTTTCGATCGCATGAGTTGGTCCTTTATCGAAAAGGCACTGACGGTCCACTCCTTCCTACCTCGCTTCCGCTCCTGGATAATGGCGTGTATCAAATCGGCTCATTTCACTATCCTGTTTCAAGGAAAAGGGGACGGTTTCATCTCTCCCTTGAGAGGAATCAGACACGGCTGTGCCCTGTCTCCATATATTTTTATCCTCTGCATGAATATCTATTCAATGCTTGAGCATGACCTGCAGCAAGGACGAATCAGAGGCCTCCGACTGGCTCGCTCAGTACCCCCGATTACCAACCTAATGTATGCTGATGACCTACTGATATTGGGGAGCACAAATTTGCGAGAAGTCAGACGAATTAACCAGGTGCTTAATTCTTTCTGTGAAATTTCGGGATAGCAAATATCACCGGAAAAGTCCAAACTCTGGTTTTCAAAAATCACACCCTGGCAGAAATCAGATCGACTTTAAGAATATTCAGAGCAAAATTTGTAGAAAAGAATGAAACTTATCTCGGAAGCCCTGTGGATGCATCGAAACCCTCGGCGTTTGCACCTCTCTTGGATAAAGTCGAGAAGAAACTGCAATCATGGAAGACGAGGCTGCTTTCACCAGCAGGGAAACTCGTCATGCTAAAGTCAGTTATTGAGTCTTTATCGATCTACCACATGAGTACAACTCTAATTCACAAGTCGGTAAGAGACAAAATCCAATCTAAATGCGTTCAATTCTTCTGGGGTAAACCAAATAAAAAATCGACCTACTTCGTCAGTTGGGACAAAATCACTTGGCCTAAATTAGAGGGTGGACTGGGACTGCGTGATCTGGACTACATGAATAGAGCAATGATTCTAAAGAGCACCTGGAAACTGGTTTCTGGGCATGAAGCTATTTGGACCCGAGTTCTGTAAACCAAATACTTTCCAAACTCAACATTCTGGCACACGCATAGGAGGTCCCCATGCACAAGATTTTGGAGCGCTTTGATGCAGGACAGGGCAATCATGGCATCGAACCTGAGATGGAGCTTAGGTGATGGCCAAACCTGCTCGGCATTCGCCCAACCATGGTTTCAAGCCTGGCGGCAACTTCCATCTCCAAGAGGAGCCCAAAAGGATTTGAAGGTATCTGAACTCTTTAATTCCACGACGCAATCATGGGATATGCCCAAATTAATTCAGTTTGGAGGAGAAGAAATTGCACAGAGAGTGTGTAGTGAACATGTAAATTGGATTTTGGAACCGGATATTCCGGACAAACTCATGTTCACCTGGGCAACAAATGGAGATTTTTCGGTAAAGCAGGCATATCAGATGCTTGAACAGCTGCACCCCCTAACTCGCTCAATAGCATCGGACATAGACAGGAAACTATGGTCCACAATTTGGAAGAATAAAGGCACGTTGCCGAGAATCCGAACCTTCTTCTGGAAAGTTATTCATGAGGCTCTCCCAACCTCCCATGCGATCTCTCGAAAGATTCCAACAGTCCCGGCAACTTGCAACCTGTGCAACCACCATCAGGAAGATGTAGCCCATGTCCTATTTCATTGCCCGCACGCTCGAGCCACCTGGTTCGTTTCCGAATTCAGCCTGTGCACATCGGCCCTAGAACAACTGACGCTAAAGGAAATCCTATCGCATCTCTGGCAACAACTGACTCACGATCAACTGTCCCGTTTCATGTCACTCTCTTGGCACATTTGGAAAGCCAGGTGTACTGAAATTTTTCAGGGGAAGACATGTTGTCCCTTGACAACAGTCAATTCCATGAATGTACAAATCCTCCAATTATCTATCTTCCAAATAAGTTCAAATTTGCTAAATCCACCTCCATCGGAAATCCAGGACCCCTCCTCCTCGTTGTCTCATGATTTGGCTCATGATTGCTGGATAGATGGCTCTTTCAGCCACCCTGAGCATGGTGGGGCAGCGTTTGTTCTCAAAAAATGGGGCATGATGGTCAAGTATGAGGTAAGACACAATGATACTGCTGCATCACCATTTCAAATGGAAGCTGTCTCCCTGCTAATGGCGCTCGAATCAGCACATGCAATGCACGTCAAAGCCTGCACTTTCAAAACTGACTCTGTAACCCTGGTACACTCTATCGGTGGCAGAACTCCTCTCCACACTCTTCAAGCAGCAGATTGGCGAGCTTATTCCGTACTGGTAAAGATTTCACATATCCTGGCATCATGCCGGTCGTACCACTGTGTGTTCGTACCACGAGAAGAAAACCATGAAGCCCACCAACTGGCAAATTGGGCTCGCCTTCTTCGGTTCTCCTATACGGGATACACGTATCCGGTCTTCTCACATTTGTGGCAGGTAGAGTGAAGGCTATCGTTAATGAAACAGAGCAACAGAACTGAAGGGATGTTGCAGTTCCCTATTGTATCTTTGCATTTCTTTCTCTTCCTGGCTCTGTAACATGTGGAACCTGCTTAGACAGGATGTAACTTTCGGTTTGATGAATAAATTTGCCCAAGGGCTGTTTACCCAAAAAAAAGAAAAAAAAAGAAAATCTATTCTTACCGTCAAATATGGCCCTTTAGGTTTAGACACTTCTAGAACCTCCTCTTTTTGGGTGGGAATCTTAACTTACACTGATATTTTTAATATGAGAATTAATAGAATCATTGAATTTATTCAAGGTTGTTTCTGATCCAACAATTATTGTTGCCTCAGCTTTTACTGCTACCTCTCTTTCTCTCCAATTTAATAGACAACTTACTGGTCTTTCACTCTCAGAATGGCATAGTTTACAGTCTAGCATTGGTTCCCTTACACTTCTGCTCAATCAACGACCTTGTTACCTGGAGATGGAACTCCTTAGGCCTTTTTACTGTACATTCACTTTACTTATGGTTAGGTTTTGGAGGTATACCTAGTACACACTATGATTCTATTTGGAAATCTAAGATACCTCTCAAAATTAAAATCTTCCTCTCTGGTTACTTAGACAGGACAAATTGTTAACTAAATGTAATTTACTTAAAAAAAGGTTGGCCAGGAGACATTTCTTGCCCCTTTTGTGGGTTACCTGAAACGACTGACCATCTTTTTGTTACCTGTTCTTTTATCTCTTCTATTTGGTCATGGATTGCCAATTATAATGGCTTTATTTTTTTATTGTGATTCATTAGAGGATTTATGGTTTATAGACTGTTGTATCCCTTTAAAAGATACACTACTTATTGAACTTGTTAGAGCTGCTACCCTTTGGGTAGTCTGGCTAGCACGAAACAAAATATGTTTTAATAATTCTTCCATTCCTTCTCTTGCAAGCATAGGAACTGCTATTATTGCTCTTGCCTCTTATTGGTGTAAAGTAAAGCATGATACTTTTTTTAAATTAACTTTAATTCTCCCTATGGATGTTTCTTTTTTGACTCAGGTAAACAGCACGCTCTACCTGTCAGCTACAAGTACCCCGGAAAGGAGAAACTACCAGCTGAATTCAGAGAAAGATCTTGAACTTGAAGAAGAGTCTGATCTGTCTGATTACTTTAAAGATTTAGATGATCTTGAAGCACTTGATTATACCCATTTCCTCTGATCCTGACTCTCTGGTTTTTAGTCGAGTAGAACTAGGGTGTTCCTAAGTTCACCAAGCCTCTTTGTGAACTCAACTCTAAAACCTATCAGATTGGCTTCAAACGACGAATCCAAATCGTTGAAATCCTTCTACCTTGACTCTAATTTTCACATGTAGACAAGTAGTCAAAAGGCGTCCAAAAAATAAATGAATTAAAATTAATTTATAAACCTTCTAATTTTGACTACTTGATTTTATACTAAATTAATTCGAAAGTATAAATTTTTTACATATAGACGCATCACCCGTAAGGTAGAAGAATTTCAACAGTTTGGATCCGTCATTTAAAGCCAATCCGATAGGTTTTAGAGTTGAGTTCACAAAGAGACTTGGTGAACTTAGGAACACCCTAGTTCTACTCGTTTTGAGTCTGCTACTTCTTCCTCTGATTTGGAACTGTCCTACATGTAATAACTAAGACTATTCTAGATTGCAGGGTTCTGCTTTACCTTTTGTAAACTTTAGTTAGGTTCTGCTTTACCTCCTTACTATATGCTGATTAGGTACCTAAGTTGATCCTTATGATCTCTTATGGGGTTCTTTTGTTCTAATTGTTTAGCTTTTCAATCTTTTGTATCCAATGGATTTATTCCATTGCTTTTGTAAGAACACTATTGTTTCTATCAATGAAACAGGTGGGCACTCCCCACTCTATTAAAAATAATATATATATATTCCTCCTTTCGAGTCTGAAAATAGATTTTTCAACAAGTATACCCTGGGAAAGTGTAAAACAAATAGCATTGCTATGGAAAATCTATGCATATCTTAAGTGTAAAACAATCTAGGCATACACCTGCAACTTTGAAACCTTCTTCTTTATAAAAAAAAAAACAAATAATTTTACCCCCTCAAAAAAAATACATCTAGTCTAGTATCAAGCAACACTATAGGCTCATCCGTATGTAACATAGCCGCACATGTACAGGAAAATGGATATACAAATCTGCTAAAGTAGAAAAGCCCTTGTCTTCAAACCCAAATACAAGGTTTCAGTTATTTGTATGTTCATTTGGTGCCATGTGCTTCACGCACTAGTGGAGCCAGCTAAATGGTCCGAAACCAGCATGGCTCTCCATTGAGACTCCTCTTTCCTCAATCTCAGTGCTACAAACTGGAGAGACTCACTCTGCACCTGGTATAAGTAGCAGGACCAAGGGAAAGAGTCTGGTGCGGCCCACACCGGCTGTTCTATGAATGATGTCTCTTCAGTTAGTCTTGCACTAACACAGTACACTGAGTCTGGTGCAGGCTCCTCAAAAGAAGCTACAGCCACACACCCAATTGCCACATACCCATCCGGAGCACGCGGTAGCCAGATAGTTAGTGGGGCATTGTAATCCTCTGCACAGTTTCTCCATACCTGATTTTAAGTCATAAGTACGACAATTAACTCCATGCAAAGAAAATAAGATAAGTATTTTTGTAGCCTTGTATCTTACCAGGTCAAAACCAATAGGAAGTGCAAAATTGTTGTCAGAATTCCTGTAAACAGCAGCCACACTCGGTGCGTGGGTTCCGACATGTACTATATCTCCAACCGATACATACCTACAAGAAAGTATACTAGAGAAGATTAATTATAAGTTTGTAGCCATACTATTTGCTGTTTTCATGGCATAAGAATTACATAATTCAATTCACAATATGCTTTATCAGTGTGTTTTGTTTAATTTACGCAAAATGTTAAGATAGAGAGATTATTACCCATTATGACAACGAGGCCTCCAAATGCTACATATGGAGCTAACATCCATAACCTGAACAAGCATAATTTCAACTAATTAATTTCCAGCAAAAGATTTAAATTAAGAGAAAATTTCCAGGCAGCCAATTAAAATTGGTTGTGGGACTTCTTACCAATTAGGTTTGAGAAACTCCCTCTAGTAAGCCATATTATCAAACTACACTCACTCGTCCGATTTGACACGCAATGCAACCCAAGGTTGCTTTCAATTAACCCTCACTTTATGCAATGAAAAGTTTCAGAAAACCAATTTGAGCTCAAATGTTTAATCTCCTCAACTAAACCCAATGTTACTTCAATTAACCCTCAATTGTGCAATTAAGTTTTCACTTTCAAAACAGTTAATTTGGACTAAATTGTTTCCAACGCAATTAAGCACCACAAAGGTCAAGAGTAGGGCAGAACAGTGAACAGAGAAATAATGTAAAGGAACAAAATTTATGAAATCTAGCAGTTCAATGTTGACTGACTAAATTGACCTGCTTCTTGAATAGTGTGCATCTACTACGAATTTCCTGTTCACTGCTCCAAATTTTTTGAAAATTAACAGTGTGCTTCAGGAATCTGCGGTCATCGGGACTAGGGCTTCTTTTGAGCATTAGCATAGGCCGAGAAATGCTATTTGATTCTCTCCCATCAAATTCATCTGATACAAATTTCACATGCCGACGACTTGAAGGAACCTGTTCATCGACAAATTATTTTAAAGAAAAAAAAGTGAGACTCTTTTCTTACAGATTATATCCCAATTAGCTTCTACCACTTGCTGCTTAAACTTGATATAATTTTTTAACTAATTTTGTACTAATTCAGGTATGGAAAGTCAATATGGTCGACAAATGGGGAAAGTCACCTTTAATAGAATAACTCTCTTGTTGGCCTGGTATGCCTTCCATAATCTTCTAATGGTACTACATATCACAACGGCCTGAGGTTCATGGTCACTTTCTTCAACTTTGCACCTTATGTACCGAGAAAATTTTTCAGATTTCCTGCAACTTTTGAGGTGGATGAGTAACATTGAAGGCTTCGGCTGGCCACGCTTGGCCAGTTCCAGAGCAAGCACTTCCTCCCAAGGTACATCCCAAAGTATTTTTGAGGGTCGTTTGTCCATGTTTTCCAAATCCTGGCACTGATTTAAGCATTAAAGAAAGATGTCAGAGGCAATAGTAGAAAACTCTTACTGGTGGAACACTGATGTATTAATAAAAACTAGTACAGATAAGGAGAAATACGGAAAAGGTGATTAAAATTTTACTAAATGACCTGAAGAAGCATGACACGCTTATTTGTTACTAGCACAATCCTCTGAGATGGCACAATGAAATGGTCTTCATAATAGTCCGACCATGCATATTTGGAAGGTTCTCTAAATAAATCTGTGCAAGCAAGACGCCGACTTGCTTCGGCCAGATAAAGGACCATCTGAAAAGAAGTGAACAACAACTGAGAAGAGAACTAAAATCACCAACTCGATCTATATACTCAAATTTTACCATATGATGATCCCTCCCCTCCTTCACACTTCACACATTAGCCATTTAAAACTAAAGTATAATTCCAATAAGCAAAAGCTTAACATCAGCAAACTGACAGACACAATCAGTAGTATACTGACTAATATGCAAAGGAACAACACATACTGATAAACCCCACAAAACTTCCAAAAATACACAAACCAAACTCCACTGTACAAGTACCAAGCAGTGTGATGCCAAAACCAGAAGAAGTCCAACCCTGGTTCTACAAATCTCAAGGACATCCTAATGTCAACTAGAGAAAGAGACAGATAGACAAAGGGAGGGAAAGAGAACCTGGCCATTAGCTTCCCACTGGCTGTACTCT
This sequence comes from Carex littledalei, assembly GCA_011114355.1. Classification (NCBI taxonomy): domain Eukaryota; kingdom Viridiplantae; phylum Streptophyta; class Magnoliopsida; order Poales; family Cyperaceae; genus Carex; species Carex littledalei. Next base: position 13,816,864 of record CM022086.1, on the reverse strand, counting down.
TTAACAACACCATCAGAACGAATGGCACGTGGATTTCGGATCCGCTGAGCTTTAGACTTGTTATTCAGAATCTCCAAGCACCTTATGAAGCTAGCCCCAATTCCATCCACAGTTAATGAGCCAAAATCAAGGAGGCCACTGAGAGGCTGAACTATGAAGCCTATAAATGCACGGCCAAGCCCGTGTGCTAATCCAAGAAGCCCGTATTGCCTTGCGCTCTCCACAGGCTTTGTTAGAACACCAGATACACCAAAAGCAACCCCTTGAGCAAATGCTTCTGTGCCTTGTGCTAACCCATCTCCTATGCCGGTGATTTTTCTGGATGAAACCTGAGAGAGAAAATACTAACTTATGTCTCTAAAAAAGTCAAGGGTGATCTATAGTCAGCATGCATGTATATTTATGGGCTTAGGCTTTGCTAAAACACTTTATATTCATTCCATAAAACTTCATAAACTACAGGAATCCCAAGTCGTACACCATTCCCAGCACAAACCCAACCCAATATTTTCATTAGGGTCATTGATCCAACTAAATGAAATGAGGACCTAACTGATAATTGAACAGGCACTCGATCAAACCTCAACACAAATCCAAAGAAGACTAGTAACTGATCCTATCTGACATAAAAGCACAGAGCATCTTACTTGCTGAGAGCGCAACTGGACAAATTGACCATCGATGGAGAGCTCAGCAAATCCCTTGCTGATAGAAGCAAGGGTCGATTTGGTCATACTAAACACATCAAGAGAGAAAAGAAGGTGTAAAGGGTTGTGCACAAGGTCTCTCTTGATGCGGTTTGTTACGGCAGTTAAAACTTGGCTCTTCTTCATGTACTTGTTCTCTTGCTCCACCTTTCTAAGATGCACCTGGTAAATTATTGCAAAACACTAAATTATTATCTATCCTCTTATTCTTTATCCTTATTTGTAACTAAATTCAACTATTTATTTAAGAAATTTAAAACTAGTAATGCAATACTTAACTAGGAAATAATAATACAAAAACAAATATGTGCTAACCATGAACCTAATGAGAAGGAACTGACTAACTAAATTTATTGATTCCACAAGCTTTCATATTTCTAACCAGCTGGTATGATAGAAAAAGGTTCATATCACCATGAAAATATGAAAAGAAATAGAAGAAGGACCTGTATCTTTAAGGCACTACCAACAGCAGAGAAAATGGGGCTCCATATACCAAGCACACCACGCGGCCTTTGAGTAGGTGCTGTTTCCAGTGATATCTTCAGCCTCACTTCCGAAATGTCTATCACTCTGAAAAGAGAAACTCAAATTTAGGTAATCCATTTCCTAAAACATGACACATCAAGTACCCCGAAAAGAATTCAACTTGGACCTAGTTGATCAAACTACTTTCTTTCTCAAAATAAAGAAGTATCTTACTCTATGCGTATTTCAGGATCCACTTGAGTGACACTCGAGCTGCTTGGCGTACTACCAAAAAGAAGATTACTGTAGAAATCTACCAAAGCCCATATTATTGGTTCATGAACATTAAGCCTCCAAAGGCCTTTAGTAACCTGGAAGATGTACGAAACATCAGATTTAGTAACCTGGAAGATATTAAAACCTTTCAACAAGAATATTAGTTTCCCAAGTATCTTCAGTTTTGGCCCAACATACAGATTTAAGATTAGCCTTGAGTATTCATAAATAAACCCAACTTGATGCTCAGTTTTATGCAATTGAACATTTTATAAAGCCTTATGCCTTTAATATTATGGTTCATGAACATTAAGCCTCCAAAGGCTTTTAGTAACGTCAAAGATGTAAAGAACGCCAGAAAACTTTCAGCACAAATATTAGTTTCCCGTGATACAGTGTGGCGCCAACTTTTAGTTTATAATAAGTCCAATTTGATGCTTAGTTTTGTACAATTGAACCCTTTATATACCATTATGCCTTATTACATCGACGAGTAGCATATTCGGCCTTAAATGCTTGTTCTCTTACAGAATCTGGCATCGGTGAAACAGAAAACCCAATGTCAAGAAAGCAAGGACTGAAAGAAAACTTTACCCGAAGATACACAAAGGGGTATACTTCAGTACCATCAGCTGATTCATTTCTTATGGCAATATTCGACTTGAACACAGGATGATTGAGATCTGGTGCTTCCTCAGGTGCAAACAGAACAGGCATGACGGTTAAAGGCAGCTCATTATCTAACTGTAAGTGACCAACAAGGAGCTTAAACCTGACAAAAGCAAGCAAGCACATTACAAATTACAAAAAGAAAAACACATATAGTACTCGTCTCATAATAATGTCCATAGGTACATGAACGTAGATAGAAACATAAATTGGCTGTTTCTCCTTGCCTGCTAATTGTTCCAGTCAGGTAAGAGATGAAAACTTTCTGAAGATGGAGGTACAGCAGTTCTCTAGGCCTATGATCAATCAAAGAAACACCAACAACTCCCAACTCAACAATGACTTCAAACTGCATAGTTGTGCTTCTAAATGCCGTTTGCATGGTTGTTGAGGGATTGCACCTCCCCATTTGCATTTCATTCCTTTCATCCATAAAAGTCACAACCTTAAGGTCTCCTACATCAATTATATGCAACTCGATGCCATGCTTCTCCCTCAGATCGACTGAGCTCTCATTTGGTTCCTCTAAATTTATAGAATGGATAGAAATATTCTCCCCTGATTGTATGCCTACTTCAAGAACCTTCATCCCATAGGGGTTCTCTAAAGAGTATTGCTTAGTGGTACAAGGCTCTAGATGGATCCAGGCCTCTTCGTTTAAGCCAGACTGCTGAACCTGTATAGTTTTGCCTCGAGTTCTGTTTTCAATTCTGCAGAACAGATGAAGCATAATTTTTGTTAACATATTTCTTTTTTGGACAATTAAGCTGTTGTAGAAATGAACAACAGTATTCTACAGGTAACCAGCCTGACTGGAACTGTGTCAAACTAGTACTGTAATTATTCTACTTGTTTTTTTCCCCAATTTTTATAAGATCAAGGATTTTAACCTTACCCAATTGAACCCCAAAAGCAATCTATTCAACTTGCATCTCTCCCATAAGTAATATGCTCAAGCTTTTCAGCCTGAACCAATTGAACCCCGAAAGCAAAATGGAAAGACCAAGATAAAAAAAATGACAAGATCAAACTGCCAATAACTGGTAACATTAAAATTCCAGCCAGTATTATACTGCTACTATATCATGGAGATCTGATAACACTATTAAGCATCAGAGACTTCAAAAATAAAGCACAGCACTTAGGTACCTGATGGGGCCTTCTGCAGGCCCCGGGCGGAACACAATGAGGAAGCGAGAGCCTTCCTCGTAAGCGCGAACCTCAGATCTAAGAAATTCTCTACCATCATCTGCCTTTCTCATTACTAGAACAATAGAGTCTTCTTTTGAGATTTGCACTGGACACGACCAATTCGTGTTGCTTAATCGGACCTACCAAAAAAGCTAGTCAAAATAAACTCATGGATAGTCAAGGAAGACTTCTATCAGCCTCATTACACCCCAGAACTCTAAATCAAATCAAACAGGAAAATGAGAGAAAATAAAAGGTCATTATAATAAGAGGAAGAGAAATAAAAAAATATTACTTGGAATATATCGGGCCCACCGTCGTTCTCAGAGTACGGAAAGGAAACTTTCCAATCTGAAGCAAACAGAGTTTGTGGCTGTTCTCCATCATTCAACTTTAAAAACACATCTTGACCAACCATGTTAATGAATGTCATGAAAGGTCGCAGCATTATCGCCTGTACAAATCAATATATATTTAAGCATAGTCCCTAGAAAATCCAGAACCTTTCAACTGTAGGAAGAAAAAAGGCCACCCGATATGCTGAACAGTTGGTAATTATGATAAACTTCTAAGTTACTGGACCTGACCAGTTACCACCAGTGATGTACTGATTCTGCAAAATCCTCAGTTAAGCTAATAGCCCTAGGATATGTTAATTCAAATCAAATCAATTTACTTAAGTTTGTGCCAACATATGTTGAAAGTGTCCAAGTAAAAGCAAGAAACAGTCAAAGATTTACTTAAGTTTGTGCCTACATATGTGGAAAGTGTCCAAGTAAAAGCAAGAAACAGTCAAGAAAGCGAGAAACAAGTGAGCCCAATACAGGCAGAAAGGATGGCCTATTCCTGTTAAGTATCAAAACTTTGGAAATTCCTTAGCAAGTTAAAGCCAGTTCGTTACCTTAGTAGGAACTGCTTGAAAAGAGGAAGGCTTAGAGGAAACAAGAATTTTCATGCAATTTCCATCAACATCTCTAGCCAGAAGGTCGATTGAACCATCCTAGAACAAAATAGCATATCATAAACATAGAGCCCTTAGATGCATCAGCAAATATGGTATGCAGGCTGGTTTGATCACAATGTTTTATTTTTTGGCTGGTTTGATCACAATGTTTTATTTTTGCCTTAATTGAACATAACAAACAGATAAATATGTGTACCAGTACTAGATCCTAATCTTTTAATAAAAACACCCAATTTGCTGGAAGATTTTCCATGGTTTCCTAAGAAAAAGAGAAAAGAGAATTACCATGTCGCCTAGGGGCATAAGCTCTTTGACCGGCCCAAAAGTTTCTTGCCCTTGAGTAACAATTGATGCTGACATTCCCAATCCCTTGAAACCCAACACAGAAGCAATAGTGTAACCGTCAACCATCTCATCTGGTGTTACTTTCCAATTATTTTTCTCAGTTTTTTTCGCAGACTGAGACATCCGCGGAAAACGAGTTTTCTCCTTCCCAGATATATCCATCACACACAGGCTAAGAGGTGGTAGTCCTGCGCATGATATCCAATAAGGTACATATATTCGTATCACCTTCGCTACAGGGCAATCCTTGTCGTAGTTGTGTTCAAGCGTGATTTGTACGGTCCTGGGATGGTGTTTAAAGAAAAGATTGAAACAAGAGATTTGAAAATTGGAGCATTGGAAAATTTACAAATAAACTCCACTGCTTGTGAAAACAACAACAAAGTACTTAAGTGGCTTGCCTTTGGGAAAATGTATTTCTGAGATTGATCAATTTAGAAGGTGCTTTGGTTGGATGCGAAATTGTGACAGGCTCCTTGAAACAAAAATTCTATTAGTAATCAGTTCATATTTCAAACAAAACAACACAAAGATAATTATTAAAAAATGTGACAAGGAATTTCAAAAAAAGACTGCAAAACAAACTTACATGCAATGGCTCCCATCCTCCTTGGGGAAGAAGAGATAAGTAAAGAGGATCATTTGGTCCTGCATTGTGAATACTGACCGTTGCACCCGGAGCAATTGTACCATTCACGGAAATACCATGTTCCCTATTAAGCTCGTTACCAACAAGAACATTATATTGAGATGGAAAAGGGAGGAAATAAGCCAAAGATACAGGAGGCTTGAAAACAATGTTCCAATCATGTATCGGATCTGAATGAATATCTTTGCCAATCTCTTTTGCATCGATGCTCGCACAAAACCAAACACAACTTAACCCGTCCGATGATGAAGGTGACCCATCTAGTAGAGAACTGAACACGAGCTTGTCAGACTCAATCAAATTTGATACACAAATCTCGTCAGGTTCATTCTCAATTCCCTCTTTGACAATACTCCATGCGTAATTCATCGAATCATCAGTGCTCGTTGGTCTAATTTCAAGAGAGTAAGACAGAGAAGGATTGATCAGACTTGGTAAAGGCAGTGGAATGGTAGCTCCTGGCTTGAGCTCTCCAATTGATACATATTGGTGTCCGTCACGTGAGTCATACTTACGGTGCCTTATCCACTTTCTTTGCCGTCTATTTTCTTTGCCTTCTGTGTAGATCCATCCATCATCTGTCGAGCCTGATTGTGTTTCAAGGTGCCAGTCATCCGTCCATTGCCAGCCACTTGGCAACTCAACACTCTGCCGATCCTACCAGTAAAATAACAAGATAAATAAGGATTGTGTCAGCTTAAGCTTTTAAAAAAATTGGTTGGTTAATATCATGTTCAGGCATGAGGTCACGACTTTATATGACAACAGGCTCCTAATTTACTGCATATTAATATCCAAGTGTTGGGCCAGGGAACACGTACTCCCAGAAGAAATCTCTACAATGAAAGTTCAAAAATTTAAAGCAGCTGCTTTGTCAGAAGGAAAGAAAATTATTTATTCAAGGATCAACCAAAGTGAAATCAATACTTTACCAACAACATATGACCAGGTAGGTCCAGTTCCACCATAAGTGCACAAGTTTCTAGTTCTTGCTAATCAGACTCCTTGACTAAAAGCAAAACTATATAAGGAATAACAATTTACCTGATTCTGGTCATCTGCCCATCCACTCGGAGGCAAGTACTTCTGTGACTCGACCAACTCATCACTTTCTATCCTGACATCATCAACTCCCAAATCACCACATTCAATCATTTTCCCCTTCAATCGAACCTCTATAACATAAATGGTATTATTAGTTACTGATACAAGTGAACGCAATGTAACATAGCGGTCACTGTCTCTGACAGTCATTTCGCTGGCAATGACATCATTCCCAAGCCTCCAGCATGTGGCTGTCGTGGCATAGTTTAGCTTCACTGTTGTCCATGGACCATCCCTTGACGGGCTTATTTGGAGTCCAGATATGGTGCTGATGCTCTGTGGTGGTTTGTCTACTTGTTGCGCTTTTGGTCTGCCTGATCTCATTACAGCAAACTTTATTCTTGCATGTGTCTCAACAGTGAGAACATTGCAATTTCCCTACATACAATCAAGTAAACAAATTAAAATACCAAGCTACCAACTAGATGATTGCATATATGTCGGTACATGATGACCAATGACACAAGATTTTCAATTGCAACTTTTGGAATACCATCATCACGCCCACATACAGTAATTTATCAAGCTGCACGAACAATGTAAACATGATACAGCTATTTGGCAGTCGCCAAAAGTATACCTGCTTTTACACTCTTCCTCTATATTGAACCTTAACATTTTTACTCGGTTCTAATTTACAACACTTGAATATTTTTTGAGTTGTTTCTGTCTGTTTTTCTTTTTTGTGACAACAAGTATTTCATATTACTAAGGGTTCCTTTAACCATTTTTAAAGTCAGCTTATAACAAACGAGAATAAAAAATCAAAGTAGCCAATATGGATCTTATATAATAGACAAATGAGAGCATACAGGCAATTTTGTCGAGACAAGATCCCTCCATGTTAGTTCGAAATTTGTGCCATGGGAGTCCACAGTAGACAGGTCAAACACCAAATCCTTTAAAGGAGAAGAAAAGACGCTCACAGTTTCCCCTGCATATAGAACATTTACTAAGAAGTTCCCAAGTAGCAAAGCTATAACTTTAGATCAGAAGAAACTGAGAAAATAGTGAGACTTTTTGGCAGAATAATAAAACAATTTGAAAATCCAATAAAAAAACAATACCTCTTCCCACATCTGTTACAGCAATTTCAAGGCTATAATCGTCCTGTGAAAAGGTTTGAAAATTGAGAGATATATCAATATAGAAACAAAAAAGATACCAACACTTGTTAATTTAGTTTTTTCATTAAGCTAAATCTTTACAGTTGAAACTTGATACTTGGACATCAAGCCTTTAAGAAAACCTCATTAACACTTAATGTCAATACACCAGCTAAAAATTCAAAAACTAGTGCAAGATGACATACTGTTCCCAATACAATAAAGAAGAACATCTCATTCCATTTCACTGTGGCTAACCCCTCCGACAAATGCTCTGTGAGGGCTGCACAGGTACGAGCAATCTGCTTCTGAACAGGTGTCTCTGATGCACGGCTAGAATAAAGCTTCACTACTGCCATGTACTCGCTTACTGACAACCCTTTAGGTACTTCGATCTGAGAGGCACACAAAATTATACTATTTAACAGACTAAAAACGGAAAAGGTCAATAGCGAGAAGTAAAGGAAAACACTGCAGTTCAAATATCCAATCTGGCTTGCTAAACCATAATTGTAATTATTTAACAGAAATAAACCCAAAAATGAAGGACTACTACGTAACCAGATACCACGGTACTGCTCAGTACACTGCCTTGAAATGGTCATTAGGGATACCCAACTGTACCCCAACAAATATCAATCAAGACTGATATGGGCATACATGGTAATCCTCTTTGCTTGAAGTTACCAATAAAGAGAGAGAGAAGCATTTGCCAAGTTTCTCAAAAAGAGAGAGAGAGAGATTATCACCTCCGCTTCAGCAACAACAACAGTTATCATTGACCGAGAGACCTCATGATCTTTCTGCTTTGGATGAGAATGCAATGAGTTCTTTGGGATTGGAACTCTAATAGGGTGCTCATCTCCTGAAGGAAGCTTTATGAGACTAGGGAAACCCTTCAATTCAGCACCCCTAATATAAATTTCCTGCCCGAGGTAGTTCTGAGGGACAATATAGTAACTTCTCCTATGATGCACATCTAGGACTCTTCTCTCACCATTAGCTGGAGAAGACACCTCCTGATATACATTTTAAAATTAAATTGATCATAGGAAAAATAACTTGTACTTACTGAATTTATTTTTAACTCTTTTCTCTTTATTTACTTGAATTATTAGTTTTTCATTCGTTAGCTCAGTTCATTTGAGAGCTCAATTGACATCATGCCCAATATAGATCGGCTTAACCAGCATTATATCATACACAAATTGTTCACTGTAAATGGCGAAATAAACATAATATTAACAATATTGACTGATAAAAATTGCAACACATGTACCAGAGATACTAAAGCATTTCGTTAAACCAAAACTTAAAATCTAATATAGAGATTAGAGAAAACTGGCTTGAGACTCAACTGTCTGCTTGTATGTTTCTTCAACGCGGCTCAGATTATACCAGCTAGAGTAGGCTTGAAATATCATATTCACATTTGAGACGGATACATTCAAATTGAGATCCCTTGTTGATGTCATTCGGAGCTGAGTAGGAGTTCCTGGTGTGTTCATATCATACTGGTACCTGAAATCCATTGTCAGAAGTATAGGTTGATAGTCAATAATGCAAGAATGTTTACAACTATACATAATTCAACCACATATACATCTGATTAACAGGTCCAAGTTGTACAAACTCCATCTTAAAATGAAGATGTTTTAATTAAAGATTGCAGTTCCCAACACCAGAAAAGCTTATCAATTTGACCTTCAGTTAAAGATTGAGTTCCCAAATCTGAAATGTAAAATTGAGCATCCATCTAATCCAATGTTTCCTCAGTTAAATTAACCAGACAATAAACAACAGCAACTGAACACCAAAGAACAGATCCCATGCAGATTTTGGAAAAGCCCCCTACCTTTTTTAATAACAACACAGTCTTCAATTAACCTTAAAGTTTCTCCAGTTGAGCGACTGAACCTCAAAACAACCCCACCAAAGAGCGAAGGCAATAGTCAAAATAGATAGTTTACACTAAAGCATGGTATGGATATCCATGACATACATCTAATACAAAAGCATAGCTCGGAGAGAAGGAGACGGTGCCATACCTTAGAAACCCATCTGTTGGTTCAAGTAGGGGCTCCCAAGAATCACTCTTGTCATTAAAGGACCTAGCAACAAGACAAAAACTGGCAGTGGCATTCAAGTAGTCTGGCCTCCCTTGATAGCTAAATCCAATATTATCCAATGATACACCAAACAACGGCATCATCTGTATAGAAGCTTAACTCAGAACAAACATAAAACTCTCATTGAGTTAGCACCCTGTAGAGGTGGCAAAATCTAACCCAATCCGATCCTCCCCACCCCGAACCAAATTTTTTGGAAGGTCAAACTGATCCAAACCCGACCCAACCTGAGACCCGAACATGATCCTTAGTTCAACGACCTCAAGCCCGACTCAACCCAACCCGAACATAATCCGGCCTGTCTGATTCTAGTTTACAAGTAACAAGTCTCACTCACCCGAAAAACCCGCCCAATCTACCCCGAAACGATCCCCACCTGACCCAAAATTTTGGAAAGTCAAACTGACCGGAATCCGACCCGATCGCCCGAAACCCAGACACGACCCAAAACTGGACAACCCGAAACCTGACCCTCCCGGTGACCCGACAATTCTCGTAAGTAACTGACCAGACCTGAACCCAGCACGACCCAAACGATTGCCACCTCTAGTTAGTACACAGGACTGTACTCCACAAAGCACAATAGACTAGTTAGATCATTCCAATACAAACTCGTTTAATTCCATTTTGATGTTTTTTCGTGCACTGTTCTTTTCAAATACTCTTTGTTGCTCATCTGTTAATTACTTGTTCTCTCTTCAATTGATATCCTATCTAGTACAATTCATTGCCTGCAGTGAAATGCACATGTGTGTGTGTGTGTAACAATTGAAATTCCAGCCTAGAATTGCCTTACCAGGCCCCCATAATCATCAAAAGCTGCAGCAGAGAAAGCCTTGAGCTCGGCCTCAATAACCATGCTATCAGATCCACCTGACTCTGGCGGGCCCAACAGCTTAAGTGCAAGCCTTCTCTGAGGCCTCTTCAACCCATTTCTCACAATGAAAGTTCCAAGTGAATCCCCTTCCACACTCCAAAGGCTAAAAGGCTCTGAAACCTTAGCATCAGATGAGTCCCAGATGCTTTCTTCAGTAAAGTTGCCACTAGTCAGCATGTCACTCCTTATGCATCGTAGAGAGGGGAAATCTTCAGGTCTTGGCACAGTTTTTGATGCAATACAGCCCAGAGATGTGTATCCAGTTGGAGGTTCAGGGTACCAGAAAGAAATGCCATCACTGCCCCGTTGCTTCTTGATACGGCCGACAAGCTGGAAGGAGACGGGGGGTTTGAGTAAGGCCTCGTCTCCTGTGTCACGAAGAACAATTGCAGAATTTGGCTGTTCATACCTACAGTTGAGCATTATTCCATTGATCAGATTAAAGAAGACGTGATCTATTATATATTGTACAAGAGAATATAGTAATGACCAATATCATTGGCCATCATCATCACTATCAGTAAAAATTGATATATACATGCTGGTAGCATGATATATGCCTTTGCATTGATTGCATTACCCAAAATCCTGACTACAGAAAATAAAGCTTACCCTTGCACAGCAATATCACCAAGGAAAACCATCCCGGGTGGGATATCTGGACGCCAAATAGAGAGCCTCTTCCTAGAAGACGTGCCATTGTTCCACCATACCAGCTTGGGGCTTTCTACCACCTCCAGAAATCTTCCAGATGAAAATGATGCATCTCCTTCTATTCGAGCAGAACTGCTAAATCTTTGAGAATTTTGATAATGTGTTCCTGAAGAAGCATTTCTAGATGGATCTGAGCTAAACTTGAAAAGCATGTGGCGGAGGTCATAAGCTTTGCCAACTAAATGCAGATTTTCAGAGTCTTCGAGTATGAAGGATCCGAAACAGTTGTCCACTCGCCAGAATGCCATACTGGAAGCACTTCTGCTGGGTATAAAATCACAATAATCAAAATAGGTAAATCCATAAAGAAAAAACAGAGTATAAGGATATTTACTTGTAGTTTGGCTTCTAACCCCTGAAATATGATAACCACTCTACACAGCATCAAGATGTTTGAGTTAACAAATAGAAGTTCAAATGCAAAATAAAAAAAGCAATCAAAATAATCTTTGATCCTTACAGGACACTGCCATTGCTGTCAGAGCTGCTGGCCCTTGTATATGCATGAGAGGTTTAAAGCTTACCCATTGGTTTTGAGCACAATACAATCTTTCAATGCTGAGCAAGACACATAGGAGGCTAATATGCACAGAGCTGAAGACAGAGGTGGTTCACTGCTTCCGGCTGAAGCAACACAACCAACTGCCACATAACCCTTTGGTGCAACAGGAAACCAAATGGAACACCCATCATTTTCTCCAACAAGGGGCCTATCTTGCCACACAAGTTTGTACGCAACAGGCCTCTTGACCCTTACAAGACTTGTATTCAAAGCAACAACTCCTTTTGTTGGCCGCTCGTTCCTTTACATAGGAAAAAATAATAAAAACTAAGTGAATGTAACCAAAGTGAAGAATGTTCATCTATATTCTTATACCAAACAGAAACAGTATTTTAGTTGAGCTCACGGTGGGAAAAGGACTACAATCTACTCTATAAGTTGAGCATATTAAACTTTTAAAATATTTTTCACAAACACCTTGTTTTGGTGCTTCATGTGGTGTATGGTTAAATTGTGCTTAGAGTAGGCTTTTAATACAAATTTTGAAAGAATCGGAATAAAACTCAAAAAACATGCCAAATTATGCTGGTACTAACTACTAACATGGTGAGCCTATGTATCAGAGGCACTGGCCAAAATTAGAGTAAAACTTAGAAACAGAAAAAAAAAAAATTGGAAATTTCCTAAAAGAATGCACATACAATGGTGTCAGGCAATCCCCAAGAACTGCAAATCCAGATGGAGCTCGTGGTCGCCAAAAAGCATATACTCGGTCATTTCCATGGCCTGATAGTTAATTTTTATTTCAAACTGATAAAAAAAGTCTATAAACAAATAAACTCTTTGGAGAAAAGATATCTGCTTTTTCAATATGCTACCTCTAAGCTTGACACTGGTAGATGTATTCAAGGATTTCAACCTGTATACCAGTCACAAGCAGTATCGGTACATAGAACTCAAGATGTGCCAAATCAGCCTAAATGATTTCCAATTCTAGTACAGTACTAGCTGGTAGCATAAGTGACAACATCCTTATAGGTATTTTTTGTTTCTGTCTACTGCTATTCAAAAGGTCATAGGGTAAAATAAAAAATATTGTGGATAGCAATGGAAGCTGTACCATGAATAGTAGCAACATTGTCGAACTGGGAACAGAGCTCAGTTGCTTTCTTCGATGAAGTTCGCATAAATGACAATATGTCATCCTGGACAGCAAGAAACAACCTAAGTATACTGAAGGAGAAGTTCATATATATTTCAGATACACCAAGGTTGATGTTTGTTCTTCCAGAAGCACTCGAGTAGTTTAGGGACGCATCGAAAGGCTCCAGAACCCTAATCCCATTGCTCTCCATCTTTAGGCCAAGAATGTCCCCTCTCATCTCCATGCTGTCTCCCTTCATTACTATCCTGGAGATAACAACAACCAACCTCAGGTCTTTTCATGCCTGGGATAGCAGCCATAACGAAAATAACATCTACGTCCAAATTTAGCATTAACCTCAATAAATCCAAATTTAACTCAAGTTTATTCAGCTTCAATCATGCAAAAGCCAAGATAGATAAAAGGTCAAGTATAAATGCTAAAAATCTACAGGTCCACCACCTTCATCAAACCAAAATTCAGTGATCCGAACAAACTAATGATTTCAACAAATTAAAAGTATCCACCTAACGGACTTCTTTTTTTGACATAGTTCAAATATCGCAATAGAAAAAAGTTCCTGTAATCCACAAAAAGTAATAGGTACATTAAAGGAAACATGAAGAAAAATACAAACCTACAAAATGCATCTGTATTAGCATGAATAACTTTTGCAGAGAGTGCAGATTGCTCATTGATATTCTTTGATGAGCTAAAGAAGGTTAGTTCTGGCCCAATTGCCTATGAAGCAGAACAAGGAAGAAGTATGTTATTCATCTCATTTTCATTGTCAGTGAAGTACTATAATGATCAAGAAATACCTTACAAGTAAGAGACACCTTTCCTTAATATCAGTATTAGAAATTAAATGAATCCATATCAATGCCTATTTTTTTTAACTCCTTGGGCCTTGTTTCCTCATCGCACGGTAATAATTTGGCAAAGGACGTTGAGAGGTACTAAACAAAGGAGAGGTTTAAATCTCAGCAGGTCAAGAGAAACAGGAAATGAGTTTTGACAGTTTCTTCTAGAAAAATGCAAGTCAAGGGTACAACTGTCGCTTTTTTAAATGAACTAATAACAATGTATTTAACAGGTCATGGGTAAAGAATCAATGAACATGAAGTTTTCATGAGTGTATATTTGGTTCCAAAGTTTCAATTGGAAAATATCTAGTTAGAGAAGAATTGATGGATGCTCCCTCAATTTAACGTAACTATATCCTAGTTATAAACTAGCCAACACTACCTGTATCTGTACTATAGTCTCTGTTGGAGCATTAGATTGTTGAACAGTTACACGCCTTCTGTCTACACTAGCACCACGCTCGGTATCTCTCTGTGCTCTGTCTAAATAAACGCCATCAGCTTCTGATGCTGAATATGAGCTATCACTTCCAAGGGATATGCATGAGTCCAAGTATTCCCCGTCCTAATAACATAATAAGCAAACAAAATAAACAAAACTACAATAAAATAGATTAGAAAAAATTCACCCAAAAACAGATCTATGGAACTTCCAGTTAGACAAAAAACAAACTTAAAACTTAAACCAAAAAGCATAACACTAGTGCTGGCTTATAAAAGCAATTATTCTCCGACTTGTACAGTAATGTTACCAGTCGGCACAAGTGCCGAACATGTAGAACATGAAAATGTAGTAAATTACCACTATGGTGACATTTCTAAATTTGAGCCTTTTTCCACTGCCCACAAAGATGAAGGTCTCAGGGCTTGGTCCTGAAAGAAGCTCCCCATTTCTGTCCTGAAGTAACAATTTTCCGCCTTTTCCATCATATATAAAATGGCTGAATCCCTCACCATCAGCAATTAACGGTTTCTGAGCTGAGATGGAAAGAACAGAACACTCTTGCATGTATATCTGATCTACAAATATTATGGCAGGGACAACCTCTGGTAGATCGTTATCATCCTCTTTAGATAGCACTGCACCAAATGAAGGGACAAAGAACTCGATAATAGCCACTAAGAAATCAAGAGCAACCAGAAATTTGGGCCTTTGGACACACAGAGACACGTCTGTTGAATCCCTTTTAAATGTGGCATCCAGGATAAGCATGGAAGGGATTGGCTTGAAACCAAGCTGCTTATGGAAAGACTTTTCCTGCGAGACTGGAGCTGGTATGGGTTCACTGTAACTTCCAATCTCATAACTAGAGGAAGTACCGACATTCTTCGACTTTCCTATGGCAAGCCTGAATTCTTCTCTTGTGCCTTCACGGTCATCTAAAACAGAAAAACCTTTGAGTGTTGCATAAAGGAAGCCTTGTTCAAGTGTATTTGACTTGTATAGGAGCCACGCTCCGGTAGCCTGAATATACAAATTGCATCATTGAATGAGAAAAGATAAAAAAAAACCAGAGTTAACAAAATGACAAATAGAAAATATAGAAAACCTGCACATCTACGCACAAAAAAACAAAAGCTTACCATTCTTCCTCCTAATTTGATGTATGAATAGAAAATTAGATACAGAAGTAATAATTAATTAACGTACTTGTATAGTAGCCAGAGGAGAATCTCTTGACAAGCCTGAATGCAATGAAAGCTCAATCAGCTTGACCATAACCGAACACTTTATAGTTATCCATGGCACTACCACATCTTCCTGATTGGGTCTTCCTTCCACAGAAGCTTCAGGAAGAGCAAGTGAAGAGGACGCAACTGCAGCAGTGTTTGTGGTAGGAGACAATCCATCATAAAGGGAAGGCACAATATTTGGAGTCTCAGAGAAGTTGGATGATGCACACTCAGTTATGATTTCATACTCCCGGTTGGATAATGATGCTTTTAAAACTTCCATCTGCATAGAGATGAGGAAAATGAATCCAAAACTAAGCAGTGCTTTTCAGATAGAAGATTGTCTCCATTTTTTTAAATGAATGGAGCATAAATCTAACGGGCTTTGTGCTTATCACACGCTAGGTTTTGATTTCCAAAAAAACCATATACATTTGGAAAAAGCTGAAATTTAAGCAATAGTTTATCACATGGTTTTAGACTAGTCTGATTTAATTTATCCTTTTTGAGGAAAAATATTATTTATCCTTGGGAGACATAATTCAAACATGAAGATTGCCGCTGTTCAAAACATAAGAAACTGAACTTCACCAATAAAAGAGTTCTACAAGGTTGCATAGTTAAATAGATATGCTATAACTAAAAAGTGAATCAAAATAATTATAGGTACTTTAATAGAAGCCTCAACAGCTGGCATCAAGTGACTCAAGTCACGGAGAGACCGCCTTATTTCAACGGAGAGGCCATGCACATCTTGAATTATACTTTCTCCACACACCATGTCGATGCCAATACTCAGGTTAATGTCCTTCACCTGAAAGGAAAACAAGACAAACAACTTGGATCACATGATGTTACAAAATGGCACACTTTGTGCGCTACCAAGCCAGAACAAACCACTGTTCAAAAAAATTGAAATCTGACCAATTTGTATACATTAAGATGCCAGAAAATAGATTAAACTGGGGAATGCTCATTCACATGAGGTAAACCAAGTTATCTTTTTCTTTTTGATATGAGGCCTTTAGAGGGGCAAGGCCCTGCATCCTAAAGCTCCCTAGCTCCTCTCTAATCTCTCTTGTGAAATTTCCTAAATTCCCAGCACCCCTTAACAAAAAACCAACAGAGTTCTTCTTGATTTCAGCATATATCAGTCCTTACACCTGGCAGGACTTGAACCCCCGTTCCCTTGTAGGAAAACAGCGGTGTCAACACCTTGTGCAAAGCCAAGTTAACTTAATGATATGAACAGCCGCAAAAGTCACCTTTATGGTCATTACATCTAGATGGACAGCATTGATATCATTCTTATCACCACCAAGCCACTGAAAGGTATTCTCAACAGTTATAGTGACTACATCCAGCTCTAAGAAGCTGCATTTCAAAATCACTCACATCAGTTGACAAAAAGTGTTACATATCTTATTGCCTTTCATCAGAATATGCCTACTTGTTTGGCAAACAGAATTAAGTGAAACAGAAAAAACAATCTCTTACAATAACATAAATAGTAATTATTTTAAAAATCTTACTCAAGGCTGTTAGTGCTCCGAGGCATCACAATTATAGGTCGACTCAGAGAGAGGTCAAGTTTAAAAGCAGGGCTTCCTTCTATATCGGTCTTACTAATCCACTTCTCTGAGTCTGTCGCATTATCCTTAAGCTTGACAATACTGTCTACATTTCTTGGTACCAGCCCCATAAAATAACCTATAATCTGATGCAGAAGAAAAGAGGAAAAAAATTCCCAACTTAGTCATAAATAAATAAAAATATAAAAAGATAAATATAAAGAATTAAACTCTACCTCCTGAACAAAACGATTCAAGTACACAATCCTAACTTCTGAGAGCTCTCCTGTGAGGCTATAGTCATAACCACAATAGTCTTCATCGTCAACACTGAATGACGTGAAATCAATCTACAAAAGGAATAACAGTAACAAAACTATCATCAATTAGCACTCTAACACAGTTTAACAGAAAGTTTAAGTTTACACAGAGTGGCATGGCCTATCATGTGGATTGATTCTACCCCTCACTTGATCCACCCAACATAACTAAAACAAGAAATATTAATATTCCAAATACAGTTCTATAAATAAGATATCTCATTTCATCTAGGGTTATTTCTGAAACAGTCTACTTCAGGAAAAAGTTCCAAACTATGTAAACCAAAAAGAAGAGGATAACAGCTGACCTCAACAAAAGAAGTGCCTTCTGGATTTCTCATGTCACAGACCCAATAGTATGGATGGGTTTTCTTAAGAGTGTCATCACTTATCTTCAGGTTTCCAAGTGCAGCCTTTATGCTAAATGAAGATGGGAAGACCTTCAAACAAAACAAATTGAGTTAAATTGAAGTCTAGAGAAGTAGCGTATTGCAGCCATCTACTGGTGTGAAATTGTGATGGTAGTGATCTCGTAATTCCTCAAATAGTGCTGCTTTTGCAAGTCAAAGACAGAACTGAAACAGACGTCATCTAATCCGAAATCTGTATAATTTAATAGATACCGAAAATAAAAGAACTGTTCTCCTGAAACAAGGAATAACTTCTTTTTCCAGATTTGTTCCCAAACAAATAGGTTACTTTGCTCTCAAAAGAAGTGGTTTCAGTCCACTATCGGGGCTAAAGTTTTTCACGTTCGATAGATATCCTTGAAACACCAGCATTTAGGCCCCATCTTACATACCAAGATATTCCCATTTCCTAGCATTACCATCAAAACACAACTTTTACACTCTCTATTCCAGTAAGATTTACAAACCTTTATATCAGTGAGTAGATTATTCTGTGACAAAGTAGCAATAGAAAAACTAGTCTCATTCATCAAATAAATTGCAGCCTTGGCCATGTTCAATGTCAGATGGAAAATGACTCTGCTCTTGCCTTTGCCAAGCAAACCCCTCATGGCAGGCTCTTGCACAGCAGTTGAACTTGACTTTTCTTCAGCCTCTGATTCCTTGGTTATTGGGCCTGAAAAATTATCCAACCCAGTGTCATTGACAGATTCAGTTTCCTTTGCTTCTACATAGTTGATGGCATTTGCAAACTCCATTATCGCTATTATTGTCGGCCGATGGCAGAAGAATGACAGCGTGGCAAGTGTGACTATAACCTGTAAATTAAGGTAAATGAGAGAAATGAACCTAATAAACACAAATTACCAAACCAGATTGTGTTACCTCTACCAGTTGTTATGACTTTCTCAAGTCATTCTCAACATTCTCAGCTGATTATAAGAATTTAGTCCCAGATCTCAATCCTGGTACATTTCCTGACTTCGAAAAAAAAATAAACAACTCACTCTGTTATCCAAGTTCTTGTACTGAGGAGAGCTCTGATCATAGACCACAATCTGTGCTTTAACGAAGCTACTCGAAGAATCCCCATCGTCCTTGTTATCCACATTCTCTTCCCCAGATTCGGATTCCAAATCAGGGATCAAACCAGGAATTCGGGAAAAGCCAGGGGGCTTTAACGAAAATTCCTCGGAGCTTGTCTGATGCTGGTCAGGATGAGGAGTTTCGTACACCTCATCAAAGTCATCCGTCGCCTCAAAGAAGTTCTCGTCACTTTCAGTTTTTTTCAGAGAATTTCTGCTTCTGGCCCTCTCTAGGGATGCTGATGATGATGGTGATGTGTCGAGTATGGACATGTCATTGGAGCTATTAATGAAGGATCTAGCAAGGTATCGAGGCATGGATGTTGATGCCCCCGACAAAGAGTGCTGATCTTCTATTTCGAGAGATCTGAGTATAGTTCCTATAAGAATGTTTCCAGCCTTCATTGAGAGTTCTACCTACACAGAGACACAGAGGATTATCATGCAGGCCTAGTATTATGCTTCCAGGTCCAGTATTATGTTTGGAAATTCAAATTTGGAATAGCAAATATGCCCTTCTAAAAGGAAAAAATATTCCTGATGCTTGTAAGAAACAAAGATTTTCCTTTTCATTTTGGTGGGATTGGCAGTGGAATTTGGTTCTTGATTGCATTCTTCGTGTATTTCAGTGAAGGTGACTTGGGGATTGAGCTTAAGCAGGTATAATAAACCGGGACTCTGTCCAACTGCATTATTCCTACAGACTCATTGAAGGATATTCAAATTAACTTCAATAGTATTAGTACCTGGCCACCAACTGCCCTGAACTTAAACAAACTTTTCTCATTGCTCAGCAGTATCTTCTTGAAATCTTGTTTGCTCTATTTCAAAACAAAAGGTAACAATTAATTAACAAGGCTCATCAACACATCAAAGAGAACTAGAGTCTAGACATGATAACAGAAGGAACAAAAAATCACACAGACATCACACGTGTGGATATCTTGTATTCCACAATATAATCTACAATTAATAATGCATACATAAAGGGACTCGAAGAAATATTATTTGTGTAAAATAATATTTTTTTAGAGATAGGGTTATTTGCAGACCATCATCAAGTTTCACACAAATAATTCCATTACTTAAGAATCGAAGAGATACATGTACAAGAAAGTACCTCATAACTACAGCTAAAGCAAACCCTTAGCTCATCTAGAACACCTGCAAGAAATAGTTTCTCAATGATTGCACCATTGGCCATGTTATCGGATCCGAATGAATTACTGCTTGTGGATCCATCTGGGGAGGGGACTTCAGAAACTGTAGTAATAGAGGGAGCTCCCTGCACATTTCCAAATAACATGACCAAAGGGGAAAAACTGGATAGATTCAACAACATCTAAAGGCGTGTATAGAGTCAATGAGATACAAAGAGGTTGTGTCATCTTTCTGACCGTACTTCAGGCACAGAGCTTTATTTCCAATTCGTTCACAACTTCCCAAATAACACAAAAGGCAAAAATAAATGTTCAGTTAATCAGTTTTGGACCAAAAAGGATAACACCAAACTTTTGTGTTCAGTTCCATGATAATTTCGAAGTTCCGAAATCAATGTTACTTAAACCAACTATGTTCCCCAGCTTCTGAAATTGCCAATCAGTTATCAGATATAAGCTTCAGAAAAATGTAGACACTAATTAAGTTTATCATCTATCTTCATAAACTACAACAGTTGTCTGCTCCAATCAGGCAGTAGCAATGGAAAATAAAAGGGTAATAGATAGACTACTGATGCACGATATGTAGCTCCTTGTAGATGCTTATGCCATGTGTTCCTTACTTCATCACTCTCGGACAATAAAATCAAAGCATTCCCATCTTCCAGCACCTGATAACCCAAAAGAGATGACAAAAAACAGCAATTGTTAGTTATTTATCAGAAAATGTTCTATTAAGTAACTAATTTACACAAAGATTAATGACTATGATCAAAGGAAGAAAACATTCCTTAGGATTGAATTGTCCAGAATCATACAAAGCTAGTATGTTTTCTACACCACCTGCAAGCTCGCTATCGACTCCACGAACTTGTTTTCCTCGTAAACTGAAATGATTATAACCAAACAGTATAAATCAATCAAGAACCGAAGTTCATCTAAATGGTTTTGGACAGGAACCAAAGTTCATTCTGAACCGTTTGAAAAATCAACCAGAAAGGATCAGGATCCTGCCTAATTGATAATAACATTTTATTAACTCCATCCATAAGAAAAATTAGGAAAGCACTTATCGCTTCATATTCTTTTTTAATCCCACAAATCAGATAGGCATTGCCGATCCTTTTAAACAAAGAAAAATGAAACTAGAAACCCCTACAGAGAGTGGAAAATTTTATACATGTGCACTAACGACTAAAACACTACCGGTACAGGAATTATACCACAAAAATTCCTCTAGTAAGCACACTTATGCCATTCAAGTAATTTTAAACAGAATTTGAACCTGATCCATTGCTTGTATACTGGAGAAGTAGGGCTTTCAAAAATATAAAGAAACGGCCCCACCAGGCGTAGGTACCTCCGTTGCCAAACAGGTTCCCTGTTCCCTACACCCTGTTATGCGGAATAAAGATAACATAACTCTTTTATGCGGAATAAAGTGTCAATGCTAAGCAGAATCTACTGTTCCCAACACAATTGGATGGTCCAAAATAGGGCAGACTAATTACTGTGCTTTTTTGGCATCCTTTGGCTCCATCAAAGTGTCTTCACATGAACCAAACATCAATGATAAAGATAACATAACTCCTTTCTTTTTTCTCTTTTTGCGTAACCTAAAGAAAAAGTATACTTCTAAGGGAATCCATTTCAGAAAATAAATCAATAGGACAACCTTCCAAGATAGAACAGACAGCCATCCCTCAAGATTAGCCTGATCCTGTAATTGCAATATACTTTGGTCTCTGCCAGTATTATCCGCTTGAAAGACCTTTGAAACAGCCATTAACCGGTGGTACCGAGCCGGGGAAAAGTGAAAACCTAGAGAAGGCAACCTAACTGCGAGTCTTGTAGATGGGTAGAGAGGATTCTCCAATTGGATCTATAAAAGAAAAATCAGGAGAAGATTGTCCAAGGATCAACAACTATTGTAATACTTGTGGCCAGATGAAATTAGACAAACAGGGTATAAGATCTGCTGAGCACATTTCTTGAGAATTATATAAAAAAGTGTAAACAAAATAAATTCAAAATTTTTGGAAACGTTATGTCAAATATTTAAACAACCATAATTGCAACAGTCTGGTTTCCAGATTCATTCTTTCAATGCTACTTGTTTCTGTCTACTTGATATTTTTTTTATTTGCATATCAATAAATGTAGATGACAGATACCTGCTGAAGTTTCACAACAATCCCGCATTTATCAATAACTGGCAAGAGCATATTACTGCCCGATTGATGGGGACCTGTTCCAGCTGGCGATAGGCTCCACTGGTAATCACCATCAACAAGAAATGCTGAGACATCACTCAAGTCAAGGTTAAATTGTAGATACATATCTTCCTCCCCTTCTTCAGAGTCATAGTCCCACATCTCCTGGATTTCAGAGCAAAAACTTTGTTAGTGGCACAATTGTATCAGGATTATATTAACATTTACCACAACTTAAGAATAAACATACAAATTTCACCAAAACCTCAACCAGAGTTCCTCCACTGGTTCTATTCCTGTTCTTATTCTTCTTATTCCTTTCTGCTATATTTTGTCCTTTTTCATTTTACTTTTCTTTCTTTCTTTCTTCCTTCTTCTTCCCTTTTCTTTATTTCATTCACTTGGGAGTTTATTAAAAAATATAAAAGTAAATGGCCACCTACTCTATCAGACTGCTTCTAGAGCAACCAGCTGGTTAACTTTGTATGAGAACCAGGCCTCGAGTTAAATCGTGTGCCTCTATTACAACCAAAAAAAGTTCTTCCCATAAATTATTGTGCACGTAATGTGGCCGTGAACAAACCACCACCCATGGCACAGGGGGCAGAGAGGATATTAAATTTTTGACAACTAGCAATTATTGTATGACTACTTGCTCTATAACTTCTATCAACTTAAGCTTTTAGTAATTGATTGGTTAACAGAACTAAAGCAGAAGCCATAAATCTGAGATCTGGATGATACTCAAATCCGCATAAGGGCAGTTTATCCAGGTATAATGGAAAAAACTTGACCAGATCAGTTTAAATGTGCAAAACCTGCTCCTAACTTTTAATATCTATTCTCAAATCATAATGACAAATTGTCTCAACCCAAGCTAAACTTATTTTTCAAGAATGTAACAAATTAATTTCCCCAAAAAGGCAAATAAAAGACCTGTGTGCGTAGAATTAGGTTTCCGAGGTCAAGCAGAAGTTTGGTTTCATGTACGCCGTCTGGGCAAAACTTGGTGGGGATGGTAATCTTTGGAGCAGCAATATCGAGGTCCATAGAAAACCTATAATAACCCGATTTAACCTCAGAGTTAATAAAAGTATTGAAGTAAGAATATTCAATCCCAACTAACATGAAACAAATGCCTATTTACGAGCCTCGACCCAGTATAGCAAAAGATGCGGTGATGACACAAGGCAGTCTACCCTGAAGGACCCCTCATGTTTGAAGAAGGATACCAATCTTCTGGATTATTTCTTCTTTTTCTTTTGGATTGTCATTTTTTTATTTTTTCTTGAGAATCTTCCTTCTAGTTTGAAGTTCTAGAATATATGAACTCGTACATATACCATGTACTTGAGCTGATGATATAGTTCGTTCATAAAATATCACATAAGCACCTTTTACAAAAATGCACAAATAAATAATTAACTAAATCCTCCAACTAGGCAGAAAATTAGTCAGTATTGAAAAAAAGACAGAAAATGTCATGCACACTTAATGAGGAAATGGGTAAATCTCTTCCAAGCCTCATTTTAAGTATCAATTATCACTCTAAGCAAAAAAATAAAAATAATAAGACTGGCAAAGTTAGAAAATAAGTGACCTGGCTTTCTCCTTTAGTGCTCTTGTCACTTGTTGTTGAGCTGTACGCCTAACTTCATCGATAGTTGTCTTTGCATAGTCATAAAAAATAAAACACACTATTTAGTCTCCCACATGTTGTGGTGAAGTAAATAAATAAATGAAAGTTTCTCTCTTCTTTCCTCTTTTCTTTTGAGGTCATCTAACTAAAGATTTCAAATATCAAACCTGAACAGCTGCTGCAGCCTCCAATGCTAGGGTTTGACTAATTGTTGGGCTGCTCTTGAAGAAAGTCACTATTAGATCAATTGACTCCTTGAGATACTGTAAAAACAGCTCTATTAATAATAAGGACTATTAACATAAGGGCAGCACTCTGCTTTGATTTCAAGAATCGACCAGCATCAATCCTCGTACATGATACTGCCCTTGAAATTCAGCAATGGTATCAGAACTACCTAACTCGAGCTTAGGTCTAGGGAGGAATTTTGCGAGTTTATTTTGTTCTTTGTTGGCTGTTCTCTTCACTTTATAATGAGATTGTGTTGCACAGCATAATTGTAAGCTTTTTCCTTGTTAATGAAAATTGTTAGTGGGCATTTCGCCCACTGACCTTAAAAAAAAAAAGCGTTCTGCTTTGATTTGTGCTCATCAAGCTTGTCTTCTTTGGTTAAAATTACAATAGAAATCTCAACTTGATTTTTCCTTCAACTAACTGTGTATGATAATCTTCTACCTCTGATTACCAAACTGATACAGGTAGTTAAAATTTAGTTAAAGTAACCTTTAATATGAGAGGATTATTACCGTGACATAACAAGGCTTTGCTTTGGCTGTGAAGCTCCAGTCTATGGGCTCCTTAAAGGGCTTATAGCAGAAGACGCCACCAAAAGAATCAGATACCGTGGCACTCTGTCATCAACTTGGTACATCAGTACACAAGACCAGGACAAATTGCAAATTCAAGGACCAAATATTTTGAACCAAGTTTTATGTCCTAAAAACTCATTATATACACATAATAAAATTATAACTCGTATAATTCTGACACATGGTAAATTGTAATCATGGTTTCTTCTCTCCAAACCTCTTCACGAACAAGCAATCTCTCCTCTATTTTTCCAAATTCTTGCAAAGAAAGATTGAAGAATGATTGTTTAGGGACCTTAGCAAAACAATACCATCTCTGGTGTTTGATAGGATGTCATGATATATCTCAATTTGATGATACCAAATCCAAACACTTTAAGGCTTTTAGCAAGACTACAACAATTCGCCCTTAAAAGTCAAGAGAAATTAACCTCAGCAAGTAGGCCATATGGAGATGACAATTTATAGGACCCCAGCTTCAAGTCAAAGATCTTGGTTTCTGGGTACATCTGGAGATTACAGAGAAGCTCATCACATGATAAGTCAGCCAGGCATACATCTTTATCCGTAAGCCTTGATGCATTGTGTTTCATGCGTACTTTGACCGAGAACTGAATCAGATTCTTATCCTGAATGCTCAGCAGGAACTCGTCAGAGTTCTCTTTGTTATAGCCAATTATCTTGTTCAGTTTCTCCCAGTCTTCATCAATTAAACCCTTGAATTCGGGCTCCTCCTCCTTGGTGGACCCGGACCTATATAGAGAAGGAATTGTATCGTCTTTTATCAAGAACAACTACATGTACAAATACAGTATTACAATCAAATATTCGAATCTCCTAGTTTACCTCAGTTTTAGCTTAGTTAGGGGGTCATTTAACAAAGGAGTTCTAGACAATTTTTACAATTCTTTTCAAATTGAGTCAAAAAAAATTCGAACTTCACAAGTTTACCAAGGTAGTGCTAGGTAACATCAGTTAACTATCAAACTTTAGCAATCTGAGTACCCCAGTTGATATTCCATTCCATATCACTACATATTTGACAGTTGCAAATTTAAAATCCCTCTACCAACAGTAAAAATAAGTCAAATGTCAACATTTTTTCATCAGGCACCAAATAATCACATCTAACATGTCGAAATTTGTAATTCATCATTGCAAGATAGTCAATCAGTTGTACAGTCAAGTGATTCCAACTCCAGTTTTATATACTTATAGCTGATTTGGACTACTAAAATTTTTTTTTGCCAACTACTATTTCAGATTTTCCTTCTGTAGTTGTGTGGGAAGAACTAATCAAGGCTGCAATAATGGACTAAACTAAGGTCTTTAAAAAGGAGAGAAGATAACCCAAATGGCCACCAAGAAGATTGCTTGGCCTTCTGTTTGCTAGAATTTATCTTGTTTCTTGTTGACTCTTCTACAAGTTTATGTGCCAACATCCTGAAAGAAACCAAACAAATTAAGATTGAAAATCAAACAATAAAATAAAACCAAGCAAGACTCTTGTTTCTGTTGTTATTAAGCAATATGCACCTCCACTGGAGAATTATATCAATATCAAGCTGGCGGTCCAACTTTTTTATCTCCTCATCATCATCTATAACCATACGGCTTGAGTCAGCTTTGAGCAGAGATGCATAAAGAGAGACATATTTTTTGCGAAGCTTCGAGTATTTCAAAACACGATCCCAGGCTAGCCTTCCACTGTTTTCATAAAAATAGAAAAAAAATACTATGATGCAATTGTATTGCAAGTAAAAATGTATAGAAGTACTAATCTTGGAATCAGTTATTGCACTTTGACCGAGTAAAGACAAAAATATATTAAAGTAAGAAACCATTGCAGAAAACATGAAATAATGTAATGATAAAAACATATGAAATTTGTGGTTTTAGTTGAAGCTGATATAGAGAAATACTTTAAATGCCATGCTACATGTCATAATAATTATGGGATGTTAATCCTGCCTTTTCCATAATCCAAACTGACAAACTCCATTCTGGCACATCAAGTCCCCAATGTTCTTTCATAATTCAGTATTCTTCTTCTTTTTTTAAGTATAGGGGGAAGGTCACACCAAAGCATACTTAAGACAAATTTAGAACTAATTCAGAAGATATCAAGATATTATAAGAAATAAGGTAGAAGTACATAATGTACCATGAGAACAACTCACCTTGCCTTTATGGTCTCCTCAGTAACTACTCTATAAGCATACTTCCACCATGATTTTGGATCCATTTTTACCGGCAAAAGAGGTCGATAATGAGCATACTTAAGTCGTTGGTTAAAAGCCGAGAAATTATCCGCCATGAATATTATGTCCCTGTAACCATCCTAAAACCAACAAAAAATGGAATTGGAACTAATTGCTCAAACTCAATTAGATCATAGCAATAACTACTATAATATTGCCCGGGCATTATCTATACCCAAGCTAGCATTTAACCTGACATTAAACCCAATTAGACTTCAGCAAATCATGTTCCCAAGCCTCTTTTACACCAAGTTTTCCATATATGTAGCAATTCGGTATGAACATAACCTCAGTACACCTCTAAGTGCAATCAAACAAAACACAAGACAAGTTAATTCTACAAGGTCTGAATTTTTGTGACACAGATAGCCAAATCAGCAGTTACATGTCCAAATTTTAAAAACATGCTGGCCAGAAAAGGATTGCTTGTCATCAATAGAGATGGAACTGAACTCCCAACAATTGTAATAACAGACTTGTAATAGCATGAATGAAACCTTTGACAGTGACAGTGTAACATCATCCAAGTCTACAGCAGCCTTCTGCAATGCCTGGTTTGTTCTTCTAGCCTCCAGTAGCCGCAGTTTTGTATACTTTCCAGTACCAGTTATCGGATGTAGAATATAGCAATGTTTAAATGAAGCTTTTTCACCTTTACTATCATCCTTCTCCCCAATTTCAAATTTCTGGAACCAAAACTAGCAGTTAGCATCATGGAGAACCATTTTATACTTAGCAATAGTACTGTTCACAAGTGCAGGTAACAAGACAAACACAAGTCTCGCACAAGTTCTTCTCATTCTTCTATTAGTTTTATTTTTCCATGTTTACTATTGCTCTATTTCTTATCAATTAAATTTAGGGTTTGTTCAGGGAGTAAAAATCAAATTTTGGCTGAAAATCCCTTACACATTATTGATGTTATAGTATTATACCAAGATCAAGGTCAGGTGCAATAACAATATAAACCGATTGAAGTGCCAAAAAAACTTACAGCCATTCCCCATAGTGGGGCTGTTACTATGCCTAACAATGTTTTGGCAACAAAAATACCTGGCTCCATTCTGAAGGAAGCAAATCTTCCCAAGGCTTGTCAACAACCCATGGATTGCTATCCGAGTCAAAATAGAAAGCTAAGCTCTCAAGCACCACAGACTGCAGTAAATTTGAGCAATTGATAAAACTAACAAAAAGAAAATAGCCTGATGAATGAAGAAATGCATTGACACAAGCCAATGTGTATGCACCGAAATAACTCAAGCTAGTTAGATCATCTTAGAATTCTGATTTGACAAGTGAACCCAACTCAACCAGCTAGCAGGTATGAGGAAGAGAGGTTAATATTTCTTGATCCACTAGTTGATCGGACCCAAACTAACAAAAGCATGTTAACTCGTGTTACTGACCGGAATAAGCCAGTGTCAAGGGAATATGGTAATGTGGTAATAATAAATTGTCAACTGAGCAGTATGTAAACAAACCTTTTGAATACGGTCTAAGTTTACTCCTGTGGCAAAAGTTTCATTCCCTTGATCATCAACTGTTACAGCAAAGAGCTTCCCAAGTGTCAATCCAGCTGCAAATGGATGCCCAGGATTGCTAGAAAATAGAATAAGCAATGCCTTTTAGAGTTTCATTGGTGAAAAACAGAAAGAAATGAAAAAAGATAAAAATAAGAGGGAAACATATACCTCTCAGTATCCTCGTATCTTATATGGATATTGCTGACAGAAAGCTTGAGATTCCCTACTATAGTGTTTATGACAGAGCTTAACCATGATGTGTTCTTCAAAAAAAACCAACCATAGATGTTAGATAAATGAATGAAAGAACAAATAAGTTTCCTAAAGAAATGCAGATTCATTTATGAATGATAATGAGGCATATACCAGAAAAAAAAAAAAGATAACATGGAAATAAAATCTTAACGATTTAATTCTAACATGTTTAAAGCATATTACATTTAAGAAAAAAAAAATCAATTATTATATATAATTGATAATTCAGAGAGCTCTTACTGCTTCAGGTTTTAGCTCATCTTTTGCCTCCATTAACTTTATCTCCATCTCCTTCGGAAAAGAAAACAAGTGTGAAGTGTTAAACAAGGTCGATTAGGGGCAGATGATTATATTAAAGCTATCTTGTTAGCAATGGCAAAGCACATTAGCTTTGTTTCTGGTTCCTTCTCAAATAAAGACAATACCTAAAATATTAAATCAGTCAAGTATTGGTATATGCTTTATGGTCAGGGTGATATACTCGGCAAACAAAAAGGTATCTGATGTTGTTACCAAACAGTAAGTGAATAAAATGAAAAAGTTTTTCTGTATTGCTTACAAACCAATCCCTCCTGTTCAATCACCATGTAGTAGGAAGAATCTCTATAACAGTCCCAAAACCCAGAACTGAAATCCTGGTTTTAGGAATTATTTGATTAGC
Organism: Carex littledalei; assembly: GCA_011114355.1. Lineage (NCBI taxonomy): Eukaryota > Viridiplantae > Streptophyta > Magnoliopsida > Poales > Cyperaceae > Carex > Carex littledalei. Next base: position 13,787,572 of record CM022086.1, on the reverse strand, counting down.
TGAAAAGAGTAGGGAAAGCACCTTGACTCGATTCCTCTTGGCCTCTTGAAGAGCTTCTTCGCTAGAGCCCTCAACTTGCAATGCCGGCTCAGCTAAAATGAAGATTCGGTCAAGAAAGACCACAACTGGCTCCTGGCCTAATTTTGTCCAAGGAACCTGACAATAAGCACAAATCCATCAGATAAAATACAAGAAGACATTACGGAAGAGTTAACCCAAATGTTCAGTAAAGCCCCAGCTTAATCCAACTACTCCTTGGAGTGGAACAAAGACACATTTTATACTAAAATTGCAAATTATCCGACCCACAAAGATCCGATTGACCTAGATCAGCAACAAGAAACTCTATATTAAAAGATAAGATCAAATAAAAACTTGAAAACTTCCGTCTCGCCAGTAGTCAATATTGCACAACCTTTAAGCAGGATCATATTCAAACTAATTAGTGTCATGTCGCAATTGAACTTTGCCTATTTAGCTTAAATTAGCTTTCAGTGCCAGTAAGAACTCAATTGGACTCGTATTATACTCGAGTCTTTGATATCCCAATTCACCTATTTGTGCAATTCAACACCAAATAACTTTTCATCAGACCGGTAATCAAACCCAGCAGCAACTATATTGGTATTAAAACAGTTTCTACACCGAGCCTTTAAACAAATTAATTTCACCAACCTTGAGTCTAACAGAGCCGAGAAATCCAGCTTTGACTTTCACTGGTAACTTCAATGCATTAAGTGCTTCTGGCCTCAGTTGCATGTTCTTCAGTTCCACATCACCTGAAAAAACAATTATAAGCGTTCATGCTTGAACTAATAATAAAGAAATGATAATAACAACAAATAAATAATAAACTGAATTATGAACAATAGGAATAACATTTTCAAGCTTTAATTAGTAAGATTCATCTGGGACCAATGGCAAGTTCACTCGATTGACACTAATCACTATCACTATCCCTATGTTCTGTTCTCTAATCCAAGAAACCCATCGCTAGACTGATCAATCAACCTCGCTGCAAGAAGTTCCACAGTCAACCATAACATATACTGATAACGCTCTTAAGAACGACAAAAAGAACAAATGCTTCCTTTCGTCACAAGCAGACGACTGCATCTATTTCTCTCACAAACAAGTAAAACAGCGATCAAGCGCCGAGAACTAGCAAAATTACGGAGTACCTTGCCAGGCGCTGATCTTGAGCGCCTCTTTGTTGATACCCTTCACATAGTTGCCGAGGAACCTTTCGACAAGGATCGCCGCGTAATCCTCCAACATTTGATCTAGTCCACTAATCTCCGGCAATCGCCGGAGAGAGAGAGAGAAGGCGAAAAAGAAACTGAGGGTTTGCGGTGGTTTTTCTCCAGAAAGAAAATGATCAACAATGTAATAAGTCGCTGGAAGCGAAAAGACTCCGCGAGGGGTGCGAGGAGATATGCTCTTTCTCTTTTCACCTTTCTTTTTTTTGTTTTTCTCTCCTCGACAATTGAAATATAATTATAATAATCGTCACTCCTCGAACCGGATGCCTTAGTCTTGACAGGTGTTCTTCATTAAGAGATAGAACGACCCTGACTATGTTTTGTCCGAAGGGAGTGATTCGAGATGGCCAATTCTCTACATAAAATTTTGTAACGGTTATCTGAAAGCGCGAATTTAACCAAAAGACGGTATGAAAGTGGGAACAAACTGTGTCATGAACTACTGCATAAAAAGATGCTCGAGAGAACTAGACAGGAGGAGCTCTCGCTGCCGACATTTTTATTAATATCCAAAGTTAATTACAAATTAATAAATATACCCAGAATCACTGGGTATTTCGAAAAATGTCCGAACCGGTCAGAATCTGGCCGGTTTAAGACTTGAAGAGCAAGATAATGAAATCTAACACTGAAAATTCGAATTTTTTTTAAAATTATTTGTTAGATTACTTCTTTTGATGTATAATTAGCATATTTATACTAAAATACACTATATTACATTAAATTACTCTAAATTACACTAATTTCGCTAATTATAATAAAATACGGTAAATTACGCTAAACTACTCAAAATTACGCTAAATTAGGCCGATTTTGTGCCATCATTCATAAATCATAAAAAGTAGTAAAAGATTCCAAAAAATAGTAAAAATTGGTATTCTACAAATTCATGATATAACTAATTTACTGAGCTACTTAGATTGAATAATAGAAAGAAAAATCTTAATCGGAAACTTTAACTCAAGTTTTGAGGCTCTTCCCTTTGTTTTTGGCAATTCTGAATTTTAAAATCCGGCATCGTGGGCACGAACGCATGCGTATTTTTGTCAGCTTTCCAAAAAGTGGTCATTTGCTGAAATCGAACACTCGAGTGCCGTTTGAAGTTTCATCATCGTTTTTCGCATTCTCAGTAAATATATCATCCATATTCATATGTAATTTACCGTAATTTACCGTATTTTAGCGTAATTTAACATAATTTAGCGTAATTTAATGTAATATAGTGTAATTCAACATAATTTCAAGTAATTTAGCGTATTTTAGTATAAATATGCTAATTATACATCAAAAGAAGTAATCTAACAAATAATTTAAACAAGAAATTCGAATTTTCAGTATTAGATTTCATTATCTTGCTCTCTTCATAGTGTCTCTAAACAAAAAAAAAACCGGCAAGCATCTGACCGGTTTGGACATTTTTCGAAATACCCACTTATACTAGGTATATTTAGTAGTTTGTAATTAACTTTGGATATTAATAAAAATGTCGGCTCTCGCAGCCTCGCTGGAGAGATATTTCCCAAAAGCGTTGAAGTATTGTAAATATTTATTAATGTCCTTTTAAGGGTTCTCGTCCATGTAATAGAGAAGCCGACATTAGTTTGAGAAGGTAGTTTTTATCCGGGTTTTCTGATACCCTTTTTCCCAGAAAAGAATGTCACGGGTCATTCAGAGAGAGGCTTTTCGTTTTCGCCTATTTTATTGATGAAATCTGCCAGACCAATGGCTGAACCTGCCCCACGGTGGTTACCAACATTTAATACACAGAAATACAAACAGAGAGCGCAGAGTCATTTCTCCCTTCGAAGCACGCAAACATTTTTTATTCATCACGATCCACGTGGGCGAACCAGGGAGAACCGCGTCCACCTGACTAGCTTACTCGGCGAGTTCGTCCCGAAATTTTTATTAATAGAAAATAAAATAAAAAATATCGACATTGAAGAACGTTTTCGCTGGAATTTGAGATGTAGCAAAAACGTGATGGTCCATAACGTCCAGGGCACTGAGCTGGACGTTATGGTCAATAACGTTCAGTTAATCTGATCGCTAATGATCTCTAATTAACAAAAAACACTGTAGCTGGACGTTATGGTCCATAACGTCCAGCTACAGTGTTTTTTTTTTTTGCTTGCTTCATTTTGCTATTTTTTTGTGTAGCTGGACGTTATGGCCCATAACGTTCAGCTACAGTGTTTTTTGTTAATTAGAGATCATTAGCGATCAGATTAACTGAACGTTATGATTTATAACGTCTAGCTACAGTGCCCTGGACGTTATAGACCATCACGTTTTTGCTAGATCTCGAATTCCAGCGAAAACGTTCTTCAATGTCGATATTTTTTTATTTTATTTTCTATTAATAAAAATTTCGGGAGTTCGTCTGCTGGAGAATTTTTTATTGTTCCATGCGAATTCAAAATCTTTAATAATAATTTCTGCTTTAAAATTTTAACAACTGAAAATTTAAGACTTAAATATAAAAATAAAATTATTAAAGATAATATTTATTTTTGAATAGCTAATTTTTTTAACTTATTGAATCATTTTAAAAAATAAAATTAAAAAAGTGATAATATTTATTTTTCATGTAGAGAAAATAATACAGATCACTTTTAACAATTTTATTTTAACGTTAGAATTTAAAATCTTTGTTATTAAAGATTAAAGTATGATGACGTGAGTGAGATAGGAAAAATAGAAATATTTAACCCTCCTCGTAAAATAATATATTTGTTTTCCAAATTTTAATATATCTACTTTCTGGTCACCTGCTTTCACAGAGCATTATATTTTTATGAGAACGGAGTAGGTCCGATTCCCATCGGACCTACTTTTAGGTTCAACGAGTATTATGACCGTCCGATCTAATTTATTTGTGCGCACGAAAATTGAAACATACATGCACGAATTTTAAAGCGTTGTGCACGAATTTTAAAGCAAATCGACGGTGATTAAACCCATCGAACCAGAGTAGGTCCGATGCCCATCAGACCTACTCTCAAGTGTATTTTTATACATTCGAACAGTTAAAAATTATGATTTCTTTAAAATATCAAAACAGCTGAAAAAAACATATATGTTCAATTGAATTATAAATGCATACATTTTTCTGAGCGCATACATTCAGATTGATTGTTTTGGTACTTCAAAATTTTTTCGATAGTCTAAATACATAAATACACAACTAAGTTGTGGTCGCGCGTGTTCATAAAATAGATATAACATTGTCGAGCATTACGAAAGAAAAATATTACTGTCAAACTTTTTAAAAACCGACATATAAAAAAAATCTCGTTTATGTATGGTTAGAATTTGTATAAAGTTCACATTTAATCAGAATTTTTTTTTTTTACTATTTTTATACGTATTTCATCGGAGTCGGTCCAGATATTGTTCTTGATAAAAAAAATTTCGAAAAAAATAGCTAAAGAAACATGGAGCTCGATTGACATTTTCTCAGTTAATTAGAAAACTGAACATTTACTTATGCAAGCTATATATTTTTAATTTTTAATAAGAGCAAAAACATGAACTTTATAAATTTAAAATGAGCATTGCTGGAATGGCACCAAATCTTACAAATCCTGAGTCAGATGTCATTTACCCATTATAATGACAAACTGGCTTGGAGATGGGAATCATCAGGGAGTTTTAGTGTTAAATCCCTTTATCAATTTGTTAACTATAAAGGCATATTAGAAATAGATCCATTATTGTGGTGGTCCTTACCATTACCACCAAAGATAAAAAATTTCATGTGGCTTACATGCCATAATAAAATTTTGTCTAAGTTGAATTTGAGAAAAAAAGGTTGGCCCGGGAATGTAACTTGTGCATTTTGTGATCAACAGGAATCTGTTACACATATATTCTTGAAATGTACTTTGGTATCTCAAGTATGGTGCTGGCTTGGCAAAACACCATTACCATACCTATGTTGGAATAACATGAAAACGGTCTTGTCCTTCGCCCGAACTCTACCAAATCCTGACAAAATTGCATTCTTAATAGTGCTTAGTGCAACATGTTGGACCGTATGGAAACATCGCAATGATGTTTGTTTTAATAACACCCAACCTAAATCAGCGAGGAATATCATTTACCTGATAATTTCTTTGGTAATATACTGGACAGGGAGCAAGAGGATTAAACAACAAGTGAAGCAGGAAACGTTGAAGTGGCTACCCGATGCTGAGATCATGGATGCTATCCCCTTGAGAGTCATTTGGCCTGACACTGAAGATAGTGACTCATTCCACCCAGACGAGCCCACTGATACTTGATACTTAGTTAGATGACAAAACTTAGTTTCTCAGTATTTTGTATGTAGTCTGAGATTTTTGCGTTCTGCTCTCTGTGTTTGCTGCGATTGTTAAAGACGTAGTTTGACAGTGCATGCAGTGCTGATCTGCCTTTATAGTAGCTTAGTTATTGGAAGCAGAGAAAAGGGTCTTGTAACCCTCTTCTACTTGGGATTATTCCCTTCTTTTGTCACAAACAGTTTCTTTAATGAAACAGGGCTGTAAAACAGCCTTTTTAACCAAAAAAATAAATTTAAAATGAGTTCCAATAGAAAAATTAAGACAATATATTGAATAAATTTGTATATTTTTAATTTTAGAAGGGTAGATACAATATTATGAATTTTAGAAGGAGTTTTTTTGTTTCACAATATCTTCATCTATTTATCACATATTTAGTTTTTCTTAAACTAAGATATGTGCCATTGAATTAACAATTTTTCGGTTATTATCTTACTTTATATACAATTAATTTTCGAATTTTATAACAAAAAAATACTAAAATTTAATTCAAGCAGCTGCCTCCAGCCCACAACTTTCACTTATCCTCAACCAATGAAAAAAACATAACCCGGTAAAAACAAATGAAAAAAAATGAAAAAAAAAAAAATTATTTATCAATTTTTTCTTACTAATTCAAAAAAATAACGCATCTCGGTCATCTAATTTTAAACGGAGTCAATCCGGCCACAGCCTATAATTCAGGAGCCTGGGACAATTTAGATACATTAATCTAGTCCGAGCCTGGGAAATTAACACAATGAGATATTGAGATGTTGAGACTCCAACCGACTCAATGAGTTATCCACGACCCAGTCATTCCAAAAAATCTCACCAACGAACCCTGGAGTCCATTTCGTCTGAGGTAACATAATATTTCTGTTTAGATCTGGACCGTTAGAATAGTATTCAAGTCATTTGATTTCAAGATAGATTCTGATCGGACAGTCTGCATCTAAGAAGAGTTACCTAAGATGATGATATGAATTCCCCTGAACCTTATCTCGAACTTGGATCAGTATCCTTACAAATAAAATATTAGAGACCCGTAACTTCTATTAAACCGAAGGGAGGGTCCGATGCCCATCGGACCCAAAGTGAGTTCGACGGGTTCTCTTACCGTCCGATCTGCTTTATGATTTGCGCGCGCAACTTTCGCGTCTGCTTGAAAATTCGTGCGCGAGAATCTTATAGTCGATCGGACGGTCCTAAAACCCATCGGACCCAAGCCTTTCTCTAAACCGAATTGTGTACACTATGTGGAGCCAAGAAAACCCCATCCGTAACCGTAACCGTAACCGCAAATCCGCGAAATCAACCTCTTGGTCTTGGCTGCCACAAGCTCTCCTCTTTCACTCTCAGCCTCTCGATCTTCTCAAGCTATCTAGCTAGTTTCAGTTTGCTCCTTTCTCTTCACCAATGGCGTCATCTCCACTCTCTTCTCTCTCCAGCCAAACCCTGCTCTACAGAGTTCACTCGATTCCCCACCGTCCAAACCGCGCCACTTTCTCCTTCCCCTCACCAAAAGCACCCCGGACAATAACAAGCCTAGTTCGGCCCATAGCGGCGAGCTCAGACTTGCTGGGAGAAATTGGGGCGCGGGATCCATTTCCGGAGGAGATCGAGAGCAATTTTTGCGAAAACGTGCTTGGCAACACGGACACGCTGCACCGAATCCTCATTCCTAACATCTCTGCTCTCTCTCTTACCCAGATGAAGATCGAGCCAGTCGAATCATTGAAGCAACCCTTGTCAGCTGAAGATGCCTTGAGGCTCTTGAAGAAGGTAAAATTTTCTGCCTGATGTTTCTTCTCTTGTTCCGTGATTAATTGCACAATTGGGTTGCCTGGCATTTAATTGGGTTGAAATTGATGCTCAGTTGCATCAATTAAGTCTAAATCCTCTGTTGTCTGTTGGATAGAGTACAGTTTTGAGTCTTAATTGGTTTTGATTGGTACTGATCCAGTAATATCCCAGTTTGGTCATCTACAGTAAACAAGTATTTAATACTTGTTTATGAACTAATGTAGTTACTCAACTCAACTTATGGAAAAAAAAAACCCAATAAATTTATATACTTCTCCAAGCAGTTAATCTAAAAATAGTAAAGTATGAAGTTTCCAATAAACAATTTTACACCATTCTTCGTATATATGCATGCATTTCATTTATCTTTTCTTTGGTAGGTTGTTGGATGGAGGCTAGTGGAGGTTGAAGGTGTTACACGGTTACAGTGCGAATGGAGACTGAGAGATGCTTCGTGTGGTGAAGAGCTAATAAGTAGGATTAACAAAGTATTGGACGGCTTAGGGCATTATCCCAATCTCTCATTAGAGCAACCCAATATTGTCAAAGCCGACCTCTACACTCCTACAGCAGGTATGCTTTATAGATATAGCTAATAAGAGGATCTTCCCTTTCGCTTAAATCTTTCAAGCATCTGGTTTGATTTGTGTTAGATTAGATTCCCAGTCCAAATTATACCTGACCTCTAGCACCTACTATTTTTCAATAAGTACTGATGTAATCAGCCATTGTTAAGGAGCACTATCAGCTGAACTGTTTAGAATGACTAGTTGTACAGTATGTCAAATGAAGCCCCTTAAGTTCAAATCTTATGGTACATGTATTATAGATTAAATTTTTCTGGAGCTATTCTACAAATATCAGCTGAGAGTAAAGAGTTTGAGTTGGTAGAGTGGGACTTATATTTGGATAAGCGCAAGTAACCTAATATTTGATAAGTAAAGACTAAAGAGTAAAGTTGTCCCCTTTATTGTTAAAGGAAAAATGGCCAGTCATTGGCTTTAATTAATCAGAAGAAGTTTTTCTATTCACTTGTTTGATTCACTTTTCAAAGTAATGAAAACCAGCCCTAGCTTTTGGTTTTCAGAATAGAAATTCAATCCTTGCTTCAGTGTCTAAGCAATCTTGCTGCTGCCAGTATGCATGAAAACTGAAGTTTCATCCCTATCATACCAATTGCTATAGTTTCTGTTTATTATGTTTTTCTTTAGAGAGCTTAATTGAAGCTATAACTCATTTAGTGCACAAGCTATCAAAGATGAGACTGTCTTCTAAGCATTGGCTTTACAATCCTTGATACCTTTCTCTGCCTTTTCAGGTGGTTTGAGTATAAATGATTTCATAATAGCAGCCAAGATAGACAAAGTCAGAACACAAGACCTGCTTCCAAGAAAACGTGTATGGGCGTGACTTGCTGCATGGATGCATTACACAATTTTGGACACTCTTCCTTTGATGAAACAGATTATAGTTCAAACTTTTTGTTTCAATAAAATTTGTTACTCTGAAATTTTTCTTTTGTTTTTTCTATCCAATTCATCAGATTTATCTTATTAGTTGGCTTGAGTTAACAGAAATGCCTTACTCTATAAAAGTACGCTTCATGAAATTCTAATGATTGCATTACCAAATACTGCTGCCACAGCAGTCAGGTGTGCTGCTAGTAGAGAACACCCGATTTGGTACCAGCCCAGCCACAAAAGGGTTAAAAGAGTAAGGACTTAAAAGCAAACTCCAAAAGCACTGGATTTTGTAGATAAATTAATGATTGTAATACCATGTACTAAAACCATACCAGTTGGGGTGCTGTAGTAAAGCGTGCCAAGTTAGCAGTCAATCCACAAATTTCCTCGCTTATATTTGGTTAAGATGGGTTATGAGATAGAAAACAAGGCTGGCTTGTGTTTCATGCCTTCTGGGTTGGTTTGGTAACCAGTGTTTGCAATCCTGAGGAGCAACAAAGGAATTGGCATCAATGACTTAATTAGACTGGTGCTTTCTGATTCCTGTGATCGACAAATAATAGGCGCAAAGATTTGCAGTGTAGAAAGGAAGAGCTTTTAACTTGTAATTTTTTTTTATATTTCAATAGAAAAAGATATATATAGTCTCTTATCCCTTGCGCTTGTTTTTCTCTTGAGATACTTTTTTATTTCTCAAGGGTACTGATAATGCTCAAAGAAACAACAAATTCTTCTTATAGGTGTTGTAATTCATTTTTTATTTTCCTTTTCAAGAAATCAATAGTTGCATCCCTAATTGCGAATCTCTGTACGTACTTGTCAAGCGTGGCTATAGTTGAATTATTTTACAAGGTTTTTCTCCTGTACAGATTTTTTGTAGTGCTTTCAACTGTTGTCAATTGTAGTAGTTGTGATACCGAAAATGTTGAGGAAGAAGAGTAATCAATGGCTTCCGTATATATATACACCTTTTTCGATGCTAAAACTAGTGCTACTGTCTATTTCAAATGCCAATGAAATACCAAATGCAATCCAGATATTACTATAAATATAATAATTTTATTTGTCCGAGTAAATTAATTAATGATGATAGGTGTAGTTTCACCAATTGTTTGTCTATATGAATTGGTGATTTGTGTCTACTTTCACCATGTAGAATAACAGTTGGTAAATGTATACATATCCCCAACTAGCTTAATTTTGTTTAATTATATCGTAAGATAATTTAATTTGAATTACACAATTTTGATTTACATGAATTCTATATTATATTTTAAGCTCTCGGCAAGAAAATTAGTTATAAAAAATAGTTCCCACGCTCCCTTCACCTACAATGAAATTACTTCTATTTTATCCAAGAAAATGCCAATAATGAAAAAAATAAATACTCCTGATATAGGCCTATATAGCCCACAGCATTACAGCACATGCTAGACATCTACCAAAATCACTTGTACCAATTCATCTAAGCTTCCTATTATTGAAGGAAAACACAAAGTAAAAACTTGTACAAAGCGATCTTGTAATTTGATCTTGTACACTATGGAAAGTGCATAAATGTTTAGGTAATGGTGAAAAGCACGGTGTCCTTTAAATATAGGCAGTTGTAAAGCATAATTAGCTCAAATTTCGGCAGATGTAACCAATTTGGGGCTCATCTAGGACACCACACATTATAATTCAGGACCCTATGACAATACATACAGAGTAGCATTATATCACCTTCTCAGTGCAAACCTTCTTTTAAGAAGTTCGTTAGTGGTTCGATGATTCAGTCTTTACTTCTAAGATAACTTGCATTTTTAAGCAGAACGGATAATTAAAACAATTCTGATGCGGAGAAGATTGCTGATAATTTAATAGGCCACGTTGGCAAAAGGAAGAAGAAATTCAGCAAATGAAATTATGTTCCTTGGATCTCTTCTGTTTTGCTCGCTGCAAAATTGATATGAGAACGTGCTACATGTCATTATTGCACTCGTATATTTTATTTACGGGCCGCAGTACTTTTTGCGGTCATAACAATGCGAATGTGACGTATGTGAATCGACGCGATTTTCTTATCTTATTTATTTAAGCAGTTATTTATATTTATTTTTTACCGAGATATATTTTCTTTTTGTTTTTAGTTTTTTTTTTTTGAGAAATCAATAGGGATCTAGTCCCCATTTCATTAAACCTCGATTGGTTACATGTTTTTGGGTTTCTGAGTAGAAACTCCGAAAGTAAAAAAGTAGAAAATTATAAAAAGAAAGTTCCAACTAACTGGAACTAGATGCGAAAATAAAGCTAAAAAGTAAATAAATACTGCCCCTTGCGAACAATAAAGTAAGAAACCCAAAAAGAAATGATATTGTCTGTACTAATTTATTTCCTTCGATAATATATAATTCCAGAAAATCAATACTGCCCTTGCGATTAATATGTAATTCCAGCAAATTAATAGTGCTAGTTGGGATAAGCCTTGTGTCAACATCAATAACGACTTACAGGAATGAATGTTTCGTGGCATTGACAAATCACCAAAGCACATACGAAAATTAAGTATAAAAAAAATTGCTACTACTAATGAGAATCAATTTTATTGTCTATAATATTTTACTTTAAACTATATTAAAATAAGATATAAATATAAAATATTGAAAATTAAATTGAATGTAGATTCGCCTCTGTATAGCAATTCGAAATATAATTTTTTGTGTACTTCTTATCACGGCAGAAAAATTATGTTTATATTACCAACATAGATGTGCTAGAATTTCCACAACATTTAATCCCAAAAAAAAAGGATTTCGTAAAGCATACAATAAACTATTTGAGTGAGGCTATGATAATATCATTATAAATCGTCCCCTGCTATAGATTCATAACTCTATTTTTAAAGTTCAAGCAACCGATTCAAATGTTAAACATGATTCTATACGAAAATGTACTTGGAGATCAAATTATATATAGAGAGAGAGAGTTGGGCTACGGTACTTTGCGAAGTAAAACGAGTGTTTTACTTCACGTCTATATCTTCAAATTGAAACTTCAAAACGTCGATCCGAACCTTTCAAGTTGATTTTCATATTAAATTGTGCTTGAAGACCAAATTTTACATTTTTTTGGAAATTGTTTACTATTTTTTTAGAATTTTTGAAAATCACTGTTTTTCAAAAAATCCTGGACCATCAAAAATAACAATTTTCAAATTTTTTAAAGAAATAGTAAAAAATTTCCAAAAAATGTAAAATTTGATCTCCAAGCACAATTTAATATGGAGATCAATTTGAACAATTCGGATCGACATTTTGAATTTTGAAATCGCAAAATATGAGTGTGAAGTAAAACACTCGCTTTACTTCGCGAAGCACCGTAGCCCAACTCTCTCTCTCTCTCTCTCTATATATATATATTTTAGTTTTTTATTATTTTTAGATAGGTAGAAAATCATTCGATCAAAATATTCTGGACTATCAGAAAGTAGAATTGCTACCTGTCTAAAAAATAGTAAAAGCATTTAAAAAAAATGTAAAATTTGATCTCCGAGTACGTTTTCATATAAAGATCATGTTTAATGATTCGGATGAATTGTTTGAAATTAAAATTTCTAATAGTAATATCTATTGTAAAAATTAAAATTTTAAAAATCAAAAGTGCAAAATTTTCTATTGATAGGGAAGCTTGGTCCCTTTCTCCACAACATAGTTACGCCCCTACAACGGAATACACATATTAACACCATCAAATTAGGTTCATGTCCACTTATTTGGAATATCTTGTAAACGTTCTGATTTATTTCGGCTGTATATATTTCAAATTAAACTATTCCTCATTAAATCTGACTATTGAAATTCAAATAAATTTTTTTGTGAATATTATATAATTGAATGACTTGAATTTCAACATTTACTTAAAAGGAAAATAATTATATCTTTCTCACAAAAGTTAGACAGTAAAAGCGTGTTTTATTTATTAAGATCTGTCTATCAAGATAGACAGTCCATATTAACAAGTGTAAATCTCTTCAACAAATTTGGTACACCGTACACTGGAGTTGAGGAAGTGTAAATTTTTTTGTCCATATTAACAAGTGTAAATCTCTTCAACAAATTTGGTACACCGTACACTGGAGTTGAGCCTATAAATACAAAATAAAAACTTGGACCTTAACAATTTAATTCTCTCATCTTATTGGCCATGTTTGGTTGGAGTAAGAGGTGGAGTAAACCTCTTACTCCACTCTTAAGTAGTCTAACGAGGAGTAAAAGAAGAGGAGTAAACCTCTTAATCCAGAATAAGTTACTCCACCTGTAAAGTTTAAGACTCATTTTCCAGCATCTTACTCTTCTAGATGGATTAATTTAAGTCATGAGTTAAAGTAAAATAGAGTAAGCAATTTAATCCTCATTAATTTTACTCCACAACCAAACATCACCATTATGCGCATAGAGAACGGAGTAGGTCCGATGCCCATCGGACCTACTTTTAGGTTCAACGAGCATGGTGACCGTCCGATCTAATTTAAAGCAAATTGACGTGATTAAACCCATCGAACCAGAGTAAGTCCGATGTCCATCCGCCCTACTCTCAAGTGATGCGCATCACGATGTAGCTAGTTGTTTCCAGTCGTTATCTTGAACCAGAAATTGCATTACCAGGCCAGCGGGCCACATCAAAATTGCTCGTACAGATTTTTCTCCAAGAGAGAGAAAGATGGCAAAATTAATTAATCAGGCACCATTCCAGCATCACTGCCTATGAATGATGTCGCCTACCCATTAATAAATAATTCTCCTATATATGGGAAATGTTCATCAGATGTATGTAAAATGATTCTCCTACAGTACATTTCAAAACAAGGAAAGGGATATATTGGCCGTGTTTGTTTCAAAAAGTAATATTATTTAATTTACATAAGTTATTATGATTTAGATATGTGCATTAAATTTGATGTAATTTGAAAGCTTGTGGCTAACTAAATTTTAAATTGCATCATATTTAAGTGTCGGCTATTTTGACGTCGGTGGTATTTAATTATGAGCGGTGTGTTTAAATGCAAAATTTATAAATTTTCGCCAAGTCAAGCATCAAATGTGGGGTTTTTTAAGTTAATTTTAATGCATTCATTTTTTTTTATTATTTTTTACCGCTTGACTTGATACTAAAATAATTCGAAAAATTATAAATTTTGTATGTAAACGCATCACTCATAAAGTAGATCGACTTGAACGGTTTGGATTCGTCATTTGAAGCATATCCAATAAGTTTTGGAGTTAATGGAAAAATACCACCGATGTTACGGTAGCCGGACTCCATATTTAATATATAATGTATATATATTATAGAACATATTTATGATTTTTTTAAATTTGATAATTATTTTATTGGTCTAAATATTACATTAATTAACCCATTACATGCTGAACTATGAAAACAGTTGCTCAATATTATCTACTCCGTTACCCTAATCATGAGATTATGAAGGAGATAGATCCAAATTGAATTTTGTGGTGAGGGGTGTTTGTTACTTCTACCTTCACATTTAATTTAATATATTAACATTTCATGCTTCTATTTTTTTTTAAATGAGGAATTATATGAGGACCCCAAATAGGTGAAGTAATCAATTTATATTTTATACAGATGTAAGGTAAGGCAGTTTAAATAATTATGGGTCCATTTATTTTGAGGGATCACTATTTCTCTTTGACTATGATTTGGGATCTTAAAATAATTATGGGTCCATTTATTTGTCTTTGTTTTTAAATATTATTATAAGAATAAGATCAGGGTGTTTTTAAGTTCACTAATTTTTTTTGAACTTAACTTCAAAAATATATTAAAATGACTTCAAACGACAAATTTAAACCGTCGAAACCAATCTATTTTACGATTGATGCATTTACATGTCAACTTTATGAATTAATATAATATAAAGTCAAGCGGTAAAAAAAAAGGAATACGTCCATTTTGTTTATCATTTTTTGACCAATTGACTATCATAAATTAATTTGAAAATTTATAAGTCTGACGTGTAAACGCATCACTTGTGAAGTAGATCGATTTTAATCAGTATTTTAAATAGCGGCGCTATAATATTTTCGGACCTTAAAAGCTATAGCGCTATCAACTGTTTTCGGTGCTATAGCTTTTTTTTTAGCTTTTCTGCGATGACGCGATAATTGCTATTTAGAACCATGATTTCAATAGTTTAAAATCATCGTATGAAATTAATATGATAGATTTTGAAGTTATGCTCATAAAAAAAATTAATAATGAGCTTTTCTACTCGTTTTATAGTAAGGCAGTTTACAAAAAAAAAAAGGTGATTTTTTTAAAAAAGAAATTCTAAATAAGATGTTCGAATTCTTCTCCGCTCATAGAATTTCGTGGATTTTAAATCTAACAAGTTATTTTTTTATGCATGTTTGTTAGGTCAAATTTTCTCACGAAATTTGGTGAAAATTTCATCACGCCATCTCATCTCCGTACAAAATTGATAGAAAGTTAAGATAATTTAATCATACTTGATTATTTTAGTTGGGATGTATATCTAACTTCCCCATCTTATCGCTAGCGCTCCTAGACTAAAAGAATAAAATTGTCATTTGCATAAAATCTGATTAGTCTATTTCTGTTTTTAAATATCTTATTCGTTGGAAATTTTTTATCGGTAGTAATTATTAGAAAAGAAGAGAGACAAACAGTAAGAGTACAGTATTATTTATATTGGTAGTAAGATCGCTAGCAATTTTACCGATTTTAAAAATAAAAAAGTTTGGATCAGTAGAATTTTACCGATCTAAACTAGTTTGTTTTTTTCCTTTTAATTTTTCTAGTAAAATATTTTTTTTTACAAAAATAGATAAAGTACCTTAAATTTTAGATATATAAAAAACATTCCATCTATTTTTTGAAAAACTTTTCATATATTACTAGAAATCAAATATAATAATTTTCTCCATCTATACATCAGATTAAAAAAAGAAGTTAAAATCGGTAGAATTGCTACCGATCTTACTACCAATATAAATATTAATGTACTCTTACTTAAACCATCTGATTAGCTAGATGACAAATTCAACAAACCACATTCAAAAACTGCTGTTTATCTATAAGACAAAATTACAGCAAATGCCATGATTATTGTTTTGGTGTTAATTGGTTTGTCCTTCTTTACAAATGGATTTTGGTGTTAATTGATTTGTCCTTCTTTACTAATACAGCAAATGCCATGATTATTGCTTTTAAGACAAAATTAACCAACGACATAACAAAAATTCCGAACATAATAGAATTATAATTAGTTACCCTAGAGTGGTCCTTATTATACACACAAGAAGAACAAACACAACATATATTGACAGAGCAGTTTTTGCTTCCTACAGCGCATGAGTCATATGTAGCGTTATTTTGACTCTATTATTTGTAGGTTGTATGAAGCAAAAACTATGCTGTTAATATCTTTACCCCATTCCTCTACAGTCTCCACAATCTACTGGACTTGGAATAAGGGATTTCAAGGAGGATTTATATTAATTACTTAGATTTGACTTTTGTAAACAATTAGTGAGTATTTATCATAGGTACATGCATACCTATGAAGGAGTGCAGTTTACTTGTGTAACTTTAAATGACTTGTATAACTTTAGATGACTTGTGAAACATAGGTACATGCATACCTATGAAGGAGTGCAGTTTTGTGGACTGTTTGGCTTGAGAGAAATAGGTTAATATTTAAAGAGGAGTTGCAAAAAGTCTTCAAAATCTAGGTACACAAATAATTGTTGTAGTTAAGTTTTGGTGTTCCAATCAGAAATATGATGTTCTAACTTATATGTTACCTCCTGATGTCCTATCAGGAAGTTTACTTACTACCCACATGGAGGGCTATAATCCCTATGCTTGGGATATGAAACATTATGGAGGATGATGCTGCAGGTGGATGATGAAGAAGCTGAAGAAATATGATGATTTTGTGAATTTTTTTAGTGTAGGGTCCTTTTTGCATAAGTTGTAATTGGTTCAGCTGTGATACTAGTTTACTGTTATGTCTTTGTTGAATGATGTATGTTATGTATGCTGCTTCTACTGTTGTGTTGGTATTGTCTTAATGCCATGTTTGTTAGGTTGCAATTTCTTTTGTATTGTAGTTGGTACTATAATGGTGGTACCGGTGCTGTAAAAGGTTTTCATTATACAATGAAAATTGGTGGGATTGATCCCACTTGTATAAAAAAAAATATATTAATTACATAGACATTTTAAAGTTTGACAAGTAAAATATAATTTATATTTCATATACATCATACAAATAAAAACTAATGATATTAATGCGGATGTATCTACTTATTTGTTAAATATAATTATCTATTTGTTAAGTGAAAATACATAATTATCAATTAATATAATTTAATCATGTTATACAGAAATTTACATAAATATATATAAAACAATTAGACTTTAACAGTTAATAGTTATATATATTTTTACTTAGCAAATAGATTATTATAATCAACAAATAAGGGGTGCATGATTGAGTCGACACGTTTAAATTTTTTTTCCTATTTTTTAAATTTCTAACATAATTTAAATAATCAATAATAAATGAAAGACGTTAGATATTTGCCTAGGAAATAAATCTGCTGTTAGTCTTGGGAATACAGGACTTATTCCCCTTAATGAAAGGCAAAATTTCAGGAACACCGACCACAGAGGAGCAACCGCGCAGAATTCATATCACCGACGGTACCGTAAAAGGGAATCTTTACAATTACCTTGATCTGGACCGTTCTTTTTAACTTGGCACGAATCTCAAAGCTCAATAATACTGCCCCCTCAGTCAGCCCGAATCCCAAACCGGCTGAGAGTTAATCTCAACCGTAATAGCTAACTGTAATAGAGAATCTTTACGGTACCGTCGAGGATATGGATCCCAACCGCGCAGGCTCGCACCACCTTCCTTCCCGCTAACATTCAGGTTCAAACAAATTCATTAGTAAGGCACGGTGTACGACGTGGAACACCTAACCGTATACAGGAGTGGAGCCAGCAATGGGATGATGCCCAGTCACGTGCCACGGGTCCCCCCACCCAAGCCTCTCTCACGTGCCACCGCTTCAGTTGACGGAAAACTCCGCGCTTTTCCCGCCAACCCTCGCACGTGCCTCGCTTCCTATCAAACTCCAAAATTGATGCTCTTGTTCTGGCATGACCCGGTAAAAACTCGAAATATATTATATTATTGTATGATATGATATTATTTAAGCTTGTCAAGTATGGCGTCATCATTTTCTCTACTGGGAATTTGGGATAGGAACCGCACCACCTGATAATTGATATGACAATGGTAAATTGCCATACAGTTTCACTGCCCACGAGGGATGCGTGACCACCTTTAATTCCAAAACCGTCAAAAGATGAAAGAACAAAAAAATATTCATTGAATTCAC